>CM036617.1:105756260-106356260 GCA_020746105.1 Trogon surrucura | reverse complement strand
ATGCTAGAACACCATTTCTGCACTATTGGATGTAGTTTTCTTGATAAATTATATTTACAGTGAAATCGAGTAGTGACACAACACAAAGAAATTTAACATACCTTTCTGTTTTGTAGTTTACCCACATACACAGAGTGGATTATCTGTGGTTTTGATCACACAAATCTCTGAGGCTGAGTGAGACTCCCTGAGGAATAAGACTGATTGAATCCACCTATAGGTACTATTCAGAAAACGGAAATATTAAAAAAAAAGAGGACATTTCAGAGATGTAAGAGAAAACAAAGAAGAAGAAGAGAAAAAAAAACCCTAAAATTTAGGAAATGGTATAAAAAAAGATAGTGTGCAGTTGTAACATGAAGATAGGGTAATTCTTCAGTCTTGATGGAGAGTACAAATCTGATGTACATCTTCTAACTGGATTCTCGGCTGCATTTGTTTTAATTGGCTTGATAGATTAAATCCAGCTACATTTCAGCTCTGTGTTCACATGGTATAGACATGCTAGCAAAACAATGTAAATGCCAATAAATGGAAATCTGATTTGGAAAATGGGAGACTCAGCTGTCCTGCAGAAACCAAGACCATCACTGAATCAGAATCTCAGCAAGCAAGTTTAAATAATCTGTCCAGTAAAAAGTAATGATACATATAATTTACATGTCATATAAAGAAAGGGAAAGCTATAAATGATATCTCAAAATAGCAGATATAGATATTCATAGACAACACTAATTTCTACTTCATGTATTTGTTACTCAATCACTAACACACAGTGTTCCAAATGAAACCAGTAGAAAGGCTGCTGTAGATATACACATAGTGAGATTAAACCTTGCAAAGGAGTATAGGTGACCTCCAACAGAAATAGTCTTTCACAAACCTTGAGGATAGGTTCTGAGATATTAACGAAATAAAGTTTACATCAATCTTATTTCCTATATAGCTTACATTAATAAATATATGTATACGTTTTTTTTCTAAATACTGCTATAGCTCTGCACTATACTATATATTTCATAATAATAATACTATATATTTCATAATGAATGGTATCATCAGCTGGAGAACACAAGGCCACAGGGTATAACATTTTTTGACCAAGTCGTCATCTGTAAAGGATGGATAAAATGTGATGAGTCTCCAGTGTTTGTGAGTTTTAATAATGCTTTCAAAAGGAACAAGGTTCGTACAATGAACTCCTTGTCTTCAATGAATTAACCACCCTCCCACAGCCTTTTCTTTTTTTCAAAATATAGTCATGAATCAAACTCTGGAGGTGTAATAAAGAACTAGTAACTCTTTCTTCCTTCCTCCCCCATCCCTCCACCTTCAACCTCCCTTTTCTTTTTTGAGGTTCTCAGAACTTCAGCCTCCTTAAAGAAATGTCTGCATTACAAATCATTTGACAATAAATGATGACATGTCACATTATTCTTCCTTATTTATCATCCTAGCCACTTGCAAGCAGAACTAAATTACATCCCCCACCTCAGAAACACCTGGATACCTTCCTTTACCACCTCCCCACTGAATGAAATTAAATGCTAACAGAACAGTGAAAAAAATAGTAGATTTAAGCATTTATACTGTATCTATAAACATATCTACTGTCTGAACTATATAATAATTAATTTGCACTGTACCTCCCTAAATCTCTGTGCTCTCTGTGAAATTGCTTCGCCCCATAAAATCAAAGTGATCATCCATTTTCAATTGCTACACTCACAATTTTTCTTTTTATGAGCTTTTAAGGAGCCTGGTAATTATTTGGCCACTCATAGGGGTGATAGCTGATCTGAAGTAAAATAAGAGGGAAATGACCAACTATTTCAGGAAGATTTAAAAGCTTTTTCAACTTAATTCCTGATATATTAACTGATAAATTACCCAAACCTGCTACAACGAGAAGGCAGACATGCAGAAAAGAGTTCTTTATGTGATGTGCTGCGAGACTGTTGTCAGAGCCTACTTTGTCCATGGTTTCTTAATGGTTCAAAACCCCTGGTGTCTCACCTATCCACATCTGTTCTGAAGTCAGCTTTCTTTCTACTCCTGTACTCTTTATATCACACAAGCCCATTGGAACATATTCCTTTATTTTAAATCCTGACATCCTCACCACTCTGTTATAACACTGACTTCTCCATTGGTGGCTAGTGGAGCGCACACCTCCACCAGACATGCTAACTCTGATGCTGAGTTGGCCTAAAGCATATCTTGTTAAAGCAGGGACAGTAATAGCTTAATATCATAAAATCTGTACAGGTTTGACAAGAAAAATTTATTTTTTAAAAACATCATAAAGAGATGGTAGTGCTTCTGCTTTACCTGTACAAATGATTACATTTAGTGGCAGCTTTTAGAGGAGTTGCTTGTAAGGTGTGCTAATTTCATTTCCGTGAAGACCTTGGCTCAACGGTGTGCAGATAATCAACACAGATAGACACATAAGCCACAATCTCTACTTTTGTAGGCATCCCAATATCAATCAGGAAGACTGCAATGATTGCTTCTTTATCTTCCTCCTCTCATGTGAGTCGAAATGGAGACTGGATTTTGCATGTACAGTGTACAGTAACGGGCTAGCTGTGATGGCTCATTAATCCAGCATCTGCTCCTTTGGGAACACCACAAAATGATGGTAGATAGAGCAAACCAGTTATCAGCCTATCTACATTAGGAACAGTTTCTCCTTCTCTTGATAACGTGGCAGGAACCCTTCAGAGCCATTGATGGTGTTGGATTGATGAAGAAGACACTTGAAGAGCACAAGAGGGCCTGTAACTATGACTGAACTTATGCAGGCACACACTCGCCCTGGAGATTTAGTGAAAGCAGGTTCTGGCTAAGAGATGTAACTGTGTGCTACTTTTTTATCTAAAAATTAGCAGACACACCTTTTACTGATATATTACATATTCAGTGAAATAAAGGAAATAGCATTTGTTAAAAGGATAGGATTTTCTAGAATCCAGGACACTTTCTGGCCCAGTTCGATTCTGACACAATGTATAGTTGCCCTGTTAGAAAATGATTAGCTATGTTATCTGTCAGGGGGCCAAGGATGGCCATTTTCTTTCTATACACTGGAAAAAGTGACTTTCTAGAAAAGCAATGTTTACATACTTAGATAATTTTTCTTTCTACCAGTAGAATTTGCCTTTCTTACTTCAGTTCTTCGGGAAAGTACAACTCTCTAGTGACTGGCTTCTACTCTTGAGCTTATGCTACACGATTTTGATACCAAAGTTTTGAGGCTTCTTCACTGGTGTTTATGTCCAGAAATGCTTTAGGCTGACCTCCAGCTACAGCTGAAGCTCTGGAAATATTTCACTTGACAATACACATTTTCCTTTACTTCTTAACTGTAGTATTTCACTAAAATGTGTTAGCAAAACGTGTTCAAATTCTTGATGTATGCTATTGTTTATTTCCGAACAGTTAAGACTCTTAGAGTAAATATTATGGAAATTTTCCCAGCCATCCATTGAAATGGTGAAGATGAATAAATAAATATTAGCAAACTGTCAGAGAGGGCTAAATTTCAAGTACCAGTTATTCTCTTGGAAAGAAACTTATAGTACAACCATATAAAAGGAAGTTAAAGAAATTGGTGATGACAATAAATTTCAACACATTGGGAAAAAAAACCAACAACATACTATAAAATTTCAGTATAAATTCTTTTTGATTTAGGCTCCAGGCAAATACTACTGTTCAGTGGTTGCCACATCAAAGCTATAGAATCAGCTTTGCTTCCACGAAAATTTTTTGTAGATCTATGAAACCACTTCTTTCCTCCCTAAAATGGAAACATTTTGCTATCATTCAAAATGATTTTTGGAGGCACAGATATTTTCTGTGTGTTTGTCCAACTTTATATTTTTGATTGATTATTGCCACCCATTGCATGTCACATTATATAAGATATTCCTCCCTCAGACTTCACTTTCTGCACACCCTACTAATCTGTTTTAACATAATTAACTCAAAAAGAGGTTTAGTTCATATATAAAAGGACAGCTAATTGTTAAAGATGATAGACAAATCCTGATACATTTTCCTCCAAGAAGCATCTTGACATAAAATCTTGTATAATTACATTAAAACACCTATAACTATCCATCACTCAAAAAAATTAACTTTAAATTACAATAGGACTTATTTTTAACTACATGCAATGGATTCAACATTCCACATTTAACAGAAAAAGAGCATTTGGACATTTCCAAAAAATAAGTTGTCTCAGTTGAATGTTCAAAGAACAGCACTGCCTCACAGAGAAAAATACTTTTTCACTTTGCCAGATTACTACAGAATATGTCTTTAACAAACCATCAAAGTAAATGCCCACCATCTAGTATTACTTTGAGTTCATTAGAGCATTTCCAACTTGAACCCAGCTAACTGCAGTTTAGCTCTTGGAAAAGAGTTGCTCTTTTGCCTCAACAATCTTTGCCATAAATCACAGGAAGATATTCACAAGTGCTATTTGTTTTGAAAGCAGAGACTGTTCTTCTACTGAGCTCTATGTAAAGTAGTACAAATACTCTATAACATAGAATCACAGAATCACAGAATGTTAGGGATTGGAAGGGACCTCAAAAGATCATCAAGTCCAATCCCCCTGCCAGAGCAGGAACGCCTAGATAATGCTACATAGGAACGTGTCCAGGCGGGTCTTGAATGTCTCCAGAGAAGGAGACTCCACAACCTCCCTGGGCAGCCTGTGCCAGTGCTCCGTCACCCTCACTGAGAAGAAGTTTCTTCTCGAGTTTAAGCGGAACCTCTTATGTTCCAGTTTCAGCCCATTACCCCTTGTCCTATCAGTGGTTGTCACTGAGAAGAGCCTGGCTCCATCCTCGTGACACTCCCCCTTTATATATTTGTAAACATTAATGAGGTCACCCCTCAGTCTCCTCCAAACTAAAGAGCCCCAGTTCCCTCAGTCTTTTCTCATAAGGGAGATGCTCCACTCCCTTAATCATCCTAGTTGCCCTGTGCTGGACTCTCTCCAGCAGTACATGAGCTACAAGTAAATTAATTTGATACTGCAGGCCAGAACTCTAAATTACCAGGGCTTTGCAGCTGTAGGAAACCTTATGTTCTTCAAGATTAACCAAAGAAACCAGCTGAAAGACTTCAGAATTACTATTTGATGTTGTCCCTTCTTTTCTTAATTATATATTTTTAGCACAAGGATAAAGACTCATTAACAAAAATTTGTTGTATGCAGGCCTGAATGCCTGTACATATCTTTTGTAATTATAAGCTAAAGAGAATTCCTACTGAACACCTTCAAAGGAGAGAAAAATTTCTGTAGGCACAGAAAACAGCAGTACTGAAGTAGTAGACATAAAAAAAATCAATCAACCTCAAGAAAGTGATCCATTGCTTTTTAATCCTGAGAGCAATTAATCCATTAAAACAATTTTACTAAGTAACTAGTTAATTTTGTCTTCCTTGAAGTATTAAGATCAAGATCTATTTCTGCTAGACGTGGTATAGCTCATCCAACAGTTATGGGCTGAACATACTCTGGAGTTCAAATGAAGGGAATTTACCACCTTTTTTGTGTCAAAGTCCACATTTGTGGGCCTTCTTGGTCTTGATATTTCTGTTTTCTGAAATACAATTGTCTCTAAAAGAACACAAGTGTCTAAACCAAAATTTTAGTTGGTAGTTCTCATAGCTTTCTACAGAAAACATTTTCTGACAAAACCCTTAGAGCCAAAAGAAAAGTTGGATATACTCTGCAGTCCACTTTACAAGTTAGAAAGCTGATTTCACTATTCATAAACCTAGAGCCTCCACAACTGAACTACTTGGGGTCATTTTGATCAATTATAGTAATTGCTTATTAATTTGTGAAGTGATTGGGTATTTTGTGGTAGCGTGTTTTTTTTCGGGGGGGGATGTTGCTGTTTTTTAAAGACCTATGAAGAGGAAAAAATTCTAAATCCATGCAGCTGTCCTAATCTTTCATAAAATTTGCTTGCATTTAAATCCCTTACTTTTGCACTCCTATCTAATATACAGGAAAAATCATTTACCTTTCTCTCTCCATGGTTTACATAAAGCTGTACTCTAGAAATCGAAGAGGAGCAGAACTTCTGAGACATAGCAGGACTAGACTCTGTTTCCAAAACAAGGGTAGTAATGAGGGTTGCCCATTTCCAAATCACTTTTTCCTTGCAGGTTTGCCTGTCTTTTTCAGGCCACTTTTTTCTCTGTCTTGCCAGAAATAAAAACAAATACACCTGGTATGGAAAAACTTGTGTATAAATACAGGAAAAAGGGATACCCCTTGGCAGTTCATGAGGAAGGTCAGACTGAGGCTATATAAATAGGATACTTTTCTCTTCCACTCAAAACATGAATTCCTAACTGTGTTATGCCTTAATCAAATTAAGGAATGAATTTTGTCTTAGTTCTTGAACATCTTAATGCCAGAAAGTCTAATTTTTCCTCAGGTTCCCATCAGTTCATCCAGCTGATACACTACAAATAAAGCCACCTTTCTAGGAGGTTGTTTTCAGTGTTTTTACTCATGCTATTTAGCTTTCAAAATTTGACTGTTTCCCTAATTACCAAACCAATGTGATTCATAGGCTTTTTTTAAAAAAAAGTAATGTTTCCTCCCTCTTGGTTGGAGCAGGGAGGAAGTAGCCGTTTAAAATGTGAGTTGTAAGCATCTGAACATTACAAGTAAATGAAGGATAGTTTACAAATTCTTATTTTAGAAATTTCTAAGCTGTTATCTGAGATTTGATCTGTGTCGTGATGTCTGCATAGTTAGTGTTGGTGGTAACATAAAGAATAGGTCAAATTTCTTACTGAATCTGACTGGAATGGAGTTAACCTTCTGCATAGCAGCCTGTAAGGTGCTTTGATTTGGTTTTTTTACTAAACCAGTGTTGATAATACACCAGTGTTTTGGCTGTGACTGAGCAGTGCTTGCAGAGCATTAAGATTGTCTCTGTTTCTAACTCTGCTTCTGCAGTTAGTGTTCCACAGGCTGGGGATGGAAAAGAGGTTGGTAGTAGACACAGACAGGGCACCCAACCTGAACCGAACAAAGAGATGTTGCATACCATATGATACCATGCTCGGAAATAAAAGCTTAAGGAAAGGAGGAAGAAGTAAGGATGTTTGTGGTATTGGTGTTTGTCTTCTCAAGTAACAGTTATGTGTGCTCAGTCCCTGTTTCCCTGGAAGTGGCCAAACATCTGCTGGTCAGTGGGAAGTAGTGAATAAATTCCTCTTTGCTTTGCTTACATGTTCAGTTTTTGCTTCATTTATTACACTGTCTGTATCTTGGTCCATAGGTTTCTTGCTTTTGGTATTCTAATTCTGTTCACCTTTCCACTGGTGCACAGGAGAACAACAAGCTGTGGGGGTGCTTGGCTGCAGGACCGAGTCAAAAAAACAGAGCCCTAAATTTGAATCAACTGAAGTGAGGTGCTCTCTCACCATAGCTGTCTCACATAGACTGACTCCAACCAAAGTCAGGCTGATTCAAGCTCAGTTGTTGCACTGAAGCAGACCTATCTCATCTAGGGTCTGTAAACGAGCCGCAAAACCACAGCTCTGCTTTCAGAGTCTTTCAACGCTCTTAGGAGCCAGACTGTTCCTTACTCACTTAGAGAGTGTAGCAATGGAGATCCGGCTCTGACAAGGTACTATTTTCATTGCAAATTTAGCCATAGTCTCAAACTAGCTCTGCACAAATTTTGTCCCTTGTCTTTATCCAAATGCTGTGTTTTTGAAATCACTTTTACAATAAAGTTCAATTACAGCTGTTGGGTTTTGAGAAATAGATGAGTATGATTGACTCGATCAAATTTAATTTCTCTTAAGAACTGTTTATGTAAATATGAGCAGTAAAGTTCTACTGAATAATAAGGCGCTATTCCTTAAATTATTCAGTGTCTTTTCACCCTTTTTCTTCCCTCCTGGATTTACAGTACCCTTTTAACACTTAAAAACTGAGAGCATTGCATAAAATGTTGACATGTATTTTCTATTTTATTTTCAGAATCTGTGTGCTTATGCAAAAGAGAAGGATATAAACATTAATAATACAAGGAAATTCATAAATTAAAAAAGAAAAACAGTCTTCAGAAAATAGTTTAATGTCTTTTCTTTATAATTTTTCTTCTGTTTCCTTCTTTTATCACATTACATATACAGACATACTGTACTCCACTCTGGTTTGATGCATTCTAAACTTTGAGGACCTAGGAGCCTGGAAAATGCAAAACAAAGTGATTTACTGACGTGATTTTAATGTTCTTAGGTCATCATGTTCCTGGCTTTTCTCTAGCTTTTCTGTGTAGATCTGCAGAGTTCAAATTTGTGACAAGTAACATTTGATAACTTGCATCTGTCTGCTCTTGCTAATCTAAAAAGTTGTTACTCCGTGTTTGGCTACTAACAACCTCAGAGGTATAAACCGCTCAAAACTTTCTTACTATTTTGTTTATCCCAATGAAGGTAAGAAATATGCAAACACCACATATACTTAATCATTGCAGAGTATTTAGTAGAAAACATGGAGAGAAGATCACAATTGTAGGAAACGAAGAAATTCAAGGGGATCTTTTGCAGTGATTAGAACAAACAGGACTTATTCATCATTGTGTTTCCCCTCTAACTTAAGGGTTTACATTGGTATATCTGAAATTACTTGGTGGTATCTCAGGTCAATTACCCTACCTAAGTTATAAAAATATGTTTTCCTTACTTGGTAATAGTTGTGACTTCACTGTCTGTCTTGCTGATCTGATAGAAAAAGTCATGTGAACAAGGTAAAAGTTTCAGAGGAACCACATACTAAAATATATAGCTGTTCCCTCTTCAGTTTTCCTGATTGCACTCAGGTTTTTGGAGCATGTTTATTTTATTTCTCTGCTTTGCCTCCTAAATCAACAGAATGGAAACAGACACTGTTTTCATTTTGTGACATCTTGTGTTTTCGTGTTTCAGAAACCAGCAAACAACTTAACCGCTGAAGAGTGCTGACACACTGTAATTGCTCAATAGAGACACTTTTGATGTGGAGAGAATTTGCTTTTTAAGGAAGTGGAAGAAAGACAGTGCAAATATCACTTGTGCTTGGTGGGATTTCTGGTGGTTGACTACCTATTGGACAATGCTGACACCATCAAAGCCACTGAGACCCACTAGTCACTTCCCCAAAGAAATACAGACCATCCTTACCTACTTTTCAAAGTAATCTGAGGTGGGATTTAACTCAAGAAAAGTTGCTTAAGGAAATGATGGTCAGCTTCGGGGAAATGCCAGCCTTCTTACCCACATCAAAAAACTTTAGTGAATCTAGAGGGACCTTCTTTTCTGTGGGAACATGCTTTCCTCTGTGCTGAGCTTATTAGAGAATTAAAGCCAAAAGACACAAACCTTTATGGACCACAAGGTGCTGCTCCAGGGACAACCCCACCTAAGTCAGTGGGACTGGTTTTCATATGAGATTTCTTAAGACTAAATATTTGTCAAAACACTCCTGGTTTTGATGAACCCTGTAAACCAGAACTCAACCACTACAAGCAGGCACTGCTCTTTTACCATTGGTAAAACTTCTATCCACACATAAGACACAAAAATAATGTTTGCAAAGCACAACTTGAAAAGTCTAAAGATATTCAGCCTGTTTAGGAAAACCCCCAAACTCTCACATGCAGTAACCAAATAGAAATCAACATTTAATAATACAGGACAATTTTGCATATGCTGACAGATAAAGTCTTTCAAAAGTCCATATATTTGATTTTTCCTGTTTGGCAGAGCCCTCTTGCATTTTTCCCATCTGTCAGTTGAGCAAACAAAAAGGATGAGGGAAAACTAAAATCTGGTTTAAACTGATATACATCAGAAATTGATATGACACTGAAACAGCTGGAAATATGGTCTCATTCCTTTGCAGATGTAGTTTTGAAAGATACTCATTCTGCTTGCACTGTTCAGGAAAAAAAATTGGATAAATTAGGTGAGGAACTCTGGATTAATGTATTACCCTTACAGCATAGTTTGAGAGAGATGAAAAAAATAGAATGGACTTCAATAATACTACCACAAAAATCCATATGAGAAGAATAATCTGGTATTAAACAAACATGGATAAAGTCTGATTTTTGACAGCAGTATCCTCTTCTGTCATAACAGAAACATATTTCATTGAGATTTTTACTTGTTTAAAGAAGAAGGCCTTAGCACTGGATCCTATATTTTAATTCATACGTTTGGACATTATTCTCCTGTCCTTATATTCCTTAATTGTTTCGTTGTAAATATGCTTGCTAATTATTAACCAGCAACATGGTCATATACAGAATACTTGAGCACGATTCAATTTAGATAATGCTTGTATAATTCTGTTTTTTAATGGGATTTAAGGCTATACTTGCTTTCTCTTTTGGATCTGGGCTTTAAACTAGATACTAATTCCATGAAGAAGATTTACATAAAATTACCTTGTGATAATAGAAACTATATTAAGTTTGTGGGAACTTACCCGAGTATTGTTTATATATTGTGGCTTTCTACTGACATAAAGCTTTTGGGTTACTGGAAATACCCTGGAGAACCAAGATGTATAAGTCAAATGAAAATCAGGTATACATGTAGGTCAAATTGATTTCCGTTGTGGAAGGCATGTCAGTGTGGAAGGCATATCAGTGTACCTACCTTGAAACAACTCCTGTTCATTTGTAATTTCAGCAACTGTCCCTTTTTAACTTACTGTGAAACCTATAGAGTTCCTTGATGTTTAACTTGACCTCCTGACTGTTCATATCAGGTCGTTGAAGCTAACTCTAAAGTATTTAGAGTGGACTGTAAAAATAGGAATTAAAATTTTTCTTGGTAGGCTCAGCTTCCTATTGGATAGAATTCTTTACCTGTCTGGATTTGGTACATCTGAAAGTTTTTAGCAGCAAGGAGGACAGCAAGCAATATTGTGGAACTGTGTTTAGAAGGGGATCCAATATTTGCATGCAGGCTGGAGCCAGTCTGCAAAATGAAGTGCTCATTAAATGGGAAACTTTAACCCACCAGACAAAACCGAAAAGACAGCATTGAGGAACCGTGCACTTATAGCTTTCATTTCAAGTTTGTTCTTAGTTACCAAATCTGCATTTTCTTTCTGTGATATGTACCATATGGCTATCAAACGACCTTACTGAATGTTTTAACAACTGAAAGAATGGCTGGGTATTGGATGATCTTCCAACAGGAGGACCTGAGATTGAGAGACAGGATACCCTGGTGGCTTGAGATGCAGCATGTCACTTCAGCAGAATGCTGCCTCATCAGAAAGTGGCATGGTTGTGCCTTGAATCTTCAGACATTGCTACACAAAAAAACCAAGAGATGATACATCAGCTAAAGAAAGGCAGCACAACAGCTAGACTGGTGTTCCTATCTATCATTCTTCCACATGGGGTAAGGAACATCTAACCTACTGCCTTCAAAGGCATCAAAATATTCTTAATATATCCTAAAGTAGGTTCAGAAACAAAGGCAATTCAAATCCAATATGGTTTAGTGCTTGTGAAACTCCAAAACTTCTTTAGAGTTCACAAAGCTTGTTTTAACTTGTGAAATATTTTTCCTTGAATTAAAACTCCGATTTCCCAGCCAGGGTGATTCAATTTTATATTCAGCTAAAGTGAGAGAGTGCTATGTGTTAGTATAATCTAAAACACATACAAATGAACGAGAACAGAAAACTGGATGCTAAAAATGTCTTCAAAAGTAAATAAGCAAATTACTCATTGGTAAGCAAGGTGAAATAGCAAGTAAAAACTCATAACGAGACTAGACTACTCTTGCAATAAACTCATGAAACAGAAGTGTGAAGTCATTAACTTCCTTTAATGAGCAGTGCTGCTATATTTGGGTATTGATGTTCAACCAGAGGAAATCGTCATAGACTTTTATAGTTCTGTAAAAGTTCACATCTGCTGAAAGGCTCTTCTGAAAACATTGGCCTAATTTCTGGAATTTTTATTTTAGGAGGAAGCAAGTAAACAGATTTCAAAAAGAATATATATATATAATAAAAGAGAACTAAGGGATTAACTCACAAATTTAAACAGATAATGACATGTTTAAGTTATGTAGAACCGAAATGGAGCAATGTGATAAGAAAAAAGGAAAACCCAGTCAGAATATTCTTACTCAGAGATGTAACCACTTGTGGCATCATGTCCTCTGGTTCACTCCAGGAGCTGAAAAAGCAGCCACTTTCTTCGAGTACTCCCAATTGCACTTGAAACATCCCACTTAGATGCGTCATCCCATGGATCTTCACACTTGACTCATCTGACTTTATTGGCATCTATTTATAGGAAGAACAGAAGTAGGATATGATTTCTGGTTAACTTTGGAAAAAAATTTCTCATATGCATGTCAAATTTCGTATTTAGTTTACCTGGATAACTGATAGCTAAGTGAAGTGTGATAGGAAAAAATATTTAGAAACATAAAGAAATTTGTCAGGTAGCACATATTAAGAAGATGAGATTTGATCAGATTTATATTTGAAAAAATAATAATTTGAGTCAACTAGAAGCATTTGTACTTAATACTCTTGCAACAGGGAACAGATTATCAACAAACATGAGGAAAAATCGCAGACTGTACTATCATTCAAGGCTAGCTCTGGAAACAGAAAATGTATTCTGAAGATGATAACTAGACTGTCTTTGACAGATCAGAAAAATCCACCTAGAGTGATAAATTTCTCACTATAAAAAGTCAGTTTAATCTAGAGTGAGAGGCGAAAATTCAAAGAGATGTTCAGTCACGAAAGTTTGCGTGTGGGAAAAAAATTAGGAAAGCTTTTGGGAGCATTCCATGGCTTTATAGCTATACTGACAAAATACTGCAAATCTGGCTAGATAGAATTGTGTTTAGCAGTGGGAAAAAAAAAATGTTCAGCTTTAAGCTTCAGATAGGAGAAAGAAAATAATTTGACTATTCTAGATATGCTGCTACACATTTAGGTTTAAGTGGACCAGAGAGGCAAAGACAAACAAGCAGAAATCTGCCTTTCCTAGCAAAGATTTACTTTGGACACTACCCTGGGAAGTGTCATCAAGAGTATCCTGTAGGATACTTCACTTTGGTGTTTTAAAAACATTTTCTTGGCCCAACAGACCACTGTTAGCTCTTAACATTTCTTGCAGACCACACTGTATTCTTAACGTCAGTTTTTTAACTATTATTCTTTACTTCAAGAGTTTCTGAGTAGGAATTACCCATACAAGTATGCAAACTATAGCTGGACCAATGCTTAGAAACTTTTGTTTTGTTTCATGAGTGTCTGTGGGAATTCTCACAGTTGCACCTTTCTAAGGAGAAGTTGTTACAGTAGAGTAAAATGATAATGTCTCTACTACTGGAGTAAAGCAGTCTTTCTTTACCATCTTTCTGTCTATTGCCAAACCA
Organism: Trogon surrucura; assembly: GCA_020746105.1. Lineage (NCBI taxonomy): Eukaryota > Metazoa > Chordata > Aves > Trogoniformes > Trogonidae > Trogon > Trogon surrucura. The sequence continues at coordinate 106,342,787 of CM036617.1, read as the reverse complement.
CCAAGCTGTCCCTGTTTGTTTTGAAAACTTATTTAGAAATCTGAATCTGGATGGGGATAGAAAAGTAAAGTCAACATTAGGTAAGGAAACAGCATTTGAACTACTTAGCTTGCACTAGGTTCACCCTTATTTGTTATTACAAAATTAACTCTGGTCTGGAAAGAAGAGGAAAGCTATAATCAGTTGCTTTTAACTCAGACTGCAAAACTGTAGCCAAAGTTTTTTAATGTTCTGGATTCCTTTACCTAATTGCATCCCCACACAAACTACTACACTTAAATCCCAAGTTGCTTTTGTAGTAAAACTTTCTTTCCATTGCAGTGAGCATGCAAAAATAAGTAAATAAAATTAAACACTTGCTATTACATTTTGAGAGAGAAGATTCTAGCTTTAGGGTGTTTTTTTTTGTTTCTTTTTACTGTAGTATATTCATTTTAAAGAGTGAAAATGTCTCAGCTCAGCTTTCCTGTAGCAGAGTTTCTCAGATCGAATCAGGGTACCATTGAGTTTTAAGTTGTGGTTACTCCTGCAGCCCAAATGGTTGATTTGTAAGTTTTTCTAGGCATTTCCTACAACATCCCCAAGGCTGGTTGCAGAACTTGGTATAAAAGTTTTGTTGACAACTGGGTACTTGGTACCTCATCTCTAGGGGCACGAGAGCTGTAGGGGTCTAAGTTACTTTTCATCCCTATCATCTCCACCAAGCTCACCAGAAACAAGATTTTCAATGTTATGTGTCATCAATTTATTGGGGGAAATTGAATTTATTTCCTTGTTATCAAAATTGCTGTTGTACTGAAGTCCTTGCACGGAGATGAGGTCAATTAGGCTTTATCCGATAGAGAATCCTGTTCATGGCTCTCCTGTTTGCTGTTTCTCAGCTCTGAAGACTCAAGTTTAATGTGCATCGTTGTTATTTATGGTCAGCACATAACATTTTATCTCTTCTGAAAAGCTGACTTAGATTTGTCAAAATACTCAGCTGTTTTGTAAATGTTTATGTTTCTTGTAGCAGTAAGAATATGCAATGCACATCTGCAACATTTTGCTTTGACATGCCATTCCAGTTGAGCTTTTAAGTGATAGAACTTGCTTGACACAGCATAGTTAGTAATCTTACTCATATATTTTGCTTCACTTTACAGCTAAGAAAGCTAACAGTGCAAACCTGATTATTTTTTCTGGAAGAAATAACAACTCTGAATCCCAGGTTTCTCATCATATGGACTGTTCAAGGATAATGTGGAAGCTCCACAATAGTTTTCCTTCTGTTATCATATGTTGGCTAGATGCCCGATTGCTTCTCTCTTGTTGTTTATGTGTAGTTCGATTTTTTTTTTAAAAAAAAAGGGAAAAATAATAATAAAAAAGGAAGTAACTATTCACTTTCAAAGTTTAAGGCCAGATGTTGTGAGGTCCCATCCTGCCACTTCTGCAGGGCAGAGATGAAGGCAGTGCAACGTGTTTTCCTGACTCACGTTGCCTTGCAAAAGTACTAAGATCATATTCTTTGCTCTTCCTAGAAATTATCATCTGGTCCAATTCAGCACCAGCCCTAATCTTCCAATATGGGGAGTAAGCTGGCTGGAGGTTCAGTTATGCCTGTGCCTCTGTGCTGGCTACTGCTGTTAGGAGTGGCCGACCACATGCTTTATTATTTCAAAAATTAATAGAAGCAGAATCTCATTGTGAGGTTGCTTGTAGTTTTGGAAATCTTTATTGTAATGAGAACCCTACCACCTCCACTTCTCTAACATAACCCGAATCCAAGGTGTTACTGAAAATTTGACCGAAAATCTAACAGCATTAGGAAAACAGATTACCATGAAATGCTTTTAATTACTTTCCTCATACTTTTTTTTTCTTTACAGAAGAGCAAAAGAGATCTCTATGTCCTGAGATAAACAAGACATACTCTACTGAAAAAATGCATGTAGTGAACATTTTAGAGGCTGTGTTTGTATATATAGTTAAGGATGGATACAGCCCTGAAAGGAAACAGTTCTTGAGTGCTCTTGGCTCCATATCTTTTCCTCTGGTAAATATGCACCCCGAAGTGAAAGATTCCTTGCACGTGAGAGTAACTGCTTGCAAATTCAGTCGAAAATTTGGTTTTAAATTCATAAATGCAAAAAACCAAAGTCTTTGTTCATGTAAAGAATTTGCTGAATACTGTGTTATGCATCTGCCCATATGTAATTTAATCTGGCACCATTTCCAGTGATGTCATGCCTGGAACATCCAGCCCTGTGGAGAGATACTTACTGGGATGGAGCTGCTGCATGAGGCAGAGAGATTAGCAGATGTGGTAATTCACTCTTGGAATGGAATTCATATCAAGTTGCATATTTGAGTAAAGACAGTTTCTATTCTTTAAACTATGCAGTTCTGGAGCAGACATATGTTCAAAACACAGGTAGGTCCATAACCAGCTAGGCAGCTGGTTATGCAACTGTGGCATAAGGGGCATCTGGCCAAACCTGTTCCACATAGATGAAATTCTGCTGTGCTCACATTAAGAAAAAAAACTGGTCAGTTTTAGCATCATGTGTAGCCAGGTGGCACAGTCATCACTCAGGTGATGATGAGTGATGATGATGATTTGACTCCCTATTAAGTGATGGTCCTGCTGCAATGGATTTTGAAAATCTTCAGTGCAATAATGTTTGTAAAGAAGTTTGCATGAGTTAAATTTCTGGGGCTACAGTTTCACAAGAGACCCAGTTCTGATATCTTTACCAGCACTGCCTAGTACTTTGCTTTGTGAACTCGACCTATTAAGGGCAAAATCATCAAAGCAGAGTCAGGCAGTAGTCAGTACAGGTGACAATGTTATAATCTTGTAGTTTGTGCTATGAACACAACCAAGTGGTGTGATCACTCAGTGTTTACAGAGAAATTCAGTTTTTGCTGTGAAGAAAGTACGGTTTTTGATCTCAGACCTGTAGAATAATTCAAATTTCATACTAGGAAGATGCATGATGCTAACTGTAGTTCATCTGTTACTACCTGGTAGCTTCTTTGGTGACGTCTTCTTAGCTTGTGCTCTTCCCAGCAAGATTCCAAAATTACTAATTGTGGGCATGTGTTCGCATGACCCCACACATGTATTCCTACCAAAAGGATAAATACAGCTGCAAATATCGGCCAGTTATCTGCTTTGTCCTCCTGGGGCTTGATTACAATTCACAGCTGCCACTTCTTAACAGTAGGTGTGTGAAAAGAGAAATAGACTCTCTGTAGCTAGGCAGCAGAGAACCATTAGGATATTAGCACTCAGCAGCTAGGATTTGTTTCCTTTTGTGATCTCAGTCATCTAGCAGCAGCTAGAAAAAACAAATATTGCACAAGAAAAAACACAACCTTCTCTTTTTCCTCCTCTCTCCATCTTTAATAGGGTATTCGTGCTTTTCATGCTTTGTGTTTTATAAATAATAACCACTTCTACCTATTTATGTATGGGCAACATCAGTAAAGTATTTCTCCTTCAAGCTGGGAAACTAGTAAATTGGATCACTTAATACATCCAAAACATGAGGTTATTTACGTCCAAAACATGAGGTTGTTTCAAATCAATATTATCAATTCAATGTTAGTTTAATTCAGTATTGTCACTGTCAAAAAATCCAACTCCTTACAAGTTGCTCTTATTCAGGTTGCTGAATGGAACTCACTATTTGCCAGCTTCTGCTATGGCCAAAACCTAACACTACAAAAGAGGTCAAATGGAAACCTTTATAGGTGTGGGGTTTTTTTAAACAAACAAACAAACACAAAACCATAAATAACCAGCTTCTTTTTCCCATCAAAATTCCTCACAGGTAAGCTTGGACAATTACTTTATTTTGATGAAGACCTCTACAGAAAAACACTGGGTTTGGAAGTGCTTTCCAGATAAGGGGTTCAACCATGGAGTAAGGACTCACCACACTCTTCTCTCTACTTTTTAAGTTTAGCTTCTGAGAGGACCACACCCCAGCTCCTGTCTGATTTATGTTCTGAGGTTCATTTTCAAAGACTTTGACATGTGGAGTGTAAAGAGACAAATTAAAGCACAGTTCTTGTCTTGGGCTCAGTACTGGGGCCAGTCCTGTATAACATGTTTATCAACAATCTGATGAGGGTATCGAGTGCGCTCTCACTAAGTTTGAAGACAAAACCAAGCTATCTTCTCTGGAGACATTCAAAACCTGCCTGGACGCATTCCTGTGCAATCTACTGTAGGTGGTCCTGCTCTGGCAGGGGGGTTGGTCTAGATGATCTTTGAGGTCCCTTCCAACATCTAACATTCTGTGATTCTGGGAAATGTTGATCTACTTGAGGGTAGAGAGGACCTGCAGAAAGATCTAGACAGACTTGATTGATGGACCAAGGCCAATTGTATGAGTTTCAGTAAGACCAAGTGTTGAGTTCTGTACTTTGACCACAGCAACCCCAGAAGTGCTACATGCTTAGGAGAGAGTGGCTGGAGAGCTGCTCAGCAAGGAGGGACCTTAGAGTGTTGGTTGACAGCCAGCTGAGCAAGAGCCAACAGTCTATCTAGGTGGCCAAGAAGGCCAACATCATCCCGGCCTGTATCAGGAATAGTGTGGCCAGCAGGGCAAGGGAAATTATTTTATACCTGTACTCAGCACTGGTGAGGCTTCATCTGGAATCCTGTGTTCAGTTTTGTGTCCCTCACTACAAGAGGGTCATTGAGGTGCTGGAACGTGTCCAAAGAAAGGCAACAAAACTGGGAAAGAGTCTTACGAGGAGCATCTGAGAGAACTGGGGTTGTTTAGCCTGGTGAAAAGGAGGCTGACGGGAGACCCTATTGCTCTCTTCAACTACCTGAAAGGAGGTTGCATTAAGATGGAGGTTGGTCTGTTAAACCAAGTAACAAGTGGTAGGAGAAAAGGAAATGGGCTCAAGTTGCACCATGGGGCATTCAGATTGGATATTAGGACAAACTTCTTAACTGAAGGGGTTATCAGGCATTGGAACCTATTGCCCAAGGCAGTGGTGGAGTCCCAATCCCCGGAGGTATTTAAGTCATAGACATAATGCTTAGGGATATGGTTTAGTTAAGAAGTTGTAAGTGTTATGTTAATGGCTTGAGTTGATGATCTTAAAGGTGTTTTCCAATATAGACAATTCTGTGATTCTGTATTAAAAAACAGTTCTGGCTCCATACAAAGCTGAAGTTTTGTTCACAGATCACTCTTCTAAAAGCAAGACCTCACACTGAAACTGTCTAAAGATACTGATTTATAACACAGCAACAGGACAGTCTCAATGAAAGAGTCGTTTCCAGAATATATCCAAGGGCTTCATAGATGCAAATAACCTATGGGCTACAATTCTGTATTTCCATCACTTTTTGGCAATTATACAGCAAACATAGTAATTTTTGATTCACACAGACTCTCAAACCTCTTAAAATCTGTAATTTACACTGAATGAAGAAACATAACCATGATAATGATAAAAACAGATCAATAGCTCCCTATATCAGTTAACTTGCCTTCAACAGTAGATAATGGCAAATAATTTAGAAAGCATTAATGTCACCTCTCAGTTCTGGGTGAAGCACAGTCGAGGTAGAAAATTCTTGAGTACCTGGCCAGCGTTGCAGCTAGGCATAGACTGTGAAGCCTGTATTGAAAGCATACAAGTAGTCTCACTAAAAAATTATCTCAAGGACACACTTGAAGTGCCATTTACCTCAGAAGGTGCGTAAATGGGAATTGCTCATGTGACTGTGTTTAAAAGTCAGCTGAGAACTGCAAAAGTGTCATTGTCTATCTCTTCATCTTGCTCAGAAAAAAAGAACCATCAATAAATTTTACTGGAATTATTATGTATTATTCATAAAAGCAATGATTTTCAATAACTGCCTGCTAAATAAAGAAGAGATTTAAAATCTTAGACTCATATTAAGAAGGATTTTTTATTACAACCAGAGCTAGTTGAGAGGTGTCCCTGCCCATGACAGGGAAGTTGGATTAAAAATGATCTCTAAGGTCCCTTCCAGCCTAGGCCGTTCTATGAGTCTATGATTCACTCAGTGGAAGCCAACAATCTCAATGCATTTATACAACAGTTCTATGAGATAGCATCAAGATTTTTTAAAAATAAAAATTGGACCCCCACTAGAAAATAACCATTAATATTTGCAGATGGAAAATGAATTTACAATTAGGGATTAACTCTCAATATTTGGAATACTAAGAGCAATTACCTGAGAATAACTGAAAGATTTGCTAGTGTACGTCCGTTTGGATGCTGTCCAGGCACTGGGAAGAATCTTTGTAGACTGGATTAATCTATTCTGGGTTCCCTTAAGACGTTGATGCAAAGCAGTTCATTTGTAACCTAGAATCAAATAAAGTGTTCAATCTGTTAGAAAACAGCTGATTTCTTTTCAATATTTTGTTTTCAAGGGATTCCACAGTGTTCATAATGTGAACATTGTCTTTTGTAAAACTTTCTCAGAGCATCAATACAGGAATAATTCATATATATTTATGCTTCAGAAACAGAACATACTCATACTTATGATGACTGTAGAACCTGTTCAAGTCATGACCTTGTTCCTGTTCAATATTTGGAATGAAACCACTTAATTCATTCGCGTTCCCATCAGGTTGCACTGCAGGACCCAGTGAAAGGCCAGAAAGCGGAGTTCTGGTTAGTCTTTCTGTATTAGCACTGAATTAATCTCCTGGTCCATGTTTTTCCTGGAGAATACTGGGGAAAAAGTTCTTTTCAGATTATATTCAAGATAAAACGGCTTCCAGAGACTTGCTTTGGAAATCTGAGAAAGTGCTAGATTGTCCTAGCCATATTGAATTGCCTGGATTCCCTGTCAGAAGTAACAATTTGTGCAACATTTAGGCCAACAAAAATGGAAAGATGAACAGAATGCAATGTCCACAGTCTCCCAGGTTCTTGAATTTGCTTGAAAAGTAAAATGTTCCATATCACTAAGCATCACCAGCACAAAGTGATTCTTCATTCCTGATTCATAAACACCGGACTCCAGTTTCTAGCTAACAGGGTTTTACTGCAACCAACCAGCTACTTGAAGTCATTATGGGTAATCAAAAATCCAACGCAGCATGTGCTTCAAATGCTCATAGTTACATGGTTGTCAATGACAACACAAAACACAGATGTTTTAAATCTGTTATATCTTTCTACAACAGTGTTTGCTTTCCATACTTTTTTTCTTTTAAGAGAAAAGTCTTACTGATAAACATTTGTTTCAAGTGTGGTTACACACAAAATAATGAGCTAGGAAAAAAATAAAAAATGAGTACAACTTCTTTTTCCTGCAAAGACTCACATATCAAGTATAATTGGATTAGAAAAAGATGGCAGACAAGATATTGAATGCAATATAGGGATTTAATTACACACATCTGAGTTCTCAATTCATGACGCTGATAGAATATTTTATTATAGAATATTGTGAAGGCAAAAAACCTGTTCTGTCAAATTCCTTATTTGAGTTATTAATCTCTGAATCCAAAGAAGTCTTTTGTTTTGCTGTATATTAAAAAAGCAATCACCTTTGAGAAAACACATTGAATTCTAGTCAATATTTAAAGGTGATCCAAATAACTTGTCTTTAAAGGTCTGTAATTTGATTTTGATGAAAGAGTAAACAAATCTACAGCTTGCAGCAAATTCTTAAGATGCAACAAAACTGTCTGTATAATGAAAATTTTTCTCTCATTTTCCTAAGAAGGGTGCTCAGTCAGTGCTGGCGTGATGTGTGATTTAGAAAATGAAAAGACACTTAGGAACATAACATATTTTCTCATTCTTATGCTCCAAGTATTTCTTGTTCACTTGCTGACATGTGCTTTACTCTAGCAAAGTGTTGACCAGTTCAGAAACTTAATGTGTCCCTGAGAATACACTGTGTTCTTCTTGAGGCCTTATTATTAGTCAAAATCTCTGTGTTGATTGATCCTATCTGTTCCTGCAATTAAATGGTGTAATGAATAGAGTGAGGTTGGTGAAAACTGCTCAAATGTGTGGAGAAATTCTCACTTGCACTTCTCTTAGGATAATTCTTTATTTTCTATAGCATTTTTAAACATGCCAGTATTATGCTGACAAATGATAATGCTATTCAGAAAAAAATAGTGATCCCAAAGCTGTACCCAGAACTGAAACAGCCATTTCTCATCTTTAAGAATGTTAAAAATACAACAGGCAACATTTCTTAGAAATTTTTTTGTGAATGTTTATAAAATCATAGTCATTGTATCATGTGCCATTATGCAATTCTTGAAGTCACAATGGAAACTATACAGAGGTATGAAATTGAACACTTGAATATTAAAATCAAAATAAAAGGGAAGAGTGTAATATTGCGTCCAGTTCTGGGCCCCTCAGCTCAAGAAGGACAGGGAGAGAGTCCAGTGCAGAGCCACAAAGATGATGAAGGGAGTGGAGCATCTCCCTTATGAGGAAAGGCTGAAGGAGCTGGATCTCTTTAGCTTGGAGAAGAGGAGGCTGAAGGGTGTGGTCGCTAATGTCAAAGGGGAGTGTCAGGAGGACAGAACGAGGCTCTTTTCAGTGATGTCCAATGACAGGACAAGAGGCAAGAGGTGCAAGCTGGGGCATAGGAGGTTCCACAAAAACATCAGGAAAAACTTTTTCACTGTGAGGGTGACAGAGCACTGGAACAGGTTGCCCAGGGAGGTTGTGGAGTCTCCTTCTCTGGAGACATTCAAAACCCATCTGGACTTGTTCACTGTAGGTGATCCTGCTCTGGCAGGGGGGTTGGACTAGATGATCCTTTAAGGTCCCTTCCAACTCCTAATGTTCTGTGATTGTGTGATAAGATTTAAGCCAAACAATGTTAAAGGAATTGCTGACAAAAGTCTTCTATTTCAAGCCATGAACATTAAACATCGTACAAAACATAATATGCTGTTAAATAGTGGTTTAGAAATGTGTCATTTTTGAAGACTTTTTGTAAAACTTCTCCCTCCAGGTAGACATCTGAAGAGGAAGACTTTTCAGGACAACAGTGAGGGGCTATGGAAATTCAAATTGTTTTCAAAAGGGACACTTCAGCTGTGAGACGTGAATCATAGAATCATAGAATGTTTGGGGTTGCAAGGGACCTCAAAAGATCACCTAGAGCAGGATCACCTACAGTAGATCGCACAGGAACACGTCCAGGTAGGTCTTGAAAGTCTCCAGAGAAGGAGACTCCACAACCTCTCTGGGCAGCCTGTGCCAGGGCTCTGTCACCCTCACAGTAAAGAAGTTTCTCCTCATGTTGAGGCAGAACTTCCCATGTTCGTATGTTAAACCCATTATTCTTTGTTCTATCACAAGGCACCACTGAAAAGAGATTGTCTCCTTCCCCTTGACACCCACCCCTCAGATATTTATATACGTTAATAAGGTCCCCTTTCAGCCGTCTCCTTTCAAGGCTAGACAGCCCCAGTTCTCTCAGTCTCTGTTCATAGGAGAGATGTTCAAGTCCCTTACTCATCCTCGTAGCTCTCTGTTGGACTCTTTTCAGTAGGTCCCTGTCTCTCTTGAACTGGGGAGCCCAAAACTGGACACAGTATTCCAGGTATGGTCTCCCCAGAGCAGAGCAGAGGGGAAGGATAACCTCCCCAGACCTGCTGGAAATACTTTTCTTAATGCACTCCGGGATTCCATTGGCCCTCTTGGCCACAAGGGCACATTGCAGCCTTGACATGACTAATTCCTTTTCTGTTACCTGCTGAGGACAGGTAACGTTTTCTCTTTAGTGGAATTATATTCTTTGGTTGCCTGGCACAGTCACCAAAGTTCAGGATCCTTTCCATTGCTGTTGATCAACAAGCAAGACAAAAACACATGATGAAACAGAGGAAGAAAAAAATAGGAAAAATTGTTTTGTTTTCCCCACAGGTCAGAACACAAGTTTTAATATCTCCCATGAGGGTCACTTTCTTGCCTACTTTGTAGGATGTAGATGAAAGTGATTTTTGGGGGCATCATAGCGTTACGTTAAATGTCCACTAAAGACAAATGCTGCTTATTGTGAACACCGATCTTGGACAAGCATTTTAATACAGAAATCTGAAAGATCAAACTCTCACTAATGAGATGATTTGCTCTGAGTTTTGACTGGCATTGCAACATATGGTTTCAAGTTGCAACAGATTAAGTTTAGGCTGGACATTAGGAAGAAATTCTTCACAGAAGGAGTGGTTAGGCACTGGAACGGACTCCCTAGGGAGGTGGTTGAGTCACAGATCCACAGAATCACAGAATGTTAGGGATTGGAAGGGACCTCGAAAGATCGTCAAGTCCAATCCCCCTGCCAGAGCAGGAACGCCTAGATTATGCTACATAGGAACGTGTCCAGGCAGGTCTTGAATGTCTCCGGAGAAGGAGACTCCACAACCTCCCTGGGCAGCCTGTTCCAGTGTTCCATCACCCTCACTGAGAAGAAGTTTCTTCTTGAGTTTAAGCGGAACCTCTTATGTTCCAGTTTCAGCCCATTACCCCTTGTCCTATCAGTGGTTGTCACCGAGAAGAGCCTGGCTCCATCCTCGTGACACTCACCCTTGATATATTTGTAAACATTAATGAGATCACCCCTCAGTCTCCTCTTCTCCAAACTAAAGAGCCCCATCTCCCTCAGCCTTTCCTCATAAGGGAGGTGCTCCACTCCCTTCATCATCCTAGTTGCCCTGTGCTGGACTCTCTCCAGCAGTTCCCTGTCTTTCTTGAACTGAGGGGCCCAGAACTGGACACAATATTCCAGATGGGGTCTCACCAGGGCAGAGTAGAGGGGAAGGAGAACCTCTCTTGACCTACTAACCACCCCCCTTCTAATACACCCCAGGATGCCATTGGCCTTCCTGGCCACAAGGGCACAGTGCTGGCTCATGGTCATCCTGCTGTCCACCAAGACTCCCAGGTCCCTTTCCCCTACACTGCTCTCTAAAAAGTCATTCCCCAACTTATACTGGAACCTGGGGTTGTTCCTACCCAGATGCAAGACTCTACACTTACCCTTGTTATATTTCACTAAATTTTTCCCCGCCCAACTCTCCAGCCTGTCCAGGTCTCGCTGAATGGCAGCACAGCCTTCTGGCGTATCAGCCACTCCTCCCAGCTTGGTGTCATCAGCAAACTTGCTGATAGTACTCTCTAGTCCCTCATCCAAGTCATCGATGAATATATTGAATAATACTGGTCCCAGTACCGACCCTTGAGGCACTCCACTGGATACAGGCCTCCAACCAGACTCTGCCCCATTGACCACAACTCTTTTTCTTCCTCCCCTTAGCCAGTTCACAGTCCACCTCACTACCCGAGAGTCTAGACCACACTTCCTCAGTTTAGCAGCAAGGATGCTATGGGAGACTGTGTCAAATGCTTTACTGAAGTCAAGGTAGACCACATCCACCACTCGGCCATCATCTATCCACCTTGTTATATCCTTGTAAAAGGCTATGAGGTTAGTCAAGCACGACTTCCCCTTGGTGAAGCCATGTTGATTGTCTCTAATGACCTTCTTATCCTTGATATGCCTTGAGATGGCACCAAGGATAAGTCGTTCCATCACTTTCCCAGGGATGGAGGTGAGGCTGACCGGTCTATAGTTACCCGGGTCCTCCTTCTTGCCCTTTTTGAAGACTGGAGTGACACTTGTTTCCATTCAGTCCTCAGACACCTCTCCCGTCTCCCTAGACTTGGCAAAGATGATGGAGAGTGGTCTAGCAATGACATCAGCCAGCTCCCTCAGCACCCGTGGATGCATCCCGTCTGGACCCATGGATTTATGGATGTCCAGATTGCTTAATTGGTCCCTAACCCAGTCCTCATCGACTAAAGCAAACTCCTCCACTGCCCTGACTTCCTCTGGGGCCTCAGCGGAACGGGGCTCCTCAGGACAGCCTCCGGCAGAGTAGACAGAGGCAAAGAAGGCATTCAGTAACTCTGCCTTCTCTGTATCTTCTGTCACTAAGGCACCCACCTCATTCATCAGTGGGCCTACATTGCCTCTGGTGTTAGTTTTATCTGCCACGTGTTTGAAAAAGCTCTTCCTGTTGTCCTTGACCCCTCTCGCCAGGTTTAATTCTAGGGAGGCCTTTGCTTTCCTAGTTGCCTCCCTACATCCTCGGACAACAGCCTTATATTCTTCCCAAGTGGCCAGCCCCGCCTTCCAAGATCTGTAAATTCTCCTCTTGCCCTTGAGCTTACCCAGCAGATCCCTGTTTAGCCACGCAGGTCTCCTGGCTCCCTTCCTTGACTTCCTACGTGTCAGGATGCTCTGATCTTGCGCACGGTAGAAGCAGTCCCTGAATGCTAACCAACTGTCTTGGGCCCCTTTACCTTCAAACAGCCTTGCCCATGGGATTTTCTCGAGTAATTGCTTGAAAAATCCAAAGTTTGCCTTGGCAAAGTCCAGGGTTGCAATTCTGCTTGCTATTTTGTTTGTGCTACATGGGATCCTGAACTCCACCATTTCAGGGTCACTGCAGCCAAGGTAACCCTCAACCTTTACTGCTTCGACCAGATGCTCCTTGTTATTGAGGATGAGGTCCAGCAGTGCTCCTCTCCTAGTCGGCTCCTCCACCATTTACATGAGAAAATTATCATCGGTGCACTGTAGGAACCTCCTGGACTGTGGCTGGCTGGCTGAGTTGTCCTTCCAGCAAATATCAGGGAAGTTAAAATCCCCCACGACAACCAGGGCCTGTGATTGTGAGACCGCTCTCAGCTGCCTGTAGAAGGCCTCATCAACCTCCTCACCCTGATCTGATGGCCTGTAATAGACACCCACAACAGTATCTCTCCTGCCATCCTGCCCCTTAATTCTAACCCACACACTCTCAACTTGCTCCTCATCCATGCCTGGATGGTATTCAAGACATTGTAGTTGCTCTTTCACGTAAAGAGCGACTCCACCACCTCGCCTGGCCGACCTGTCTTTCCTGAAAAGGAGATAGCCACCCATGACCACATTCCAGTCATGTGAGCTGTCCCACCATGTCTCTGTAATTGCCACCAGATCATAATCTCCCGCCCGAACCCAGGTTTCTAGATCCTCCTGCTTATTCCCCATGCTGCGTGCATTGGTGTATAAGCATTTCAGGGAGCAAGCTGAGCACACTGATCTCACCCTAGGGGGATGGAAGGCCACCCAGTCCTCGTAATTTCTACAGCACTGCCCCGCTGCAATCCCAGCTATAACCCCATCCCCCCTCATATCTAGTTTAAAGAACGCTCTATGAGTCCCGCCAGCTCGTGACCAAGGATCCTTTTTTCCCTTTGTGTCATTTGAACCCCAGCTTGTTTCGGTACATCAGATGCCCTGTAGATCTCCCCATGGTTAAAAAATCCAAAGCTAGACCGCTGGCACCACCCCTTTAGCCAAGTATTAATCTGCTGCACTTTGTCAAACCTTCCACTATTTTCCCTCATAATTGAAGGAATAGAGGCAAACACAACCTGTGCACCTGATCCTTCTAGCATCCACCCCAGGGCCCTAAAGTCCCTTTTGATTGCTTCTGGCCATCTCTCTACTATCTCATCGTTACCGATCTGCATAACCAAAAGCGGGTAATAGTCCGTGGGTTTGACCAGACCAGGAAGCTTCTTGAAAACATCCTTAACTTGAGCCCCAGAGAGGCAGCAGACTTCCCTGTGGGTCAGATCTGGGCGGCAGATAGGGCCCTCTGTTCCCCTCAGGAGGGAGTCTCCACTTACAATTACCGTCCTTTTTTTCTTAGATGAAGAAGTCCTAATACATGTATCGGAGTGACTTACCCTAGACAGCCCTATGGGTGAACCCCCACCCGTCTCTTCCTTTGCCTGGCTCTCATTGTCTAGAGCCCCATATCTGTTTTGCAGGGGCAACCGGGCAGGTGAGGGAGGCCGGGCAGGGATTTTCCTTCCTCTTCTGGCAGGCACCTGCTTCCACTCCTCCCTATCCTTTAGGTCCCCCCCTTTTGCCTGATGGCCAGAGGTGGGGGGATATTCAGCTCTTTGCGAAGCTTGCTGCTCGCCATTCAGGAAATGACTCCACCGATCTGTCTCTCTCTCCGACTCCCTAATGCTCCTCAGCCTTTCTACTTCCTCCTTCAGCTCATCCACCAGGCTGAGCAGATCGCTCACCTGGTCACATCTGACACAGGTGTAGCCTCCGCTACCCTCCATGGCCAGTGCCAGGCTCCGGCATTCTCTGCAGCCCGAGGCCTGAACACCCACATGCTTACGTGGGGCCTCTGTCTGGGTGCCCACAGTTTTTCTAACAACCGTTGACCTGGTGGCAACCATAGTTGGCTCTACAATACAAAGACTCTCCGGAAAGCTATGCACAGAATAGTTTACAGCTCTTTTAAGTACTTGCCTTTAAACAAAGACTTACCCTTTTAGGCCTTTTGTTCAGTGGGTAGGTACTAGTCCCTGCCCTCCCGAAGGCTTCTTATACCCTGAGGGCACAGTTAACAGCTGATCACCGTGTTTAAAATCGCTTGCTCCGCTGAGGGTGGCTCCGCCCATGCTATCTCGGGTGTCCGCCCTGGAGCTGCCGGTGCGGCCTCAGGTTTGGTTGCTGTAGCCAGCTTAAAAAAAGCCCCCAAAAGCTTTTTGCCAGCCTTTTTTTGCTTAGATTCCTTCCCCAGTGCAGTCTTACCTGCTCTGAAGCTGGGCTCGAGTTACCATCCCTGAATGTGTTTAAGTGTCGCTTAAATGTGGTGTTGGGTGATACGGTTTAGGGGCGAACTTGTAGTGTAGGATTAATGGTTGGACTCGATGATCCTGAGGGTCTTTTCCAGCCTGAACTGTTCTATGATTCTATTCTATGATATCTGCATATATGGAATATGACATACATATCATGTATACGTGTGGGGGACGGTAGCTGGATTGCTGATAATCTGGCATTGATTGAAGACACTGACCTTGACAAAATCTCAGTGTACCCTTGAGATGGGAAATCATGTGCACTCAGCTTGGACACTTTTGCTTAACCTTCGCCCTCAAGATCCAGAAGGAGGAGCCCATCTGGAAGCTGCTCAGTGTTAACCAATTAGAACCTAAAAAATAAGTGTTTAACCTATAAGCAAAGGCCATGCTACCTTAGGCTACTACCTTAGGCTTTGTATAAAAGCACACTCTTTGTATAATAAAGGAGGACCATTTTGGGCCATTTTTGATCACCATTAAATGTGTTGTGTCCGTCTCTACATCGACGAACATAGACGTGTCTATATATGCTAACACAACAATTTCTCTTCTAGACTGTACACCAAACCTCCTGAATTAGTAGGAAGCACAGAAATGTCCCACAGCTAAACACTAGATTATTAAAGTCAAGTTCAAGTACAACGAGATAACTATAAGGATTTAGACATAAAAAAATCAGAGGACTTTCCAGTTGCTTTAATTTTTTTTTTAGATTATTAACATTATTTTAATTTACAACACAAATAACTTAAGAGGAAAATACTATTCATATGAGACAAATGTAAAAAATCCTATTTTGTTTTCCCAAATCCAGTTGGTAAAAACCACAGCCATCAACACAATGTGATATTTCAAGGTGTCTCAAAGATACAGAATGTGGTTTTTTAGCAAGAAAATGGGGAAAAAGAAAAAGCTCTTGCTATCAAATTGTTAAGTTTGAGAGGTCTTCTGAAATGCTGACATGATAAGAGGAGTGACAGACAAGCCCTTGATATTTACAATTTTCCTCTTTTATGTGGAAACATTCGACTTTGCAACATTTGAATCCACTACTGTGAAATGGATTCAGATGTTGCAAAAATGCATTAAATTTTCCAGAGCATAAAAGTAGTTGTCTCTAGCGTAGAAAACTGCTATTTTTGTTACACAAAATAAATAAAAATCAATGTTAGGGTAGTAATAAAAAATTATGGTCATAAATAGTCTGTTCTCTTTGTTAGATTTTATGACATGTTTTGAACGAGAAGTTCAAACAACAACAAAACAAACCCACCCAAAAGTTCTGAAAATCCTTCTAGTGTAAATGACTTAACAATGAAAAAAATACATTGGAATGAATCTACAGTGATCTACTGCACTGAAACTTAATTCCACTCATTGCAAGGGAGGAAACCTAATGTCACTTGCATAATTTCTTCTAGATGTGATTTTTCAGTGGGTTGGAGAATATCTGCAGTATTCTATCTTTCAGGAACTAAGTGTTCTAGTGATTAGTTCGTTCATCAGAAAGGTTGGCTGACCAGAAAGAAAATAAACCTGTCAGCTTCTCTGTCAGCTGAAGACCTAATTGGAATGCAAAGTTTCTTTTAAAATATCCTATCCATGGTTGAAAACATAATGTGTTCTGCAGTCAGAAGACCTTTTCTTTAGGATGGTAGTCACCATGGACAGACAGGGATCAGTAGCATTTTCTTTCATATTCATAGTCCCTCACATTAGACATGAAAAGTTATCAGTTTGGACAGAAAAGGTGTACCCATGCTTTTTGTCCTAATCTTTAAGGTCTATTATCTGTTTCAGCCTGTATTATAAATTACATACTTTGATTCCTTGTTTTAAGGTCAGCCAGAAACCTCTCTCCATTTATCACTTTCGCAGTATATAACCCTTTTGTGTGAACTGTCAAATCAACCTGAAAAAAAAGAGCAAAATACTAAAATAAGATCCCAAAATACATTTGAGCCTTGTAAAAATCGTGTACAGAACAAAAAGTCTTTCACAACCTTTTTCTACTACAGGACTTAAACTTTGTCCCATAAACATAGAAATTCTCTTACAACAGGACTAGTTCAGAGAAGTCAGAATGCTCCACAAAGACCATATGTGAATGAGGCTGTGCAGTTGCTCTTAACTCATGTCAGGTGAGTGAAAAAGTGTTCATGAAGACAAGTCCCTGGAGAGCAAATAGGTTAATGGTGCAAGAAATGAGACTGTAAGAAGTGAGAATTTATGTTTAGTTCAGAGCTGCTTGATGGCGCATGGACCACGGTCCTTGTACACCAGTAGAGCTAAGATTAAAGGGAGACATCTTGATTTACTAAGTGTTCAAAATAAAAAATTCTAGAGCTCAGTGTTCAGAAAACATCAGGTGATCCACACCTTCTCATTCTTCCTGGAGCATGCTGCCAGCATCATATCACCTACTTGTGTCAAGTTCATTCCTTTGGTAAGACCTTCTACAAAGAAGCAGGATTGACATCAAAAGCAGAAACGACTTTTCTCCAATATGCATGCACAACTACTTCACACTACTCCTCTCTTAGTGGTGAAAACATATAAGCTTTAATTGTCCAGTTTCCCAGAGAGAAGGAACTACCTCCTATCAGTTTCTCCACCAAGCACCAGGCTGACAGGTCACATCAGTTTCACTAATAGTCCCATCCAGTTTAAGTTCTAGCTATATATCAAACTCTAATTTGAAGAGCAGACCTACAAGATTTTTGCAGACCATTGCAAGCTTATTCTGTCAATACCCAGAGCCAGCCAAAAGCCATGTAGCTGTAATTAACTCTTTGCCAAGTCTACACTAAGAATTTCCCTTGAGTGTGTGATGAACATTACCAAATATGTGAGTTCAGTTTGCCCACAAAACCCTATGTAGATAGAACTTGTACAAGTATTTCTCTTAAGATTTTACTCAACTTGAGTTCTTGTAAGTTTTATACAATGGATAAACTGAGGTGATTGCCCAGTTTTGATCTCCAAGCTTCCATGGATGGCACTCAGAAACGATTATGTTAATCATTGTGCTTGTTGGACAATTTAACATCTTGACGCATATACTGCTGCCTGTCTTGTGAGTGTCTTTTTAAATGTTTTCACCTTCTGAATCTTGGAAGAGCAGTAGAAGCATATCAACTTCAAGATGAGAAGAGATGCAAATTCGGATATCTTCTGACTGCCGAGGGCTTTCTTTTCTTATGTCTGATTTTCCCAAATGTAAGTTCCTAGTGCTGGAGAAACTCACATTCTTTACATCCAAGACAGAGTTTAAGCCACTTCTTTGTACTGGCAATAGCTAATCTGCACATATATGTATAGTTTGCTGTCCCTGATTGCAACAAGTAAACAAATAAGCCCACTAGTCTGCTATTGCAGAGCAAACAAAGTTTTAACCAGTTGGAGGGTTTGGGAGGATTCAGTAGACAAGAATAATTGCAGTGCTTAAGAAACTTAATAGATTATACTGGCCTAAGACCCATCTTCCTGTTTACATGCTGTTTTTCTCACTAGTTTTGTACAAATCCATTAGAATAGAACTAATTTCATATAAATTAAGAGATGGCTGAAGAGGGTGGTAGTAGCTGTCTATCAAGAGAAAAAAGTAGAGTAAAAGCTAAAGGGGAAAACTGAGTATATTTTAGGAAAAGCACCTTCGTTTTCAGCAAGACCTCTCCTCTGCTGTTTCTCAGAATTTTGGAAAGGTTTTCTGATGACAGAATGGATTGTTTTTCCTATTGCAGTCTTTCCTTCAGTCTATCCACAAGCAGTTGTTGAAACAGATTTAAATGTGCAAATGGTATTTTGAATGGAGTCTGGAAACTGTAACACATCAGAAATGACAAAGAAAAAAATTTTTAAAATGGGAAAGAATGCAAAATAGAGCAAGAAACTGTGTCAGTTGTGAGAGGAACTGAAAAGCTCCTTCTGGTGTTTGCTGTAGCAAAAAATGTAGTTCTTTCTAGAACGTCAGTAGACATTTATGCTCACTGGTTTTTGTATATGACACGTTATTGGTTTTTCAGTGACAATGGTACACATGTGCCTTCAGGTACACGAAGGGGTTTTCCAGAAAGCAAACATTAGTCTTGAGAGTCAAAACACTCACTGACATAATTCAAGAGATACACAATTTTTTGTCCTTGAATATCTTGATTATTCAGTTTCACAAGTTGTAATTTCTTTCAAAATCATTAAAAGCTTCAAAAAACATCTACCCAGTATAAGTATGAGGTAATTCACTAATTCTCATTCTCTGGAGACATTCAAAACCCGCGTGGACGCCTTCCTGTGTAACGTCATCTAGGTGTTCCTGCTCTGGCAGGAGGATTGGACTAGATGATCTTTTGAGGTCCCTTCCAATCCTTAGCACACTGTGATACTGTAATATCTGAAATGAAGTAGTACAGGATAAATCCAATCTCCATGTCCTTCCACAAACATCTCAACTAATTCCTAAAAATCATGCAACTACCCCAAGAATTTAAAGGTTTTTTTCTCTTCTGGCAGCACCGGCTTTGGTCTACAATGCATCTGCACAGCTTTCTTGTCTGATTGGACCTGTTCCTTTCCTAGCTTACACGTCGGCTGCCTTGAAGACAACATTACAGGAATTTCATGTGTAAGGTCCAAACTAGTTCCTGGAGGTCAACATTACTCGTCTTTTCCCATTGGAATTTATGGTAAGAGTGTCATCTCTTAAACTGGCTGAATACAATACAGCAGACAGGGAACAATCCAGGAGGCTCCCAGACTGTGTGAGAGATAACTTCTTCCCACAGCTGGTAAGTGAACCAAGCTGGGAAGGTGCCCTGCTGGACCTCTTCTTTGTGAACAGAAAAGGTCTTGTGGAGGATGTGGCAGTTGGAGGCTGACTAGGGAACAGGGACCACAAAATTATTAAGTTCTCTATTCTTAAAATTGTTAGGAGGGAGGACAGCAAAACTGGTGCTTTGGACCTCTGATGTTCACAAATCTATGGAGCCGGATGGGGTACATCCCAGAGTCCTGAGAGAACTGACAGAGGATCTCACCAAGCCACCGTCCATCATTTATCAGCAGTCCTGGCTGATTGGGGAGGTCCCAGCTGATTGGAATTCAGCCAATATAACACCCATCTATAAGAAGGGACAGAAGGATGATCGGGGAAATTACAGGCCTGTCAGTTTGACTTCAGCGCCAGGGAAGCTGATGGAGCAGATCATCCTGACTTCCTTTATGCCACACTTGCAGGACAACCAGGTGATCAGGTCCAGTCAGCATGGGTTTGTGAAGGGCAAGTCCTGTTTATTAAACTTGATCTCCTTCTATGACAGGGTAACCCACTTGTTGGATGAAGGAAAGGCTGTGGATGTTGTCTGCCTTGACTTTAGTAAGGCATTTGACACTGTTGTCCATGGCATTCTCCTAGAGAAATTGGCTGCTCTTGGCTTGGATGGACATACGCTTTGCTGGGTAAAAAAATGGTTAGGTGGCCAAGTCTAAAGAGTTGTGGTCAGTGGAGTCAAATCCAGCTGGCAGCCTGTCACAAGTGGTGACCCCCAGGACTCAGTGCTGAGGCCAGTCCTGTTTAACATTTTCACTAATAATCCAGGTGACATGGTAGAGTGCACCCTCAGTAAGTTTACAGATGACACCAAGCAAGGTGGAAGTGTTGATCTGCTGGAGAATAGGGAGGGTCTTCAGAGGGACCTGGATAGGCTGGATCACTGGGCCAAGGTCAACTCAATGAAATTCGATAAGGCTAAATGCCGGGTCGTGCACTTCAGCCACAACAACCTCGGCAGCGCTACAGGCTTGGGGAGGAGAGCTGGAGAGCTGCCAGGCAGAGAGGGACCTGGGGGTGTGGATGGACAGTCGGTTGAACATGAGCCAGCAGTGTGCCCAGGTGGCCAAGAAGGCCAACGGCACCTGGCCTGGATCAGGAATGGTGTTGTCAGCAGGAGCAGGGAGGTGATCATTCCCTTGTACTCAGCTTTGGCAAGGCCTCACCTTGAGTACTGTGTCCAGTTTTGGGCCTCTCACTACAAGAGGGACACTGAGGTGCTGGAGAGGGTACAGAGGGGGCTACCAAGCTGGTAAAAGATTTGGAGCATGTGTTGTAGGAGGAATGGTTGAGGGATCTGGGTCTATTTAGCCTGGAGAAGAGGAGACTGAAGGGAGACCTTCTCGCTCTCTATAGCTACCTGAAAAGGAGGTTGTAGTGAGATGGGGGTTGGTCTGTTCTCACTAGTGAGAAGTGATAGGAAGAGGGGAAATGGTCTTAAATTGTACCAGGGGAGGTTTAGGTTGGATATTAGGAAGAATTTCTTTACTGAGAGGGTTGTCAGGCATTGGAACAGACTGCCCAGGGAGGTGGTTGAGTCATCATCCCTGGAGGTGTTTAAGAGACAGGTAGGTGTTGTGTTGAGGGACATGGTTTAGTGGTGTTGAAAGGACTAGGACAAAGATTGGACTCAATGATCTTGAATGTCTCTTCCAGCCAAAAATGTTCTATGATTCTATGATATGGAGAAACGTCCAGCTTCCCTCTACAGATCTGGTAGCTTTGTGCCTGACATAGAATTCCATTTTTAAATTCCTTTCCATAGAGGAAGCAAACAAGAAGTTCTCATCCAAGTTCATGAAGAGTTCTTCTAAGACACTATTACACAAACTTTGTGCTAGATTTTATTAAAAAGGAGATATTATCATACAGACTTTGTGCTTGATTTTACTAACTTGTTTGGGGGGTTGGAACTAGACAATCTGGAAGGTCCCTTCCAACCCAAACGATCCTATGATTCTATGATGTAACAATCTTTAGACAATTAGACTGAGAATTAATTTCCCTGAGACAGCAGGGAACACTGAGACTGGCACCTCTGGCTTCTTTAATGAAGAGAAGAAACTGAGCATATCATCAAAGAAGCCTTCATGGGGCTTTGAGGTCTCTGTAACCGAGATTCAGCTGACTACTCACATTGCCTAATTTCCTCATGGAGATACTTAACATCATGTACTGAAAATCAGAGCCTGAGAACAACAAAGATTTGGATAGACAACACTCAGTATAGAAGGTCTGCCTGGAGAAATAAAATTCTAGCCAGAACCTCATTCACTGGATCCTCAGAAACAAGAATACAGAGGGAAGAAAGTGAGGAGTTATGTGATGAGAATTAAAAACATCAGTATATTCAAAAGAAAACAAAGGCATAACCAGTTCCCTAAGCAGCCCAGTCCTCACTACAGATACGGTGTTAGTAAATTTCTCTAAACTAAAGAAAGCAATTAGATTTGCCACAAGGGGACACTGAATTGTCTCATTGTAATTATTCTTACTTTGCTGCTGTACATCGCTGATAAAGAAACCATTACACAGCAATTAACCAATGTTAATAACATTTACCATAAACAGCTGTAGCAAGGACTCAGTTTTGACAGAGAGCTTGTTAGCACACTGCACACTGGCAGGTCTGCCTGTTCAAGAAGCCTTCCCTGAAAATGCACACAAAGCCCAACACACTGTTTCTGATAACTGATAACATTCGTGATGGTCAGGATGCTCTTCATAACTTTTCAAGCCTTTGAATGCATGGCACATGCACCCCCACCTCTAGGCAAATAGCTGGACATTATTTTCCGTAAGTAATGTAATTCCCCAGAAGACTGAAAATTCTTCTTTTCTCTCTTTAGAAACATATTTTTGACTACTCACTCTTTTACGACTCTCAGTTATACCCAGCTTTGTTAATCTGACAAAGATATAATGTTAGAGGTGTCCTTATAGAAGAGGAAGATCCATGTTAAAGTGACCCACTCAGTCCTAAATGTCTTCTATTAAACAAAGTGTTTGGCCCACGTGCTTATGAAACAGCTGAATAGGAGCAACAAAAAGTTTCCAGAAGGCTGTCTTGAGTCAATTATACCACAGGCTACAGATCTGTTTCAAAGGTTTCCTCTCCCATTTGCAATTCATCAAGAATGTTGGAACCTTGACAAAGTGCCTGAGCTGGAATTGCAGGTACCAGCCATATCCCTCAGCAAATCTCCCCTCCTTTAGAAGAAGACAATGTATAAAACCCACTTCCTTAGGAGAAAAAAATCAACACATTCAACCACCCCTTCAAAAAAAAAAAAAGGAAAACAACCCCCCAACCCAAAATCTCAATATTAATTAGATACATTTTCCTGCTACTTTAGAACTAATTCAATTATATATATATATATATATATATATATATATATGGAAGAACACCTGTCACACATTTACAGTGACTGTGAGGCACTGTTTGTGATACTCATATATATATGTATATAATGTATAAAGTAAGAACCAGTCATCTGTGAAATTTCATCTTATGTTGACTTTTAACTGTTATGCTTTCTTTGCATTTGAGCTGACAGTGAGCATTTGACAGTCTTCCTTAGGAAAGGAGAAACTTGTCTTTCTCACTGCTCTTGAGAGAAGGATGTTGTTCTCCCTGCTCCCCAGCAGAAATCAGTGTTACAGCCTCCTGTGCGTGCTAACCTTAGAATCATAGAATCATAGAATCAATTGGGTTGGAAAAGACCTCAGAGATCATCAAGTCCAACCCTTGGTCCAAGTCCAGTCCGTTTACTAGATCATGGCACTAAGTGCCGTGTCCAATCTCAGTTTAAAAACCTCCAAGAATGGTGAACTTGATGTTCTTGTGTCTAGTGTTAAGCTCTTAGAAGTCTTGGTAATGCATAAGGCAATTAAAATGCTGCTTTTCTTATGAGATTCTCATAGACACAAAAGTGCCATGTCTGAGGCTGCATATATTATGTTGTTGATGTGTCCACGATGAGGAGAAATAGTTTTCACACTTTCTGAACTTTAATAGCGTTTTATAAGTTTTAGTTCCTCAAGAAATTATAATTTTCAAAAGGACAGACTACCTACTTTGGCACCTTTAAATTGAAGCACCAAAATGAGCAATCAGCCTCTATTAATGCTCCTGTCTTTCAAGATAACATTCACATATTGAAAAATGTCTCTCTCTCTAGTGAGTGGCCTCTCACTACTCTGCAGCATAACAAAAACTGAGCCACGACTGGAGAATAATCTTCTTTTGGGCTATGCTTTGGCCTTTGCTTACCTAGGGAGCCTTTTTGAAACTACTCGTACCTTTCCAAACATAATTATTTATTTTAATTATTTTACTTTCTTTTTCTAGCCCAACTTTAGAGTGCCTTATTTGGAATAGACTCGGCATTTTAATCTAGTGAATAAAAAGGTCTGTATGTAAAAATTCCAAGTACTAGTTTCATCTAAAGTGGAAATCGAGAGAGAACAATTCAAATTCAATGATTAAACGATGGAAAATGGAAGAACTCAACTTACAGACTATGTACAACTTAAAATAAGTTTCAAATCATGTTATCTAAAAAACAAAATGTCCCTTTTAAGAGACTTCAATGTTAGTAGTTTTATTTTCCAAATAGTTAATAAGAAAACTGTATTGCAACATACATCAAATGAATATCTTAGAGTTCTTTTCCTTAGCATTCCAAATATTAACTCTATACTGCTGTTTAGCATTTCAAATTGTTTCCATAGACATTTATTTTACATTAGAAATAAAGACCAAGTATAAACCAGGTTTTAAAAAACCCCACAACCCAAAAATACCCAAATCTGAGAAGAGGTTGGACATTATGCTGAAGTTGAACACTAGGGAGTTAACCTGTAGGCAGACTGGGTGACATTTCTATAAGCCAGTTATGAACAGTGTACTTGTTAGCATTGCTAAAAAGTACACAGACATGAAAGTTGTAAGGATGGGACTGTCGAAGACATTTCATAAAAACGTACACATTGGGAATTGCTTTTGACGGGAGAGTTGCACTGCTTATGATTGTGTAAAAAATCCAAAATTCCTAAAAAAATCCCATGATGAAAGCTTTGTTTTCAAAGGTCTATGAAAACTCTGTGTATCTTGAAATGATAAAGGAGACTGTATGTGTACTAGGCCTTAATTTATTGCTTTGTTAAATGAATTGCTTCCATACAACGTTCTTGCCATTAAGATGGAAATATGGGAAATAAAAGGTGGAAGCTGAAAATATCACAGAAGAATTCATTCCTAAAAAAGGAATCTGAGATGTGTTCTTGCCACCTGTGAGGTATTAGCAGCAAGTTGTGAATAGATCTGATAAAATTAGTATGTATTGGTAGGATAATGCAGCTGTTGCAATGTAACTTTTGGCTTACACGAGGCTTATTCATAATCTATTTTTATGATTTTAAAAATCCAGCAAAATAAAAAAGGACCACTCTCTAATTGTTACCATACTGTTGATTCAAAAGCTATTTTGAGTGCACTGAAGGAGCAATTCCCTCTTCTTTCCTCCCCCTCTGCAGTCTTCGTTTCTCCAACCCTCAAGTGCTTCTAGTTATAGCATTTGATTTCTAAAATTAAGCATAGGCTCATCTTAAAACTCATAGTTAAGAGAATTTGGATAGACGAAATGCCATGTAAAACATCCTGATGCCATCCTTTCCCTATGCTATTCCTCATCTATACTCTAGCAGAGTATAGCTTCCTCATTGTGTAAATGTTTACTCTAAAGCAGCGTTTCCTTTTACACTTTTTTTTATATTACTTTTTTACCTTCAAATATTTTTTTCTTATAATTCCGCCTATACAACAAAGCACAAGGGAATTCTACACGTCTAAATATTCAGTACATGCTCATGTGACTTGTAGTGAAACAAATGTATTTGCAGCTAAAGGTGGCCAATGGACCCAGAATTTTGTAATTACTCCATTTTAAGTTAGTCAAAATAGGCCAATGGAACTCCTGTTGACACTAAAATAACTGAAAAGATTACACAAGAAGATCCATGTAGAATAAATTTCTAAGCTTCGTCTTATATTCTCAAAGTAGTTGTAAAATTCCCACTTATGACTTAAAGTGAATGCAATTCCAGTAATAATTGGACCGTTTTCTCATACCTGTCTGATTTGCTTACTAATTTTCATATGGATAATTTTACTGGTGAACAAAGATTTTCTTAGTTGTCTTTTTATTCAGTCTGCTAGGACCTTAGAAGATGTCTAGACTTAGTAGGCACTGTAAAAAAACCCAATATAACCCATGTATTAAGAAGGTATTGTTCCTCTGGTTCACAACTGAACTGTAGTCACCTAGGTGGCAAAGCCTCCTTGCCCTTACTATTATCATCTTAAGAAAATCAGTCCACATAGCGTGTACTTTACAAGAGACAAAATTGTGTGACCTATCATCTGATTCACAGGTACCAAATGCAGGCTATTTTTACACTATATATTTCATAGAGTACCAGGTTGGAAGGAGCCTTGAGGATCATATGCTCCAATCTTTCTTGGCAAAAGAGTGGTCTAGAGAAGATGGCCCAGCACTCTGACCAGATCAATCTTAAAATTGTCCAGTGTTGGAGAATCCACCACTTCCCTGGGGAGGTTATTCCAATGGTTGATTGTTCTTGTTGTGAAAAATTCTCCTGTTGTGCCTAGTCAGAAACTCCCCAGGAATAATTTGTATCCGTAACCCATTCTCTTTAGCATGTGGCTCTTTGTTAAAATGGAGTCTCCCCCTTCTTTGGAGCCACACTTTAATTACTGGAACATGATGATAAGGTCTTCCTGAAGACATATATTTACACCACCATTTGCATGTGCATGCATACAAATACTTCCTAGAATACACTGAAATCTAAATCAAACGAAAGGACTAACTTCTGGGTTGAAATGGCAGAGTTGAAAACTTTCTTGCAGTCTTAAAAGTTTCATGAGCAAAACACCCACGAGCCATGTTTTTTCTGTGTCACGTGGGAAACCACCTGAACCTGCTCTCACTTGAGCTGAATGTTTACAAGCCTAGAGAAGCAATTATTTGCAGTGGTTCAGATAGAAAGGCAAACACTGATCCATTTAATGAAAGTACTTCAGGGAAATTGTAAGCAAATACTGTAGTAGTTTCACTGTTTCCAAATGCTTATTCTGTTCTATTTTTATCTTACTAAAATACTTAATTTCCTCTCCAGAGTCATCTGTAAGATTCATTTTTGATCTCCTTGGTCCCCTTTTTTGGGTAATTTGTGTATTCCAGTGTCTGTGTCCTATTTAGTTACTTGTATAGTGCATTGTTTTGCAGTTACATTAACACTCACAGTCTAAAAATACAAAGTCTGTTCACCAGCTTGCTTGAACCTTTGCCCATAGCTATTTCTCATACAACAGTAGGCAAAGCTGCCACAAGAATAGAAGAGGGAAAGGTTTCTTTGTCCTACTTCTTGTCTCAATGTGCATAAACCAGAAGTTGGAACTATTGTGAGGGATGATCCTTCTTAGAAATAGTCAATTAAACCTTAACAGTCACTAGATAATGTGTTCATGAAAATTAACTGGAATTAAACGTGTATGTAAATGTTCTCATAGCTTTGACCTTTTGGAAAGTATCAGAACACTCTTTCTGAGATGTTGAGTGGGATAGTTCTTTTAAAGACACCTCATTCTTGATATTTGATCTCTAGATATTTCAGGTCTTAAATTGATCTTTGGTATGTGTTTCTTTCCAACAGCCCAGTGTCAATGAGATTTCATTTAAAATGAAACAGTACCTCACTGAAACTAAGACTTTGAACTTACTTCCATTGAAAAATGAGTAAAACTGTGGACTAATTAAAAATTTCAATATACATTCTACAAATACTAGTTGGAGCTGGAGTTAAATGTTTTCAGTCACACAATACTAATTGAGAGGCGTCCCTGCCCATGACAAGGGAGGTTGGATTAAATGATCTCTAAGGTCCCTTCCAGCTTAGGCCATTCTATGATTCTATGAATACATTTAATTATTGCAAACTTTGCAATCATCTTGCCTTATTGTTACGAATGACTGCAGAAAAGTAATTCTATCTTGATGACTTATTTACTTACTAACTTATTTACTTACTTACTTACTTACGCCTTCTACACATAAAAGTACTTCTGTCAAAGATACTGCTGAATTTCTCCAATGAATATGAATAAATTTTGTATACTAGTCTACTAACACATTTCCTACTAATTGCTGAGAAAGTGACTTGGGTTCAATCCCTAACATTTCAAGAACCTGAACAAAATAATGTGGAAATATTCTGAGGAAATCACAACCTGCCCACAGATACTGAGTGAAGAAAAGCAGACTGTGTGTCTGCAGAATAAATTATTCATCTCGCAGAGCTCAGCATCAAGGCATATTTTACCTTGCTCTTTTAATGGAATGTCCCTATGTACATAAAGGCCTAATCCAACATTGTTTAATATTCTCCGAAAGGAAGTGCACAATCATCAGTCATTGACTTCATGCCCTTAACATTTCCTTGTCCAACAAATCAAAGTATATTGGTACTCAAGACACAGATAGCTGCTGGCTTCCATCGATCTTAATAAGACATTTCTAAGCAGATGTTCAGATTTTGACAGGCTCAAACCCATTTGCAGTACTAAAAGAAAACTAAATGAATGAAATAACTCTTACTTATCAACGAGCAAAGCTCTTGCCTAGAAATACTGTAAGAATAATTCCCTTATAAGAATGAGATGTGATGTGGAAATGTTTAAATCACAGGATTTTAGACAGCAGTTATTACCTAAAATGCATTACGCAGAAGAATCTTACATGTACACCAAGATCAAAACCACTTTGGTACATGGCATGCTGTTTTTGTCATGCACTGAGTTTTGATGAGCAATTCTTTTATGCACCAGGCGAATTAAGATCAAGAGTATCCCACCCAGTCCAGCACTTCAAAATTTTAACTTCATGTCATTCCAGTACTCCCAGTCGTGCCTTAATGGTATAGAAAGGGAAGTGGAGAAATGGTTATGGAGTGGCTTGAATTGTCTTCAGGACAACAGCAAAAGGGCAGCTTCTGCCTTGCCAGAAAACAAGGGTTTGGGGGAAGTAAATTCGAGAGCAGACTATGAACTGCTTCCACAAATCCATAGTAGCCGGAGACTCTGGCATGGGTGTTCAACAGTCTATGAGGAAAGATCTGCAATGGAGAAGAGCTCCTTATTTTTCACTAGACATTGCTTCCAACATCTGCAGAGTAGGGAAAGTGGAAAGAGAACTTAAAAGCATCTGAGCCTCACTGTCTCTTGAGCTATGATTTCTGTACTTTGTTTCTCACAAGTGTAAAAAGACCCTGCCGAATAGCAAAATTTTATTTTTACAGTACTTTCTGTAAAATGTAATAGTATTTAGTAATTGAGATTCACAGAGCTGAAACAGTCTAAACTTATAGATTAGTTCCAGCACCATAAGTTATAGTTATCTGTTATCTTAATACTTTACAAGTACTATCAAATAGATGTTACAAACAGCCTGTATTTAATAACTTCTGAATATACTCCCAAATGTGGAAACAATGAGAAAATCTGAGAACAGAATGTTATGGTTAACTCCCTGATTCTGTGTGATATTTTTTTAGTGCCTAACAAGAGAGTTGGTAGCACTGGCATCAAAGGTAGTTGAAGCTTTCAAGCAGCTTTCAAAAAATAAAGTCTCACAGATCAGTCACTTCAGAAAATTTTAACCCAAAACATTTTTTTTGGCTCTGGAACACAGAAATTCTCCATTACTGCACTCAACTCCTGAGATTATATGAAGGTCAAAATTCACTGAAAATTGTGATCAAGGATTGAGGTCATCAGCTCTGCTTGCATGGAAAGAATTCTTCCTAAGAGCTCACTTCTCTCTCTGACTTGGACTTTGGCTTTTACTGCTGAATCTTGAAATGGAATTCCCAGTTGGCAATGGCTGTGAATATACTTAGAACTGTACTTAGAGCAGTGACAAAAACTAAGAGAATATTAAAAAAAGGTGTGACATATATAAACCAACATGATATGCATTTAAACATGTATGCTTTGATGAATTTATCATCACAGAAACCTGTGATTAATATCTTCCTATAAAACATCCTTTCTTTTTTTACACTATAGTCTTTATTTTTTCTTTTTTCCTTTTTTTCTTCTTTTCTTTTTTCTTTTTCTTTTTTTTCTTTAAAAATGCTTCAAGAAGAAGTTTGAGAATAAATAATGAGCTTGAATTTATGTAGAAGAAACTATAAGAAACAAAATACTTTTAAATTTCACAGCAACACTGAATCCACAAATCTGGTATATTAGAAGAATGAAAATGTTAATCTTCTTTTGTGAACTTCTCAACAGGAATATTTCATTTGTTTCAGGATGGCACTAGGTATGTCAGATTACAAATTTTATTCTTTTGCTTCTGGCATATCTACTCACCTTTTCTGTTTCAACTTTTCCATCCAGTGAGCTGAGACAATAAAGGTTTTTGTGAGTTTGAACATGATAGCAGTAAAGTGTTTTACAATAAGCTATTACAAAGAATATATAATTTACATTTATTCATTAGTTTTACTACAGATTGATATATGTTCATTTGTCATGCTTCTTGAGTTCTTGGGCTTATGGTCTATTGGCCTGTGACCTACCAGTGCTACAAACCTGAATTACTTTGAATACTAAAACCACATAGAATCTTTCATTTCTGAGCTTGTGTTATTTTGCCTAAGCAAATTCAGAAAATTGCCTCTTACACAACTAATATATACTATATATTATACACCTAATATATAAAGATGAGAAAAGTATCCTTATAAAGTACAAGGTGTGGAAGGTTCTCAGCAACTGATATGATTATTTTACATAGTCTTCCTTATCTGTATATATGTGAGATATATGAAACAAATGCAGAGTGTGGGAATACAGTGAAAGATTGGCAAGGTGTATTGTAGGTACCCTCAAGCAACTTGCAGCTTGGGTGTTGGAAAACACAGACATCACACTAGATCACTGCTTGGCCTCCTGTGCTCAGCAAGCAGCACACCCATGCTTAAGGCAACAGAGGTCAAGGATAAATGTGGTGACATCTCTCACATCCCTGCCCTGCTTCAGGAAGAAAGAAAGCAAAGCTGTTGTGTGAGTCCCGGGAACTCTAGACAGAGCAACGGGTTAAATGCAATGAAGCAGTGGGTTATACGCCACACGCTTTCCAGCAAAGAGAGATCTTCTTGGGCCTGTGTTGCTGTTTCTTGCGCTGCTTGTGTGATCGGTGCTTGTGTGCCTCTGCCCGTGTACTTCTTCAAAGATTCTCCAAATTCTCAAGTAACGAGAATAAATTTGCTCTTTGCATTTCAGTTGTGGTTTTCTGTTGTTCATGTGTCCTGCCTGTTTTGGCCCATACAAAAGTCTTATTTATATACTTATATAAGTAAAGCAAGGTGGAAAATAACACGCTTTTATTTGTTTCATGTCCATTATACAAAGACTTCAGAATAAGCAAACTCATAAGTCTGTTTTTAACAAAGTAGTTACGGTGTGGAAATTCTGGAGACACATAAATATTAACCTTTTTTAAGCAAAGGTATTTGATTAAGCACTGTTATTTACAACTGTATATTGCATTTTGAGGTTACCGTTATGAATGATTTAAAAGCACAGCTTTTGTAAAATTAAGTTTGATGTATGTATTCTGAAAAAAATGGAAAATCACCCAGGTTGTTCCACTCCTTGTACTGTACAGTGTTTTCTGACAGTTTACTTGCAGATTATTTCTTGTAACTAGGAAAAATGGTTATTTGGAAAGAAGTACCTTTTATATAAAGAAATAGAAGATGCATTACATTCTTCTGTCTTACTAGTACTTGCATAGTGAGAAATGAGTATCAGATGTCAATTCTCCCATCCACTAAGAACACTTTTTTTTTTTTCATCTCACCTTTGCAGAAGGAAGCAGTGAGTTCAAAAAACCACTGCCATGGTATTTTAATAACACAATAAATGTATTTGTCTTTGGAACCCTGCATTATCTTACTTTTAATGAAACTTTCAGTTAAAATGAATATAAAAATCAAAGACTGGCCCACCTGCTGGACATTGAACACTTTTTTGTCTTCAAATTATAAAAGAATCAAACTTGTCAAAGGGGATAAAAAAAATCTTACGGCATCTGATGAGTCAGTGATAAAACTAATTAATGTTTGCCACAGAGCAATAGCAGTAATTTTTTTTCTGACAAATTAAACAGCTGTGAATCTCGAGCTGACTATAGAAATGCACATAGGAGTAACACAGGTGAGACTGAGTCCCTCAAGGGCTTCAAGCAAATCCCAGTAAGAATCTCACGACTTCACTGGAGTTTAAATAAGATGATATACAGAAATCCAACGTGTTGTTATCTCTGATTTGCAATTATTAATGTCTTCACCGTAATCACACAAATTAAGCTCTCAGAATAAGAAGTTGATAGTCCATCTTCCAGCCCTTTCCAGCGTGTCATTTACTACTGGATAGCTCCTTCTGGGTGCATGCAGATTTAAATTGGAAGTCCTGGAGTGTTAAGGTTTCTCATGCGCCTTCTGCTCAGAAATCACTTATACCATCCCTTTATCCTCCCCATCTGCCCTACTTTACAAACCTGGTGCAATACAAGTCCAGACGAGTGGACAGTCCTGTCTCCAGAAAAGTAAAGGCCATGTGTCCAGTATTTTCCCGTGTTCTCTTCAGGAGCCTCCTGCATGAATCAATGTTTTGATTTTTACTTCTGAGACTCTAAAGGATAGAAACATAATGTACGTGCTTTGTTAGCAATCATCTTTCTAAAGTGATTTGTGGCTCATGCAGATAGAGGGGTCTTGGGCCTCTCACTCAAAGGTCACTGAGATTAAAGGGAAAACTCCCCTCAATTTTTATGGAGTTTAGATCAGACTACATGGTTCTTGCCTTAATGTTAGATCAAAATAAAACTGACTCTAGCTGTTCTAAAGTACATAAAGAAGACATCTCCAGAAAGATATCTGTATCTATCAGAAATAGCCTAGTTTATCCTGGTAGATTATAAAGGTAGCAGGGGTTCAAATTGCAATTATTTTCCCAGGTTTCTGTCACTATTTTTTTTTTCTAAGCATAACAGCTAGATTTTATGGTCGGAACTGGGAACATCAAAAACAGCAGCAAAAAAAATTGTTCCAAAGTAGGGGTGGGAGGAAAAGATGCTTCAGCCATTTTTCTCATCTCACTGTATTTCTCCCACCATGGCATTTTCAGCTTTTCTGTGAGACCTCTGTAGTGATCCAGACATTACCCACTCAGGGAGTAGACTCATGACACCTGACCTAGATAAATGACCAACAATCACTTAAAACACCTGAAAAAAAACTATTTGTAAGCATTTCACAAATAGGATCAGACTCTTCTGAAACAACTGAATGTATGAATTTAGAGAAAACATAGGAAAAAAAGATGGTGAACATATATATTTCTGTAAGTGGAAACATCCTGAAAGAGAGAATAAAAATGAGAAAACATAAACACAAACACACGCATAAACATAAACTTAAACAAACATAAATATTAATCAATATCAATATCATTATCTTGCCCCGTTCTAATAGCAATGGATACTTAATGGTATACTGGCTGTAGACGTGTCATTTAAGGAAAATCTATAACTAACTTGTAGATGTTAGAACATGAATCTGTTACATCCTCTCTCTAGTGCCTCTTTCATCTTTTTTCAAGCTCTAAAGAATTACAAAACATGTTGAGAAAAAGCCTATTTTAAGCTGCACAGCATTAAATCATTTTAACCTGAGTTTGCCATAAGGGGAACCTCTTCCTTAGCTCTCCCCACTGTGAGTACTGAAGATAGCAGGAGATTTGTGGAGCATGACATGAAATTTTAATTTGACCCCTTTATCAGGTTGATGATGTCTGAAAAAACGTCACTTTGTATGTGAAATCTTGTCTTGTGTGTAAGCTCAGTCTGCTGGAAATCTTACATACATGCACATATGCAAACATACAGCCTTACTTCTCAAGTATATCTATCTCATGAATATTACAATCTAAGTGTGTCCTGTTTAAGTTTCCTATCTATACAGACTGGAGATATGAGGAAAAAGCAATCTTTCCCTTTAAGCAATCCTGGGAAATATTGAAAGATGACATCCCATAGAGTAATCTCCAGGGAACACATTTTAAGGACATATGAAACTTACGTAACACACAAATGCTGAAGAATTATTACCGAAAGAAAAAAAAAAGATGCATTTTTTTTTCGGGAAAAAATGTGGCCTGCATTTAATGTAACTTCCCTTTGCATAGTGAAAAATTGTTAGCATATGTCTCTTGGGAATTGGCAAGAAGGGTGTTTGCTTTAAGAGCAAAATAAAATTTACATAATGTCTAGAAAAATATTCTTTTTAATCAATAATCAAAAGCTACCATGCAGACTGAGTTACCAACATGTTTCTTCCATTTTAGCCATTTAAAGTAAATCTCAAATAAATGGAAATTCGGAACAAAATGCCTCATTGAGAGTGTAGTATTTCATTTAGATTATTCCTCCAATTTCTGAAAAGTATTGGCTATCACTTCTCTTAAATTAAATTTTTTTGTACTGGTGATATGGGAGGAAGCTTATAAAAGGTGAGAGAAAATATATTTTGCTGTACTGGAGATCAATACGAAGTCACAATGTGCTTGAAGTGAATTTGATGCCACAGTCTATTTGTGTCTGAAGAACGGCTAAGAGTCTTGACTGTTCCAAGATTAAATCAAAGAACCAGGGGCCCTGAAGGGAATCTGAAGCATGTTACAGACTTCTATTTCCTTTAGGAGCTTCCTCCAAGAGCCACATACAAGTGTGCAATAACCTAGCTCTCATGAAATCTGATTACTTTGTTTTCTGCAAAAGAAAGCACTTAGGCTAGGAACATCATCAGAATAAATTTCAAAGATCAAAAATCGGCAAGGCGAGAACTTGTATGAAGTCTGCTGGTGCAAATGTGTTGCTGACATGAGGAACTCAGTTAAAAAGAATCAAGCTACAGTAGACGATGCTATTTTTGTTAGCAATTAAGATCCTTTGTGTAAAAATATCTTTACAGCATGGAACAAATCTGTATGAATTTGTCCACTGCACTTCTGTGCACATACTGAATCACTGTGTTATATTTCAGTGGCACGGGAGCACTGCTCATGTGCAAACATTTCTCATTATAAATTGATCACTTCTGAGATTTATAATGACTATGTATCAAACATTTTGCTGTGGCCTGAAACACATATGCTTTTCTTCTGTCAGCTATTTTTTCACCAACACTGTAAATGTGTGATTTATTATTATTACTACCACCTGATTTATCAAGGTGCCCAAGAACCATAATTATGGACTTAGGCTTCATTGTGCTATTAAAAATGGACTTGAAAAAGGAGATCCAAAGTTCCTCAAAACTTAGAAACAAAATGATAAGCGGGTTCTGAATACATACAACGTATTGTACAGGCAAGGGAGACTGGTCAACAAACCTTACAATGAATTCATTTCACCAAGAGTGTGTATATTTTTAGATTTATCTGTTGATATCAGAGGCAAGTGAAATTTTTTTTGTTAATTTTAAAGAACATCATGTTTGGAACTGCAGGAGACTTCAGAGTTGACCATACTCCTGCTTCCAGAACATAAAAGTATGTGGAATATACACAATTATGTATATTCCATCTATTCTTTCCAAATGAGACAGTTCGTAAAAAATCTCACAGGAAACCAAGCAATGAAGTAGGGAGTTTTGTGGTCTGATCTATGTGTTTATTGATGAGATATTTCATGGCAGTAGAATTTGGGATTTAGCATTTCATCATATTACTATTTTCTAAAGCTGTAGTGTGGAAAGTAGACATTTTTTTTATCATAGGAAAACCATGACAATTAAAAATTAGTCTCTGTTTCCAGTTGAAAGAGGAGTTCAAAATAGGAATGAGAGAGTGAGGAAGGGATGTTTGAAAAAAAGCATTTTTTTGAATTATTGCTGATAAGACTCAGTAGCTGAGCAATATAAAATCACTATCTCTCCAGCTATCAGTCACGTTCTGTTATTACAGCGAAATACCCAACTTTGTAACAAAGCAGTTTTGACTCCTTCTCCTAATCCTGTTTCCCAGGAAACCTTAAGCCTTACAAACTTTATTGTTAAGCAAAGAATTCCCAATACAACATTTCATATGAGGGCCGGTTTATCTCACTCGGTTGAGCATGGTGCTGAAACACCAAAGATTGCGGGTTCCATTCCTGTTCAGTCCTCGTGTTGCCTGATCTAGTTGAAAGGCGTCCCTGTCCATGACAGGAAGGTTGGATTAAATGACCTCTAAGGTCCCTTTCAGCCTAGACTGTTCTATGATTCTATGATCTCTCTCCATATGACCACAGCAAAGTAAATATTCTCAGCGATAATATGCATGTGTTTGTTTCTGTCATGCATGTGCATATATGCATGTGAATGCGTGTGTCCATTTGGTATTTTCATGTTCCTGACATCTTAACTTGTAAATCCCTGTCTCCCTTGGCATGTGTGCAAGCTGGGGCAATCAAAAATCTGTAGACTATGTGATAGATAAATATTTCAGAATACTTGAGAAGAAACTTCTTCTCAGTGAGGATGATGGAACACTGGAACAGGCTGCCCAGGGAGGTTGTGGAGTCTCCTTCTCTGGAGACATTCAAGACCCACCTGGACACGTTCCTATGTAGCATAATCTAGGCATTCCTGCTCTGGCAGGGGGTTTGGACTTGATGATCTTTCCAGGTCCCTTCCAATCCCTGACATTCTGTGATTCTGTGATTCTGTGAATACAAGTTAAAATCCTGTTATAAATTTAGAGCACAGGAAACAGACATTCTTGCTATTCTATGGACCTTTTTTTAAATATATTTAAGATACATATGTATAAGATATATGTTTAAGATATATATTATATATATCCAATTCAAGATACTTAATGCATAATGATGAAGAGTCATTATCAAGCAGGACTACAGTTAAACCATTAGTACAACCCTTTGAAGAATATTTCTGAGGAAACTGGAGTACCTTGTTGAAGTATTTCCCTACGCTTTCATTCTTTTCACATACTGTCACCAATAAAATGGTAATATTTCCATGTGTGGTCCCCAAAACTCTGATCTGTATGCTTCTGACTCACTTTCAGAAGTTGGAAAAAAAGACTAGCAATGTTTCTCTTCCCCCACCTCTGTTAACACTCCCTACTCATTACTTCTTACCTCATTTAAGCAGCACTTCACTATACCATTGAAGATTACCTTACCACTTGCTTCCCAAACTAGTTCAATAAAAATCTAAATTTGACACAAGCTCCCAGTCAATGAGGTGGAACCACACAAGAAGAATATTGAGTTAAATAAGAAAATCAACTTCAGAATTAAAAAATTGTACTGATATAAAGCCTTTATCTCTGTCTCTATTTTAGACATCTTCTTAGTCTTATCAAAGGCAAATTCAGAAAATGCTCCTTTTAGTTTTACTTGATTAAATCATTGTAAAGTGTTTAAGACGTTTCCTATTGTCTACACCAGGAAGGGTGTTTATTTCTGTTGCATCTGTGGCAATGTATGACACAGTTAGCCAAGTAATGGTGCTGGCAAGGCTGAAAAGTCAGGATTCCTTCAGGTTCAAAATCCTCAAAAAAACTGTCCCTTATGTGACATGAAAAGAGATGTGATAATCTGCAGAGTCTGGGAGAACCAGTCTCCTTCACTGAGAAACAGAGTGGCAGGGCAGTGAACAATGTGTGTGAGTATGCCATATACGCTGAACTAAAACTTAGGAAAACAGTTAGCTATTAAAACGAAATTCAATATGACCACCTCAATGTTAGTATGAACATGTATTGTACAAGGATAACTGAAATTGTTAAGTAAACTATGAAGCAGTTTCACTATTTAAAATGAATAGAATCCAACTAAAGGAGTGTTTAGCAAAGCTCCCAAACAAAATCTCTCACTTGCCAGAATATGTCCCTGAGTTGTTTTGATTAGCTGTATCCAAATGCCATGTGTGCATTAGTCTACTCAAGTTTCGAGCTTCTTTTCAAACACTGAGTGTCTGGGTTGAGTGCATGAACACCCTACACTTTTGCCAGGTGGCAAATTGTGCCAGGCAGTGATTTGCATCTCTCTCTTTTAGAAGATTATAATTGCAAAGATGCAGTTGGAAATGGAGGTGTTAAGGCCCAAATGAATGACATTTGTCTTTATGAAAAGACGGGATTTTTAAGAGAATAAATCAAGCTTTCAGACTGTAACCTAATCATTGTTTGCAAATGGGAGTAATAGACTTCCATGATTACAGCATTCTGCCCTGGCAAGTATAACCTGTGGTGGGAGGTAAGTAGAAGAATGTAGAAGATTGAATAAAAGGAACTGAATTCTAAAAACTTTTGTGTACCTGGGAGAATTTTGTTTAAATACGACCCTGCTGCTGGAGGAGCTGAAGGAAATAATGGAAAAAATAACCTTTGATTACGTTTTTAGATCAACTGCATTTCTATGCAGGCCTTTCTAGTTCTTGTCTCATGGAATCTTTGGTACCCCCCAAACTGGATAATCTGATACTGATCATAGGCTGTAAGGGGTTTGAGTCAATCACAATTTTGCAAAAAAGGCCTTTGAATATGAAATCACTGTAGGAATAATTTACAAGATCTAGGTTACTCTCAAAATTTCTTCTAGAACAAATTCTTGTTTGTTTTTCTTTTTTTTTTAACCAGTTTTGTTATCCAGTCAGCATAAGTATATCTTTGTGTGTATAAGTATAGGTATGATTTATAAAGATCTGAACATGCTATAAATTGAAAATGTGAAGAATTTGAAAGAAGAAAAATACCAACTCTTCCATTGCCTTTTTCCCTTTGATTCCATCTTGAGATTCTAAAGTATACTATGAAAATAACAGAAAATAGAATCCTGTCTTCTTTATACGGAAAGTACAGAATCTGGAGTGCTGACCTACTAAAATGCTTCAGCAGAGACCAGGCTCTTAAAAGTCCATTGATTGTGAGTTGAGATCATGAAAAGTATAGAACTTTCTCAAAATATTCTTCCTCAGCCTTCTATAAAATCATCCAGATATCATTTATAAGGGAGTGTTCTTCCTTTATTTATCTTTTCTTCTGCTTCTAAAGCTTTTCTTTAACCTTACCTCCAAGAGAGTTTGCAGGTAAATTATGTGCACAAGTGTAGGCAAGCCGGGAGATTGGCTTCCAGGTCTGCCCTGTGGTGCAGCTGGCAGTCCTGACTGGCTCTGTGATGTGGTTTAGTCTTTCCTCTCCTAAGAACCAGATTCCTGTTTTTTTGCAATGTGCCAGAATAAACAGCTGGGTTTTAAAAGGGATACTTCTGTGAAAATGCTTCATCAGATCTGAGCTGCTGAGGAGGTGAGAGTCATCAAGAGGGCACAAGGTAGAGGAGTCAGGAAACTAAGGCAAAAATTATTTTCCCCTGTATCTATTTTTGTAAATGAATTAAGATTTATCATATGTTCATGCCGTACGTAATGTGGCAAGTAAGTCAGTCAGAAAATGGACAAATTCTGAGAGAGGACAAGTGGTCCAAAGTGCATCTGCAGAAGAATTGCAAATTGGGAGTAAAATCACAGAAATATAAGTCCATCACAGGCAATCTAAAGTGCTAAAATAGGACAAATGAGGCCAAAAATACCATAAGAACCCAGGCTTTTATGTATTTTGGCAATTCTCCCTCAGACTTGGCTCTAACTGAAAAATGTAAATGAATATGAATTTAATAATTAAAAAAAGAGAATCGAACATTTCAATGGAATTCCTCCACAAAAGGTTAACTTCACATTTGATATATGAAACAAAGTTCAAGTGTATCACAACTTATTGAAGCATCAATAGATTTTGACGGTGATGTTGGTAGGTTAACCCATACTCAAATTTGACTTTATATCTGAGTTTTCATTTTCCATCTATTATCATTCCACAAAAATTGACAACCATAAACATTGAAAGTCACAAGCTTCAAGATAATCAAAATCCAAGCTTAAAAATCCTGAGTGTTAAAAAGAAAAAGAAATGAAATTTTAAAAAGATATGGTGTGGTCCCTTTTTCCTTTGCATGGTTATTTCTGAGTTTATAAAGTACCATCTGGCCATTATTTTAGTTTTTTTTGTGTGTGTCACTACACAGATCAAAAGCATAAGTGTTGGGTTTTTTTTCCCATTCTTTCTATTAAAATGAAAGCTAGGATGTTCATGAAATATCTCAACTTCTGGAGTTAAACCTAAAGATTAGGTGTACCTCCACTGATATTATACAAGGCTTGGGGTAAAGTGCCAACAGCAGAGAGTACTGTTTTTTCTTTTCACATGGTGAGCCCTTTAATCTCAGTAACCTACTCCATACAAATATTATGGGTGAAACCAAAAAACACAGGTAAAAGCAGGTGTGCCTGGCCACTGGCTGCTGAAGTACACATGGCTTCAACAAAACTATATGTATTGACGTCACATCTGGATCTGTTATATTTTGTAGAATTGTTTCTAGCACTCATGTATCTCAGTAAGACTTTCTCCTTGGTAAGGCAAGATCCATTAACAGCATACTATTCTTTCATTCCCCAAACTGGTGCATAACTGCTAAATCTTCAATCTTACTAAAATTGTTCCTGCAAAACTGTAGGTGAATTAGTAATGGATTATTATCTAGTATCAGGGAAGAGTAGCAAGGCATAAAATGTTTTCTGTCTTGATACTAAATATTTGAATCATTCACTAGCTTCATTTGGCTCATAGCATTAAATACATTATATTGCATTTCACTAACAGAATGCATCAGCACTTTGCAATTGGTATCCTCTCCAAACAGTTAATCCACAGGTAATTTCTAGCTTAATTTTTTTTTTTTCCTTCCCCCCTCCCCCCCCCCTCCCAAAGATGAACATTTTCTAGAAGTGAAACACATTAAAATTTATTGGATTTTTGATCTTAGACTGTAAGGGGATTAAAGACTACTCCTTCAGCTATAGACTCATTACATGTGGAGTTCCTCAAGGGTCAGTCCTGGGACCTGTTCTGCTTAATACTTTTGCCAATGATTCAGAGGAGGCATGTTCTCCCATCAAGTTGATTGACAAATCCAAGCTGAGGGTAATAGATGAAATGCTCAAGGGCAGGGCCAGGGGGGACTTTGGCAAGCTGGCCAAGAGGAACTTTATGAACTTCAGCCAGGACAAATGGAAAGTCCTGCACCTGGGACAGAACAGACCCCTACAATTGTACAGGCTAGGGTCTGTGTAGATGTAGTGTTGGGGAATATGGTTTAGGGGTGAGCTTTGTAGACTAAGGTAAGTGGTTGGACTCGATTATCTCAAGGGTCTTTTCCAACCTGAATGATTCTACTATTCTATGATTCTAATCTGAAAAGGCACCAAGTCACATTGTGAACATAAAGCTAGACATAACTTACGCATTCGGTTTTCGGTCCACACACTGATACAAGAAGACTTACATAAACTGGAGCAGGTTCAACAGAAGGCCGCCAAGATAGTCAGAGCAATGCTTGCTCAGTGAGGACAGGCTTTTTAGCCTGGAGAAGGGCCTGCTGCAGGGGAATCTACTGACCATCCTCCCAGCACTCACTGAGAGTTCATCAAGGAGACGGAATTTTTCTCATGGTGGGAGAATGACAGACACTGGTCACAAATTGAAATGAAAAGTTCTGAGAGGTTAGAAGGAAAAAAGTTGCCATCAGGAGGACATTTTCACTACTGAAAGTTCATGCGGCCTCTGTTTTTGGAAATTTTCAAGACTTGACTGACAATGCCTTAAGCTGCCTGATCTGAATTCAGTTTTGTCCCTGCTTTGGACAGGAGTTTGGAATAGACACCTCCTGAGGTTCCTTTCAGCCTTACTGATTGTGCAATTCTACATGCAAAGGTTAAAATTTCTCAGTCCAGATCAATACCAGAATGTCCATAGGCATCTCAGTTTTATTCATTGTCATTTTCTTAGTAGTCAAAAAATTTTGCTTCACAGGGGGTGTTATTTAACTATGCGTAGCTTGAAAAGCTTCTGATATATGATACTATACACATAGCTGACTCTCGAGATCAGTTCTTTAGAATAGTTCTGTTGAAAAGCTTACTACTGAAGGTGAGAGAGAGAAATTAAATTATTGTGATTAATACTGACAGAATTGCATTAAAATTACTAAGAAAAAACTAGACTTCTCAGGAGACCAGGCCAGGTGTAAGGAGGCAAGGCAGGCCACTTAAAGGAAAAGAGTATCTTCAAGAGTCTTTTTGTCTTGAAGTGCAAAGGCAACACAAGATGTGGTGAGGTCCCTGATTCCTGCATCTTCTGGAAGAAATCAGACAATTAAATTAAATGTTGGAAAGAATAGTAATAGAGAAGAGGTAGCCTTTATTTAACTTAACATTACATCTTTTTTTTTTAGCCTTATATTTTGCTAGCCTTACAAGAGCACAGACTTGTAATTCCAAATTCACAGATAATGTACTATAAATACACCGTGAAAGGCAAAGGTGGCTAAAAAGTAGTTTGAGAAAGTGGAATAAACCTGAAAATAATACGCAGTTAATGTTGAATAACAATTACTCCTGTGTTTTTTAAAACAAAAACAATCCAGTATGCTGAAGAGGAGCTATCACATATTTTTTTGAGATACTGTACTGGGTTTTTTTTTTCACCCTTTTTTCTTTGTTAAGTATTGGCTATATTAAATCACAGAAACATCACAGAATCACAGAACAGTAGGAGTTGGAAGGGACCTTGAAAGGTCATTTAGTCCAACCCACCTACCAGAGCACGATTATCTAGAGTAGGTCACACAGGAATGCATCCAGGTGGATTTTGAATGTCTCCTGAGAAGGAGATTCCACAGCCTTTCCAGACAGCCTGTTCCAGTGCTCTGTCACCCTCACAAGGAAAAAGTTTTTCCTGATGTTTTTGTGGAACCTCCTATGGTCCAGCTTGCACCCATTGTCCCTTATCCTATCATCGGACATCATTGAAAAGAGCCTGGCTCCGTCCTCCTGACATTCCCCCTTGACATATTTATGAACATTAATGATGTCACCCCTCAGCATCCCCTTCTCCAAGCTGAAGAGACCCAGCTCCTTCAGCCTTTCCTCATAAGGGAGATGTTCCACTCCTTTCATCATCTTTGTGGCTCTGCGCTGGACTCTCTCCAGCAGTTCCCTGTCTTTCTTGAACTGAAGGGCCCAGAACTGGACACAATATTCCAGATGTGGCCTCACCAGGACAGAATAGAGAGGGAGGAGAACCTCTTTAAACATACTAGCTTCTCCCCTTCTAATACACCCCAGGATGCCATTGGCCTTCTTGGCCACGAGGGCACATTGCTGGCTCATGGTCATCCTGCTGCCCACCAGAACACCCAGGTCCCTTTTGCCTGTGCTGCTCTCTAACAGGTCAATCCCCAACCTGGGGTTATTCTTTCCCAAGTGCAAAATTCTACATTTGCCCTTTGTAAGAGACTGTGTTAAATATTTGTCTCAACCTTGCTAAAATTCCCTGAGAAGAAACTTCAATGCTGCTGTTTGCAAGCTTGGACCACTGATAAGCCATGGGGGTCGACTCAACTACTGATAAGTCCTAAATAACAACTTCAGGGCCCAGCTCAACCACTGATAAGGCAGCTGTCTTGCAAGCACAAAAGTCCAACGGTGTGCAAGCCCAGTGGTGTGAAAGTTGTCAAGTCATATTCTGTCTGCAAAAAATGGGCCCTCTGGACACTTATGCATGCTCCATCAACAGAGGCAGTGCTGGGGAGGGGGTGAAGATCACTCCTGACGACCCTCATATGCATGTGCTAAGCAGGAGAAGGGTAGGCAAAGCAGCTCTTGGGACACTATATAATGCCACTGTGAACAATAAAAGATTGTGCTGTGTGACATCTGACATTGTTTGCATCTTAATTTCACTTTTGGAATCAAAACGAATCACCTTGACTCTAACCTCGATCAGGAATAAGTGGGGCAAGACACCGCTGTATTTCATAAAATTTCTCCCCACTCAACTCTCCAGCCTGTCTAGGTCTCTCTGAATGGCAGCACAGCCTTCTGGTATGTCAGCCACTCCTCCTTTTTTTGTGTCATCAGCAAGCTTGCTGATGGTGCACTCTATTCCCTCATCCAGGTCATTGATAAATGTACTGAATAGTACTGGTCCCCATACTGATCCCTGAGGGGCTCCACTAGACACAGGCCTCCAGCTACACTCTGTCCCATTGACCTCAGCTCTCTGACTTCTTCCCTTTCACCTAGTTCACAATCCAGCTCATTACTTGGTCACCCAGACCACACTTCCTCAGTTTAGCTACAAGGATGCTGTAGCAGACGGTGTCAAACGCTTTACTGATATCCAAATAAACCATGTCCACTGCACTGGCATCATCTATCCACCTGGTTATTTCCTCATAAAAGGCTATCAGATTGGTCAAACATGACTTCCCCTTGGAAAAATCATGTTGACTGCTCCTAATGACCCTCGTATCCTTGATATGCCTAGAGACGGTGCAGAGGATAAATTGTTCCATCACCTTTCCAGGGATGGACCTGAGGCTGACCAGTCTGTAGTTACTCAGGTCCTCCTTCTTTCCCTTTTTGAAGACTGGAGTGACATTCGTTTTCTTTCAGTCCTCAGGCACCTCTGCTGTTGCCCACGACTTACCAAAGATGATGGAGAGTGGCCTAGCAATGACTTCCGCCAACTCACTCAGCACCCGGGGGTGCATCCCATCAGGGCCCATGGATTTATGGATGTTCAGATTGCCTAACTGATCCCTAACCCAGTCCTTATCAACCACAGCAAACTCTTCCTTTATCCTGACTTCCTCTGGGGCCTCAGGAGTCTGGTGCTCCAACAGCTACATGAGGAAATATATTGTAACTAAAGAAGCATGTTTTTCTTTTTTTTCCTATATGTTTTCCAGCTAAACATACTTTTATTTCAATGAACAGTGTGTGTAATCAGAGAATACAAGTCAGCTGAGTTGCGCCAAAAGTTAGATAACCTTATTTGTCTGGCAGTACAGGAAAACAAAAATACAAATCAGCTTTATCTCTTGGAATTTTCATTATTATCACATGAAGTATAATAGGCATACTAGTGCTACCTAAAAGTGATAAATCTTGGGTTTTTTTATCATGTTTCAGGCATGCTGCACTGACAC
This sequence comes from Trogon surrucura, assembly GCA_020746105.1. Lineage (NCBI taxonomy): Eukaryota > Metazoa > Chordata > Aves > Trogoniformes > Trogonidae > Trogon > Trogon surrucura. Next base: position 106,297,982 of record CM036617.1, on the reverse strand, counting down.
TAAGCCATAAAAATCTTAATATCCTCTTCATGCACCTTTAATTCCTTTAGTCATTCTTTTTCCTGTGATTACATATTTGGCATTATTTATGTAGATATATTATTACTATTCTGGTTCTAGTCTATTTTGTTCCTTGCTATGGCAATGTACATAAATCCTTTTCTTATCTTCTGTTTCATTTCTTTCTTTTTTCCCCATATATGTATGTGCTCTCTCCCTTCTTGTTCTTTCTTCTGCTCTCTCTGCTTTGCTATCCCTCTAACGTCTCTCTGTTTAAAGCATTTACCCTTTCTATCATTCAATCAGAGAAGAAGAGGCCTTAAACATCTACATATGTTTCCATTTGTGGAGAGGCAGGGAATTTCCTTTACTACCTAGAATACATAAGTTTATTAAAGATTTCCAGGAAAAATTCCTAACAGAAATTGTGTGTTTTCATTTGTATGTCTCCAAAGTCACGGAGCTGCCCTCCCTTTCTCTGAAGAAACTCCTCTTTATGTGGATGAGCTACAAACAATATCCTGAACCTACCCAGTAGCTATACAAACAATCATTAGCCATTTGCAATTCCAGGGTAATGTCTGTACAGTAGAGTGTTTGAATGGCTAGAGTGCTTTTCAGATGTCCCTGAAAGTTTGAGATATGGAGATATCTCTGCAGGCCTGAGACAAAAGCAACCTCAAAGTGGAGGAAGGGTTTAAAATAACTCATTTGTGGGTAGAAAAAGTTTCCTTCTGGAGCCAACATGAACAAATTCATCCAGATATCCTTCTGACCGGATGTGCTGCTGCATCCCTTTTGCGACTTCTTGACAACACTTCTGATTTAGCCACAGCTAGCCACTTCAGACATGGAAAAGACTTGTGCTACTGTTAACAGACATAGAGATGCCATGGGTCTACCTATTCTGTTTCCCTTCCAGCATCCCTACTGATAGTTTTCTTTAAGTGCATTTATTCAGTTCATTTGTGTGGGTTATCCTTTAACTGTTTCTGAAATAAAAAGACCATAAAAAAATAAATGAGTTGTAGGAGGTGGTCTCCTCTAGCCTTTCAAAATGAGATGATGATATTCTTCATGGTTCAAAGTCATTAATATCTTTTTTAACAATGTAAAGCATCAAGTTCTGTGATGATATTCCTAGTAGTTGTTCCTTCTTAATTGCATTCCTCACATAGTTGGTTTTTTTTTATTATTATTATTTTTTTCTCTGTTCTTTGGTAACATTTAAAAAGATAAAAAACATTTTATATAGACGTGTTCCCAAGGGCAACCTCACCAACAAATGAAGGAACTCATTAATGTAACATAGAGACATGGCTGTGTGCTTTGATTTTTTTTTTTTTTCTCAGGCACATTTCAAAGCTCTCAAACTTATCCTTTCCCCTAAATTATTTTGTGAAAGGTATTTAGTCCAGCTGTCAGTTCATCCTTGAAAATGCCATCTGTTAAACAGATCAAACCTACTGACCCTTTTGTAGTCCTTGCTGCTGTCAATGTGTTACTCCCTGCTTCTGCATGATTCTTGGAATGTAGTTGTATTCAACTGATGTGATATCTAAAATTATGCATTATATCCATTAGTAAGAGTAAATAAAACTTGAACAATTCCATTGGAGTTAAGATGATTTCCAACAGCTTTAGTTGTGTCAATTCTTAATACTATCTTTACTGCTCCTTGGCAAATATTTTGGGTGGAAATAACAAGACCCTTGCTCTTTCTGTTCAGTAGTCATATTAAAAGCAGTCTATTGCCTCTTTTCACAGTCACTCTTGGCATCCCATCATAAAAATCCTTCTCTGGTTCTGAGACATATTTCAAAGGAGGAAGGGAATATAAAATTGGAATTTGGCCAATGAGGAAAATTTATTTGTTTCGCTGGCCTGATAAGCATTAACTTGAGTTATTTAAGACCAAACTGAAATAGGTCCCTGAAAAAATGACCTAATAAACCTTTAAAAGAGTCACCTTTCAGGCTGGTTTATTTATCATCACTAGGTAAATGATGTAACACAGACCGTATTCTTAACAGATAGGCCAATGATTTGAACATCCATTAAATGGAGATTTAACTGTGTACCACCACATATACCTGGGTGATATGCATTATTTCTTGCATTTTTATAAGGTTGCATAACATTGAATTCACGTGGCAAAGTTAATGTTAGAACAAAGCACAACTTAGGAGAATGCAATATAAAATCTTTTTAACCGATGTTTGACCTTGCATATCACAGCTAGCTTGGGTTTTTAGGCTTACGTAGACAGAGAAGATAGTTTCAAAGAAAGATATCCCATTACTACTAGTCATATATTAACAGTTTGCAGCAAATTATGGGGTAATAATTCCACTATATAAGGACAAATTATGACAAGTGACTTCATAATTAAAACTTTCCTCTGGCTAATTGTAGGTGAAGTTAGTGGCATCTCTTCCTTTCAAGGTTGGCTAATACTATCCAACAGAAGACCTGACCTTCATGTCTTAAGAATTTTACCAAACTATTTAAAAAGATGTTTCCATAGAATGTTTCTGAATGCCTTGGGAAATGCAAAATATATGATTCAATTTTTTTTCTGAGAGATACATTTGGTTTCTTCCTTGCTAAAACACACACTTTTCTGAAAGCTCAAATTCCTCAGAGGTTTGGAGTAGAACTGTGAAGTGACAAAGAAAGATAAGCTATTTGTCAAAGATGCATATTCTACTAGACCCTTAAAATGTCCACATCATGGAAAAGACATATGTTTTTTTAAAAGTCTGTTTATGCTCAGGAAAATATTCTTAGAGTTTTGCACTGTTGGTCTGTGTTGTGCATGGGCACTGAACCACAACTGAATTTCAGGCTCTTTGTCTTTTCAGTTTCTCTATCACTTGTTTCAGTAGGGTGGAATAAAAGCAATTTTAGAAGATAAGATCTTTTTAAACAGCAGATAGGACAAGATATAGAAGGATCAGAAACAAGAGGAAAAGAAATAAGATAACCAAACAGAGGCAAAATAGAAACCAGAGCTTGTAATAGAGACAGAAAGTGGGATGTGAGCAAGCAGTAATTAGTGTATTGCTGATTGTGATTCAGGAAGATTGAGACTGAGAACAAATGTGGGAAGAAGGTACAACTGAGTTATCCATCAAAGAGTTAAAGGGAGAGGGAGACAGGGAAGTATCTCAGAGTGGAGGTTAGTGAACTGGGATGATGATTGGTTAGGCTAAGATATTTCAGGCCATGAAACCATGAGAAAAAGAAAGGAAGTATAGGAAGCAACCATCTAGAACTTTGATCCTGGAATAGATTTTGTCTGAATCAGAACTTGCTTCAAAATATCTAATGATATGTTATTTGCATATCACATTTTGAAGTTGCTACAAGTACATATTTCAACACCTTATTACTACACCTCTGGTTTGACCAGGGTAATAAAATCCAAAAACTTCAGGAAACACCAATAACTAGTTTATGGTTTGTTGAAGAGCTGGCAGCAGTCAAGGGAAAGGTCTTTGTGCAATAATCCATGTGGTAAAAAATTGTGAACCTGCAATTCTCAGAGCACTAGTTCTTCAGGATGGGCAGGTTCCCATCATATTTGGATTCTGCTAACAGGCATAATCTGGTAGAACATTGCTTGGTGTGTTCAACCCAATAACTGGAGAAATGGAGCCTGGGTAGCTAGAGTAGCAATAAGATGAAGAGGGAGCAAGAGGTAAAGTAGAAAAATGTTAAGACATGGAAAACTTAAGTAACTTTAGTATCTCTTTGGTTCAAATCTCTCACTGAAAATATAAATAATATCCTTCTAGCTCCTAGAATACTATAAAACTCAAATATTACCTGTAAATTTCTTTGAAAAATGCATATGCTCTTTTGGTTTTAAATAAAAGCAGCTTTGGAAAAAATACAACACATTCAAACAAATGTTGGTAGTTGATTATAGGCAACCAAAAAGTAAACAAAAGATTAAATGGCTAATCATAGCAATTCCCCACTTCTTTGCATGTCATGAGACAGAGGATATGTGAAAAATAGTAGCTAATCGCATAATCTAAAATCAGGATTGTCATATCTAAGTTAAACAGATAATTCACAGATTAAAATGTTGTGTTTCAGATCTTTCCTCAGGCTTTCCAAATATCCTTTCCTCTCCTCTCCTCCACATAGCAGGGCATCAAATCCAGTCCCTATTTGTCTCATCTAAAACCACTCAGTACTAGAGGTTCAAGGTCTACATACAGCGAAAGAAAAAGTGGGGACTCTTGCTTTGATTTTGAGGGCAATGTTAGTCAGCTTGGTTTTACCCAACAACAGCACATATACACACTACAAAAATCACAGAGCTGTACCTGAATGGAATTTGTTACTTATGACTGGTTCTTGAGTTGTTAGTTGTCCATGCTCTTTTAATATTATAAAAATAACTGCAATATCAAGCATACCAAAGTCACAGGCTGGTTGCTGCGCAGAGATGGTGTCTATCCAGGGCAGTTTCACAGCTGTGAAAACAATTGTATCGCAAAAAGAATTCAGAAACAAAAGAAACAACACAGTTGGAGAATAGATGTCCTGGACTACTGCTTTCTTGCCTTCCAGAGAAATTATTTAGTGTCAATGTAGATAAATAAATATTGTGCACCTAGATCACCACTTCAAGTACAGAACTGCTAAATCTGTAACAATATGTATTAATAGTATTAAAAGTTCTTCCCCAACATTTTCAACACACAAGCAAGATCACTCATAAAAATAAACAATAGAGGCAATTCATATACAAAATGTGAGGGAAATGTTTTGCATGCAGTGTTGCTAATCTCTATTAATTAAGTATTCATATTTTTATTTTTCTTCAAAGTTTGAAATCCCTAGCAGTGTCAATTTAGTTCTAGTATTTTTTTCCATGGGAAAAAAACCCAAACACAAAATAACAAGAAACAACTCAAAAATTTATATTTTTGGAATAAGATGGCCAGGAGTTGCAGTCACAGCCTACGTGTTATGAAAACAAAAAATGAAAAGAATTTCTGTGACAGGGAGACCAGCACTTCTTCAGCAAAACCTTAAAATGTAAATACAGCACAACAAAAGAACTGAACATGAACAGGCAGAAAACACAAGTAGGTTCAGAAAGATAATACGGCACAGTGGCTTCACTTGATTATATTGCTGTATCTTCCTATGTACGCACTTGATTCAAGATCCTTAAGCTTCATGAAAAAAACTCTAACAGACAAGCTTCACAACTCCTAATGCAAGGAAGAGCTGATTGTGTTACAAAACACTGAAGAGGTAAAGTGAACTGAAGGGGAGAAAAATAATTTTTAAATGACTCTCAGTTCTTTGTGATGCATGTATTGAGAAGGCTCATAAAACTGTATAAACACGAATTGTCTAGCTCACACAATCCTGTATTCTTTGCATATACTTCCTCCAAAAAACATTTGGAAAAAACATACTTGGGTATTTTGTAAGCCGCATCATTCCCTGTGCTACCACTTAAGAGTATATGCAACATTTTATCCGAAATACCCTTCCAATGAATTGAGCTGTCCAATACACTTATGAGGATCATGAGACAGGCAGGTTCCTGTTGAGGCTTCCCAGACTTGCAGACAGGAAAATGTCATTTTATGATTTGTTCTAGCCTAGATATGGTTGGTAGGTAAAGGACAGATTTAAGAGAACTGTCTTCTTAATGGCATGAGTTCTTGGGGATTCCTTTATATCAGACTCACACAGGTCTTCTTGGTTGTCACACACTAGAGGTGCAAGTCATGACATGCCTCACACCGTACATTTGTATTTATCTGCATGGCTCATGGGAGAGATTTTTATATGTTTTGGGGTGTGGCCAGACTACTCTGCTCCTTGATATCTGTACCAGCATTCTCAGACAGGGGTACACGACAGCAGTCAGAGTCAGTGTACAAATGAAATGCTGGTTCAAAAATCAGTGCCTGCTAATTCCTTACAGTCAGCAGGCTCTGATGGAGTAAATGCAGAAAAGAGTGTAACAAAATCCAGGCTCCCTGTGGCGTCACCCTCTCCACAGAGAAGCCTCACTCTGCTAAAAAAACAAGCATCTCTGTAGGCATCCTCAGTGTCCTTCCTTCCTTCTACTATGCTCCCTGTTCCATGGCCCCGTCACACCTCACCATCACTTTACCAAGTCTGCCAGGAGTGCACCAAAACTGCACTCCAAGGTATTATTCACATGCCCTTTTCCCCATCTTCAGATCTCCACAGCAAGGATAGGAGAAAATAACTCTGTTGTCTCTTCAGCAGGAGACACAGAAATAAAAGGTTCCCCTGCTCCTGTTCAAATTGCATCTGTATGAAGGATGATTTTCAATTTTTCTACCCCAAAGCCTCCACTGCATCAGTTGGTACTTCCTTGTCTCAAGATGGTGAAGAAATAAGGCTATTGCTTATTTCTCAAGAGTGGTGAGAATGATTCCGCATTCTATTTCATAACCAGACTATATTTATATTTGATAATTTTGGTTGAATAAATTTGACAACAATGATTGGGTTAGCAGTTCTCTTAATTTCTAATAAAATTATTTCAGGGTAATATAGACTCAGCTTTCTCAGGCTAGATGAATCTATAAATTGACAGAGTTCTCCTCTTGCTGATTTAATGATTTATAGACAGCAAGTACAGCCTTTCCTCACGCATTTCTTGGAATAAAGAAAATCATGTGAAACTTATGATTTCACAGTCACGGCATATCACAAAAACCCCAAAAAACCCACAACCCACCAACCAAACACCAAAACATTCTCATAGAGATAGTCCATCTTTGTAAAACTGTACTGTAAAAAAGTGTTTCCATTCTTAAACGAGAAAAGACTAGAACTTTTCTCAATGAGAAATATGCTAGCACATTTTTTGAGATCAGGAGATATTTTCTTTATCTTCTTTCTAGCAATTGTATCCCATACATCAGTCTGTATTCCACAAAAAATCAATGACATAAAAACAAAAAATCAAGTTTTATATAGGAACCTGGGTACCTGACACCAGAAGAAAGAATTTCAACAAAACGAAGAATGTTGAAGATAAGATTTTACAATGGAAGTAAAAGGCAATTTCAGTAGCAGATAGTATTAACAGTAGTTGCAAGTGGCTTTATAGCCTACAGTATCTCTTCAAAAAGAAGAAAAAGGAAAAGGAGTGCCACAAGTTTTGAAGAAGCAAAACTTTTAATTTTTACTGTCTGAAGTCTTCAATGTTTGTCCCAGTCCTGAAATCTACAATCATGAGTGGGACAAATCCAGAAATCTACATTCAGCTCCCTGTGTTCCTTCTAGGGTGAAACTTAATGTCTTTATTCTGACTAATAATAAAATATTTCCCTAAATAAAATCTTGGTTTTTGAAGTTTCCCTTCATTTTTCTGCAGATGATGCACACCAAGATTTGTGTCTTCACAATAACTTCCAAACATGGAATAGGCATTACTATGGATCTTCCTCACATTGCTCTTCATATTTGAGGTCTATTCTACAAGAAAGTGCATCTCTCCATCTATTCCCAGGATCTTCACATCTTTCCCACACGGTTTGTTACTTACGGCATCTTGAGCAGCTTAACTCAGCCTGGAGAATTAACTTAGATCTCAGTGTTACATAGTTGCACATTTGTTTGCCATTTATGAAAACTATAAACAGATGAGACTTTAGGAAGTCTATTCATCAACATTAGAGACTGGTAAAGTTGTGCACTTGCCTATATTTCTGAAACATCAAACAGCTAATTTAGAAATTTCTGAGTCGTAACAGAAACTTTACATATCTAGAAAATAAACTGTTCATTTTCATTATCTCAGCTGCCATTTGGCACATTGATTTGAAACTGTGCTTATGCTGATTTGTGCAAGGGAAAAAAGGACCGAGTGTCAGAAGCTGGCTTGCCTGTCTCACTTTTCTATAAGGTCTAACAGTGTGGTGAGATGCAGCACAGATAGTATCTCAAGAGAAAATAACTCCTGTTGAAACGTGGAGAGAAGCACAAGGGAAGCAGCTTTGCTCTGTTTACTTCTAAATCACCTGAAGATGTTCAGTAAATTGTGAGCCCTGGGGATCATTATTTAAATTCAAATTTGACATAATTTGTCAAACTGTTTCTAGTATGCCCCTGGCACAGAAGAATATTCTTAGTGCTCTTCAAATGCTGTCAAAGTAAAATACTTCTTGCTAAATACAGAAGGCAAGGAGAAAAATTTTTATGATATTGCACAGTTGACCAGAAAATGTGTTTATCTAGGTTTTCTCTGCTCCTGTTTTCTATGTGTTCAGCATTTCTTTAAGACACTATTTTGCCTGGTCTTTACAGCCTTTAAGTTTGTTCAAATACTGATGGGATACAGGAACAGCTTCTAAATAGAAAGGTTGGTTCAGAAACTGGTGTCTCCCAATTCACTCCAAGGGGAACAAAAACTCAGGGATATTTGGTCTGTTTTCACGTAATTTCCTTTGATCTGTATTAATCACACTTCCTCTAAATATTTTTAACTAACATCACTGATTTCCGTTAGCTCTAGGCTTTCCTGAGGGCTCTCTAAGTATTAGCTTTTACATGTAGAAACAGGAGTCAAAGGTAGATTGTTCCTTTGTGGTTGCCTCTAGGTTAGATAAGTGTCTCAGGCCTCTCATCTCACTCTTCATAAAACACTGGAGCTCTTTTATTTCCATCAGCTCCTCAGGCTTAGGTGCAAAGCAACCTTACAGTCCTGTACTTCTACACTGGTATTAGTGGTGATGTGCAGATGATCAGCAGTCACCTCTTGAAAAAGAGACAATTTCAAAGGAAAAGAGCCTGTGCCATATCAGAACAATTCTGCATTCTGTTTTCAAAACCAAGATTTAAGTAGCAACTTGTTATTATTGCTTACTGCTATATTAGCTCTGACAACAAGTTCATGTTAATAGAAAGCATTAGTGAGAAGGGAATAATCCTTTGTGGGGGCAGCACATTTAGGAGTTTTGGCAAGGTCTCAGATAGACCAGGATCATCAATATGTTACATTGCCACAGTCAGGTCTCTCCTGAGAGAAGGTGAGTGACCCTGAGGTGAACAGTACAGACTTAATATTCATTACATGCTTTAGTACTGTATTGTCTTTGTCTCAGGGACAATATTCGGCTTTTCAGTGATGTTGCCATTGCTATTCCTTTACTCTTAAAAGTCAATTACTGCTTCAGAATTAACAGAAGTAACTTCTGATCACTTTTAAAGAGGTCTTTCAATAGTTTAAGACTTTTCCCAGTCTTTTTGCACTAAATAATTTCCATCCAGATCCAAATACTACTTTCTTATTGACCCAAGGGCCTGCAATGGTCTTTTTTTTTTTTTAATCTGAAATGTAAGGCTGCAGTTATACAGTCAACACATCATTTAGTTTAAAGAAGAGCAGGTGTCTGGTTTTACCTAAGACTTTTTAAGGATGTTAAACATAAGTAAGGGAAGTATTATGTAAACATATCTGTGACCTCAGGTGAAAAAAAAAAAACACAGCATGTATCAAAGCAGCCCAGAAAAAAAAAAGATAAAATCACTGGTATTTATGTTGAAGGTACAGATAGGCAAATGTTGATCTTTTCTGTAGAGACAATTTAACACATAAGTGCAAGAATGCATATAAAACTAAAATGTAAATTTAAACTCAGATTACCTTTGCGTAAAAAATGCAATTTAGGAAATTACATAGTGCTGCAGGTGAGAGTGAGTTTTGTTGGCCTGTTGCAAAGGATCTACCACATAGGATATAAAACACCTTCTGAGAGATGACTCACGGACTTAATGAGTGGTAACATTAAACATATTTTACAATTCTGAATATTCTGAATAGTAAGAGATCTTGCAGAGAAACCTTCAAAGTACCTGTATGATGAAAGAACATATAGCTTCTTCAGAGAAGTGGCTTACATGATTTGAGGTCTGTTATCTCTTTGACAGTCAGTAAGACTTAACTGCTTCTGAAACTTTGCTCACTTCTTTTTAAGTGAGAAGAACTTTCTGCAGCCAACAGTTCAGTCTTCCTGAACAAACCATTCTAAGAAGATTCTTAAAATGAATTTGAAATAGAGGATCTCTGAGGGAGGAAGAAGATGAGAAGGTAAGAGGAGCGTTCTCTGAAAGCTATTTTTCACAAAAAGGTTGACTGAATCTTTCAGTAATTCTTTAACTGTACTGAACTTCTACATTAAACATCTTTAAAGTTTTTTTATTTGTGAAGCTGAGCAGTTTGCCAAAATGCGTTGACTTAAAATTTGAGTTTTTTACATTGTCTTCAGATTTCACTCCATAGGGTCTGTGTGACATCACATCTGTTTCCATACACTGAGTTGCCATGGAGCTTTCTTGGGATGAAAAGCTCAAACAAGCTAAGACAGAAAACATGCATGTGGAACAGTGTTCTGGAAAAAATGACTAGATACCTTTTTTTGACTTCAACTGGATGTATCAGAATTAAAATTAAGTACAGTAAAAAAACTATGTGCTTGCTTGCCTGGTGCTGAAATCAGAATGAGGAAAATGGATATTTGCTGAATAAGAATGAAATCACACTTTTCATCTGAGTGTTATCTACTTTACGTCAGTGAAAGGCCCTAGTCCAAAAAAACCCACCTATTTGTTAAAGTAATTCAGATATAAGTGGGAGAATCTACCACTAAAGAACAAGTATTACAGAATAGAGTATTTCCTTTCTTTCTTATATAATTGTATAATGAGTACTAACCAGAGACAGAAAAAAAGTAGCTCATAGAACAGGAGCAATGAAAATGTTAATTCTGAGATGAATGAAGATGTGGCTAAAACCATACATATAATGTATGTGGCTAAAATCATAAATCTATATGAAAAAATACTGACTCTAATCTCTGTAACGGCAAATCAAAAGGGTAGGGAATAAAGAAGAAAAGTCATTGAAATGTATTCTTTATTTTCAGGATTTTGTCTTAACTCATATTCTGATATCTCTTACTAAATTCAAAAAGCAGATGCAACCAAGTTTATCTTTCTATGTGTAAGACTAAGTTTCCCTCTAAACAAAGTTCACTAAGAACTCTGTATAGATGCCTGGGAGAAAGTGCATTTACACTTATCAGGGAAAACCAGACCAAGTGACTTCCTCCTTTGAACCTCTTGCTGGTAAGTAAAGTGACAGTAGAGATTAATATCACCTCCAAGGGTTCCTCAAATTATTAACAAGTGAATGCAAATTATGGTTAAATCTGCCTCAGTTCTGGTTTAATTACAGACCCCAATTCTGGCCTTGCTTCAAACAAACTTTCAAAAGATCTGGGCTGAGTTCTGAGTGTACCACCCTGCAGAACACAGGAGAGTATTCTAATACATGTATACAGAGGATGAAGGATTTATGGGTTTGGATCTCTCCCAAGCCCAATTTGGAAGGCATCACTGAAATTTTCTTTGAACCCTGCACTTAAGGCAAACCTGATGAAATTCCAGGTGAATCAAAACCAGTGCAAAAACCTGTTTCTGTATCCTCTTGTGAACCCACACTATTTCAACATTTGAACTCCTTATAAAATAAGCCCATACAAAATAGATGCACATGGTTCTAGAAAGGCAGGAATTTGCCTCTGCAAAGGCAGACGCCTAACTCAGTCGTTTTCGAAAGTGAAGAATGCAGTGGAGGACTGGATTAGAATGAATATTAAGATAATTTAAAATATACCAAGACACCTAAGGAAAGCAGAGTTTGAGCTCATACGGGATGTTTTCAATAGGCTGAGAAAACCATTTTCTCACCTGGCTGTTTTCAGACAATGTCTTCTCAATGAGAACAATAGGGGAAAAGGTGCCTCAGGTACACTAGTATTATTACACATTCATGGGATATTAACTTCTACATTTAACTAGGGTACATTGTCAGCTCTGCTGGTCACTGAGAACCTCTCTAACATGCTCTGTCTACCCCAGTAATGCCCAATGACAGCAGCACTGTTCTTGTTTAGTGTGGACATATTAGAACTCTTGATATGCATATGTATCTTGGAAGACCAAGACAGTGAGTCATTTGAAGAGGCATCTTTTTGAGTGTTATTTCATTTACGAATACCATTGCTCTGAATTTGCAAATGTTAACTCAAAGGCGAAGTTCCTTGTCAGTTGTAAGCAGCACAAAACTATTTATCTCCCTGTTTTTAAAGATCTGGTACGTTATATAGGCCACTATACTTTCTCCTCTACTTCAGATTTAGTGCAACTCTGACATTATTTCTTAAAGCTGAGTAAGAATGTATAGTGATTCTGGCTGTACACTGATAAATGCCCATTCTTTCTTGAGGTATGAATGTTCTTCATTGTGTTTAAGACACCATAGTCTTTCCACCTCCTGAAACACATAAACAACAAAAGAATTTCTCTCTTGGCTGTGCTGAGAACATGTTTAGTAATTCATATAATCATAGAATCATAGAATGACCTAGGTTGGAAGGGACCTTAGAGATCATCTAATCCAATCTCCCTGTCACGGACAGGGACGCCTCTCTACTAGATCAGGCTACTCAAGGTTCTGTCCAACCTGGCCTTGAACACCTCCAGGGAGGGGGCAGCCACAACCTGTCTGGGCAATTTATTCCAAAGTCTTGCCACCCTCGTACTGAAGAATTTCTTCCTGAGATCTAATCTAAATCTATTCTCCTTCAACTTAAACCCATTTCCCCTTGTCCTATCAGTTGATGCTCTTGTAAAAGTCTTCTCTTTTCAAGACTGAACAATCCCAGCTCCCACAACCTGTCCTCATGGCAAAGGTGCTCCAGCCCCTGGATCATCTTTGTGGCCTCCTCTGAACGTGCTCCAACAGTTCTATGTCCCTCTTATGATGGGGACACCAGAACTGGATGCAGTATTCGAGGTGGGGTCTCACAAGAGCAGAGTAAAAGGGGAGAATCACCTCTCTTGACCTGCTGGCTACGCTTCTCCTGACACATCCCAGGATGCGGTTGGCCTCCTGGGCTGCATGAGCGCACTGCCGGCTCATGTTGAGTTTCTTGTCTATCAACATCCCCAAATCCTTCTCTTCAGGGCTACTCTCAACCCACTCCGTGTCCAGTTTGTATTTGTGCCTAATTCACTAGGACATAAAACTTACTTTGTCATGTCTAACAGCAAATATATCCCTGTTCTATGCTCTCCAATACAACTCTTCTCCTTTACTTTTTCTAACACAATAAATGTCATGTTTGCTGTCCTTCTCTCTTCCTCTTATCTTTCTGTCTTTCTGTCAGACAGAATGTCATTCTGCAAGTCTTTATTGCACATTAAAATTCATTCCAGTGAGTTTTAACAAAGAAGCAGCACAGCACTGAAGTCTTTTTGGAGTAAGTTCTGCTTAGAACTTGATACAGTTGTCATGTAGTATAACATTGTGCTATGCAGAATATAATAATAAAGACTGAAGTGTGAATATTTCTAAGCTCTAGGTTTCTAAGACTGCGGCCTTGCTGACTTTAGCAAACATTCAATAATTTATTATATTCATTACCTCTGATACTAATACAATTTTCTACAGTTGACTTAAATGCAGTATTTAGAATTGTGGTTGTATTTCCTAATATTAGGATATACGTTAAAGTCTTTTTCTTTCCATGCTACATTCTGCCATTTAGTGCCTTATTTTCAACATATCTGGTATCAAACAAATTTTGAATCCAGACACTGTACTCTTTTACATTGTCCAAAGGAGAAAAATCTGGCCTAATGCTGTTATTTTCATTCACAGATTAAAAGTTCTACTTAAAATATTTTATTAACAAACTTTTCCTATGCCTGCAATTCTATCAAATGTCAAATCTAATGAAATCACCACAATCAAATTTCCCGTCTTGGAGAGCATGTTAATTCACAAGTGATTTTAAGTCTTGCTGAAGTCAATGTAAAGCTTGTCTCATGCTTGGTAACATAGTTGGGTCAGATCCCAGGATACTATTGAGAAAGAAATTGCTGTGGAAGACATTTTAAAAATTGACTCTCAGAATAAAATATATGTAAATATTCACCTACACAGTGCACACAGCTGAACACCAGGAAATGACATCCACAGGTGGTGTGTTCAAAAGTGCCCCAAAGCAAGACACCGCTTTCCTAGGGACATAAAATAATAGTTGGCACTACTTTCAGAAGTATTTTTGAACATTCCAACCTAACAGATACCATATAAATGTTCCTTAAGGAAATAGTTAGATAAGATCTATTATGATATTAAATAGGAATATAAAAAATAGGTGCCTAGGGCTACAGGAGACATAATAATAAAAGAGAGTTCAGGAGTCACCAAAAATAAGTTTTTTGACTTAAAAAGAAGAAATGTAAAAGATCTATTTGCTTTTATACTAAAATGGAAGATGGAAAAAAAACAAATCAACAGCCCATTGGAAGAATTATTGGTGTCTCTGAAAGTGGAGCAGAGAGTCATAGTTTTTATTGGTACAAAGTGGTTCAAAATTTTTTTAAAAGCATAAAAACAGTTCCTCTAGAGCATAATAACTGAAATGTTTGAGATTGTCTCAAAGAGCAGGGAATTCATCAATAAACTTATATTTTTAACTTCTTATCTTTTAAGTGCTTCTCTTTCACTTTGTTGATGATGTTAGTGAATATTTGGCAGTTATGGTAAGGAAAATTAACTTGGTGTGTGAATGCCTTAACATTCAAAATTGAGGTTTCATTGTGGAAAAAATCATGCAAATGCTTACCACTGATATTTGCAGTGCTACTCATTTAGTGAAAGTCAATACACGTACAGAACTTTGCATAAATGAGACAATATCTACAAAGTATCAAATTAATTTTTGGAACTTGATTGATGATGGAAAATCCTTTTAAGTCAATTTTAATCTTTAAACTTTATTTCTCAGTATCTCAGTGAGTGAGATCCATAACTTTTCTCTTGAAAACTTGAAGTAAGTTTTTAATTATTATTCACCGTTGCTGAATTTGATACTCACCCACACTGCTAAGGTACATATTCAAATTATATTGCATTTCCAGTAAAGTCTGCTCCCTTGTATTTCATCACATGTCACCCAGCCATGAAACTGAGACACTCACTGTCTATACCAAGACTGTAGATTCAAAGTCATTTTACTAACCTCCAAATTTCAGTTTGTTTCAGGAAATACATTGTTACAGTACTAATTTTAGTAAAGATGTGAAAACTTCTAATCCTAAACATACTCTCCTGTGTACTGAAATAAGAGTTTTTGTAGAGTTTTTCTGTATTAGGTTCTGCTGGGTCCAACACGATTGTTCCACTCACTAACATTACCAACCTTATTATTCTAATCTAGAGGAGAGAAAATGGTAAGTGAAAACATTACGGTTATGCCTGACATTCTCAATGAAATTCCTTTAAAAATTAATCAACGAGACCACCCGCATCTTACATGGTTTATGATGCAGGCTGTTTCAAGAATAGGGATTTAGGATAAAATTTTGGCCTTGTTTAACTTGATAAACTTCTTACCTCCTCCTAAGACTGCACATTCTTTATGTTCTGTTCACTATTTCCCTTATGCTTGACCTTATAAAAGGAAACCACATAAATCCAAGGCCTTGTGTTTTACTATTGAAATCAGTAGAACTGCCTGAAGTTGCATAAAACCAAGCACATGAATTTTCATAGGATTAGAGTCTCACTTGAAGAGACCTGTTAACCTACACAAGGAATGTTATCTTCATATGTGATGTTTAAAGTATGCATGAGGTTTACAACTATGTTGTGGGCAAATCATATTCCCAAAACTATGCAAGCATATTGCCCTCATTTGAAAGATCTCAGAGGTCCATTCAATCAATTAGATTTAAATGACCCTTCTTGTCAGTCTTCTGACCTTCATTTTGAAGGTTAAAGGACATGATGAAATTCTACGAGAGACCATAGAAGAATAATTAATGAGCATTATATTCAGGCTAAGAACGACAAAGTTAGCCACTTGTTTGATATTTCAGTACCAAGTTTTAGTTACTTGTTTTTAGAACTATGCTAGTAGCCAATTTTTTAAAAAGAATATGTTAAGTATTAAAAAGCAAATAAACATAATAAGCAGTTGCCAAAAAAGGGAAATGCACATACTTTTCAATTTCATATCCACATTCATATCCAAGAATTGCAAAAGAAACTTAATGAATACACCTTACCCTGAAATTCCAGTTACAGCTACTTCTCCCAATTTTTTCCTTTCTTTTCGTAAACTTTACTTATTGTCATGACTGTGTTTATATGCGTCTTCAAGGTACTTAAAATGTTTTTACTACAATTGAGATATGTAATAATATTATGTTAGTTTTCCAAGAAATAAATAGCAATGTTTCTTGATAGACATATATCAAGATGTTCTTTCTATATGTATGTATACAGATGTACACACATTTATATAAAAACATGTAATTTCCTTGACAGATGATTGAATATACATATGGTTACACAAACCACAGATGTGTACATTAATTTTTACTTTCAGGAGATTGTTTAAGGGTGTAATCAAATAATTATTGTAGTTAATTATTTTTTAAATTAATTAATAGTTATTTTAAACATGAATAAATCAAAGCCTCTTTGATATTTTTTCTGTAATGGTATTTTTTTCGGCTTAAGTGCAGTCTTGTTCAGGTTGCGTTCTGCTGTCAGGCTGGTCATGAGAGTTGTCTTCAGGAAGAAAGCATTGAGGGCTGGTTTAGCTCAGTGAGTTGAGCATGGTGCTTGAAACACCAAAGGTCACATGTTCGATTCCGGTTCGGTTCTCACGTGTTGCCTGACCTAGTCGAGAGGTGGCGTCCCTGCCCACAACAGGGAGGTTGGATTAAAATGATCTCTAAGGTCCCTTCCAGCCCAGGCCATTCTATGATGATCTCTGTAAAGCCAGGCTCCAGACTCACAAGTTGTGAGGTACATCCATGCTGCATCTGCCTGAAGCAGCCTCCAGAGCACCAAAAAACCTAGGGGCCCACATGCCACTCCCAAGCAGGTTTTCCTGTACTTATGGTGCACTGGTTTGTTTTACATATCTCTCCTAATGCAATATGAGGACATACATGTACATCTGCTGTTACAAAATTGCTCTTGCTAGAGAATTTGTGTGTAGTAACTGCAAGGTTTGGGAACGATGAGATACTGAATGAGAAGCTCTGGTGAGAGTTACTTGTGGGGAGAGGCACAACTGGCAGCAAACAACTGCTTTGGGCATTTTCCTGGTCCTGTTTCAAGAGCTGGCACCAGCTTCAAAGGATTTGATCCTGTTTATGTATTACATGTGAAGGGTAAATAATCTTATTCCCAGTTTAGAGAGGCCTGTTGAGTCAATTCACAACTAAAATTGAACCTTCTAAATTTCACTTTCAAGAGTGTTTTCTTGAGAAGATCTATAGGGATTACTTACTCAGTTCTTCCCAACAGTGTTTCTCAGGGAAAGATCAAATGGCAGTAGTCCTACTCTCATAAGTAATAGTTAACTCCTCGACCTTCCATTGCCACAACAAAACCGATGGATTACAAACATAATGTGAAGTCAAATTAATCTATTCTCCAATGACTTAAACATTTTTTGGGAACACAATGCTAGATGGCTACTTAACGATGTTAATGTACTTCAGTAGCAGGCATTAGCTCTGTAAACACAGGTTACTGAATTGCAGTTTAATCTCTTTAAGAAGGTAGAACACATTTGCCTATTGGATTTGTCTTAGAAGTAACATCACCTTTAATTACTGCATTGAAGTGGCTCTCTATCAGTGTCACTTTTGCTTCCTTCTGTTTGTATCTCATTTACCTCTGAAGGTGAGCCCACAGCTGAAATACAGCTTACATTACGCTGCACACCAATACTCCTTCAGGACCTATTCTAAATAAGTCTGAGGAAAACCTAGACAACTAACCACAATGGAGCTACAGAAAGCTGACCTCTTTCAAAAAGCAAACAACTACTTTCACTAAAATGGTTTCCATTAAAATCGAATGTCTACCATATCCTAGACATGTGCTTACCTTGGCTGCAGCGTATATAGCCTTCCCTATACTTAGCACAGGAAATAGTAACAGAAGCAATTTTAGCTGCTGTGAATGACACTGTAAATATCTGGCATTTCATTTCAGGAATTATGTGATTTGGAAGGAGGACAGATGAATGACCCACCTTTAAACTGAAATCAATCCTTTCTTGCAATTATGCAGGAAGAGCTAACCAGAAAAAAACACTGTTTCCACAGAAATCAGGTGAATTAAACAACACGTTTTACTCCTTATGTATTTCAGATGTTCAATAATGCCACTAATTACATAAACTAGTTTTATGCTAATATGTATAATTTCTATAAAATTAATGACCCTAATTACTGTTCTCTGGGCAATCTAGATACTGTTGCTAAATTATTACTAAATATTAATATCCTTTTAAATAAATCCAAAACTATTGTGGACAGAACATATATTTCAGTTTTTATGAAGTATTCTTGGATAATGGTGTCACAGGTCTTTATTTTTCTTTATGCAGTTGAATGGGAAAGAAAATGTGAAGTATAAATACAAATATTTTCTGAAGTTATTGAAATCGTTGTTAAAAACAGAATACGAACTAAATAAATGTAATCCATATTGCAACTTGTCAAATCACCTCATTCTCAAAGAATTAAGAAAAACAGAGGACAGCTGTAATGTTTGAAGTTTTGTGGGAAAAGAACAGTTTGTGTATTTTCAATAGCTTATGTCTTACTGAATCCCTTTGGATGATTTATGTCAAAGATAGACTGAAGTTAGGTGGGTTCAAGTTGCTATATGAAATTCTGCCAAGCAAAGCACAGAGAATTCCATAACTCCTTACTGTAATGACTTTTTTTTTTCTCCTTCAAAAGCACTGAAAAACAGTATGGCAAGGCTACAAGAACAGACAAACTAGCCTACCTACATAAATGTATACAGCAAAAAAGTCTCTTTAATATTTGCTCTTCTCAAATGTCTTTCAGTGCTCAGGACTGCTACTTGCTACACCAAATATAAAGTTGCAAGAAAATGCATCCCAAATCCATTAGTAAATGAAGTCATTAACAACATTGCTCACGACAAATCTTTCTTGCACCAAAGAAATTTATTTTTCTTACAAATTCACATGTTCATAAAAGACTGCCCTGGGACACGATAACTTGCTTCAGCATATTTCATGAAGGCTTCCTGTAGAGGAACAACTTCAGGTGGATACCTCATAAAATTATTCTGCCAACATGAAGTCCATCACACGTTAGCTACTTTGGGCGCAAGGTCTCCATCCATAGCAACAAATGCACACTCATTTCTGTGGATAAACGCCTGCTTCCTCAGTGCCAAATTCACATAGAAACCACTGTTCATTTGCACAACATGCTTTTTTACACCTGCTGGCAGTTACACCACACATCGGCAGCACCCCGAGAGGAGGTGACATATATAGAGAAACAGCTGTTTGGAGACCTTACATTTGAACTTAGCCTCCTTAATCGCTTCCTATTGTCAGCAAACCTTATGACTCCAACCACTCTAGACAGCAAAGTCTGAACAGTCTTTAGAAGCACGCAAAGGATCTTTTGGGGTCCTAACCTGACTGTACTTGTGCAACCCTCTAATCCGCTCTGTCTCTTGGTTGTCCTAATTGTCGCAGACAAAACCACAAAACCAGCATGGGATGATGCATCCTCAGCACTTTTCAGTGTTCCCTCGGTGGGAGGTAACGTGTCAATCAAAATCAAATTCCAAGCCACATTCTCCTAGTGACTCAGAACTAACCACCAGAGACTCAAATCAGGTCAAACAAGATATATTCTTTACAGCTTAAAGGAAATGGTCTTTTCACGTTAAATAACTTCCCCTAATGTTTATATGGCCCGTATCTCCCTCCTCAGTTGTTTGTTTAGAGATACCAAAAAGGCCATGGAAAATTATGTTTAAACATCATACGATAGTATTAGATAAATGGACAAAAAAAGTCTGTAGGTAGTTCTTCCACATTTTAAGTATTCTTAAGTACTTTTAAAGGATTTTTCTCAACCATGATCCAAAAAAAAAAAGATGAGAACACTTTCAATTTTAATAAGGAAGTTCTGCAGAAAGAAGTAAGGACTAACTGAGTTTTGGGCAATGTAATCAATATTTCATCCTGAAAACAATTACTAATTCTCGTAGAGTAAGGTCCAACTGAATTTTGACCCTTGATCAAATAATATTTTTGTAAAGGACACATTGATTTGTTTTATCTATGACTATTTCTGCTGTAGCAATGGGGTACTGATGAGATAATTTCTAAATATGGTATTGCAATAATGTTGGGTAGATATTGTAAAATATCATTTATTGACGCGATTTAATTGTTTTCTATGTCTCCTTTGTTTAGTTCTTTAATTTCCTAACAGTAAAGATGATTCACAGAAATGTTTTAAGAAGGTAACTTTGATACTGAAGAGAGTATACCAACTTGGAAAGTATTGTGATGTATATGATAAATATTTATACTAAAACATAATGCTGTCTGTCACAAACCTGAAGAAAACTATTAATTCCAAACAATCTTCTGAAACAAAGAGTCAAGGTGTGCATTCTGGAGTTTGGAGAGCAAGAACACACGTGAGAATTTACAAGGAATTCATTGACTGAAACACATCTGAGTTTTATCAAATAAATAGATATGACTGATCACCAACACTTACAAATAAATAGGGTTGTTTTGTTGTTTTGTTTTTGGTTTTTTTTTTTCACAAACTAGCAACAAATATCTCAACAACACTACTGAAATCCCTCTATGCAAAATATATTAACTGCAGTCCCTTTCCCAGCAAACTGGCCACCTGATTAAGAAATATTACAGTTAATTATCTAACATACTGTTAGTGAATGCTCATATATCGTATACACAAATAGTGAGGAAGGGAGAGATTTAGAAAAAGGAAGATGGAGGGAGGAACAGAGAGTTGGAGATAGATGGGAGCAGGGAGGTAGAGGGAGAGAATGAATTTCCTATTCAGTTATATACTGGTAACGTTTGTACCAAAATTAAGGTCTTTGGTAAGACACTAGAAAGACAGATTATACGAATGATTTATTGCATGATTTACAATGCATATGGTGAATTCATCATTAGAGTACAGCAAAATTAAAAAACCTAGCTAAAGTCTGAAGTACCATGTAAATATCTTAGCTATCATGTACCCATAAAGGAGGCTTCTCCAGCAACAGCAGCAAGACTTCCATCTTTCTCCCTTCCTCTTTCAAGTCCTGATGGGAAGGAAAAATGTGAAGGATGGGACTAACCATGGGAGCGATAAAGCCTGTAAAAATCTGGTAAAGATGTATAAATAAAACTGGAGAAGTCCTCTGTGCATCACTTATCTGTGAAGATGTAGTAATCTTGACTACAAAAAAAAGGGTTGTAACCTAGTATAGGACACTTAAAATCCCACATATATCCATTCCCTAACTGATTATAAAGGTATGTAACATTAACATAGTTTTCAGGCTTTCCAGTAATGTTCATTCACAGGCTGCCCAGAGAGGTTGTGGAGTCTCCTTCTCTGGAGGCATTCAAGACCTGCCTGGACACGTTCCTGTGTAGCATAGTCTAGGCATTCCTGCTCTGGCAGGGGGATTGGACTTGATGATCTTTTGAGGTCCCTTCCAATCCCTAACATTCTATGATTCTATGATTCTATATTTTAGAAAGAGAACAAAGATACACGGTTGTCTTTTCCATATCTGTGTACTGTCAGTAAATACAAGCATTTGGTACCTAATTCTACCTATTTGCAGTTTTTAGTGTCACACAGAAAAAAAAAGAAAACAACAGTAAAACAGGAAAGGACTTTATAAAGTGTTTATCTCTGCTGTTGTTTAACCCAGTAAGAATTTTCTGTTACTGAAACCCAACGAATAAACCTGGATGTATAGTGCAGTTAGCTAATAAGCTTTTAGAGATTAGATTAAAATCTCAATGAGCTACTTGCATAGTGAAGTTACTTAACATCAAGCGATTTATATTAAGCATTATGTACTTTGAATTTCATTTCAAAGGAAGTTTGGGAATAATTCAAAATTTTAAACTGCAAAGGACAAAATACACTATCAATCGTTTCTTAAGAATGGAATAACCTATGACACTGCAGGAAAAAAATTAAAAAAAATTTAAAAATCATTTTTTCTCTGAACTTTGACTTAGAAAACCTGCATTAATTCAACTAGAGGCATTTCAACATAGAAAGAAAAAATAAATGCAGCAAAATAAACGGTGAAAGACATATATATCCTGCAGACCAATTATACTAAATCATTGAGTCTGATCACACCAGGAGAATGAATATGAGAAGGAAAGAAATATTCTGTGTCAGTTTACATAAATTGGTAAACACATTCTTCAATAGGTCATTGCAAATCTATTTGGTACTTTTCTACCTGACCTTAAGATACTCCAACTAATATATTTTTTAGTATTTTCATGAAACCTTATCAGAATGTTTTTCTCAAGAGACCAGCTGTCATGACACCTTCTGCAGAATCTACTTGGACAGGCAAGACAAAACAAACAAATGAGTTACTAGAACTGTGTACCGCAGACATGATCCCTTTCTCTCTTACCTTGTTCCACAAGTTCAAATAAATAAACCAGAAAATATGAGACATTAAGATAAAATATGGGAATTCTCATCCAGATTTTGTTTATTTTTATT
This sequence comes from Trogon surrucura, assembly GCA_020746105.1. Classification (NCBI taxonomy): domain Eukaryota; kingdom Metazoa; phylum Chordata; class Aves; order Trogoniformes; family Trogonidae; genus Trogon; species Trogon surrucura. The sequence goes on along the minus strand of CM036617.1, from coordinate 106,275,281 downwards.
TCCTCCTAAAATTAGAAATAAACCTCTTTCATGAATACATTATCTTGTCTAAATTTAAAGTTATTAAGCTAATAAGTCTGTGGGTTTTCACTACAGGATCTTTGTCTTTTGTGCCTTTGATGTCTGAAGAATGTTCAAAAGGCAAAACATTCTACACAAATCTGACTCCTGGGATCAGTCAACGGGCCGAGCCTCTCTTCCCCCACATAGGGACACCTTTGGGTAAGGTCCGAACACTAGGATCTTAGGAAATCTATACAGAGTTGCTCATAATCTATTACATCTGTAACTTTTGCACATGCTTTGCAGACAGTCACTATTACCGGCAATCAAAACAAATTTGTGTATCTATTGCTTTAATAAATTATATCTGATTCAGATCCGGTTGTGTGAGTCCATGTTGACCCTTTATCCACAGAGTCTGGCCGTGTGAGTTTTTGATTCTGATCTGGCAGTGTGAGTCCCTGTTGACACTGATCCACTGAGTTTGGCCGTGTGAGTATATTGCCATCCTTGTGAAGGCTGGCCTCCTAAATCCAGGGATACCGTCAGCTCGAAGGTGTTTGGGTAGGAAGGCACTGCAGAGGGACCTGGACAGGCTGGGTTGATGGGCTGAGGCCAATGGTATGAAGTTCAATAACACCAAGTGCAGGGTCCTACATTTTGGCCACAATAACCCCCTGTAGCACTACCAACTGAGGGACGAGTGGCTGGGGAGGGCCCGGCAGAGAGGGACCTGGGAGTGCTGGTTGACAACTGGTTGAACATGAGCCAGCAGTGTGCCCAGGTGGCCTGGAAGGCCAATGGCATCCTGGCCTGTATCAGGAACAGTGTGGCCAGTAGGAGCAGGGATGTGATTCTACCCCTGTGCTCAGCACTGGTGAGGCCTCCCCTCGAGTGCTGTGAGTAGGTCTGGGCCCCTCACTGCAAGAAAGACCTTGAGGTGCTGGAGCGGGTCCAGAGGAGAGCAAGGAGGCTGGGGAAGGGACTAGAGGGAAAGTTCTATGAGGAGAGGCTGAGGGAGCTGGGGGTGACTCAGGGGTGACCTTATCACTCTCTACAACTACCTGAAGGGAGGTTGTAGTCAGGTGGGGGTCGGGCTTTTCTCCTGGGCAACTAGTGACGGGATGAGAGGACACACACTTCCCTGCATCAGGGAAGGTTTAGGTTGGGTCTCAGGAAGCACTTCCTCATGGAGAGGGTGATCAGGCATTGGGATGCACTGCCCAGGGAAGTGGTGGTGTCACCGTCCCTGGAGGTGTTTAAGAAAAGGCTGGATGTGGCATTTAGGGCCGTGGTCTAGCCATTGTGATGCCATTGAGTCATAGGCTGGACTTGATGATCTTAGAGGTCTTTTCTAGCCTCAACAATTGTGTAATTCTGTAAACTCATTTATTGTTGAAAAACTGTCAATAAATAAAATCTAGTATAATACAAAGTGTGTCAGAGGCTTGAGTTTCTGGCTAAAACCAAACCCAAAACCAGTTTCTGAGATCCTACATGGTCTTTCAAGCCTGCTGTGCTATGTTTTGTTTGATATTTTTTAAACTGAGACACAAGGAACATTGGATTTTCCAAACCTATTAGCAGCTTAACAGAAAATCAATTTACTGTAATTCCAAAAAGCACTCATTGCGGTTCTGCACTATTTGTTGCTTTCTTTTATATTCCATAGAAAAACCTTGTAACCTAAAGGAATTTAGAGCAGAAGATGGTCATAAAACTGTCAATGAAACTTTGCTGTGGAAGAATTTATCCAGAAGACGTTACTAAGTGTTTGCTCATTACTGTTTTGCTGCATTGACATACATCTTAAAATGAATATCTCTCTCTTATATATATACTTGATAAAGTAAATAGTTAAATATTTTCTTAGCATGGAACTTTGTTTGAATGAGTAACTACTTGTTTTGAAAGTTATTTGAAGCAGGAGGTCACTGAACATGGAAATACTACAGTAAATTAGTTAAAGATGCTGGCTACTTGCCATTAAATACCACAGTAAAAAGAACAGGAAGAGGGCTGGATACTGTACAGTTAGACTTCCTAGAATATTGTTTCTGAAAATGCTAAAAGAGGCTTTTAAAAAAATTTGAGGAATGGCAAAATGGTCAGCCTTCATACTTGTAGCTCAGAATTTCCAGCTTTCACCACCGTAATAAGTTGGTTAGATTGTTTCAGTTCTTATAGTTTCTTAACAAAATATTATTTTTACCAGTGAATTATGTATCCTCTTTTACATTTATTTTAGTTTTCTGTTCCTAAAGAAAATATCTGAAAGGAAGAAGATATCTGTAGAATCCAGTTCTGGGAACACGCTTTATTATTACTTGAATCAGGTGTTTTCTTTACAGGAGAAAAAAAAGTGCTTAAGTGAATGACTATCTCTAGCCCCCAGCTTTAGTATTACATCTAAAAATGTCTCACTTATTACAAAATCAACCCCCAAAATCTTCCTGTCCATTGTCATACCTTCCTGAGCTCATCTTCCTTCTCTCCTAGGCACTGACTCCAATTCTGGTAAATCTCTGTCTCTCCCTCATTATATTTTCTAATCAACTCAGCTTTCACCCATGCTGCATTTCACGGCATTTCTGAGGGAAGTCATCAGAGACATTTCATATTCTTAGGCTGTTGATGTTCCTGCTTTTTCTTTTGCTCTGTGTTTGAGTAGAACTTGGATAATCAAGGTTCTGTTTATCATAGGAAAGAGTGAACTAAGAGGTCTTTATATTTTCTATTAGATCTCACTTCTCATCCTCTGCTGAAGTAGGATTGATAACAGTCTCGGTAATAGAAAGGAATAGCAAAAACAGGGCTCATAAAGCCTCTCTCTATGCCTTTGAGGCTATGCCAAGGCAGGGCAGTCAGTCTGCCTCTATGATTATGCCCTGACGCCAGAGATGAAGGTGAGATGTCCTGTGGGTTCTGCTCCCAAGTCTGGACTCCAAGCAGGGAAGCCCTCATGACTTTTGGGTCCAGTGCTTTCCATCACATATCTGGAAACCTAGAAAAATGTAGCAAAATAATGCATGAATATTGAGAGAGTCCAACACAGAGCCACAAAGATGATTAAGGGAGTGGAGCATCTCCCTTATGAGGAAAGGCTGAAGGAAATGGGTCTCTTTAGCTTGGAGAAGAGGAGGCTGAGGGGCAACCTCATTAGTGTTTATAAATATGTCAAGGGAGAGTGTCAGGAGGACGGAACCAGGCTCTTTTCAGCGGCGTCCACTGACAGGACAAGGGGCAATGGGTGGAAGCTGGAACATAGGAGGTTCCACAAAAATATGAGAAAAAAACTTTTTCACAGTAAGGGTGACAGAGCACTGGCACAGGCCGCCCAGGGAGGTTGTGGAATCTCCTTCTTTGGAGACATTCAAAACCCGCCTGGACGCGTTCGTGTGCGCTCTGCTGTAGGTGGTCCTGCTCTGGCGGGGGGGGGTTGGACTAGATGAACTTTGAGGTCCTTTCCAACCTCTAACATTCTGTGATTCTGTGATTCTGTGAATATTGCATATGAATAGTAGAGACTTTATGTTAAATTCTATAGAACAAATATTCTGTTTGCTAGAAAAAGGGCGGGTTTTTTTGCAAAAATTATTGGAACTTACCCTTGTTCTTCATCTGAAAGAGGCAATGCATTGTTCTCAAGTGAATCACAAGTTTAAGCTTGTGTTTAAATACGTTATAGTATGAAAAAGCAATAATAAATATACAGATATGCCTTTTCAAACATTTGACTCTATGTGTGTAAGAAGGATGCTTTCCTAAACTTTAATCTTTAAAGAAGACTTCAAGAATTTTTTTAATTCTTTTAGGAAGTTTCTGCATTTGTAGAAATATTACATGAGGCCAATAAATCAGCAATCTTTCTTCTATACATACATGAATATATTCTTGCCTATTTCCAACAATTCTTCTACTGTGCTCTTACATTCAAGTAACTTTTGCCCTTTTACTTTCGAGAACACTGGAATATTTTTTTCCTCCCTTTTAATAAGCTTGCTTTGATTGCAAAGATTTGGAATGTCCTCTTTCATGGTGACTCTGCTTTTGTTTGGATTATGAACTCTTGCAACATGTAACTCAAAAGAGATTCAGTTTCCAAGGGTGAAAAAAGATTGATGAACTGTAGTGATAATTTCTTTATGAAACATAATATTCTTGGAGAGTTCTTTGAGGATGTAAATTTCTCTCATGACCTGACTTCTCTGTGTTCAAAAATTCTATTACAGCAGGAAATTTCAATGATATTAAGACTTACTGTTAACAACACACATCTAAATGGGGACATTTCAGGCATCAAGGTATTTTATTTCTCATATAAAAACGTGACTATAAAATGGGAAATGGTCAATCATCAAGACTTTCTGAGATCTTTCCTGTTCTGTAACAATATACAAAGCACAGTGTTCTGCTACTGCTAGGTAGTTATTTTGGGAATAAGAGATAGGAGTAAATCTAATTTAATATTTTTTGTTTAATATTTGTTTTTTTTTTTCTGGGGAGACACTATAGGATCATTCCAGGACATGAAGGAAGCCTACAGGAAAGCTGGAGAGGGACTGCTTACAAGGGCGTGCAGTGATAGGATGAGGGGTAATGGTTTTAAACTAAAGCAGGGTAGATTTAGATTAGATGTTAAGAAGTTTTTTACAATGAGATTGGTGAAACACTGGAACAGGTTACCCAGAGAAGTGGTAGAGGCCCTATCCCATGAGGTATTCAAGGTCAGGCTTGAATCTAAAATATCTCCACTTACTTCATTGAATTACTACATTATTCATCTTAATGTATCTACTACTTATTTTCCCCAGTGTAATAAAAATCACAGGCCCCTTAAATTTAGTTTCTGCCCTGTAAAATGTCATCCGTTGTTAGATTCCCCCATTCAAGTAGAGCCTAAAACTTTTATGGGAGGTGGAAATCTTTTCTATCAGTCACTCCCTGGCATAGTACTTGCAAGTACTTTGGACACAGATAGAAAACGCAGGGTTGAGGTTAATGTATTTGGGGAGGAAAAGAAAAAAACTGCAAAACAAAACACAAACCAGAACCAGTGGCAGAAACCAAATACTGAGGAAAGCCAAGTCTCTCCACCTTTATCTTCTAGGTATAAGACATGAAAGACTATTTCCAGATCCCACTGAAGTTCATTAGGATGTTTGCAATCAACATCAGTAGATAGGGTCAAACCATTAACTTTCTAGTTCTGGTTAACCACAAAATACTAGAAAATGAAATGATGGCAGACTTATTTAAGGAAAAGTGTGCTGAAGCATTTTTTGTAAGATTCTAATGCTACATTATCACCTTCCCTCTTCCTTCTTTATGTCCTTGTTGCTGGCTTTCTTATGTTAAAATTCATATACTTCCAACCATAAAAACAACTGCAACAATAGTCCATCAGATGTCATATCATGATACAAAGATGTTGCACCAAATACAGGGCTTCTCTAATGGGGTGTTGCTTATGGTAGTGCTGGGCATGGGACAGTGTTGCAGGGAATTGCAGGCTGAGGTACAGTAGGCAAAAGCAAGGGGTAAACCCAAGATACTACTTCCCCCGCTCCTGCCCTTGAACTCACCACGGCCATTGCCTTCCAACAGTATTTCCTGCTTTGCTGCAGCTGCCCCAGTTTCCAGTGCCTATTGGAATAGCCCTTCTAATTTCTCTGTGTGTGTACATATATACAAAACACTGGAAAAATGTGTTACATATATATATATATATATATATAAAAAAAACACTGGGAAAAGTGTGGTGAAGAGAAGAGGATGAGAAATGGAGCACAGTGACATGTGGAAAAGCATATGGAGAGCCAGTGACATATGCCAGGATGTATTTGACTGAAAACAACACAGATCCTTGCTTGATATAATTAACTGGTAACATAGATATTTCAGGGAACTGTGTCATGTCACATTGCAGTAATTTTGCTATACTGTACCTTGAATATGGCAGATTGTTTAAGAGTTTCAATTTTTTATTTTCATAGGCTAACAAAGATATAGTAAAGTAGTAGAAACCTATGAAAAAGTTGAGAATAGGCAAGACACAAAATATTTCACCACAGGAATTCTCTACCTGGTTATTACTTATTTTCCTCTTCACATATGTGCAGTCAGTTCTAGTGGCTCAATTTATATTTTGGCTTCAAAGCCAAGTTTAACTTGGCTCTACAACCAAAGATTTTAGTTTACCAGAGCCTAATGGTAGCCTTTCTATTAAAGTTACCCATATAAAGACATTTGAAAGAAAGTTTGGAATTATTTAAATAATTTTCTGTTGCAAAACGGAGAGCATTAATATTAATGCTCATTTAAAAATAAACCTAGAATGGTTACTTTGTATAACACAGAAAACAAGAATGAAAAATACCTGACATGATTCAGGTGTTCGTACAGCTTTCAGAATTTGTTGACTTTTCTTGCATCTTTTCTATGAAGACAAATTTAAAAATCTCTGAACAAAACACCTGTAAACCTCTGCTCACCCAGGAAAGGAGTGAAATATCCTGAGCAGGGAAATATGAGAAGGTGACCTAAAAAGTACCTTGGTAAAAAGAACTTATCACTTCAGAGTAAGCCCTGAATATCAATCTGGATCACTACTGTCTAGATTCTCAGATTGGTTCATGATTTGTAACTGCACTTTGAAATAAGAAATAAAAACGAACCATATAAACATTCTGTGCAAATTGTACGGACAATAGAAAGAAGTCTAGAACTGAACCCACAGGTTTCACCTTCCTCAAAAATGTTGTTGAAAGCAGCTTATCAACATTTCTTTTGAATTAACAAGATTAGGAAATCTTTTAAGAATGTACAAAGTATTCTAAGACGAATAATCTGACAAATAATTGAATTGATGGTAGTTGTTCCAAATCACATTTAATTGCTTTCTTAAACAAAAATGCAATGTGATGCAATAGATTTCTCATACAATGGCGAGTTTTCAGTGTCAGTCATTTATGAAAGATGGTTGCTTTTTCAATACTATTGCTTTTATGAAATACTGATGCTTACATGGAGTTGTGTCTGCTTATGTTATCAAAGTATCATATATAAATCAAAGTAAGGCATAAATATTTAATCTAGTTTACTCAAATCAAAATAATTTTTTGTCAGGTTGCTCTTGCCTGTAACTGTAGAGCACTGTGAGATAGTCCTGCAAAAAAAAATTGGACATGCAGGAACATGCAGAATGAAGGAGAAGGACTAGAACCATCTAGCTCTTTTCCTACAGAAATTTGCAAGTCAGTGCCTGTCGTGACCTAAAAGACTAAAACTGTGTTCCCTTTTCCTGCCGTTAACTTTGTGGCTGAGGCCATGCCAGTGGGCTCTTTTGTTCTTTCACGAGTCACGCTTTTTTAATTTAATCATTTAATTTGCAGTACATTCTGACTTCGTCTTTCTCTAGTTCTCACATAAAAACATGCCTCTCTGTCTCCATCCCCTATATATGGTATGAGGCCTTACTTCTGATACCAGTGAGCAGATCATAAAACTTTCCCATCAAGAATGTAAGACGCTGTTATGCGTGGAACAATTCATATTGAGCAGTGCCAGATCGGAGTATATTTTGCCATATAAGTACGAATCATTTTATGCCTTACATGACAAAAAAAAAAAAAGAGATAAATAGAAATATCATTCTAACCTCATTTCTCTAACATACATCATTTTTTCAACTCTGGTCCTCAGTGTTAGACTGTAAAAGACCAGTGATGGACAATCAGATGTCTTCTGTCACCTACTTTTTCTGTTATGAGAAGCCACAAGGCAGAGGAGTAATTCAGGCAACACTCTAGTTGACATAGAGAGAGGAAATAAGCAAAAGGAGGAAGAAGTAAAATTTAATCCACATCAGAAAAACAGTCGACTGTCCATATGCAATAGTTGCCCATATGATTGAAAAAAGTGAAGAAGATACAGATCTTTACAAGCAGAGGAAGTTAAATAGAAAATATTGAAATGGATAACTGCGAACAGGGTAACTAAAAATACCCAACGGGACTACCAGCAAGGCTGTTTCTAGGTATATTTATGTAGAGTATCTTAAGGGAAAGTGATATGGTTTTGGGCCACTGTAGAGATAAAACTGACAAATATTGCAGGTTTGATATTAAAGAATGGATGTATGAAGAAACAGGTATGAGGTACAGAAGACAGAGAGATGGTAAAGGAAAAGAAGAACAAAGGAATGAAAAGGAGATGAAAATTTGGGCGAGGCGTAAGATGTACAAATAAAATTTTTACTTGAAAGTAAACAGCTATAAGCATTTTCTTTTGAAAGTGTTATGAGAGATTTTGTTTAAACAGGTTTATGTCAATCATATTTCAAAGACCAAATGTTCAAATATCAGGCATTCTCCTGTCAATGCTCCTTGATACATCAGAGTTAAGAGTATGGTTCATTTAGACAATCATTCAGTCTAGATAAATAATATACTGAAGAAAAGAACAATTTTGTTAAAAAGTTGGAAATAGAGTCACAAAACATGTCTGTAAAAATGTCTCCAGGACTAAAAGGTATGAAGTAAAAGCAGAAGGACAAAGTCAAAAATACTGGGGAAAATAATCTCTTGGAGTCATTTACAGATTACAGTTTTCTTTATCAATGTTTCCCTACAAGTGTAAAGTAACTAAAGCACAAACTTATTTGATCATTCTAGCTGAGGCTGTCCAAAATCAGGAAGGTTCAATAAATTTTGTTGTATCATTTCTTCAAATACTTTCCCATCACATAGATTATAACAAACATGGGACATGAAGAATGTCACATAGAAAAGAGGGAAGAAAAACCCCTCAAACAGCAAAATCCCTAAAACAATGTCAAGGTATGTATCCTGAACATATGTATACTGAACAAACTGTCCAACAGTGTGAAATCTTCAATGTACACAAATCTGAAAAAGAACTTTTAAAGTTGAGCTTCATCCTCCCTTGATTCTGGTCTTTTGTCATTTCCTTCTGTTACCTATGGCATTCAGTTCTTGGATCTGTGGGAAAGACATAAGTGAAAGTCTTGCAATCTAAGTCTAATCTAAAGGTGCTGGCACTCAGGGGAGGAACGAAAAGACACATCTGATGTGGGGTTCAGTACCCCTTGTCCTTACAGTGCTTGTCTTTACTTTGTTACTTTACAAGTATGCTTAGCAGAATATGGCATCTGCAATACGCAGCTGAATCACAGTATATCCACAAAGCTCATTAGTGGTCTCTACATGTTCACCCTCATGATACTGCATAACCTGAATAGCCAAGAAGGAATAGATGAGTTGAAGCCAGCTAAAGGTCATTTCTCTTTTTCTGCTGCTCTGTTCTTATACTCCGTGTGGGGCTAAGCCATGCCTGCACTTTCCCCATGGTGCTCTGGCTGGCTCAGGAGGAGATTCACATTCTTTTGATTAAATCAGGGAGAAAACATTTACACCATCAACTGATACAGTTGTTTATACCAAACAAAATGCATTCTCTGTTCCCCTTTGCATTGAGATCAATTCGGTTTTCTTAGCAACAGCTGTGGTCAGATGCTCCCTCTATTCCTACCTGAGCTTCACCAGTGCATGGCCTTTACCTGTCTCCTCTGAGTCTTCTTCCATTGTAGGGTTTTATTGATCAGTCACAATCCAGTTTCGAAAGCTCTGTTTCATTTTTTACATTGAGAATTATATTTCTCTCTTTTAATATCAAAGCACTGGTTTTCAGTTTGAAGGTAATTTACATATTAAAAAACCTAAAGATAGATATCAGTCAAACGATATTTTGTTCAGTACAAATTAAACATATCAGGTGACCTAAAAGAATTTCTCCCTATCATGGTTACCAGGAAAAAAAATCTTTTGTGTGCAAGCCTTGCTCTGGCCAAGAAAATTTACTGGCATGTATATAATGTTGTATTGTAATTCCCTGTAACTTTTTGATTCAATTATCCTAAACCCTTGCAAATTTTCTAAACAAAGCAAAGAATAATCAGTCTTGCTTCCCTAATATTTAATTCTAATATTGGAATCCGTGAAAGTGTAAACAGTGCTGGAAATGAGAATGGGCAAAGCACCAACAGTCTTATTTCAGTTAATTAAAACAATATGAAACCATCCTTTCAACAGTAAAGTAACCTTAAAAAAAAAAAAAAAGCTTTCTAAGGCCATCTTGCATTTCTACAATTTCCAGGTATATTTTTTAACACAATCCTATATTCAGTGCTGTGAATTTTACATATCTCAAATGGAAACTTTAATAGGAGCAGGCTAGTATTTTAATAGACGATTTGAACATATTTTTACCCTAGCTGTTTTTAATAATTTATGTTTGTTAACCACTGTCATCTAGAGAGCTAGAATTGGCAAAATAAAAGAGCATGTACACCTGTGTGACAAACCAAATATGTCTCTTCATATTTTAGTACTACTCTGATCTTTTAAGTTCACTCTATTACTTAGAATGGATAAGTAGAACAAAAAAAAAAAATCAACTTGTGTTGAAGGAACTATGGGATGCTTAAGTTTAGATATGTACGGTCCTCTGTTTTGGATTTGTGACTAAAGCAGTGTTGATAACATACAAGTGTTTTAGGTGTTTGCTGAATGGTGCTTGCATGGTGTCAGGTTTTTCCTCTGTTTTTCACTGCCTGCAACCTCAGCAAGTAGGCTGGGAGGGGACACAGCTGGGACAGCTGACCTGAATTGACTGAAGGGATAGTCCAGATATCGTGCTCAGAAATCAAAACTGGAGAAATCAAAACTGGAGTTTTGGTCTTTCCACAATAACTATTGTCTAGAGACCCCTCGTTATGATAGGTGATGAATGATTCCCTTGCATCACTCTCTTTTTTCCTCCTTTTTTTTTCTCCTCTCTCTCTTTTCTCTTTCCTTCAATTATTAAATTACCTTTATCTCAACCAACAAGCTTTCTTGCTTATGGTCTTTCTATTCTCTCCTACATCTTGTTGGGGTATGGGGGGAGTGACTAAGTGGGTGAGTGATTAGTTACCGATCAAGATCAACCCGCTAGGATATCAAACACATTTAAATATTATACCCAATGGAAAAGATCTATGCAGAAATCTTATGTACTAAAAGTAAAAAATCCATGTGATCCTGAGACAGATTCACTACTACATGTACAGAATTGATTGTGACTCTGAAAATTGAATCCATACAATATTACCTATGCTTTTCATCTGGATAGAAGCTTCCTAACTTTCTTTACATCATCCTAGTCAAATGAATAATCATTTTAACACCTGATTTTTAATGAAAGACACATAAATATGTAAATAATGTATTGTACAAATATATTGTACTGTTGACATTGGTCATTAAGGAGCAAATATGGATTTTCCAAAATGGTCCTGAAGACTGGAAAAATACTTATGTGCTGTTTTACTGTTTCTGGAATTGCAGATAATCCACCTGTGCTGATTTTGGTTGGAGGAGAGTTAATTTTCTTCATAGTAACTGGTATGGGGCCATGTTTTGAATTTATGCTGGAAACTGCTGATAACACATGGGTGTTTCAGTTATTGCTGAGCAGTGCTTACACAGAGTCAACGTCTTTTCTGTTCCACAGCCCACCAGTGAGGAGGCTGGGCGTGCACAAGAAGTTGTGAGGGGACACAGCTGGGACAGCTGACCCCAAATGACCAAAGGCATGTCCCAGATCATATGACAACAGGCTCAGCAAGTAAAACTGAGGGGAAAAACGGAGGGGAAGGATATTCGGAGTGATGGTGTTTGTCTTCCCAAGTCATCATTACATGTGATGCAGCCCCGCTGCCCTGGAGATGACCTGCCCATGGGAAATAGTGAATGAATTCTATGTTTGTTTGTTTTCCTGTGCACAGCTTTTGCTTTACCTATTAAACTGTCTTTATCTCAACTTACAAGTTTTCTCACTTTTACCTGTGTGATTCTCTCTCCATCCTACTGAGGGGGAGTGAACAAGCAGCTGGGTGGAGCTTGGTTGCCAACTGTGGTTAAATCATAACACCACATAAATTCTTCATAACCAGAGTAATCTGATGACAGTATAAAATCGGAAATAGACATTTTCAGCTTCCAAAACATAGGACATTCCAAATTTAAAAAACATTTTCTAAATAATCTTTTAATACTAGCTTTGACCATCCTCATTTTGATTCAGAAGTTTATAGTGAAGGTTTCTCACAGATATAGTGCCCGTGATACCATTTACTATACAAAACAGTTATGAAATCTAACAGAGATAAAGCATATGCCATATTTAGGGCTAAAAATAACCTGTTAAAACACTCAAGTTCCATGGAAGACCATGCTTGCTATCTGATTTTGTTGTTCCTGCTTTAGAGAGTAGCCTGAAGTGTAGACCTCCTGAGGGGACCTTCTCACCTGAGGAATCCTGTGCTGATCAAGGTCTTTTTTGTTGTATAGTTAGATATAGGGGTGGATAATTTGAGGAAACAATTCAAAAGAGGGGGAAAAAAGTGTGATATCCTGAAAAGTTCAGTATAAACTGCCTTTCCACTGCTTCCTCTCTGCTCTTCCATATTTGCTTGACTTTGGGTTTTTTTTTCTGGTTTTGAAAGGAAGCAAATTCTTATCCATAGACCAAGATCTTCAGGCTGACATCAGTTCTGCAATTATCTAATCCGTGATAACAATACTGGAAGACCATAGCCATACAGTGTTGCCAACCTCTTCTCACTCTTATTCTTAAAACAATGATACAACCTTAGCCAAGGTTAGAGTCCCACATGTAAATGTTCATCCTAAATCCTATCCTGAAAAAGACATTGATTTCAGCAGGTATCCTCTTCTATACTAAAAAGTACAAGAGACCTTCAATTTACTCATTTACTTTCTGTCTTACAATGTTCAGCTGCCCTACAATGAGAGAAATGGATAAACTACCAGTAAAACTACAAAAGGGTTTTGTTGAGGTTATGTTGTAAACAAGAAATTATGAGAACACTGGCTAATGGCAGAGGGGAGAATACGTGGCCAAATTTCTAAACCTAGTACTTAGCAAATCTGGAGGCAGGGAATTTTCATCAGAGCACAATAATCTCACTTGTTCTTCTAAACTAGAGATGGTGACTGACAATGACCATCACGCATGCTAATAAGCAGACTGGCATAATTTAAGAAATACAACTGGCTCAATAGTGCCTGAATTGTAGCTCAGGAATACTGGACACTGTGGGAATTCTGTAGATGGGAAAGTGCCATAGTGAATCCAAAAGCCTTTAAAAAAAACTGAAAAAAATTGCACAAGTGCCTGTATGCAAAATAAAAAGCCTGAACTAAAGTCTATTGAAAGAAACATTAATCTTCCAATTAACTTCAGTAGGCTTTTCATGGATCTTATTTGTGATCATTAAGAATGAAAAACAGGAGTCTCGTGATTCATCCCTAATTACCCCAAATATTCATTTAATGAAATCCTGACTCAAGTGAATCTGATGAAGCTCTGCCATTGACTTTCAAGAAGCCAGGATCCCTACCAGGTTTAATCGAGGAAGATTCAGTTCTTACATTAAGCAGAGGTAGCAAATCTGACTTTTAATTATCACACAAGTTAAAATCATGACTTGGGAGTAATAAAAAGTATTCTTTTTAAAACCTAGTTGTCCTGCTTTTCTTAATTTGATAAAAATAATGTTATATTGAAGTTTTGATACATAGTGCTTAACCGTCACTCTATGCATTTTTTTGTTGTAAGAGAAATATAAGGCATTATTTGTATAGTTAGTCATTAAAAGTCACATTTTTTTTCAATTAAAAATATTGTTTGGAAAAGTCATTCATATGAGAAGCCTGTTTACTCTTTCTTAGTCATTACAGAAAAACAATTAGTTGTCTATATTTAGACACTACCTTGGAAACTACCAAAAACCTTTGAATGCCCTTTGAATCACTGAGTCGTCTTACAGTCACACTGGTGAGTTGCATGGTTAAATGAGAAAATAAAGCTTCCCATTTGTACAAGAGGTATGTGTGTGGAAACATTATCTCTGCCAGATTAGCTAAAGCAAAATATGAGACATATCTGATTCAAATATTTCAAGGAAAAAAATATCTTTAGTTTTGCAAGTATCCCCATAGGAAGAACTGTTTGCATTGTTCAAAACATTTCTGATGAAAATGAAGTAAGCCATAGTTTCAAATACTATGTATTCCCTCACATCTGGTAAAGGGAAAGTTGCAAAATTCTTGTAAACTTAACAAACCCACAACTCAGGCCCTTGCCTAATGCCTTTGTTGTTCCAGAAATTGTACTAAGTAGTCAGAAAACCACCCTACATAGTTAACAGGGGTAGAAAGAAACATGCTTTTCCCGGATTACTTATAGCATAACTCTCACAACATAAGAGCAAAACATTCAGACAAAAAGTCAAGATATCAATGAAAATATGGTATCACACCTAAGAGCTGTCCCACCTCCGACAAGACATGACAACCCAAAGATAGCTGAAAAGCACTGTAACTGTGACCAGTGAGAATGTAAGGTTAGTATGTATTAGTTTAATTCCAATTTTTATACTACTGAGCTTGAGGAAGTGTAAATTTCATGACATTTGGCTATCCTAGCCAGTCTGGTTTATATATTTGTCATCCATAAAAAAAAATCTAGGGAAACAGGCAACTAGATGTTGAAAGATTTCTCACCAGTATTTCGGAGGTATTAGGAGTAAATGACATGTCAGATCCCTAAAGGGTTTACTATGCATCAACTGGAATGAGTTTTCGTTTGTCAGATGGTCTACAGTCAGTGTAATTCCATACATTTACTATAAATCCATGACAAATAAAAGGTAAGTACAGTTAATATAACCTGCTTTTATTGTAGGCTAACTACTCTCAAATTTGACCGTTTTGTGAAATAGAAAAATTTTGCCTTAGGTTAATTTATATGTATGAGTTCTATTAGTAAATCCAAATCACCGTATTAGCCCAAGGAGGCTTTTATTGTGTGTGAAATATACCTCAGAGAAAGTAAGAAAATCCAGTGGAATATTGAATGATTTTTTTACCTCCTTTTTTTTGGAGGAAATCTCTGGATATGTTGAAACCAGGGAAAAATGTGTCTTTTGTTTAAATGTTGCAAAGAAATTGGTTTCTGCATAAGGATAATTGGCAGGTTTGTTTCAGCTATGTGGCTACATCTTCTTGATGCATGTGTGCCTTTGCAAATCACAGAATCATGGAATGTCGGGGATTGGAAGGGACCTCGAAGGATCATCTAGTCTAGCCCCGCTGCCAGAGCAGGATCGCCTAGAGTAGGTCACCCAGGAACGTGTCTAGGTGGGTTTTGAAAGTCTCCAGAGAAGGAGACTCCACGACCTCCCTGGGCAGCCTGTGCCAGTACTCTGTCACCCTCACTGTGAAAAAGCTTTTTCTAATGTTTTTGTGGAACCTCCTACGTTCCAGCTTGTACCCATTGTCCCTTGTCCTGTCAATGGACACTGCTGAAAAGAGCCTGGCTCCGTCCTCCTGACACTCACCCTCAACATCTTAATAAATATTAATGAGGTCACCCCTCAGGCTCCTCTTCTCCAAGCTAAAGAGACCCAGCTCCTTCAGCCTTTGCTCATAAAGGAGATGCTCCACTCCCTTCATCATCTTTGTGGCTTCCAGAACATGAATTCTTCTATACTTTTATTCCTTTATTATAGTTATGTAATAATAATGTCACATTGCAATGCATTTTGTGTCTGAGTGAAAGTGTGACCCATGTCTGTTTCAAGACTCACAACTAAACTCCAAGGTTCTTTGGAGCTGTCTGTTCCTCACAAGCACCTTAGATAAATGCTACTGAAAAATGGAGTGTAATGGAGCTGGCACATCTCCAAAGTACCAAATACTTTAAACTGTACCTTTTTTCTCTTTTTAGCCTGCTGATGTTCTTATTTCAAGTAACTTTCAAAACCTGCATATGACTTTGGACATATCTACTATAAAGAACAATAGTTAAATATTAATATTTCAAAATAAGTACATTTTACTTCATTTAGTAGTGAGTGCATTGACCCTTAAAATACTAGTCAGGTTGCCCTTATCTTCATTGTATTTTTCTTTTTGAAAATACGGTGTACAATGAACCAGATAAGACATAATCAGGGAAGTATAGCTACATTTCAAACTGAATGGGATTTTTTTCTTCCAAGATGAAAATACATCTTGGAAAACCAACTAAAATTTGTTGTAAAGATGAAATTATGTGACAGTACTGATAAAGGATTTCTCTGTTCTTCTTTGAGGATAAGCTCTTTTCTACATTGTGCTCTACAATGAGAAACTATAATTTATTTCACTATAGCTTTCAGAAAATCATGATTTTCGCTTTCAGAACAGGGAAGGTCAAGAAAAAAGTAAGAGATATGAGGGTTTTGTTCCTCTTTGCATAACATGTATCCACTGTGATAAAGCCGGTGTTAGCTATTTAGCAGGTAAAGATTGAATTTAATTACACCTACACAAGGACGTGTGTAAAGTGCTATGACAAATACTTTAACATTGATGCACATCACTTAGAAGTGACACAGCAGAAGCTACTGTGAAGGTTATCACTACAGAGCTTACTTGCAAGATTCCTTAATTTCAGTGGGGAAATTGTAAATTGAACTTCTGGGGGTATTTTTTTTCATCATGGAAAAGATATCAGCAATACTTTACTTTCATAGAATTGTAAAACCACAGAATTATAGAATGCATTAGATAAAAAGGGACCTTTAAAGGTCATCTAGTCCAACCCGCTGCAGTGAGCAGGGACATCTTTAACTAGATCAGGTTGCTCAGATCCCCGTCCAACCTGACCTTGAATGTCCCCAGGCATGTGGTCCCCACCACCTCTCTGGGCAACTCGTTCCAGTGTTTCACCACCCTCATCATAAAATATTTCTTCCTATATCCAGTCTAAATCTACACTCTTAGTTTAAAACTAAAGTTTGTCACTTGACGTATCATAGAATCATAGAATCATAGAACAGTTCAGGTTGGAAGAGACCCTTGGGATCATCAAGTCCAACCATTAACCCTACACTGCAACCATTAACCCTACACTACAAGTTCACCCCTAAGCCATATCACCCAACACCACATCTAAGTGACACTTAAACACACCCTGGGATGGCGACTCAACCACCTCCCTGGGCAGTCTGTTCCAGTGTCTTACCACTCTTTCCATGAAGAATTTCTTCCTAATGTCCAGTCTAAACTTGCCCTGTTGCAACTTGAACCCATTCCCCCTGGTTCTCTCCCTAATGACCTGTGAGAAGAGACCAGCACCAACCTCTCTACAACATCCTTTCAAGTAATTGTAGAGCATGATGAGGTCCCCCCTCAACCTCCTCTTCCTCAAACTGAACAGTCCCAGCTCCCTCAATCGCTCCTCATAAGGTCTATTCTCCAGGCCCTTCACCAGCTTTGTTGCCCTTTTCTGCACTCGTTCCAACACCTCGATATCCCTCTTATACTGAGGTGCCCCAAACTGAACACAATGCTCAAGGTGTGGCCTCACCAGTGCTGAGTACAGGGGGACAATCACCTCCTTACTTCTGCTGGTCACACAATTTCTAATACAAGCCAGGATGCCGTTGGCCTTCTTGGCCACCTGAGCACACTGCTGGCTCATATTCAGCCGGTTGTCGATCAGAACGCCCAGGTCCTTTTCCGCCAGACAGCCTTCCAGCCACCCTTCCCCAAGCCTGTAGCTTTGCATAGGGTTGCCGTGACCAAAATGCAGGACCCTACACTTGGCTCTGTTGAAATGCCTGCAGTTGGCCTTGGCCCATCGATCCAGTCTGTCCAGGTCCCTCTGTAGAGCCTTTCTACCCTCCAGCAGATCGACACTCCCCCCCAGCTTGGTGTCATCTGCAAACTTGCTGAGGATGCACTCAATCCCCTCATATAGATCATTGATGAAGATGTTAAACAGGAGTGGCCCCAGCACCAAGCCCTGAGGGACACCACTCGTGACTTGCCGCCAACTGGATTTAACTCCAATGACCACAACTCTTTGGGCCCGACCATCCAGCCAGTGTCTCACCCAGTAGAGTATGTGTCCATCCAAGTCATGGGCAGCCAACTTAGCCATAAGGATATTGTGGGAGACGGTGTCAAAGGCCTTACTTAAGTCCAGGTAAACTACATCGACAGCCTTTCCCTCATCCACCAAGCAGGTCACCCTGTTATAGAATGAAATTAGATTGGTCAAGCAGTATCTGCCCCTCATGAATCCATACTGATTGGGCTCGATCTCTCTGTTGGCTTTTATTGTTCTGTGATGGCTCTTGAGATTATTTGTTCCATCACCTTTCCCAGCACTGAAGTAAGACTGACAGGTCTGTAGCTACCAGGATCCTCCTTCCTGCCCTTCTTGAAGATGGACATTACATTCTCCAGCCTCCAGTCCACTGGGACATCCCCAGTTAACCAGGACTGGTGAAAGATGATGGAGAGTGGCTTGATAACCACATCTGCCAGCTCCCTCAGCACTCTAAGGTGTAATCCATCAGATCCCATAGATTTATGAGGATTCAGCTTATGAAGCAGATTCATAACCAATTCCTCCTGGATTATGTAGGTCCTATTCTGTTCCTCATCCCTTTGTTCCAGCTCAGGAAGCTCTGTGCCCAGAGAACAGCTCATCTTAGTGTAGAATACTGAAGCAAAGAAGGCCTTAAGCACTTCAGCTTTTTCCATATCCTTGGTCACTGTGTTTCCCTCTGCATCCAACAAGGGATGGAGATTCTCCATAGACCTCCTCTTAGTGGTAATGTATTTATAGAAACTTTTCTTCACCACAGTGACCATGTTCAGTTCTAGTTGGGTTTTAGCCTTTCTAATTTTCTCCCTGTACAGCTTCACTTCTTGTTTATAATCCTCATAGCTTACCTGCCCCCTCTTCCATAGGCTGTTAACTCTCCTTTTTTTCCTAAGTTCCAGCCAAAGCTCTCTGTTTAGCCAGGCTGGTCTCCTTCCCCGTCAGCTCATCTTTCATGACTTGGGTATAGTTAGCTCCTGCACACAACAGGCCTTGCTAAAAAGGCTGTCTCCATCTTTCTTACAGCTTCCTTTTAAGTACTGGAAGGCCACTATAAGTCTCTCTGGAGCCTTTTCTTCTCCAGGCTGAACAAACACAACTCTCTCAGCCTGTCTTCACAGAAGACATGCTCCAGCCCTCTGGTCATTTTTGGGGGCCTCCTGTGGACCTGTTTCAACAGCCCCATGTCCTTCTTGCATTGAGGGTTTCAGAGCTAGACGCAGTTACTGAAAGTAGTGAGAGAAATTCAGGAGAAATAAAGACGGTGCAATGGTATTTTCTGCTCAGTCTAAAGCCCATTACCAGCAGGAAAGGTCAATCTTTTTTTGGAAATCAGCATATTTTTTCCAATTGTTACTGGAAAATCAGAAAATATGCATCTGTAACTTTCATGCTGCTTGCACATTGCAAAATAATTAGCAACTGCACAAATGGGAATATCAAACCAGTATAAAACTGGAACATCTCTGTGCCACCTATCCCACAGACAAAACTCAGGGTATAAGACCCTGATTTGAATATTGTGGTCCCATGGCTGATCACAGCCTTGGGGAAGCCAAACAGCAGCTTTGGCCTTTGATGTTCAAAACACACTTCTACCCCATATAGGCTTCTTGCCAAATTTGAAAACTGCGAACTTCCAGCACAGCTTCTCTTGAAAAATGCAAAATAGTCCTTTCTACAAGCAGTTTGTTTGGCCTGCCAAATGCCACAAGCAGAAAAACAAGTCAGAGAAACACTGATAATTTCTAATTGTCATAGCACACATATTTTAAAGGTGATGCTGAAAATTAGTTATGTCAATATTCTTAAATAAAAACTTTCTCTGGGTCACAAAGCAATCAAGATGGCTCCCATTTAGCCAATGAAAACGTATTTAGGGTACAATTCAAAACTGGACACACCACTGGGAGTGTAATGACTAGGCCTGCATGGGCCAATCGCACCCTACAGAATAAAAAGGCACTTCCGGGTGTATACAGGTGACTGAAACAACAACCATAATGTTATCTGAGGATGTTTAAAGAAAAAAACTCCAAAACACACTAGCATAGTTATTTGAACTTGCACATTGAATGATAAGGTGTCAGACAGGAGCTTTACTATCAGAATAGTCCACCACTCTTTTCCCAGTTGCCTCCTTACTGATAGAAGAGACCTGAGCTGAATGCTTTACAGTATCTTGGACAAACAACAAAACTGCTTTCCCTTAGGAGGTAAGTCTTAACCTTAATTCCCTCTCAGATACCCCAATCAACTAAAAAAAAAGCTAAATTTGTTCTTCATCAATAATTTTTTTTCCAAAAAATTTAAAAGGACAAGTTTAAAAAGCATTCTCATGAAGTTCCTCATAGATCAGTTGCACAAGGCTCAGTCTATTGAGAGTAGAATTTTGGGGGGGAAAATACTAGCTGGACATTTGCGGAAAATAATTTTATATATGTTCCAGTTCCTTTAAAATGGAAAAAAAAAACCTAAAAATCCTTTCACTTCATCTAGCCACATACTCAGATGGGTGGAAATGTTTTTGTGTCAGTTAGAAACTATACATTAAACAGACCTCTCTCATATCAATGGTGATCTACAGATATTATAAAGATTTAATGTCATTGATGAAAACTGCTGCTTTTAATTCCAGTTGAGGTTAAATCAATTTGAAACAACATTGTGAATAGCATTGGTTAATATGTCTGTAAAGTCTTCACAGATATTTTTGCCAGTTTCCTCTTCCTTTTCTGACAATGCTGTGTTCAAGCCAACATTGGGGACGTATTAGATTTTAGAGAATATCACAGATCTTCTTATAACATAAAAATGTTAGAGACAGGTATTTGTGAATCAAATTATGCATGAATATATACATTGACATGAATATTTCCTTAGTGAGTTACTTTTGCCAAATAGTTCATTTTTACATTAAGATTGTAGTAACTCATCTACTAATCCTTGTGAAAGTTCGGCAGTAAATTATTAAAGTATATTTAGATCTTATCAAAAACCCAAACCAATATCATAGATTTTTCCTTGTCTCTTTTTTATACTTTAATTCATTTTCTAGTATTGACCTCTGCAATTGTCCTATTTCACCCATTACACTTCTAAAATCTACAGCACATCTAGCTACTGGAATGTCATTGTTCTAATGCACCTCTTCACATTGTATGTTGAGAGGAAGCCGTTGTATTTAATAAAAAACACTGTACTATCTTGCTTGTAACATCTTTTTATATGGTATTTACCCAAATAAAGCAAATGCTATATTATATAAACTAGTTTTACAGACAGAGCTGTTGTTGTTACACCCTGCTGGGAGTTATCTGTGAAAAAAATTCCTGGAAGACAGCGCTCATTGTTTGGGATACACTTTCAGAGAATGAATACTCAGGAGACATCTACACCTCATTACCTCACGCCATACTCAGCTGAATACGGAATGAACATTTTGAAATAACTAAATATTCCAACAGTTACAGCATATTAACCTCCTCTTTGTCATGTGTCTAGGCAGCAGAATATTTCAAATAAGGCAATCAATACCAAAGAAAAATTCCTTGTGAGGCAAAGCAACAGTGTATTCAGATGAGATGGTCAGGCAACTGTTCTGGCCTAGAAATGCTCTTGTATTGTGAATTTCAGTGTAATCTATAAGTTTCATCACGTCATTGATGCCAAGTATTTTAGGTCTACACATGGCAGAGATACAGAAGAAGATAACCAGTTCATCATATCTGCAAATTCCTCAATCATGGCTTTTTTCCAATTCTCCATTATTATGAAAGAATTCTGACTTACCAGTTGCTGTGGTGGCAAAGGTCATTTTTGTAGACCTAGATGTTTCCCTTTCCACAGAGACCTGCTCGGTTGGGATATCCTGCAGAGTGCTGTTTGTTAATTGATAAATACACTTCCTTTCAAATTTGCATGTCACTGATGTGTAAGTTTTATGGAGTAAGTTTTATTTAGATAAAATCAAGGTGTCTGAAGACTTGAAAATGTCTGAGGCTGAGCACATTTGTTAAAAGGACCATACTATTTAGAAGCTTAAGCTTTATATTCACAGAAGAGTTTGGGATTGTAAATGTAACTTTTTTAAGTAATTTTGGCACTCTTAAACATTTCCTACTTTGTGTCATTTTATTAATTAACTGATGAAAATCATTACTATAATTCCATTTCTCCATCATTGCTCAGCTTAAACATTTATTCGTATAAAGTCTTCCTCATGATCACAATGATTTCAGGATGGACATACCTTCACTATTTCTACAATATTGAATAGGAGAGGTATAGAGAACTGTTACACAAAGATCACTGCAAGGACAGATTGAACATCAGAAATCTCCAGAATTTAGTTTCCTTCCAGTCTGACTGTCTGAATGTCAAACTGTGTGGAAATGGCATGAACAGCAGCAGACAGTAGTACCTGTAGAGGAATTTCTTGTGGAGCAGAGGCACTGTATACCTTTAAAAGGTTTGGACAACCCAGCTTAGGCCTAAACAAAGGCTCTGTCCTTGGAGCTGCCTTGGGGCACGGAGAGGAGGAGGTTTCACCTGTTTTGTGAAGAGCCTTGCTAGGGGGAGAAGGGGGGGTGAGAGCCGCCTGCACAGTTGAATGGCACTACCCAATAAAACGCTGGCGTGTGTAAACCTGTAACTGACCAACTCTGTTAAGGGACAGGCACGTGGACACTGCTTAACTATATATATCGAGCTGTCCAGAGCAATAAAGGGAGAACAACTTGTAGCCATATTGGTGTGATGGTTGTTACTTGGTCGGCTCTCCGAAGGGTCCCTTCTAGAGGTACCTATCTAGAAATGATCCATACCTAGAGAATGGAGGTGAGGGTTAGCAGTTCAGATGTCAATTCTGTCCTAGTAGGAGCACAATGGTGGCAGAGAAAGAGAAATGAAAAATGTGAGGAAACAGATCGAAAGAATTAAAGAGGATGAGTGACAGAGATGGGTGCATGCACAAACTACAAGGACCTGAGACAGCAGTGTTCAGACCTGCCAGATATGCCTGCCTACCTAAATGTCCCTCCATTCTAGCATCCTCAATCCCTTGTAATGTTTCCATCTGTCTTGAGCCGCTTATACCTGGTAGAGGTTAGGGTCAAGGTGATTCGTTTCGATCGCAAAGGTGAAATTAAGACACAAACGGTGTCAGATGTCACAAAAGTAAAACCTTTTATTGACTAACAACCACTGGAGAACAATAGGAAAGAAAGATAAGGAAAAGGAAAAGCGAAGCAGTAAAATGTTTAGAATAGCAAGAAGTATAGCTACCACCACAGATCCAGCGACGTCTCGCAGGTCCGCCTGTTTCGATTTGGTGGGGGAGATCTCCAAAGAATAGCTGTTCACGGTGGCATTTTATAGTGTTCCAAGAGCCGCTTTGCTTATCCTCCGCCTGTTCAGCACATGCGCGTGAGGGTTGTCAGGAGCGATCTTCACCCCCTCCAGCGTCGCCTCTGTCAGCGGGGCATGCATAGGTGTCCGGAGGGCCCATTTCTTGTAGACGTAGGATGACTGACGGTTTGTGTACCTTCGCGCTTGCACACCGTTGAGCTTTCATGCTTGCAGGGCAGCTGCCTTATCTGCAGTTACATCGGTGAGCTCACGCACTGGTGGGCTTGCAAGACAACAGCTGTATCGGCGGTTGAGGCAGGCCCAGAAGTTGTTTTTCAGAACTTCGAGCCCCCTGGCTTATCAGGGCTGGGCCCTGAGGTTGTCTTTATCAATAGTCAAGTCAAGTCGTGAGGTTTATCAGGGCTGGGCTCTGAAGTTGTTGTTTTAGAACTTATCAGAGGTCCCAGTTTGTAACGGCAGCCTTGTCGTTTAGGTTTTAACACAGTCTCTTCTTCACAGAGTCTTTTAGCAAGGATGAAACAAATATTTCTTCATGGGGCATTTTAGCAAGTTTTAACACCAGCAAGGTTGAGGCAAAAGTTCTTAAAACAGTCTCTTACACCATCAACCACCAGTGTCCTTGCCAAAACTACCCTTCATCTCTTTCTAGAAGTCTTTCCCATGTGGTACAGAAAAGAAGCAAAAGAAAGTCTGGGTCCTGACATGAAAAGTTTGACTTCTTAGTTACACGACTCACAGGAGAAAGAAATTTGTAGCTCTAAAGTTTTAAAGATTTTGTCAAAAAACCTTACTCTTCTAGCTGCAAATGTTTTAAAAGTCAGCGTGGTTGTTTACATATCTATTTACACATTTTCATGAACTTTTTTATAATTATTTGTGCACAGGTATTTAGTTGGAAAAAGGTTTAGTGCATGTGGCCCTTGTCCATGATTTAGTTAATCCTTTTGTAGTCACTTCTGACTATCCAGTAAAGAGCTGTCTCTTGGTCTTCAAGTCTTATTACTTTGTATCAGGACAAATGAGAGTTAGTTTGTTCTTAGAAGGTTCTCTCTTAAAAAAGTTCATTATTTTCTGCTAAGAAATAAACATATGAAGCAAAAAGATCTTAGACACTGGAGTGAACCATCTGTTTCCTGACAAGGAAGAGAAAAATTGCATACTATTTTGGAAAACAGATCCCACAGTATATTTCAGTCCTATTGAACTGTAAATTAGAAATAGGCAAACTAAATTAAATTTAAAAATATGAATGTGATTTTATTGCTATTCACTGTACGTGTGGGAGTTATAAGCAAAAATTGAGAAAGATTTTTGTCTAGAATGAAGCTAGAAAGTTAGTGTTTTTAATGCAAACTTTATTCTGTATTCATTGCACTATTCTTACACTAAAAAAAATGAATTCGTTGTCCATCACTAAAATGTATCTGACTAACTACAGCAGCATACTAATTATAGCTGCAATTTCACTACATTAAGTGGAATTTAAAAATAAATATTTTTTACTTAAATATTTTTTACTCTGAGGTACAGGCTTGTTAAAAATGCCAAAGCCAAAGATGCCATTATTTGATTCAAATTAAGGTTCACAGCTTTGTGCTGCTTATGAGCCAGACATGAGAAATCTGATGACTATGTCAAGTTTTAAATAATTTAAATCAAAAGTACTTTAAATGACACTTCAGTATTGAGCTGCAATCTAGAAAATAAATTGCCTTGTGGTGGTCAAACTTCACTGAGGATTGAAGACTTCTCAGACATTCACATTCTACTAAGGCTATCTTATGCAGCAAAAATCCTGTGACTGTAAGCTGAAGATGGTTTATTTAGAGTAACAGTTCACATTGCCCTGTGATGACATAGATATTTAAAAATCAGAAAATTTTAGGTTCCACAAGGTCGTATAGATACTATAGAAAATCTAGTTCTTCAGACATAATGGTAAAATTAAGTTAAAATGTACATGTTCTACTGACAGAACAACATATCTCCCATAGAACACTGAAAAGATGGCAATCCTTCAAGAAGGCCAAAATGTGTTTGACCAAAAATGCCAAGTTTGTTAAAGTTAATCCTTTGTGCTAACTCTCATGCAGGACAGATGTATGGTACATCTGTATGGTACATACAAAATGGTATCTATTTTACAAGAGAAGGGCTTTTGGCGAGTGGAATTTGGTCCTGATTTATGTGGCAAGGACCTCCATCACAGAATCATAGAATCATAGAACAGTTCAGGTTGGAAAAGACCCTTGGGATCATCAAGTCCAACCATTAACCCTACGCTACAACCATTAACCCTACACTACAAGTTCACCCTTAAGTCATATCACCCAACACCACACCTAAGCAACACTTAAACACATCCTGGGACGGCGACTCAACCACCTCCCTAGGCAGTCTGTTCCAGTGTCTTACAAGCTGAAGGAAACAAATGCCGCAAGGACAAACTGCTACACCATCTTCCCAGAAACAAGGAGCTGTGTTCAAACGTATTTCAAAACCACTTTTGAGTTTGGTCTCTTCCACAGATGCTGGTGAGATTTCAGCTTGCGTGTAAATGTCCAGTATAACTGTAGAGGAGTGCTGACACTACAGGAGTCAGTTTTAATTCGGACAGTCCTACAGAAGTACTTCTTTGTAAATGCTGACTTAGCATTTTGGTTAGGACACACGCACATTCCTCTCCCTGACACTCAACAGATGGAAGCTGTATTCAAAGTCTTTTAGTTGAATGGGTGGGAATTGTACTGGGTAGGCAGTGAGCTTAGACTGATTGAAACTTATAATAACGAAAATGTATTTTTTTAAAAGAAAATGTTATTCTCATGCTGATTACTTTAATCAATTTTTCTTAGTTTTGGTTGCCTTCTTCCTTTAACCTTGTCTACCAATTTCCCATTACATGACGCTTCCAGAGCTGTGATGAGACCATGCTGCCCTTTGAGTAGATGCAAATACTTTTGGTATAGAGTAGAGTTTTGCTGGTCTTCTGAGGTTCTATGGGTAATGCCTAAAACAGAAAATGGATCAGAGATTGAGTGGAAGTAGGGAAAAAACCTGTTATTTGTTGGGGTTTTTTTCAACCATCTGCTACAAACTGCAACATATTTCGTAAGACTTTACAAGATGTAGACCTTGTCTACACCATCCTCAAAAGCTGATGCAGACAAAAGCATGTTTTTCAGAGTGTGCATTTAACTCTAGAATAAACACCACAATCCTACAGAGTCTCTGCTTTGGGGTTTTATTTTGCCATTAGTAACCTCTGATTTCTAACCAAAGTCAGCTGAGGAACAGTTTTAAATTCAGTGGAATTGTTTACTTGTTACATGAATTTAGTAACGGGAATAGAATATGAATTTTTTCAGAGCTGACACATCTGGGTAGGTACATATTGTGCCTGTGCTATGACACCCACAACGCTCTTGGGATATACCATTCCATCTTGATTTTGCATCAATCAATCAACATCAAACTTCCTCATCCTGCCAGCTACCCCATTCAATTCAGAAGCAAGAGCTGCATCCAGAAGCAAGAAGAATTCACACTGGTCCTTTGGTCTGGGTGATCAATGGGTGATCAAAACTGTGGAGTGTATGGCTGAGCACCCCAAATCACTCTCTGATGCACCTCATGGACATTGACAGGTAAATTGAATGACACTAAGTGTATGGCTCAGTCTGTAATGACATGTCAAACAACCATGACAAGAGACAATATGAGAATAACAGTCACCAGCTTCTGTGACTGAGCACCCTGAGCTGTGCACAAGGGACCTCACACTGCCTTCAGTAGAGCACTCCTGGAACGGCCCCCGACCATACATCTATGCCCTGCACAGGGGTTACAGGGGTTGGCAGCAACAGTTTTGGAAATGCCACCAAACAATAAGAAGTAATTTTGCAGAAGTTAGGCCTCAGGAAGTGCTAAACATAAAATTACTTAGATAAAGAGAGATAGAATGTGACATGTAGGATCTAGCTGACATTAACTGCATTGTAAGGGAAGTGCCTTAGCCCTGTGTTTTGGTCTCAGCACAGGAGTTTCAATAACATTCTTTGATTTTAGACATGTAATTCAGACATGTTTTAAGGCATACTTACACCAATAAATGTTTAAAATATTTTTTTTAAAAAGCTGAAAGGTTCTTGAATACCACATTTCTTTCAGTGCTAATTTTTTTCTAATCTGTTTTACAAAAAACCCAAATTTTAAAAGAATGGTCACTTTCATAGTTACAAAATTCACCTTTTAAGATTCAAAAGAATTAAAACTTCTACATTTTCAACTACAGAAATATATTTTGATGTAGTCTTACAGTACCATTTAATAACTTTTTTTTTCTTGTAAAAAATCTGGGGAATTAAAAAAAAAATGTGCATAATATGACAGAAAAGAAAGAATTCCAGAGACCTTTTACAAAAAACCTTATTCTTAAATTATATAAATTTGTTCATAAATTTTATCTTTTCAAGAAGTGAAAAAAACCCAACATGTAGTAAACTATCCTTTCCTATTGCTGAAATTATGATTGGAAAAAATCTACTTAGAAAATTGTAAAATTTACAAGATCATATCCCTGTCATTTTAAATACAAATTTTCATTCCAGTTTAGCTTTGTACTTCACTAACAGCAAATCAAATTTTGCTAGAAACTTTTTCCCCATGGGATATTCTCTTCCCCATCAATGTACGTAGTCTGCACCACAGAGTACATGAGCATTATTACCCTCTTTCTCTTGAGCACACTTTACTCTTTCCCAGTGTCAAAGTCTTTATAAAGAGCACTGAACTGGGAATCTTTCAGAACTTCTGTTTAATTGTAGCAGACATGCCAATTCAGGGTGCCAACAATAACATACAGTAGATGTTGTGTGTGGCTCTTTCATAGCTATTGGGATAGTGTTTCTTTGACAGAGTGGATAATGAAGTAGGATGAGGTGAAGGGCAACTTCTTCTAGACATGTGTACGTGTTAGAAGCCATGTGGCTGGAAGATTCAAACAGCTATTCAGTGAAAAATAAAGAAACAAAGTGTCCTGCTAAAATGTTTCCAGTGTTGTTTTTAATTAGAATAGTCTTGATGATACATAATGGTTCATCCATTTAACAAAGTACAGAAGTTTTAGCTTTGAAAAACTGCTAAAAGAATCATTAACTTTGGAGCCCATTCATCATGTGTAGATTCGGGAGTTATGTAGCTTTAACGTATACCAAAAGTTGTGCTTCCCCCTTTTGGAAGACCATATTCCTAGAAGTGTTTGTGTTTAAGTCACCTAAAACTTCGACCTAGTAAGTCTAGAGGTGAGTATAAGTGTTATCAGCTTTCAAACATCTTCAGTGCGATCTGAGTGAGGAGGGTTGCACAACACTAGTTTGAGAAGCAAACGTGAGGAGCAGGTCCACAGCTACTAATATTTCCCATTCTTTCTGTTCACATTCTCTTCAATCTCTGAGTTACCTTGAAAAGGCAATATTCAATATTTATACCTGTAGTCCATTAAAGATATAATTATCTGATTAAAAAAAATCCACAGAAACAAACTGGTAAAATAAACCATTCTCAATGATTTTGTTATTGTTTTGGGGGATATGTCACTTTGAAGGGATAATGTATCACAGCTTATGCATTCTCAGCAGGCCTTTCATTTCACCGGTGACTCTTTATTTAGCACTTTGTGCTCCTTTCCATAGATCCAAATACACTGGCCTTTAACTTGCCCTGTGCTCATTCACATTGCTGAGCAAATAAACAAAGGCTTCAGAAGACAATTTCCTTAAACAAGCTATATTCATCCAGCTGCATGTTGAATTTCAATAGCTCCTGAGGAAGCAAAAGAGTTATAAAATACATGACATGCCTTTCACAAATAATGTCAAACGTAGTGAAGATATTCTGATGACTGATGGCCTAGACTAAATGAAATGAGAGCTTTACTTCTATATTGACAATATTAATTATTATGCAGTCATTACAAATACCTACAGCTACAGACATCTTCTGTCTCCACTGTGTTTGAGATAAAGATTATCTCATGATCAAAGATAAGTAGTTACAATCTATTTTGAGGGGTATGTTTAAATGCATAGAACAGAATATTATCAAAATAATTTTTCATTCTTAAGCTACAAAGAATCATTTTTCAAAGGCTAAAGGCTAGGACCGCTCATACAAGGAAAAAAAAACCATCCTCACAGTCTATGCAGTCTTGTTGCACTTCACCCTGCTTTTGATTATTTCAGTAGTTTAAGATATTTGAACGCTTTCGCAGATTTAATTCCATCAAAGTGTACCAAAGGAAAGCTAAATAAAGGAAAGGACTCCTGTTCTTAGAAAGAAGGATGAAAGGAAGGGTTGAGCAAAAGGCGAGGGAAGTCATCATTATTTTTAAAATGAGGGTTTTCCCAGCTCTGTGTTTCACTCAAGTGACCATGGGCAAATCATTCTCTTCCTGAAGAAAACCTTTAGGCTTCTGCGACAGGGAAGAACAGTGGTTTTGCTGCAGTACATACAGACACCACTATTTTCATTTTTGCTCTGCAGAGCTGGAGAGAAGTGAAAAGCCCAGAAATTGCTCTTCTTTCTGAAGGTATTCTTATCTCACCATCACAGCTCTGAAAAGTAACATGCCCTGAGAGACTACTTTGTCTAACAGTGTCACTTTTTCTCTAGACTGCACTGCAGCAGGAGGAGTAAATGAACTGGTGCTGTGACCGTACCAGGGACAACAAGCTCCATAGACTGCTCTGCTAGAGAGAGTTCAAAATCATCAGATAATCAAGAGAAGGAAAGGCCTGAGACTAGTGCAGGAATTTTCACAGTTCCTTCCTGCACCTCCTCTACAACTGTTGCCTCAGAGAGGTCAGCCAGAATGTTGGTCCCAGGTACGTGAAGGATCCTTATGCCATCCTGAAGGAGTTAAGCACCAACAAAATTTTAAGTGTAACACACTGAGACCCAGAGTTTCCTGGAAGGTGGTTTGTCTTTCTTTGAGTTCAGCCCAAAGGTGCACTGTAGCTCACTTTGAATTGTAGTTTTCCTGAATTAATTAAATATATTAAGTACTTGGAAGCATGGGCTTATATAACTATAGAGATAATAAAAAATACATGAGTAAAATAAGAAAAACTTGATTTAAAAAAGTTTTTATTTTCCATATACCTTGAAATTGATGAACTACAATAGAGACATATACGTGCTTTTATAAAGCAAGATATTAAGTGTTTTTTGTTAAACTGTTTTTCATTTTTCTGGCACCTCTGAAATACTTTTGGCATCCAAACACATGAGTTCACTACTTGAAACTTCTAAAATGCAAGGCTCGATAGTGTACTCTATAACATTTTTCATCAATTCCTTTTACAGCTTCTAGCTGCCTGCCAGATGTTCAGCTGAAAAATCTTATCATTTAGCCTCTGTTTATCTGTATATTTTGAGTTTTTTCCCCCTCTTGAAGCTGGGAAAAGCAACAACATATGTCACACTCAATTCTACAAACATGGTCCATATTTTTTGCAATTCCCCAGTGGCTCAGAAAACAATGTTTCAAAATATACTCTTCCCTCTATAACTAAAATAAATATGAGTACAATTTAACACAAATATGCATGGGTTTTGTTCTGCCTTGGCATATGTGTTCAATCAAATTTTGTTGACTGACACACTGTTCTCTAGGTTTATGGGTAGAAACAGACACGCTCCTTCTCAAACCATTAAACTGACTCATTTCCATGTTGATTCTGGGTGTATCAGTATTATCAGGGAAACAGTTCATCGCTTCTCTCCGATTTTGCTGAGACATGCTTTACAACTATCCAATCAAATCTCTCTGTTCCAAGCATATAATGTCTCTTTGCTCCCCTTGCAATAACATGAACAGCACCAATAATAATGACGTTTCTCTCAGTAAAGGTATGGAAAGAGTTCAGCATCATTAATACAAATTCGAACTGGAACGGAAATCTGGCACATAACCGGAAAAATTATTACACTCCCTCCAAAAATTTATTGTCAAGAATCATTAATGGAGTAGTAGAGGTTAAAAAAAGCATTTTTTAATGAAGAAGGAAACCGTTTTTTAACCATTGTGCTGACTTGTTTATAAATTACAAAGTAAGTACCACGGATCTAGTGCCTGCTCATCAATGGAACCTTATTTTCCCTCATATACCCCTGCAGTCCAGACAGGTGCTCCAGCCCTCTGATCACTTCTGTGGCTGTCCCCTGGACCCGCTTCAACAGGTTCATGTCCTTCCCATGCTGAAGACGCCAGAGCTGGGACCAATACTCCAGGTGGGGTCTCACTAGAGCAGAGTAGAGTAGAATGGCAGAATCACATCTCTCAACCTGCTGGCCATGCTTCATTTCGTAGAATCATCAAATTGTAGAATCATAGAATGGCCTAGGTTGGAAAGGGACCTTAGAGATCGCCTAGTCCAACCTCCCAGCCATGGGCAGGGACACCTCTCAACTAGACCAGGTTACTCAAGGCCTCATCCAACCTGGCCTTGAACACCTCAAGGGAAAAGACACCCACAACTTCTCTGGACGATTTGTTCCAGAGTCTTGCCACCCTCGTACTGAAGAATTTCTTCCTGAGATCCAATCTAAATCTATTTTCCTTTAACTTAAATACATTTTCCCTTGTCCTATCAGTGGACACTCTTGTAAAAAGTCTCTTTCCAGCCTTCCTGTAGGATCCCTTCAGGTATTGGAAGACACTTATAAGGTTCCCCCAGAGTCTTCAAGACTGAACAATCCCAGTTCCCTTAACCTGTCCTCACAGCAGAGGAAACCAAGTCTCCAGGAACAGAAAGGTCCAGAGACAAGGTGTAAGAAAAGTCTTTTCTGCGACAAGAAAATAAGGCTTATTACATGATGGCTCTTTGGCTTGAGGAAAATTCAAACACCACCCCCCCACCACTTATCCCTGCCAAACTCTCTGTGCCTTCTTTTTCCTAACTTTACAATAAATTTATTGTTATGCAAGCAGGAGAAAGTTATTGAATTTATTTGAGTTTAGATATAGCAGATAACATCTTCAATGTAGCCATCTATGTGCAGTGGTAAATATATTTTGAGTTTCATAGATGAAATACATTTTGAGTTTCATAAAATATTTTTATTTTTAGACAAAGAATAAATCCTAGAAGTGGAACAAAAACTAAGAAGGCTTTTTTCCCAAAGAGATCTTTAAAGTTACGTTAGTAAAAATTACCTGTAACATTACTTTTAACATGAGGCTAAGAGAGGATATTGAGTAAACAAAATCCAGTTAACATAAAATTTTAATAATAACTACTTATAGAATAGGTATATGTAAAAAAACAACATAATATAATTTAAAAATTAACTTTTAAATGGGGAAAAAAACCCAAATGTCAAATGTCAATTAAGAAAATAATTAATTCTAATGGATTATAAAATGAGAATGCATTTTTATAGCATGATAAAGTAGTTGATGTACAAGCTTTATTTTATTATATACATCACCCATTCCTTATTTTTTTCGGTAGTTGGTCAAGCTAATAGTTGATGACTCAATCCTTTGAAGTAAGACTTAATAAGTCAGGAGACTAAACTCTGTCTTAGTTAAAAGAGTGAATGATTTTCAGTCATGTTCAGGAGATTGCCAAATATTTTAACCCAAACTGTTATTTTTCTATACAAAATCTTCTTGGAAAAATCAAACAACTTCACATAGAATTTTAAGCTTTTAATGTGAAATATTCTACTAGAAACCTTCTTTCAGACTTCTACTTGTTACATCCAAACATTTTTATTTTTAGTCAATGTTTTTCGATTCTTCATTGCCAGGAACTAAAAATGGTATTTTCTTTTTTTTTTTTTTTTTTTTTTACAAGGTAGAAAATATCCAAAATATTTTCTGTTAGGTCTGAGTAATGGACAAAATTTAACTAAATTTAAACTCTCCTGCACAGTGCATGCACTGAACACATAACTCTTCTTTATCTAACTGCCTAGGAAAGGGCTTTGGAACTTACCCTTTACTTCTCCAGTGTGAATTTGTAGGTCAACCAATTCAGAATACTCAAACAGTGAATTCTGGTCTTGCTGGATTTGTAACTATTCACAGAATCATATGATCAGAGAAGACCTCAGTTTGGAAGGGACCCATAAGGATCACAGAGTCCAACTCCCTGCTCCTCACATGGCTACCTAAACCTAGACCATATGACTAAGAACATCATCCAGACACTCCTTGAACTCTGACAGAACTGGTGCCAGGACTACTTACCTGGGGAGCCTGTTCGAGTGACTGGCCTCTCTCTTAGTGAAGAAGCTTTTCCTGATTTGTAAGATCCCCTTGACTTAATATTTGACTGCAGAAACCCTCAGATAACGTTCTCAAAATTTAATCTAAAATTAAAAATTTATATCCATGACTTCCTTTCACTGTCCCAATGAACACAAGGGAAGGATGAATTCACTTTGAATGGATCAGAACGTAACAATAAATGTGAAGGGAAATATTCTGTTAAGCAAATAATCATGAGTGCCACATGCTTGCCACAAAACCAGAACTCCTCCATTCAATTTTTGCAGTGCCTTAGTATTGATGCAAAGTGCTTCTGGTTAGAAGATCAGCATCAGATGTTTAAAACAATAATGACATTTTAATACAGATTTTAGTCAACAGGAGTTGTGATTTACAGCAATGGTATGAGTTTTATCTTCAAGATGTCTACTTCTCACTAACAGAAAACTCGAGAATCTCAAAATGTCTTTAACATAACCATACTTTTTATAAAAGTTAAAGATAAAAGAAAGATATATAGCTGAAATTATTTAAAGAGTTTTGGAAACTAAAGGCTATCAAAAATAATTATTTTTTTCTGTCTTCCCAGAATAACAGCCTTCAAACTTATAGCCTTAAGAAAGTATTTGACACAGTCCAACAAAATTTTATCATTCTTGGTCATTCTTAGCCAGGTGAAATTGGTGGAGACATGTTCACAAAGTTCATAAACAGGTTAAACCCTCAAAAATTTAAACTGATTCCAAATTCTGAATTCCTTGAACCAGCCCAAAGCAAATACAAAAAGTTGAGAAGGAGAAAGAAAACTTTCCCAGCTGTTTGACATTTTCCATAATGCTACTGTATATTAGTTATTTACATACTAATGCCCCGCATTTACTATATAAAAATATAATAAATCAGTAACAGTATGTGTTACAGACACATAAAAACTATATCTCATTCTGATTTTGAAATTGCCGCTTATTCAGATTGTAGGATTTGAAAGTTTGCACATTAAAGAGTTTTGTGTTTTGTTTTATTCTTCTGGATACAGTGGAATAATCTAGAATTCATTCTGCTAATGCATGACACAGTGACTCGTGACTGCTTATGAATATTCCCTGATACTTCTGTTAGAAAACCTATCTTCTCATGCTTAAACTTTACCAACATGTAAGATGTAGGCTGATATGTGTGACTCTCAATTGATTTATTATTTTAGATTGATTTATTATTTTGCATTTCAGCAGAGAAACATAAACGATTTCTGAGAACATGGAAAGAGAAAATGTGTTGGTTTACCCACATTAATCATAGAAATAATAATAATGCCAACTGAACAAAGGAAAAAAAAGAAAGAAAACCAAACAACTGAGAAAACCTGACACAAGCCACTACTGAAAAGTAGTTTCACAAGAATACCACTGAAGTCCAGATGTGTCTGTCTTGGTCATTCCCAGTAAGGCACAACGAAATTCAGCCAAGTTTAAAGACTTACAAACACAGCACAACATGACCAACAACAGATTTGTGCATGTGAAAGAGAGTTTCCCTCCCAGCAAAAGGGAATCAGCACTTCAGACTCTGTGAACAACCCTTTTGTACTGCCCACAAAATGCCCAGAATTGCAAAAAACTGAAAGATCTCTGGATTTTTGTGAACTCTAACAGGACAAGGGTGGGACACAAATATTAAACAAAGAACCTAGAAGAGAAACTAGCAGTTGGAGCCAGTGGGAATGGAGAATGCACAAATGGCTGGAAGGGTGACTACATGCTAATTAAGCAGAAAAAGAATCGGATTATGAAACAGGAAAAACTGGCACTATTTAAGCAAACGGACTGAGAAAAGAAGAATATGGAGCTTAAAGGAGTGAGATGAGTGATAGAATAGCCAGGACAGCAGACAACTGAGTCAGGAAAAAGAGAAAGATCTGTTGGAGACAATGCAACATAGATCATGTGTGGAAGCAATAAGTCCTACATTCTATATCACATTTTCTTCCCAGAGCTTGCAAGAGAGCTGGAACTATATTGGTCTTGTGATTCATCTCTGCCTAACAACTGCTATTAATCCAACTGGGAAAGTATCCCCCAGTAGTTCTAATCTCTGTACAGTAGATCAGCTCACAGCTGCTTGGCTCCATGCTTCACTTCTAGAATGAGCAGTAGAGCTTTGCACTCTGGATTTTACAGTTCCACAATGTTGATCTTCTTTCATGTCACTAAGATGCCCAGAGACTAGAATCACTAGACTGTTCCGCATTATATCTTGAAGGTTTCACTTGCTTTCTTTGTGGCACTCTTTCTCACTCATGTACACGCGCACGCACATGCACACACACACACAGAGGGTAAAATTAAATCTGACAAGGCATGCAGATGAAAGCTGGGAGATAGTGCAATTATCGTTTCCCACATAATCTAAATTCAGTCTTTTGTGCACAGATTTTAGGGTACAGTTTATAAAACTGCAATGTCATTTTGAACAAAGAATAGACCTGATCTGAGAAAGAATGAGAGTCATGACATGAAGACAATGTTACCTACAGAAATGTAAAGGGGAATGAGGCACAACCTAAAGGAAACTGGCTATAAACTAACTCCAAAATTGGTAAAGAAAAATAAAGTTTCATTTCCCTTGAAGCCTGATAGTTTTCTTGTTTTCTTTCAGTTCTGTTTTCAAATAAATTCACAACAGTCTTCATTATAAAGACAATTACAACACTTTTGCTGTTTTTATTCTGTTAGATATTATTCTAAGAGGATGAAAGATATGTTGAGCAGCCCTTCACTACAAAACTAATTAAAGAAGAAAAAAATTAAACACTTAAATCCAAACACATCAAACGATACATGTTGTTAAATGTTGTAACATTATTCTGTTTTTCCCCATGTTCTGATCAAAGACCTTGGAGAAAAAAAAAAAGATATAATCTCAAGCAGTCTTTTGATTTCAAAAGTTTCTCCAAGTTCTAATCTCATGACTTCTGCAGCTGAATCCTGCCTTGGGGAAAGGGTTGAGACAATAACACGCTCCAGACTTTCAATGTGCTGGACAACTCCCTGAAGTTGAACTTTTCCTAGGTCAGCTGCTAATGGGCTGTTCTTCATCTGCTGGTTGTCTAGATTTACGTTCCTGGATGTGACCCACAAAAGTCTGGAGACCCATGTTGACAGCTGAAGGTGATAGAAACTATGCTTTGAATGTTCCACGCCTATCAAAATACTAAGTCATCTGAAAAAAATACAGGTCCTGCCTATCCTAAATTTAGCACCTAAAATTAATGACTGGTCGACCCTCATGTCTGTACCATAGCTTGCAATTTGCACTGTGAGAATGACTGTAACACTCCACTGTGAAAATGAAATGTTTGTGAAGTGTTTGTTTTCCATTGACATATCCCATCATAAATCTCAAGAGAAAATGAGTAACATTGTTTTCAGATGTGGGTTTGACTAGTATGCAGTAATTGGGCCACACAATGAGTAGCCAGGAAAAATTATTGAACAGCTGTTAATTGAAGCAAGTAGAGCTATCACAATCTGTCAGTCTGTGCACAGATTTCTGCAGAAATCTTGTGAGGGGACAAGCGGGAAAAAATCTCCTGGTGCATGTGCAGAAGAGGTAGAAACTGAGTTTGTGTAAGAAACTTCAGTTTCTATGTCTGCTCCTTTTCAGGATTTGACTTCACTTTTTGCACTTTCCCCACTACTCATGAACAATATAATCTGTAAGGAAACAAGGTCATATTTATCATCAGAATTGCAGCACATCAGCTTCTGTTGGCAGGTGCAACTATTTTAGCAAATCAACATTTTTACTTTCAACAATGTTATAAAAGACTTGGGGCATGTAACAATCAGGGTGTTGAGTACACTATGAAGGTTTTTTGAAAGTTGTATATTTATGTTGGAATTATATTGATTTTTCCACTCCTGGTTTTGCTTATGTAATCTAGATTAGATGTAGTGCAAGCTGTGTTCAAGGCGTTGTGAGAAAGAACTGGCTCCATTGTTAACATGATGACTTTTCCACTTATCATAAGGACATCTGGCCTGACAGAGAATCTGCTCTGGACAACAGCTGCCACTCAGTGAACTATTCAAGTGTTTCCCAACTCAGTTCTATGACTTATGGAAGGGTTTCATGACTACTGATGACCCTCAACATATATATCAGGGGACTTTTCAGAGGATTGCTCCTTAATGTACCTACAGGTCTTTGGCTTCATAACTGGTTAAATGAAATTGAAGAACAAGCAGTTATAATCTTTCAGACATTATTAATCTGAACAAATATTGTCTGAACATGACTGCTTCTAGGTCACCTGCTTGGCTGAATATCCATATTCAATTGTATCCATATTGCCTCCACGTATCTGGCCACTGAAAGGCAGGTCCTGCCTAGTTTCAGTCAAAAATGTAAGAAGTTTGTTAGGCTACATTCTCCTACTCTAGTATCTGAGAACAAAATTATGAATATGAAGAATTCTACCACATCTGTTTTCTGGATAGAAAAATCTATATCAGATGAATCAATCAATCAATCAAAATTTTATATGTCTGGTAAATTAATTTCTTGCTAGAACAGTACACTTGCTATCACAGAGCAATACATTTTCTTACTAGGTTTGGCAACTGTCAGCAACCAACAATTGTGCAGGTTTTTCCTGGCATTTCTTTGGAAGTTGGTATGAAAACAGAAACAACTCTCATTAGCTGCAGTGGCTATTAGAAACCTCATCTAATTCAAGGGCTAGACAAAAATGAGCAATGCTCAGTGACCTAAATTCCTCACATAATAACACAAAGCATATTTTTGTTAGAAGCCAATATTCTTAGAAGTTATTTGAAAAGGCTGGAAATCCAAAGTAACTGGGAAAAGGACAAACTTGATGTTTTATATAAAGACAGCCATGCCATTCCTTCCAGCCCTTCTGTTTCTGTCTCTCACTCTCTTCCCCAATCTCAGGCTCCAGAATCCTTTTAGTATTGAAAGATACTCGTTACTTTGGCATCTCAGTTGCATTGTAAGACACACAGTGTCACTTAAAGATGTGAATTCTATTTACAAATCTTATTTTCAAGGTAAC
This sequence comes from Trogon surrucura, assembly GCA_020746105.1. Classification (NCBI taxonomy): domain Eukaryota; kingdom Metazoa; phylum Chordata; class Aves; order Trogoniformes; family Trogonidae; genus Trogon; species Trogon surrucura. The sequence goes on along the minus strand of CM036617.1, from coordinate 106,236,525 downwards.
TTTGTTTGTGTAGATACTGGAGTCTCAGGGATCTCTCAGTCTATAGCAAAAAAAAAAGATTTTCCATAAACTCCTAAAAATGTGTTCAACTAATAGCAAACAAAGATTATCAAGAGCAGACAGCCTGTGTAGCCAAAATCTGGCTAAAAAATATGTTTCTGAACTAAGACTTCTCAGACACTGTGTATTTGTTATTCTATCAACTGAGTGAGGGTTGAAAATGGCTATTATGTAAAGCACAGATTATATATTCTGTACTTCCATTCACTGTAGTGTAAGTATAGAAAATACAACCGAAGCTGAAAGTTGTGGAGACAGATCTGACTATATCCATGTTATTGGTTCCAGGATCTTTAGTATAACTTGCACAGGTAGATGGAAAAAAAGAACAAGAAACAAGAAAGGAAATTAGAGGCTCAAAGGAATTTATGAGAGAGTGTGTGCATTAGAAAGAAAAGATTTTGAAAATGCCAAAATAAGTTAAAATACTTGGAGATTAATATTTTAAAGAGTTTTAAAAGTGCAACTTCCTAATATTTTGTATGGCTATACACAACTTGCTTCATGCTAGCCTAGAATGGAAAAAAATATCTGTGAAATAATTTCTCACTTAGAGACAAAAAAAATATGAAAAACCCCCAAAACAACCATAGTTATGAAATAACTATCTGCAGTTGTCAAAAATTGTATTACTTTAAAAATTCCCAGAGATAGAAACTAACAATATTTTGTCGAGGTAAACCAAAGATGTAACATTAACATAAGGAAATGCACAATAGTTTATTTTTAAACACAGTGGAAAAGGACAGAAAAATTACAGAAACAAAAAAGAAACTTTTTCTCCTACAGCTGCAGTATTCTATGTCATAAAAAGTAAGATAATTTAATGAAGACAGTACTATGCACAGAAACAACTGGAAAAGTATTTGTCAAGACCATATCTAATATTCTCCAAGAAGAGTAACAGAAGTCAGATCTGGAACTGTGAGACTGCACCTATACTCAGTACATATTTCTACATGAAATATTCCAACTGGTATTGAATTGGCTAATACACCCTCAACAATCCCATATTTTATGTCAGTAGTCTTTACTGTTATCTGCATATTTTGTTTCCTCTGAAAAAAAGTCAGTTATGGGACTGTCGTCAGGACAGTAAATGGTATACCAAAAGATTGCACAAAAACTCTGACTGTGTGCTTGAATAAAAGCCTACGCTCACTGACAATTTCAACTGTGTCCACGTCATTGATCCAACTTTTTTCTCTACTCAAGTTAATAGTTCCTACTTTCCAAGATATACTGAAAGTTTGAGTAAACTCTGGTCTTCTGAATGACTATATAATAAATTCAAAGTTTCTTTTGTGGTTGACCTGTTGACATCGCTCAAATATCTCCAATCAAAAACGTAATATTTCTGGGTTACAAGGAGACTAAATTATCCTAGTCCCAATGGATGGATCATCAGTTCAAAATTATTTTTGCTGGAATATTTTGAAATTATTTAATAGGATTACAGGTTTCAGAAGGATTTTCTTCTCTTGATTCATTTGTTTGTGAGGAAATAGACTTCTTGAAAGAATATTTCTTGTCCTTCTCTTTTGACAAAGTTTATATTCACAACAAATTGCCTAATTTCTTCATTTGTTCTCAGATTGTGTATAATGCTTCTTTAAAAGTGGGCAGAGCAGATCAGGAAGGATCTCTTAAAAAAACATAGGGAAAAATTGATCATTCTCGTGGAGAAATAAACCTGTCTGAAGAAAGATGTTTTAAAGGTAGCAAGCTGAACTCAAAAATACAAGAATTTCTCAATAGTGTAGAAACTCTCAAATTCTGTAGCTCGCATGCTAACTACTGAAAGTAGGAGGGAACACTCACCCGTGCCTCAGACACTGAGGGAGAAGGTGAAATTTCCTGTGAAGCGGAAATGAGCATGAGGAGCTTCCAGAAGCATAAAAGGCTGGACTGAATGTAAAAATCAAACCTTGGAAGTAAAGACATATCTTGAAGGAAATTTGGCAGAAGAGCCAAGTATAACCTCTTTATTTTTATTATCCCTTCCCTACTCACAGTTCAGTATTTCAGACACATAAAACTTGATGATTTTAAGCTAAAGCTGTGTTCTTTCACAGCCAACCATAATTCCTGTGAATGAGGAATTTCCCTGTTACAAAAAGTTGGGGGAAGAGAAAGAAATTCTAAGACTAGTAGATCTCAGACATGCAGACCTCAGAACTTCAAATTCTTCTTAAGGTACAAGCTTTATCACAAGCAGTACAGATATTTTCATATGTAATGGGTTTTTTTTCAGATGCCTGTCAACTTCTGGGCATATTTCATTGTTATCAAAGCTACTTCTAGAGAAAACTGATACTTTCAGCTGGAGGAAGAGGATGAAACACTCTCATCACCCAGACCTCTGTTCAATGAATATTTATTTTCCTTTAAAAATCACAGCTGACTGCTTATTTGGAGAGGTATTAATCCCACTTATGTTCACAACCGAAAAGACTCAATGAGGCAAATTTTTTTTTAGAAATGTAGGTCAACTCCTATTTTTGCCATCTGTGCTCCTGTTGGAAGCTTCCTCTCATCCTTAGAAACTCGTTGAGCCTCAATACAGGAGAAAGTATGCCAAGATAACACAATCCTCTGTTTGTTTATCTTTAAAGCTGGTTTACTGAAAGGGTCAAAGAATGCTTAAAACCTAAGGAATGTCTTGATTACAAATGTAAGGGAAGAAATATTTTTGTCCTTCATGTTGAAAAAGTACTGATGGGGCAAGTACTCTACTTGATTTAATATAATTTGCTATTTAGAATCCTGATGATTAGGGTCTAAACATGGACTTCTCAGAAACTCAGGAGAAATTTTGGGGAAGTGATGGCTGAAAGACAGATAAAATCATGGTATTATTTGTATCATGTTAAAACAATTGCAAAAGAAAAATTGAGAATTTTAGTGAATCTACATCAAAGATAAATTCAGTCTACAATATATAAATAAATTTTGGATAATTTGGAAGTTACTAAAATTGCTTTATGTTGCTATATTCTGAACTGTCAATATTCTGTATAACAAAATGAAAGAAAACTAAAAGAAGTAAAAAATAAATCATTATTGTGCTATCACAGCAAAACCAAGACCAAGTGTCAGGTGCTGCCCTTGGGTCATAACAACTCCCATGCAACTCTACAGGCATGGGGAAGAGGGGCTGGAAAACTGCCTGGTGGAAAAAGGCCTGAGGGTGTTGGTCAGCAGCTGCCTGAACATAGGCCAGCAGTGCGTCCAGGTGGCCAAGAAGGCCAAAAGCATCCTGGCCTGTATCAGAAACAGTTTGGCCAACAGGACCACGGCAGTGGTTGTTACCCTATACTCAGCACTGATGAGACCACATCTTGAATCCTGTGTCCAGTTCACTATAAGAAAGACATTTTGATGATCATGACTCTACAGAGAAGGGCAACAAAGCTGGTGAGGGGTCTAGAAACAAGTCTTATGAGGAGCAACTGAGAGAACTGAGGTTGTTTAGCCTGGAGAAAAAGAGGATGAGGGGAGACCACCTCTTTTTCTACAACTACCTGAAATGAGGTTGTAGTGAGGTGGGGATCTCCATAGCAACAAGTGATAGGACAAGAGAAAACGGCCTCAGGTTACACTGAGTAGGTTTAAACTGGCTGTTAGGAAACATTTCTTCACTGAAAGAGATGTCAAACATTGGAACAAGTTGACCAGGGCAGTGGTTGAGTTACCATCCCTGGAGGTATTTAGAAGACATAGTTGTGGTGTTTAGGGAAATAGTTTAGTGGTGGATTTGGCATTGTTAAGTTAATGGTTGGACTCAATGATCCAAAAGGTCTTTTCCAACCTAAACAATTCTATGATTCTGTAAAATCCTGAAAAACACAAGTCTGGCACTTAAATATTGCTCAGTTAGCATAGCAGAAAAAGAAATCTGTACTAAAGTGCATGTATCACAGATCTGTTTAATTACTACTGCTTCAGTCAAGCAGCTATATTCTTGTGTAAAATCTGTCCTTTCAATTTCTCTACAGATATATGAAATTTCTCAAAACCACAGTGTTGATAACAGACTGATGACCAAAGCTGATTTTATTGAGCTGATCTTGCAGTATAGTTTAGATTACTGAAAGAACATTTTACAAAATCTGTTAGCCTCCTGTTTTTTCCCGTGACTCAGTTCCACATAACTCCTTTGCTACTTTTTTCCCTTTTCCCTCATCTTAGAATCAGATCACGAGCTTTCTTAGCACAGCAAGAGAACAAATAAATCAAATAAATTCACTAAAATATGTCTTTGCTCACAAAGCTGACCTTTCTCACAACTCTGAAGATGAAATAAGAATTTTGTATTTTCAGTGCAGAAGCTCCTTTGGCATCATATTCAAGTCTACACAAGAAAGATTTTTTGTAATTACAAAGTAAAAGGTTTGTTCATTGTTTTGTTCATTGATTTTATGAAAATTTATAGATGCAACTAATCCTATTTTTTTTTGAGAAGGTGTCCTACAACAAACTCACAGGAACATTGCCATTTCTTGCTAAGATTATTTCATTTCAGTGTTTAAAACATGGTAAGAAACAAAGCTATGCTCACACTTAACTTTGTCAGTATCGAAGAGCTGTTGAATTTTACTTACCTCTTAATAAGGACTAACAGTTTCCAAATGGGCCACCTGGAAAAAAAACACAAATAACATATGGGGGAAAAAAAAAAGCAGGTTTTTTTTTTCTGTCACTGTTTTTTTAATCATATGTGACTGAAATGATTAAATCAACAACTAGTTCCACAGATAAACTGTACACGTACACTACAGATGTGGGCTGATTTTGATAGCTCCTTTATGAACAAGAGACATTCCTATTACAGTGAGAATAATGTGTAAAACTGATCATGATTTTGGGCATGTTAAAGGGTATATTATATTACTACTTCTATTCAGCCTGCTAACTTGTTAACTACCACCAAGTAGGCCACTTTTTTCTTAATTCATGTATTTGGCTTTTATGGACTTTGACTTGTTTTATCGCTGATGAATGATGATTTTCTTTTTTTTTTTCCTGAAAAGTCTGTATCAGACTTCCGTGTACTGATACAAATAATATTTTTAATGACAACAATGAATTTGCACTTGGCTTTCTGCCAGGCTATTTCATGAGTTCTACCTAGTTTCACATCACAAGACTTCTGAAAGTTCTAAGTAACATGTAAGGTAGGAGTGATAATTTTATTTAATCTCAATATTTCTTCTGTTATTAATTCCTGTGGAGACTTAAGTTGCTGTACCTCAGAGTATAAAGACATACAAGAACTCTAATTTACTACTCATGGGATTTATTTTTTTATTTGCTGTAGAACAAAAACGCCTGAGGATAATTTAATTCAAGTACAAATGAAGCTGTGTTCTGTTTACAGAATTATTTGTAGATTATACTGGGTATTATTTAATTGACATGTAGGAATCTGACATTTTTTATTGCCTTTTAAAAATACTATTACATCACAGAATTTTTGATCTATATTTCACTGTGTAAATTTACAAAGTTCCGTCTGTTTTTTTGCATTTTGAACTTTGTGTCCCATTTATTCTTTCACTTATTCCAGAAACTAGGCCATATGAAGCATGTAATCCAGCATGAGCAAATCCTGTTTTACACTGTCAGAGACTCAGGCTGCTGAAGCTATCAACTGTATATACAAAAATCAGAAAGAAGTCCATGTCATACGAAAATGCTCATGGTCAGATAGAGAAAGACTGTCTTCTAAATATGTAAAAAAAAAGTCTATCCTCAAAACGAAAAGATAGCAGTAAGCAGATTGACAACTTCGTTCTTTTTATCTAGTACTTAGAAAAATTGCAGGTAGTGTTTGTGGTTTTTTTAAAGGAAAAGTTAAATTAACTATATTAATCAAAGCTAACTGTATTATTCAAACAGTGATATTCTGCTTTACTCATACATTCAGCCAGCTATGAAGGAACATTTGCATTTGTTTGTCCTCAGAAAAAAAAGGAAGGGAGAAGACGTAGGACATCTGCTAAAATATCTGACTTCTTGTAACGGGTAAAAAAAAAGGAGCCCAAGTGTAACTTAAAGGAAATCTGTAAGAGAGAGAGCATTCTGGGTAAGGTTCTACTGTCCTTTAAGAATCCAGATACTTCTGGTGAAACACTCCCATAAATACGCTGAACAGATCTATTAGGAAAGAGTGTTTGTTTGGCTGTTTATTTTAAGCAGTGATACATCAAGTTATTTTACACCTAAAAAATACAGTACTTATGTCTTCAATTCACTCAAACTGTATATTTACTACCAGGACTCACACACTGGAGAGCAGAATCAATGGTGTCTAGTGACATTCCCTATTTATGTTGTCTGGTTTAGAGGCAATACTATATTTAATCAATTTCATATTTTCCAATTAAACAAATTTCGGGCAAAAATTATTTACGTTTCTGATTCCATTTTCACTGGAGGCACTGGCATTTTTCCATCTTTACAATGAAGTTGATGCAGACATACTACAGTACATGCTGTGCTGGTGAAAATTGCATTAAATCATCCTTTTGTCTTGTATTTTCTGCTGCAAATTACCAGTTATATTTTGTTAAGTGTGACTGATGATAGTACATCTAATGATTAGCAAATTAACATTGTTTCAAATTTTCTAATAAAGCTGTTTTTTCAGAATGCTTGTAAAACATATCACAATCAAAGGTTACTGAGTGGAAGCAAGATTTAGTTCCAAAGAAATGTGTATTTTCATCACATATTTGCTTCAGCTAGTGCAGAGAATAACTCTTAGCAGCATTTTAAAGTTTTTTTTTTCTTTTTTGAATCAAAATATTATGAGAAGTAATCTATTCTTGTCCCTCTGTAATTTTTCTATGAATCTGTAACATGTAAAAATGGAAGTATCTAATACAACAATAACTTGCTATCCTGAAAAAATAATTACTTCTAAAGAGTCATGTTTCTGTATGAAGTAACAGTTTTTATCAAAATGAAATGTGTTTTTGTATGTGCTACATCAGCCAATTTGCCAATCAATAAAAAAAAAAGTACCACGAAATTATATTTTTATAGGAATCTGGGGTGTTTAACTGCTTAATTTAGTAGAAAACATAGAAACTTATGTAGTTCTAAATTCAACGAGGTGGAGTTTCACCTGATTCCTGTAAAATTGGGTTGACCTGTCTTGTATAATTAGAATTTTCAGTAAATTTGGTTAGTTGTTAAAGTGTAAAGGAAGAGACTCTTGCCATTTTTCAGAAGCTGGCATGGATTTTCATTAATAGAACCAAATGATAGATTAAATTATTTAAAATGACAGCACAAGGAAATACTATATCACTTTGGAATTTCAGGTAAATAAAAAACATGGAAAAGTAAAGGCCCAAACTGCTTCACAAAGGAGACAGATGAATAGGAGAATATTGCTGGATGAAAAAGAAAACCAAAACACGATTTCCTCTCTCCAAAGAAAAAGTCAGTACACCTGAAATAAAGTCTGTGTATTTACTTATGTATATGTGAGATATTGTGTACCTTGTCATACTCTTCCTCTTTCTCTATGTTACTGATTTTAACAACGATATTTATGATAAAGAAGATTTTCCAGTGAAAAGTCCCTCGATGTCTGAGAAGATGTAGAAGAATTATTTTCTACAGGAAAATATTATCTATAAGAGTAATGAACGAAGTGAAATACGTATACGAAATATATTTTCTTGCTCCATTAAAACAAAAACTTTATAAATGGATTAACTAATTCTGGTTTTGTAATGGTACAAAGCACCTGCAAAACAAAAAATACATGATTTACATTTTTATGTCATCTTTGACAGCATTTCTGTTGGCTGATACCATCACCCTTTATTTCACTTGTTTTATGTTATGCTGTTATGTTATGGCAAATGAATTATGAACATGAAGAATGCTAAGGTTGGCATTTAAATAAATAGATATTTAAAAATAATAGTAGTAAGGAATATTGACCTTGAAACTTTCTATCTCTAAAGTGCAGGCACATGATATTTCCTACAGCTAAGTTTAATTAAGTTTATCCTGCTACAACATGACACAAAAAAAATTATTTTGTTAAAAAGGGAAGTGATTTAATTGACTTAGCTGAAGTATTATCGAAAGTTGAATAGGCTGCCTATAAAGATATAGGCAAAGTGTCAAACAGTCTGTGTTCTTCCATGCTGTCGTCTATCTCATCTCATCACATCATTTTTGCCACATGATTTTTATATATTTTTAACAGGGAAAGAGATAGAAAAAGGAGTATTTTCTGTTTCCTGTGCCATCACTGGTTTATAGAAGAAAAGTTGTAATAGCGTTTTCCATATGACTGGGATAATCAAAAGGCAGAGGCATCTTGTTTAACACCTCTTTTCCTCTTATGGTCTCTGCAGAAACAGAACTTACAGCTCAATCTACTGGGATGTAGGATCTGCATTATTTTGTGCTGGATTTTTTCCGTACTGAAAGATTCTACTTGGAAGGAGAAAGAGGTATGGAAAAAATTATTATTCAAATGGTATCCTTACAATGGTATCCTTAGAGCTATGCATTTTACAAAATATTAAGGTTTAACTCTGGAAGACAGAAGAAAGAAATATGTCAAGGTCAGATACAAATGCTAATCTAAGTTTGGGGATATTTTTTAAAATATAAACAACTCTTTCACAACTAATATATCTCACTTCAAAAACAAAACATCTGTATCATGGAAAAAAATGCCAGTCTGGCAGGGAAAGTAAAAGAGATGGCAATAACACTTGAACAGATTTACACTGTGAAGTAAGTCATATATGTTACACAAACACTCCCGATAATAGTGCCAGATCCACTGTGCAGTAATGTTGGCTCAGTAGTCTTGTCTAAAATGCCAAATTTTCAGCCTTCACGTGCTGGCAACTTGGGTAGACACTAGTTCAAACATCAATTTTCTAAAAATAACCATTCTCAGACCAAGTTATTATTTGTATGCAATTTATTTATGTTGATGTCTCCAAGTTAACAAAACCAAGATAATGCCTGACACATCAATAGGGATCAAACTGAGAAGCTTAGCAGGATAGTTATAGTTGCTTTTTTATCCACTTGATATCAGGGTTAGCTTCAGCTAAGGCATACACCAAAACCACTGTATAGAGCTTCCTTACTATTCACCTGACCACCTAGTTGTGTCTTGAAGAAGCCAGCAACCTTCTTCTGCTCTCTGAACTGCTCATTCTCACCACCTGAGTCTTGGTTCTACTGTTAGGGGTCATCATTGCACACAGAGCTTTTCAATCTACTGAAAGAAAATGGAGGTAACTTGAGGGACCACTGTACAAGACAGAGTTCTTTGCTACAGTGTAATGAATTGTGTAAAATCTCATTAGTTTTCAAAGTTAAAGGCTGATCTGATTTTTTTTTTTTTACCATTGGTCACAAGATCACATTATTCCGGGTACTGGTCTTTAACCAGTTAAAAAAAACATGAAAAATTGAATAATCCTCAAGTTTCCCAAGCCAAGCTTGTTCAAAAATGTATTCAGTACCCATGACTTTCTTAAAGTGGCCATGATTTTCTTAAAGTGGTCTTTTGTTGCTGTAACACCAAATACAAAAGAAGGGGGAAAAAAAGGGAGATTCCCATTTCTGCAGATACCATAAACCAGCAGAAGCTCCATACTTCTGCACATGGTTTGTGATGTGTTACAGCAATTTAAGTCTTTCAGCTATACATATTTCCTTACTTAACACAATGACAGCTATATGGATTGGGTAAATCTTCAACTGATGTAATCTTTCCTGAGAAATTACAGTATGTATGGGTGTATGCATTTATGCATGTATGTATGGTACAGACTTTTCCAAATGCTCGCTCAGTTTTAGAGATGCTAAGTGCAAAGCTAAGGTTTGCAAAACACTGATGTAATAATTCTGGTTATGGGACAGATTATGCAGGTCAGCCCTTTGGCAGACACAACTCAGAAATGCACCTGATATTTTCAATACTTACTTCCTCTCACTTTGACACATTAATATACTGCTGGAAAAGTCAGACATTTTCCTCCCCCTTCTTTGGCTGATGTCTTAGCTGTCTTGGCGAGTACACAATCGAATGGCGCAACTGAGTTGGGGGAAATTATACATAACTCTCAGATGGATTAATGGAAATAATACACACCCTGGAAATTTTGGTCCTACAATATTGTTCCACAGAAACATCTTTATCTCCATGATAATACGAACATAACCCCCTGCTCAAACAAATCCTTTATATAGGCTGGTACAAAAGCTGATTCTAGGCTGTCACATGATACGGGTTGTTTCAGCTTTCAGGTGATGAGTTATTTGGGCAAAGGGACATTTTACGTGCCTTTGTAGTGTCCAGAAAGAAACAATATTCCAGCACAGTATCTATGTTACTACAGTATTCTGTAGTGTAACAAAGCCCTCAGGCACCTTCAGCAAAAAAGGTAGGACACATCACGGTCTGGCTAGAAAAGCATCTCGAGCACAATTACTTTGTGTCATAAAATGCCATTCATAATTTTTCGATAGAAGTAGGTACCATAAACACAGACTCTGCTTTTATGAAGTGCTTTTTGGAGAGGTGCAGGAGTCCACATCTTTATATTAATATCAAAGTCCACAGTCAACTGCTAAGTGTATCAGTGTTCTGATTACCCCCACAGTCAAGGGAGTCCCAAGGTCTTGGAAGGAGCACAAAAACCACTGAGTTCTTTCATTGTACTGGCCGACAAAAGGATTGGAGCACATTAAGCACTGTAATACAGCTTAATCTAAAGTAAGTCTTAAGTGACAAGTCTAGCACCTTCCTAAAAGTGAAGAAGTGAAGTGAATTTGGCATACTGCTTTCCATTGCCTCAGTAGGTAGCCCTGAGGATGGTATTCTCCACTGCGGAAATGATGTCCAAATCAAATAAACCAGTGCTACAACAAATCCGGATGGCACACTTGACACAGGTATATATACAAATCAGGGCTGTATTGTTAGAGAGTGGGCCAGAGAAGCTTGAAGAGAGAATTTCAAAACTTAGACCCAGAGAAGTTGAATATTTTCTCTCATCTTTCTTTCCTGGTCATGGAAGATATGATGAGAACAGTTTGGGTTGAGAACGAAAATAACTTCTTTTTCCCTCCACGTTCCCATTGTCACAAAAAGCACACAGATAGTTAGGCAAAGGAGTGAGTGGAAGCACCCAACACCTCATATTTACCAAACATAGGCCTATGTTAAAAATAAAATCAGGTTTAGAGATTTAGCAGTCTGATGGGCAGTTCTAGTGTTTACCATCCTTTGTGTTTTGGTCGCATTGATATACCATTAGACCTCTTTTATAATTGAGCAGTGTCTGGCATTATAAATCCCAGTGGTTGTGGTTGCTGGAAAAATTACCAGGGGATGGTAGAATTTGGCCTCTCAGCCTCTTGTCTGGCCTCTGTGTTTTCACATATAGAAATTTAGACACAGCTATGGTCTGCAGTCTAGACCAGCCCTTCGGTTGTAGGTTCCTAAGGGGAAAAATACACCTCCTGCATTTAGTGTAAGGCACCTTACAGTGTGCTTCTGAACACTGAAAATATCCATCTGTCCTCCAGTGATTTAAGCAGCACTAATGCACTGGAGTCAAGGATAAGCCAGCTTTCACTGCACAAAATGTGATTTGTGAAGATGGCAAGTGAATGGGCTCAGGAGAATTTTATTAGCTTTCAACAGATCTTGGAGCAATATATTGATCTTTTTCATCTTTTGATGGAAGATTTATGTACCTGTAAAATATATTGTCTCATCACGTCCATAGATAGACCGGGGCTGCGATTCTGCCAGAACATCTTTGGTTGTTGACAGCTCTGAGCTGAAGTTAGGGGTGAAACAACGATGTGCTCTCTTGCAGTGGTTTGCATTTGTTTAATGAAGAGACATTGCATTGTAAGATAACTTGGGTAAATATAGCTAAATATGTAGAAAGTCAAGGATGTACTTTAGATCACTGTGACATCAATTATCCTGTTCCTCTCATACAGCAATTTTCTGTATACTTACGTAAACCTGGGATGCATCCAGATTAAACACATTCTTGCCTGTGCTGCTTTTTTTTTCCAGATTGTTCCACTGGAACTTACCCAACCCAATTTATACTGGCTGACTTAGTAGTTTCCCCTCATATTTCTTCTGGAAATGCCGACTTACAAAAAGGTCACGTTTTACATGCCATTTTTCTCCAATAACTGTTTCCCTCCCTTTATTTACAACTGCAAATTAATATTTTATAAATGTATTTGGTGGGAAAAAAGATCTAACCTTAGTGTTCTCTGGCTTCAGATAAACAAGATTGTAAAAATAGAAAGATCACAACTGAAAAAGGGAAAGCATAGGGTTTTGTGAAAATCACAGTAATACCATAAGATCTGGAAAGAATCTAGTTTTTGGAATTAACTTGATTGAACAAAAGATAGCAAGGAGATGTAGAGGAAACAGGTCTCAAATCCCTTGGAAAGTACTCTTTTGGTTCTTACTGCCCAAACAGTAAACATTCGACTCGAAACAAATTTACTATTTGATTTAGAGATAGAAAAAATGGTTTTTGCTTCAGTTCACCTTTTTATTTCATTATTTAGTTTCATTTTCTCTAAATGTTATGCTGTTTACATAGTTCTGAAAAGAAAATACTAAAAAAGAATAGTTGATCCAGCCTTCCAAAGTGAGAAAAATAATGAAATCAAACAAAAGTGAAGTGTCTTATTGTTTGATCTGACAAGCACTTGTGTCCAAAGAGGAATATTCTGCCTTTTAAACTCTTACAACTGTTCCAATAAGCTGACAAACATGAAACCATGAGTCTATTAACAAAGCAATAATGAGTAAGCTTTTTCTCTACATACATATGTCACCTTCTCATCACAATGTTGTCCAGCAGTTCTAAGAGAGGATACTGAGAAGGGATTAACTGATTCAAGTCTGTTTTACAGTAGTTACTAGATGAAGAGTAAAGTTACTAGGTGAAGACTAACTTCTTTCTTTCCATAATTGAGGGCAAGTTAAGGAAATATAACTATACCAGCACAAATATAAAACATTACTCCTATCTGTACCAAACCCTTTTAATCTATTGGATGAAGACACTGTCAACTGGAATGATTCTTATTGCTAGTCTAGACTCAGATTAGTGAGAAAAAGGACTTAACCTTGTCAACAGGGCTAAGGAGAAGAGAAGAAATAGTTTTATTACTGCAACAGGATTTTATTTGTTGAGAGTTTCATAGTAACCAAGCTAATCTGAAAACACAGTTCACAATACACACGTGTTTATTGCAAAATTAAATGAAAAAAAAATGGTGTTATTTTTCAAACTTTAACTACGAATTAATGTAATAGAAGAGTTTGATGTTATTTAAGTATAGAGCTATAATCAGCACAAATATTGTATTTACTAGCTTTAGTTCAAGAACTAGAAAAATGTTGACAGACCTAAATTGCTGCTTTTTCTATTACTATAAAGTCAGTAGCAGAGGAGAACAACAGGCCTGAAGGTCCTTACTTAAATAACACAGATGCTCCAGAAAAAACAAAATTCTGTTTCTATATACTGATATACAAAAGGGGCAAAAAAGGCTTACAGAAGTATCTTTTGTAAAAAAACCACAGTATTTCTGTTGCAGTCTGAGTTAGATTAAGCTGGATCCAGATTTTCTATTTTTTTTTAAAATTAAATACTTTTTTAATAATCATTGGTAGATACAGGATTCATTGGCCCTGGCCTTTGATGTCGATTTAATGACTCTTGTCGCCAGCTTTCCCTACCTCCACCCCTTTTTTTTTAAAGAAAGGAAAGCTAATTGGAAATTATTCAGCTGAGTTATATTGGAATTAGAAGAAGTAGTCATTAAACAACAGATTTGTAACAACATGGCTCACAGTCTGTTCTCACTTACTTTCTTCCTTGGGATTAATCCTATTGAAATCCCAAGAATTACTTTGAGTTACACCCCTGAAATTAAAACCAGGATGAGTCCTGTGGATTTTACAGGCTAAATCACATGACCAGTTGCTGTTAGTCAGAAGTTTGTGTGTATAGGCACTGAAGGTCATAAACTTCTTATAAGAGCAAGAATTTTTGGCCAGTTGTGATCATTTTTTAATACCAGATGTTCTTGGTCCCAAATGAAAATGAACTAGCTTATACTTTTGTATCAAAGAAAAAAAAATCTGCATTTTCGCACTGCTTGGATGTGAAACTAGGTGGTACTGATTAGATTTAGGAAGACTTGTTATGTGGATTTGTTTTGAAGATTTGAAAACCTAGTTCCTTTGAAACTGGTGGGTCACAGAGATGAAGGCTGGAATGTCCCCCAGAAACTTTTTACCCAATTCACTGGACTGGTACAGTAGCTTCAGGTACACAAGCCTGTAGGAAAATCTTTAATGCTGTAAGGACTGAGTCTTGAAGCTGAAGGTCATTTACCTGAGAGGAATTTAATGACTTCTCAAATGTTCTTCTTTACCTGCAGCGAGGGACACTTAATTTGCAGCTTTTTGTACAATTTTTTAGCTTAGCAAAAAACTTAAATCTTTCAGTATTCCCTAGCCAGATGAGACCTCATGCCAGATGAAGCTTCACCAGCATTGTTATCATTCAAACACAACAGTAAATTGTACAGTCTTGTCATTCTCCTTCATCTGACTCTATAGAAAATATAACTAAAGAAGATAAAAGGTAGGATCACTCACTAGTGAAAGGACATGAAAAGGTTCTGACAGTTGAAATATATTTAGTAAAAAACACATCAGAAGCCTGAAAGTTTATGGACAAGAACAATTACCATAGAGATTTTTTGTAATTTATACTGCTCTAGAGCCTGGATTGTAATCATTAAGGACAACAGTTAGAAGAAGAAGAAATTTAGAAGTACTTCAAGAACTAAATAAAGTGAATATGATCTAAGCTGTTGCCCTCTCTGAGTGGGCAAAAATGGTTTTCACTCAATACGCACGTGAAAGACAGGACTGTCTATGCAACATTCAATATTATGTGTCACCAGCTTTAAGTGTACAGTGAAGTCTTTCAATAGGACTTTGCACACTCTTTTGTTTCAGTAAAAAAAAATCCCATTGACGTCATCTGAGTAAAATGTAATACAGATTTTTAAATACTACAATAAGTACTTTTTAAAACTGAAATGACAGAAAAATACTTATTACCTGGTCTGATGCATCGCTCCTTTGCAAAAATCATGGGTTTATATAGTGTGCTATTTTTGCCTTTGTGCTTTCACTACTAAATTTATTGACACAGTATTGACTGTTTCTTGAGCTAGACACTTTTTGACTAGTGAAGTTAATTTCAGCTTCTGTTACTCTGAAGCAAACCAGAATTCTGAGATGTAAAATTGACTTTTTTGAGAAGGATTTACCAATTTTAACTGAATCAATATTTCAGACTTAAGACTGAAAGGTTGAGTGTTAAGTGATTATATACTTCCAATTCATCTTTGTTCCACAAAAAAACCCTTTGTGTAAACCAACATGTGGCATAAATTTTGTAATAGGGGACAATGTTTCATGTTCATACTGAGATATACGTTTATTTCAAACTCACAGAACACTATAAACAAAAACAATTAGACCACAGTTGTTTACATGCATTCATAAAATAAGATAGAGATGGACATGAATATAGATACACACTCACCTACAGCTAATTCTGAGGTCTTCAAAGTACCTTTGATAATTATGCATTACAATTTCATCTTTAGCTTTTGGCTATTGCAAATAGTTAATAGTGATTTTTAAATTTAATATTCCTGGACACAAAGCAAGTATATTTTTCCAAATTCTGCGCATCTTCACGTCCCTTTATTTTTTTCTGCATGACAATAATGCTCAAGAGACCCTCAGTGATGTTTGGGATGGAACTACACTAACATGGGACCATTGTTACAGATTGTTTTAAAACCTTTTTTTTTTCCTTTTTATGAGGTTGGCGGAATTTTACGGCTTTGTTTGCATACACCTTCTGGTTACAACCATGTATTTACAAAGTTTACCCGGAAGTGTCTTGTTTACTGTAATTTTGCTTGTATCATCCATAATGACACTTGGAATGATTAACGTAGCTGGCCAAGATTTTGAGAGCTTGTGTTAGAAACTATAGAAGAGAAACTACTTTTCCTGTTTATGTTCAGAATTTGTCAACCAGATGTAATCATTATTACTATTTTAAGTCTTTAACATCTAGTATGGTTTCCTATTGGTCTTGATTTGAAAGAGCAGTAGCTGTGATGCTGCTTCTGTTGGTAAGAACTGATAATCCTTAACATAATATGAATGAGGAAGTTTATTGCTGTGAAAAAAAAACAAGAGTTTGCGTACCAGTAAGAGATGCATCTGGGTCAAAATCATGACAATCCTGAACCATCTGCTCCAAATCTGTACATCTTCCAGTCCTACCTAATTTGTGTGTTTATAAACCCTGCAAAACACAGCTCAGGGTAATAAACTTTCTTCCAGAAGCATAATTCAGCCTTTTGACTTGTCACCTCTACGCCTTTTGAGCTTTGTGACGTCTAAAGATGTAGGCACTGTAGTTTGGTAAGAAATGAGAAAAGAGGGACATAAATCTATCAGTCTTTTCCTGCAAGAATGCCCTTCTTAAAGACTCTTAAAGTATCCCTTACAAGCATTTAAAAGATCCTTAAAACCAGGCCCTGTCCTTATTACATGTCTGACGATTTCTCAAAACTCTTTGTTAAAACAAAATGGGAGAAAAAAATATATGTGCTCATTTCCCTGTTATAGTGTGGCAAGCAAAGAAAATAACATGATCTTAGTTTTCGTGAAATGGAGAGTGGTCACTAATTTCCTTTAAGAACACACACCCAGAGAAGATCAGAAGCAAAAATGCATGCAGTCCCTTGCTCTCAAACTCTGTCTCTATCGAACATAGTCAATTTTAGAAATCCATCGACTCAGATGGCAAAATTTAATAGCTTCATGGCTGTTGAGAAATATTATTTTAGCTATGTTGGTCAGACTAATAGGATTTTTTTTTCAAAACAAGTAAAATTTTTTCAAAACAGAATAAATCCCTGTGAAGTGAATAGTGTTTATGAAATTCACAATTCCCCAAGTGTCTCAGTCCTTCACTGTAGTAGCAATATTAGAAGTGGGAGACTAGTTCGGCCTATATCTAGAGCTTCTGTAAAGAGGTCATAATTAAGGATAATAATTAGACTTCATTCTAAGTATTGTCTTCTGAAATGGATTCACTGTACAGAAAACAGAGTAAGAGAATCAATCTATGTCAAATGCACTGTCATTGACTTATCACACTGTAAAGCCCCTTTACAACTGACATAATACTGTGTATGTCACAGATACAAACCAGAGCTCTATAATTCCCCGCTATGCCTCTCTATTTAATATTTAACAAAATTATAGGTTAATGAAGCTTTAGAAGTCTGAAGTTCTGGATCTCACACCAACTCACCTCCAACAGAGTTGATCTTCTTAAGTAACCATTAACGCTACTAGGTGATAAAACACCATGATGATCATCATGATGATGATGATGTTGATGATGAAGTGCTACAGAAATGCTGTCTTACAGTGTGAGGTGTTATAAAGATTCCAGGAATTTTGTCATGAATAATCCTATAAGATGACTCCTTTCTTGTAATATGGGGAGGTAGATGATGTGTAATTGAGTTTTACATTAAAAGTACATTTCTTATTCCAGAATGATTCAGCAGATGAGGTGTAAATATTAAACAACCACAGTGATGTCATCGCCCTGTATGTGAATCTCTGGAACAAGACCCTGGCAAGGCAGGTAACGATGTTACTGTACCATAAGTAAGCCAAATATTGTTTAAGCAGTTGTAGCACAGTTTTCCCTGCCGCAAGCCAAATGGACTTGCCAAAACATCCTCCTAAGGCTTCATAAATAATATGTTAACCATGATCTAAATGTCAGTAAAACAACTGAATCAGCGTTTATAAGTCTAGAGAGGAAGCAGTAACACAACAAATGTTCAGGTGACTTACCTAGCAACACTATACCAATCAATCTTTGTGTCTGCTTGATTCAAGTAAGACTTCATTATGTTGTTTTTATTCATATGGGTATGTATGGACTGCCTGACTGGAAGCGCCCTCGTCATTCCCACATTTCATGAAAGAAAATGCAGATGTAAATTAACCTTCTCCTAGGAGTGCTGAAGAGGAAACCTCACCATCTCGAAGAGGAGAGGCTTTCTGGTGAGGTATGCACTTCCAGCGTACGAAATTTTATGGAGTATGTCCTAACTCCAGAAATTTTATATCTGATTTGAAAACTTAATTGCTGATTTAGTATTTCCTTCCTAGATAGTTGTTAGCTCTCTGATTTCAAAAGCCATGACATATACTTCAGAAGAATGAGCAGGACAACTAATGTTGCGCCAAGTGATAGAATTGAATTCTCTCTTGCTTTCATTGCTTTTGCCTCTGATGGAGCAAGAAACATCTGTGCCATAGATATCCATAGCTATATTGAAGATAATTGTTTCTCGTAAGTCAAGAATAGTGTCTCTGAACAGTTCTCTCATCAGCCACACTTATGTTTTTGGATTCCAAAGGCCCAAGTTAAATTAGAAACTATATTTTATTTTCAAGTAGCTTATCTTTGTATTTTTTTAATTCATGCAAACTCAAGTTATAAGTCATGTACTTCTACCAGTCCATAAAGTTCAATTTAATTTCTTACTCATTTTAAATGGGTTTTAAATATCAAGTGTCTTAAAAAAATGAGACTAACCATTAACTCCCTCCCCTCTCCCATCAGCAAAACTAAATGACAGGATACTTAAAGCAGTTCTTATTCAATTTTTTGCTTATGCACATTTACACTAGGGCCATAATTCAGAACAGGCTTTTTCTTTTGAGTCATATGAGAAATGTTATAGCTATCAAGAATATGACTATACCTCTGCAACTTAAACTTCTAAAAGAAATCAGAATGCATAGATGCATAACCATAGCAAGTAACAGGAACACAGACACTGTCAAATGTTTTGCAGAAGCCAAGGTAAATGATACACTTTGATAAATTTCTTACTTTCTAGTTGAACATTAAAAAAGTTTGAAAGATTTAAATGCTGTTGTCTGAATAATTCGACTATTAAGAACATATATTTCAATACTTGTATGGAAATAGGAGTTTGGGGGTTTTTTGCCTTTGATCATATAAAACAAAATTATGTACCTCATGTTCTAATGGTTTAAAAATTTGGTTGTTTAAAATAATCCTGATGATTTATGTCTTTATACACCATTTATCTTCCAAAAGATTCAAACTTCTAAATGTATAGTTAGTTTCATCTCAAAGCAGGAAGAATTTTCAAAGTATAAGATAGTCTTGCAAAATGAAACCAAAACAGTTCTTACTTCTTAGCTGACTTGCCAGATTATAGTTTGTTTAATTTAAAAGTAGAATTAAATGAATTACATGTAACATGCTACTACTGTCACCGTCAGCAGTGACCTTTGCTTAAACAAAAATATTTCTCCTTGTTGTCAAACTTTATGTGGTATATTTAACTTACTCCCTCCCAGGATCTGAATGACCACTTCCAGTGGTTTCAGCTGGGCAAGCAGAAGAGTGGAAAGAGGTATTATGATCACAGCAAATAGAGTTCAGATGTAAAGAAGATAAGAAGTACTAGGTGACAGCGTGTTCTCTTAAATGACAGCAGTCCAGAACTAGAAAACTCCCTGCTCACAGCTGGAGTCCTTACTAAAGAACAGATGTAGCTGGAGAAAAGTCACATTAAGGGCAAAACTTGAAGGACAGGAAGGTGATTGGGAGTGGTCAGCATGGATTCAGAAAGTGAAGTCTTTTTTGACTGACCTGGTAACACTCTACGATGAAATGTGTGGCATGATAGATGAGGGTATAGCCCTGAATGTCATCTACTTTGGGTTTTAGCAGTAAGGGTTTTAGCATTGTCTCCCATGAAATCTTCATAAGGAAGACGATGAATTATGGGCTAGATGACCACAAAGTCTAGCTGGAGGCCAGTAATTAATAATGTACCCCAGAGGTCAATATTGGGCTCAGCCTTGTTGTGCTACCAACTAGAGGGGCCTTGACAGGCTCATTGGAACTTGATGCAGTTTGACAAAGGCAAATCCAAAGCACTGCACCTGGGAGGAATAATTCTGCAAGACTGATAAAAAGCACCAGAGAAAAGTGTGTGGGGCAAGTGTTGCATTACCAATTCGTTTTCATTTTCCTTGACAACAAGCCACCTCTACCAGCAGCAACAGCAGTACTCTTCTGTTTTCAGTTCTGGTTTTGAAAAACCTTCAGAGGGACTCTCTGAGAAATACAAAGCCAAAATTCAGTACACCATAATAACTACCTTTTGTAAAATATTTATCACAGATTAGAATGTAGAGATGAGAAGTAAGGACAGCAAATGTTCATCTGTTGGGCATGCTGTGAATTGGATTTACTTCTCAAAAACTGACTTTAAGCCTTGTAAGAAGTAAAAGGGTGGGGACAGGGGAAATGGGAATGTATTGAACAATATAAAAAGTATCCCTTCTCAGGATCACAGACTGCTTTTAAGCTTTTCCAGCACAATTTACCAAATGTTTACAATAACAAGCAACTTTACTTCTACTTCCACCTAACCTTGCCTTCAATACATTGAGGAAAAACAGACTTTAGCACTTACCTTAAGAAATCTCAACAGCTCTGAAGCTTAAAAATCCCAAGACACTTAACCAAGTAGTTCTGAATTCTGTATGCAGTGCAAAACTTAGAAGAGGCTTTGAAGTGGTTAGGTTAAGCCTTTCCATCCTCTGCACCTGTATAATTCAATATGACGCTTTCCCATCTTTTACATTAGGTTCCTGGGAGACGTGGCTACTTTTCTAACGCATCTTCAGTCATGAGTATAGAGGGCCCCAAGTGTTTAGTTTTTTTAAACCAGATATAACAATGAGGTTTCTCCTCATCAACTTGTATTCCAGTACTCTGCAAACTACTTTATTTGGTTGAACAATCTGGTTAATTTTGGATAATCCCTCAGATGATTTTTATTTGTGTTGTAATGAGAGTGTAACATGTAGACAGGTGTTCACAACACAGAGTGACTTACCAGGTGTGTGGGGAATATATGATACCTGTGATAAAAACACCTTTGTTCTTGTAAACTATCAAAAGCACAATGGATAAATGATGTTGTGGAAAAGATAGGTAAGTCAGGGATATGTTATGACAGCTGTTCTTCATATAACAGAAATCTGCTTTTCTTTCCTTATATCCCCTACAAGAAAGATGAATGATTTTTGTTCCTGTCTTTGGCTCTGGGAGTGACTGAATAGAGTAGTAGTCTAGAAAGATGTATTTTTGTTGCTCAAGTGCTTCAAATGAGAAGCCCTGCAAGGAACATTTAAAATATTTGTTTGTCTGACAAGAC
The DNA here is from genome assembly GCA_020746105.1 of Trogon surrucura. Classification (NCBI taxonomy): domain Eukaryota; kingdom Metazoa; phylum Chordata; class Aves; order Trogoniformes; family Trogonidae; genus Trogon; species Trogon surrucura. Next base: position 106,215,009 of record CM036617.1, on the reverse strand, counting down.
CAAATCCAACATATGTCCTGGGATGAAGCAAAAACTAAAAGCATCTTGCCAAAATCTGCTTGTTAGCCAAAAAATTCTGAAAGGAAACTTTACTATTAGCTGTGCAATAGAATTTTTTAAAAAATTAAAAAATCACATCTGTGGTTCTTACGGTTGTCTCTGAAATATCTGAATGTCTGCTACTATAACTTCACCATGGTTAAGCTAGAGCAAGGTTGGATAAATTTACAGATACCAAACAGATGCTTCCTTAATGTAGTGCTAGCATTTGTGTAATACAAAACATACATCAGTTCCCTTGGCTTAATCAGCCATTGCTGTACATGAAAAGAAAGTTTGAGGTTACCTTTTATCACATGTCTAAAATCAGAGTTGTCATTATCAGACTGTTAAAGAGAGGGACTCTACCACTTTGAGAATAAGGAAATAGGTGCTGTGCTATAAGATGAATCATTATAGCAGACTACATACGCAGAAAAGCAACATTTTCATCTCCCCTCATGGAAGTGCTGGAGGGTTGTTTTACACCCCTCATTTTCAGAACTGGAGATCTTTTTGAAGTACAGGTTTGTACAAGTAAACCCCCCTGATGTAGGAAACAGTATCTCACAGGTCCTGTGCAAGATTATGTTTGACCACAAAGAGATGATAGTTTATAGAGTATCATATTTTCCATGTCTGTACTAGGAATTTAATCAGATGTTCAGCATTCAGTCAAAAAAAGAAATCAGAATGCCAAAAAATTCTTGTTAGATGTTTATGGATTTGTCTGCACATTTTGCTTAAAAAGAAAGATATTTATGTCTAAGAAGGTGGTACCTGAATTTTTTGTAGCCTATACCCAGATTCAAGAGATATTTTGGCTTGCAATAGATGTGCAATTTCAACATGACATGGCATTTTTAATGCCTTTCTCTGACCACTGACATCATCAAGCTGCTTAACTTTATTGCCAGTAATTCTGATAGTTATGGTTACTCTCACATTTTCAAGTTTACTCTTGAAATATTCCCTGGAGGAAACATTCTTAAATGAATCAAGATTTCAATTATATATAAAAAAATAATCCAGAAAGTGAAATATATTGGGTTTTTTTCTGTTACTCTTCTAAGATACCTGCTCATGACATGTAGATCTTTGCAGGAGGCTAGACTAAGACTGTTCTCATGTATGCTATTGTTAACTTGGAGCAGGCTAATAAATCAGAAGAGCTGCTTTCTTTTCTTTTTCTTTTTTTTTTTTGTTATATGTTGTTTTGGTTTTTTTTTAAGGGGGAGCAGGTTGTCTGGTTTTGTTGTGGTTTTTTTTTTTTTTTTTTACCTCTTTATGGCTCTGTTACCCCATTCAAAAGGCATTAAGAAAATGAAAACTCATTTTAGATGTGATAAAGTGTTCTAGAAAAAATTATGTAAGAATATCTCTATGCCAGGTATGGCTGAGGAAAGAGAGTGCAGTCTTAAGCAGTGTTCAAGTTTATTTTTAACCTTTGGATTGCATCTAGTCACTGGAGCCAGATTGTAAACTATAGAATTGCTGAGACAGTCACTGAATATCAATGAGCCAGTGGTCTGGGCTAATGTTCAAAAGGAGTACAATCTAAGCTAAAGGATCAAGGAATGAGGGTCAGCAAATTTGTATTGGTTTACACCACTACAGCATATGTTTTTATTTATATTAATCATACTACAACAGTCCTCTGGTTCCCATGCAAAGTCAACACATTTTCCCGTTTAAGAACTTTATCACTATGATTGTGAGAACTTCTGTCTTCTGAGGTTTTATTGCAGCTTACTACCAGACAAATACTTAACCAGAGTGGCAACGTCAAAGATTAAAAAGAGATTCAGGCCAACCTTCTTTTATTTTGCTTTTTGCAAACAAATGGTCACACACACAATACAATCAGAAGATCAGTGTTTTCAAGCCAGAGTCTCATTTCACTATCACAGAATCACAAAATCACAGAATCTTAGGGGTTGGAAGGGACCTCAAAAGATCATCTAGTCCAGGCCCCCTGCCAGACCAGGATCACCTACAGTAGGTCGCACAGGAAAGCATCCAGACGAGTTTTGAATGCCTCCAGAGAAGAAGACTCCACAACCTCCCTGGGCAGCCTGGGACAGGGCTCTGTTACCCTCACAGGGAAAAAGTTTTTTCTCATATTTTTATGGAACCTCCCATGTTCCAGCTTCTACTCATTGCCCCTGGTCCTGTCAATGGATGCCGCTGAAGAGAGCCTGGCTCCATCCTCCTGACATTCCCCCTTGACATATTTATAAACATTAATGAGGTCACCCCTCAGCCTCCTCTTCTCCAAGCTAAAGAGCCCCAGCTCCTTCAACCTTTCCTCATAAGGGAGATGTTCCACTCCCTTCACCATCTTTGTGGCTGTGTGCTGGACTGTCTCAAGCAGATCCCTGTCCCTCTTGAGCTGAGAGGCCCAGAACTGGACACAATATTCCAGATGCAACCTGACCAGGGCACAGTAGAAGGGCAGGAGGACCTCTCTCGACTTACTAGCTATTCCCCTTCTAATACACCCCAGGATGCCATTGGCCTTCTTGGCCACGAGGGCACATTGCTGGCTCATGGTCATCCTGTTGTCCACTAGAATCCCCAGGTCCCTTCCCCTTGCGCTGCTCTCCAGCAGGGCAGTCCCCAACCTGTACTGGCACATGGGGTTATTCTTTCCCAAGTGCAAAACTCTACACTTGTCTTTGGTCTACAAGATATTCATTTACGTATTTTTCACCAGTATAAATCCTGAAACTCTTCACAATTCCCTCTTCTCTCATGTGTGTCTCACCTTCGCCCCTCTTTGTCAATGAATCACAAACAATGAATCACAAACAACATTAGTAAGTCTTCCAGACTTTTTCTAGAAAAAATAGCCTAATACAATTTAAAGGATCCATCATTTTATATTCCTCCAACAGAAACAATAGTGCTTTCTTTTGCCTGTAGTTGCATACCTCAAGGAAGAACTACACAACATGTGACACATATAAGAAACTTTTCTGAGCTTTCATATGCTAGAGAGCATCTCTGGCTCAAACTGTCTTAAAGAACAAGTAAGGAGTCCTTTAAAAGGTATGGATATGATCCTCATGGAAGGACAACAAAACACAACATAAGAAGCCCAGGAGGTTCCCAGAATATCCAACTGATAAAGAAGCCATTGTGGAGAGTTGTTGGTCTGGACCTTGTTCTCATCAACAAAAGAAAGACTGGTGGGGAATGTGGAGCTCAAGGGCAGCACTGGTTGCAATGTCCATGAAATGGTGGGTTTAAGATCCTTAGGTCAGCAAAGAGGGTGCACAGCAGGCTTGCTACACTAGACTTTAGGTGAGCAGAGCTTGGCCTTTTCAGGGATCTCCTTGGTAGGGTATCATGGGATGAAACCCTGGAGAGGAGAGTAGCCCAAGGAAGCTGGTCAGTGTTCAAAGATCACCCCTTCTAAACTCAGGAGCAATGCATCCCAAGAAAGCAAAAGACTGGCAAAAACACCAGGAGACCTGTGTAGATGAACAAAGAGCTCCCAGACAAACTCAGACACAAAGAGGAAGCCTATAGAAGGTGGAAGCAAGGACAGGTAGCCTGGGAGGAATATAGAGAAATTGTCTGAGCAAACAGGGATCAGGTTAGCAACATCAGTGATAAAAGGAAGACTAAGGATAATGTGGGCTCTTTATGGAAGAAGACAGGAGACCTGGTTACTTGGTGTGTTGAAAAGGCTTAAGTATTTAATGATTTTTGCTTCAGTCTTCTCCAGAAAGTGTTCCAGTCACACCGCCCAAGTTGTAGAAGGCAAAAGCAGAGGCTGGGAGGATGAATAATTGCCCATTCTAGAAGATCAGGTTCAAGACCATCTAAGGAACCTGAAGGTACTCGAACCCATGGGACCTGATGAGATGACAATCATAGGTCCTGAGAGAACTAGTGGATGAAATGATTAAGCCACCATTCATTTAAGAAGTCACGGCAGTGTGGTGACATTCCTGATGACTGGAAAAAGGGAAAAAAATAAACTTATTTTTGAAAAAACTAAAAAGGAAGACCCAGGAAGCTACAGCCCATTCAGTCTCACCTCTGTGCCCAGGAATATCATGGAGAGAGTACTCTTGGAAAATATGCTAGGGCACATGGAAAATAACGAGGTGATTAGTGACAGCCAGCATGGCTTCACTAAGGGCAAATCGTACCTGACAAATTTGGTAGGGTAACAGCATTGGTGGATTAGGGAAGAGAAACTGATGACATCTACCTGGACTTGTGCAAAGCATTTGACACTGTCCCATGTGACATCCTTGTCTCTAAATTGGAAAGACACAGATTTGCAGGACGGACAACTCTGGATAAGGAATTAGCTGGATGGCTGCACAACAAAGAGTTGTGGTCAACACTTCGATGTCTGAGTGGAGGCCAGTGACGAGTGGTGTTCCTCAGGGATCGGTGTTCGGATCCGTGTTGCTTAACATCTGTGTTAACCTCCCCACCGTGGCAGGGGGTCGTGGAACTAGATGACCATTAAGGTCCCTTCCAGCCTAAACCATTCTATGATTTTATGACTGAGATATATTCAAGCAACATTAACTGTACAGTGGTAGAGTGGCATTTCATTTAAGTAACAGTAGCTCAAGTTTTGTCAGGAAAAAAAACACCCTTCAAGACCACTCTTTTCATAGGTCTGTATGTTCAATGTGGACACAGAGCACTTCTGTACTACTCAAAATTTACTAAAATCTTCACTTTCTCAGTCTGTTGAACCCTCTCCCAGCTCCTACACTTATACGTTCCTACACTTGTATGCTTTTTTGTTTTGGTGGTTTTTTTAAGGGATGATTGGCACTTGCCACCAGAATCTGATCAGATCTGGTCTGATCGTATTTCTTATACATTCCATGGCAATAAACTCGTTATCAAATCTAGACACATGACACTTTAAATGTCATCAAAATCAGCCATCACCTTCCTGACTAACATGTGAACCTGGCCTAGCCACTTTACTATGATTTCAGGGAAGATAGCCTGATAGTCAAGAGTACAATGAGTGGTTTAATACAAGGAGCCATACAAGATCATATACTAATGAAACACTTCACTGTGTTCTCAGTCTATTCATGCTAAAACATGCATTTATATATGTGGTAACAATGGAACAGAATTACTTGTGTATAAGATGGGCATCACTGCTCTGAAAGGAAATACTCTCTTAATGGGATGAATGTCTATACAACCCATTACTTATTGCATAAAGAAAAGTCTATCTTTGTATGCAATAATATCTTCCTAAAATAAAACAAGAACAAAACCAAAAAAAAGAGGTCATGTTTCATAGAAATTTAATATCCTGCCTTTATGCTATACGATAACTTTATAGTAGTGTTTCAGGATTTTTGACAGACACAGCCAGTCATAAATATTGACATGACCAACGGGTAGCTGCAGAAGCATGGAACTCCCAACACTGTCAGGGAACACTTGCCATTGGCATAGAAGAATCCTGGAACTTAGCAGGGCTGGCTCAGTGTTTCCCAGAATTGCAGGAGGTGAACTTTGTTGCAGGATTAACACTATTCTTCCAAACAATGTCATCTGTGTGGGACTCAAAACAAGGAGACCAGCATGGTTAACCAGGGATCTGCTGGGCAAACTCAGGTGGAAAGGGAGGGTGTATAAATTGTGGAAGGAAGGGCTGGCCACTTGGGCGGAGTACAGGACAGATGTCAGGGAGTGTAGGGAGGTAATCAGAAAAGCTAAGGCCTCCTTGGAATTAAAACTTGCAAGGGAGGTCAAAGACAACAGAAAGGGCTTCTTCAAGTACATTGCTGACAAAACTAACACTAGAGGCAATGTAGGCCCTCTGCTGAATGAGGTGGGTGCCCTGGAGACAGAGGACAGAAAGAAGGCAGTTACCTTCTTTGCCTCTGTCTACACTGTTGGAGACCATCCTCAGAAGCCTCAGTCCCCTGAGGTCCCAGAGGAAGTCATGATAAAGGAGGAGTCTGTCCTGATTGATGAGGAGTGGGTTAAGGATCAGTTTGAACACTTAAACTTTATGCGCTTATGAATGGGAAGTGATGAGTACAAGAGAGTATGGCATAACAGTGTACCACCTGCTAGGAGAAGCAAAGCAGAGAGCACAGCCTACAACTAGGTTATTTTCCTCTCCTTTCTGTCCTCCTATCCCTCTACTCACTACTGAAGTGATTCATGAATTGCACAGGTTCTTCTGCCTTGATTTGCTGGCCTTTAATAGAGGTTCTATTCGTAACATCTGGCAGTCACTTATGCCAATGTCAGGAGAGTGCCATTCAGCACCCGGTGTTTGTTTTTCAGCTATACTGAGATAACTTTAAGGTCTTTTTGCACTAACCGATCTTAATGAAACAAAAGTCAGACTGCTCATCTTCTCATATTTAGGAATAATCGTGCTCTTTACTTTTAGAAGTGTGTGTGTGCGGAAGAACAAACTGCTCTTCGATTATTAAGACCATGTTAATAAACAATACAGTTTTTATGACTAAGCATTATGAAAGAACATTGTGAAAGAACATATTTTGTGAGATTTGAATTTTGTGAGATTTTGAACTGCTTCCATTGTTTCTATGAAAAGTTTAAGTCAGTGTGTAACCACCATGTCCAATCATACACTAATATAGAAATAGCTTCAAGAGAACACTTGCATGTTAATTATTCAGACTTTCAGTATCAGCTTACACTTGATGTTTCATGCATATATGTTACCCTGTGAGGGTTAACAGAGTTTGGTCATTTTTTTTATTACACCTTAAAATGGTCATACAAATACTTTAAGTTATTAATAGTGAGAATAAAAGATTAAAAGTATTGAAAGGAGCTAGAAATACTTAAGGTCTCTGGCTGATCTTATGTTAAAAAACACACACAACAAAATCACACCATGAGAAGGAGAGTATCTCAGCTGTTCTTTATGAAGAGCGGACCAAAATTGTCAGGGGAAAGCTGTTTCAGAAGCAACAACCCCTGCAAGAAGCCTGAATAGCAGAAGAAGAAACACTAGGAAACAAGTCCACAGGTATAAAAAATATTACAGTCTCGCATCCCTCTGAGTTTTATGTACAGCTCGATAATTCTGAAAGGGGAAACTTTTTTCTTTGGGTGAATACCTATGCACAGCTATTGTATACATTACATAAATAGATCATAAATTTCATTTAAAAGAACTTTGTTCTAGAAAAAAATATTCCTAGATTTGAAAATGTTTATCATGACAAACATCATAATATTAACTTAAAGTAGTGTTCAAAGGTAGAATGTACATTACATATCCCCTGTGTTTGCACTGGTTTTCCTCACTTTGAATTCCTGTCATTCAGTACTGAAATTCATCTGTCTTGAATGTGAAATGATGGCTGTTAAACCAGCCCCTGAAATCCAAAACCTCATTGACAAATGAACTCACAATTGCTTTAAGTGAACATCTGGTTTTTTAGAAGTCTGAAAACGAAGTTACGGGAAATGATATTTCCCTCTTCAATTGTTAATATAAAATGCATTAGTATTTTTTAATTCCGTGTGAAAAATTTCTTCTCTACTTTTTCTAAATCAGTTAAAAATCTCCAAAAAGTGACTGACCATAGGAGTGACAACAAGACTAGCTTTTCTCTTGCCATTACTTAAAGTTTCTTGTATAAGTAACATCGGTGTATACTCTCATAGCCTTGTTTCTTCCCGTGTGTCTTGCTGTTTTAAGGACACCAGGTTGTGTTGCTGGTCTCCATGCATTTGAGGGTTTTACAATATGAAAGACCGTTAAAAGATGTGCTTTCAGTGCTGATGTGAAAGAGAACTCTGGCTCCCAAAGGAGGCTTCCTAAAATGAAGCACAAGATTCTTTTCAGTAAGGAACTATAACATATATTAACACCAGCTAAAAATGCTGTGACCAGATCTTATATGTTGAGCATGTCTTAAGCACAATACTGAATTTCTTCATGCTTTAAGATTCTACACAATCTGCATCTTAGTAACTTGGTATGTTTCCTGTTTCTCTGTAGCCTGGTAAAATAAAGGGGTATTAATTGCAAAAATGTGTAGTATTCTTAAAAGTAGCTCCATGTTGTTGTAAAATTTCATGCATCAAGACATATCCTTTAACTATTTATACTACAGGCTTCACTTAGAGGAAAGCTAAGTTCCTGATTCCAAAACATTTCATTTTTCTTTTCAGTATGATCACTGAGAATTTCTGTCTGTGCAAACTGTCATCATTTGATGCGAAAAGTCTGGCAAGGCTCAAGACCATCTCCTGCTTTTCATACGCTGAGTTTGTTATGTAGTGGAAAGCTTTGTGCTTCACAAGACTTACAGTCTTCAAAACTACTTCAGATCAATAAAGACCATGGAACCTGCTGACACCTGAATGCCACTGTTTATAGCTGAGCCAAGAGGTCACCACTCAGTCCCCTGTGGAGAACCAGTGAAGTACAAAAGCTACTCTCTTGATGACCTCAACAAAGAGGCAGTGATAAATGGTAAATTCCTCTCCAAAAGGAAGCCAAGAATCAGACATGCCAGATCCCACCTGAACTGCACCAGTCTGAGACAGGGAATTTCAGTCTCTGAGGGTGTCAGTAAGCAACTCTTCCATGTATAACAAATATAAATTCTACACAACGAAACAAATAACAAATTATAACTTCTCTTTCTGGCAGTGCATGAGGTAGGTCTATTTGCAATCAAACCACGGTTATACAAGGAAAACTCTGAAAATTATCTCAATATAGCAATACATACATTCTCCCTAGGAGTGTACAGTCTTTCATTTCAGATATTCTTCTATAGATACGTGCCTAAACTTAAATATGTTCTTAAGTCTAGTGATCCTTCATATTATCTAGCACGTGTCAGTAGCAAAAGACATACTTATGTGATTTATAGAATCTGGGTTGAAAATAGTAGTTTACTATAAGGCCAAACTATTTCAATATTCAAATCCCAAATCTTAGCCACATTGCTGGATAAATGTAAACTTGTTGGGTTTTGGTTTTTTTTTTTCCTTCAGTCAACAAAAAGCAGCTCTTGAAAACTCAACAATATTTGGTCATATAAACCTTTTTCTTTCACTGAGATTTCTGGAGAAATAAAAAGAGAAATCAAGAAAATCTAAGGAATATTGTTACTGAATTAAGGCTGTTGGATTAGTTGGGTTATATTACAATTATTTAAATTCAAGCATTTTTACTTGGAGCTGCACAAAGAAATTCATGATGAAAAAATCAGCCCGGTCACATATTGTTGAGCCTGTTGTGTATTGCAGAGGGAGGGCAAAAATTTTGTTTGGATATTTCATGATTCCTTCTTAGTTTCTGTTTTCATATTTTACAATTAAGGCTAAAATAAAATATCTGTGTAACATGCAAAAGATATTTCAAATGGCAGGAATAAATGCATACGACAAGTTAAGCTGGAAACATTTTTGCTTGCCATGTACTTAAAATACATTTCACAATTAGAGTAACAAGTATCAGTACATTGTTATGTATGATATAATCTCAGATGGGAAAATGAAATCACACAAAATGTTTTTGATTTTTGAAGAAAATCCGCAAGTGACCAGATTTAATAAACGACATAATGTTGGACATTGGAAAACACTTTTACATGGATACTAAGGATTGTCTCCTTTGAGTTCTTAAGATTGAAAAAATTCTGCTTAGAAAAAAACAATAAATAAGCATATTATCTAACACATTAGAATATCTTTTTTTTGTCCATCTTTAGATTACGAAATGGAGAGGAACCTTCCAATATTGTTACGTGTTGTAAGAGGAATTTATTAACTTGTTTGCTTATTTTCATATTAATGAGAAAGACCTCTTATACAGATAGTAGAAAAACTAAAACTCAAAGTCGTATTACTATAGATCTTTCAGGGCTGCATAATGCAAGACTAAACCACAAGTGGTCTTCCATCAAAACTGCTTGAAGATGAGTCAGACTAGAAGGGGCTGCAGCTTTCGTTGGTCTCAGGAACTCCAAGGACTCTGTCAACTGAGAACACTGGCCTCATGGAGGAGTATCTTCTCCTCCCACATCAGATAGATAGATAACATAATCAGACACTTTGAATTAAGGAAGCTTTTAAACCATCTGTCAAGCTAGGCCCTGGGGTTCTGATGTCTACAAAAAAAAATAAACTAAACCACAAAACAAAAAAAAACCACAAAGTCTCTAATGGACAGACAGAGTCCTAAAGGTAATTAAGTGTTACAGGGTGAAGAATCACTGCATGTGATCTCTGAGAGGTTTACTCTCACGGTAATCTACTGCAATTCCAACTGCCCACTTTTTCTGCTTTATAATACTTTTTATTTTATGAGAATATGAACTATCAAGACTTATGCAGCAACATTTTTTATATTCAAGCTAAGGATATATTTGAGTTATGAAAAATATTTTATATACAATACAACGCATAATGTGTCCATATACATTACAGACACTAAAAGAACAATTTCCACTCTTTGGGTAAAAGTGAAAAAGTGATAAAGTGTTACCACCCACAAAGTGAAATTTCTGTAATGTGCTGATAATTTCCAAACACAGCTTCCTTATCTAACATTGAAAGTTACATATATAAGAACATGTACACTCTAATGATCTATTGCATTCAGTGAGAATACAGGATTTCACCTAACATCTTGTTGCAGTAAAAATACCCTTAGAGAGATGTTTGCACTCCTTTGCAACAACTTTAGTACAAACGAGACAGCCATAATATAAATAGTGGCAATAAAAACCACTGTCCTGGTTTGAGCTAAAGAGAACCAATTCTGTTCAGTTATTTTTACTTCTTTACTTCAGTCTCTTCTAAAAGGCTGCCCTTTCTGAAGTCAGCAGCATGTTTCTGCAGACAGTGTGTGCTACTGGCAGTGATAACACCTGATGTTTGCAGTTACTGCCTGGGACTGGGATGCAGAAAGGCTCTTGCTTATACTTATTCCTACAGTGACCAAGGCCACTGCTGGCTCTTGTGCGCCACGCTGGGGGTGCCGGGTAGTAAGAGGGGTCACAAGGAAGTAAAAGGTTCCACCTCCGGGGGGTAATAGACAGGACAGGTGACAAATAAGAATATTGCATTCCATATACGCCATATTCAGTACAAAACTGAGGGATCAAGAGAGTTTAGGTTTCTCTTTCTTCTCTTCTGCAATAGCTGGCATCCAGGGAGGACTCTCTCCTCTGCCACTGAACCTGGGACTTCCCCAGTGCTGTCTGCTCTGCAGTATCAGTGGGGATTGATATTGGCAGGGGGGGGGAGTTGGCTTTGATATAGGTTTTTTATATATGTATATAGTTCACTATTTTATTTATTTCCTTATTCATTTAGGTTGTTTTAATTTTCTTTTTGTGATCTGTAAATCTCTCTGCCTCACTACCTTTTCCTTCCCATTGGCGAGGAAGAGGGTGTTAGACAGCATCTGCCAGTGCTTAGTGGCTGGCCCAGCCCTAACTTGTGACAAACACCTCAAAATTGTCTACATGTACAGCTGAACCTCTGCTTTTCTACATTTAAATACAGTACAACTAAAAGCTAATGGCAAAAAGGATCTTAACTTTCCTGGTGCTCACGTGGCTCTAAGAAAGTCCTGCAATATGTTAACAATTAGCAAACCTGATGTCTTTGCCTTCTGCCAACCAGTTTCTTAGTTACTATATTCAGTACAAGTGGAGAACCAAAAGACTTGTCCTCAGGAAGACACTAAGAGAAGATACGAACACCATACCACCTTTCATTTGTATTTGATTCAAGATGTCACTTTTTTCTTTAAGTACTGACTTTTTGAAAAGTCTATTAATTTGATTTATGCCACTTTTTGGACAGTACAGTAGGAAAAAAGAAATTAAATATACTACACTTCCCTCATTTCAAATTTATGAAATGAGTCCAAATTTCTAAGTCAGTAGCTTCAGCAGGAGCCACAGCAAAAACGAAATTAAAACCATTCAGTCATCTCACAATAACAACAAAAATATTTATTGTAATGATTGAAAATCAACAACAAGCCACTTAGGAACTGAAGAATCCACTTATCTGTAGAAAGAAAGTTTAAAACCTACAAAGCAATGCAATTTTGGAAACAGATTCTTGCCAAATGGAATGCAGTGTTTAAACATGCGTCAATAAATAGGCCTTCTGTAACAGAAGATAAATGATATCTCCTGAACCAAACAAGGGTGTGGGCACAGAATCCATATGACATTTTTGTACTCTAGGATATTTTCTTGAAATATGAGGCAGAATCTCAGCCTACTGCAAGCTTTCAGGATTCATTCAGCTGCCAGAAACAGTGATAATCAAGAAAAACTACTCTGGTCTTCCAGGGTATTTCAACGAACTCAGAAGAAAATTCTTTCAATCTGATGATTTGAGTATATTATAATAGTTTTGGTCACCTCATATCAAGCAACTGGTAAAATCTTTGAGAAGGATTTTAATGTGTGAGCTGGAGAGAAACATGACCTTCAGAATTAGACAAATCAGCCTTGCAGCTATGGGACTCAGGGTGACCACTTTTGCACTAATTTATCCAAGAAGAAAAGGACTTTTTTGTTTGTTTGTTTTTTAAATGGAAGGAAACAACCACAGACAAATCAGGAAAGTCTGATCTGAAAACAGAAACCTGTAAACAATTTCTGCTGATGGAATGTTTACATGCAACTCTTATGTCTGCTGTGTAGTGGCAATTTCTGAAGTATCACTTCCTCACATAAAGATCACTAAAGTCCTTGTTAGATTCCTGCTACTTTCAGGTATTGTAGTCTACACAAAAGCATCATATCTTGTTCTGCAGTATTTGAATTTGTGGTATTGTACATTTGGAGTATTAATTAAAAAAATAATCAGAAGTGTATAGAAATAAAGGAACATTTCTTTTTGTTTGTTTTGCCAACACTAGGTGATCACTGGTGTAAGATAGTGTCCCCTTAGTACTAAGCAAGTAATCTTTTATTTCTTGTTTCTTAGCTACAACATTAAAACAATGAGCTACACTGTATCATCATAAACAACAAAGTTTCCTCAGAAACAAACAGAATACACTGGGTAGCTGTGTCTCCATTGTCTTTATTTCAAACTCCTAATTTTTATGTTAATTCATAACTCGTTCAAGGACTTTTAAAGCAACATTAAGAGAATGTGTTTTGACAGTTTCCTTATATCTTGGTGTAAATTAGAGAAACAGCAAGTATAAATAAAGAAACCACAGAGAGAATACGTTAATCACCTCAAGATGAGCTCTCTGCGAGTATTTGGGGTTTTTACGGTTTTGTTTGGGGTTTTTTTGTGTTTGTTTTTTTTTTAATAATTTTAAAACAGGACTATAATTCCTCAGATTTCTCAATTCTGCACACAGTGAGATGCTACTGGCTTAAAATTTTCTAAAGCAATCTGTTTCTTCCCTTTGTGCTCCAAGCTATAGCACAATTTCCACTCTGAGAAACAAAATACAATTTCCTTGCACAAACAAAATCACTTAACATCACATTTTTTATTACTTTTTTTAAGTGTGGGGAAAAGTGGAAGGGATAACAAAGAAACAAAGAATTAAACAACCATTCTTGTAATCACTCTTCTGTCATCCAAGTGTAACTACTAAGTTGCCTAAAGGATACAAATTCATGTAGTAGAAATAGAGTTAAAATAAATAGTACTAGTGATATAAACCGGATGTATTCTACAGGAGAAAGGAAAACTTATATTTATTGACTTATCATTTGATACTGAATTCATAAGGAGGAGCAATCTCAGTTGAACTGAGCAAGAAGAAGTAAAAAGAATGGATTTCCATTTCATGTGTTCGATTAAGCTTTGAAGATACTGATTCAATGCCTTTTGTTACCCTTATTGTACTGATACACACTTCCTGAGAACGTGGTCACAGAATTCCAATTTCTCTCTACATCTGCTACATTTCTTTGCCTTTGCTTTCTTCCTGTGCTGACTATTTAGATAGTAATTCTGCAAATATAAGCATAAACGTTTCGTAAGAAATTACTATTTCTTACTATATTCATGTTAGACCCAGTGATTGTAACTGTATAGAAGCATAATTTTGTAAGGAATGTAGAAGTACATTGGAATAAGATGTTGTAGATATCAGTCTCTTTAACATCAATTTACATCTGCAAGAGCCCAGAACTCTTCCAGAGTTTCCAGCAGCACCAATGGCAGCTGACAAACTCATTCAGGATCTCCAGGATATGCCAAATTTTGACAACCACTCAAATACAAAAATATTACTTCCATTCTTGACTTCTACACTGAAGGTATGTGTTAAGAGGTTTTATGGTAGAAAGTCTAACCACTCCCTGGCCACACTAAGAGAGTGTATATTAGTCACTTGTTGCTCTGGCATCTGAAAAGTAAATAACGTATTTAACAAACACTGTATGGAGTGATATATTATTCTTTAAAATACATATTTTTTCATTGATAGACTGGAGGACAACATTTTCATTTTTTTATATTTTTTGAAGAAAAGTTTCTTAAATTGTCCAATTACTATGTAATTAGAAACTTCCAGAGATGTCTGTGAGACAAATACATGGTTTGGGCCTAAAAGCCTAAAGCTCAAATGGAAAATTCACACCTTCACACAGTGACCATAGACTTCTGTAGAAGCTTTGTTTTTCTGGTTTAGCCACATTTTTTTTTCTGTATTTAAGAATTTATTTTTCTCAATGGGGCTTGTTCGGTTTTTTGTGCTTTTTTTTTTTTTTTTTTTGGACCTCACTACAACAGTTGACCAGACTCAGAAATCTGTCAAATTAGGGACACTCAGGTACTTCTGTACTTCACTGGAATTTTCATCATTTCTGGCAGGTGTCAGTTTGTCCTCTTGGACAAAATTTCTGAAATAGTTCTATTTCTTTCTTAAATGTAGAAACCTTTCCTACTAGGATCACAAGAAAACCACTTCAACCACTTCCTGGATTCCCAAATTCTAATCCTGGGTTTCAGTTACCTTATAAAGATGTATTCCAGAGTTCTCTGTGGCTTTTAAGAGCTCAGCAAGACCTTGTCGATAAGGCTCTGTCCCCTACATTCTTCACTCTGTTGAGATAGGAGGAAAAAGAACTGAAGATTCACATAAACAAGGAAAACACAAGTCAACAGGAAAACAAATGGAATCAACAGCTGCTGTCAAATCTAACAGAAGGAGCAGATCACTAGTAAAATCTGGTAGATAGTTACAGTAAATCATAGAACACCACCTGTAGGTAATTTGATATATTATGTGATCTTGTCTCCTCATGAAAATGAGTTTGACCCATGACTTGTGTGCCAAAACTTCTGGTTGTTTTTAGTATCACATCCCTAAGAAACTACATTTTAAGGACATTTTTTTATGAATATCATTAATGACTAATAGATATGTTTTTGATGTACTAACTAGATGTTTTTACTTCTCTCACAGTATCTGAAATTATTGTCTATAAGTTTCTTAGGTTTACTTAACTGAGCAAGAAGATATTTCAACTTTTTTTTTATAGTTTGTTATCAAGAAACTAGTTGCACCAAGTAATGGGAGGAAAACAATCCTTGATATATGTTAGTTTGTGTGGAAGGAATCCAGTTTGATTTCCCTTGTGGCTCTTTGCCTTTTGCTCTAGAGGGCTGATGTTTATATTTTCCAGTGGGTACTGAATTTGTGCACAAAGAGAAAGTTTTTGAAAAACACAGAAAGCACATGATCAGATGGAGCATGACTGAAGCATATGTAGCAGGATATTATTATCTTCTACCTCCAAAGAGGGGAGAGGTTTTTACCATGGTTGTGGAGCAATTATTTTAAGAGGTATTAGTTATGCAACTGGTAACATCACAGAACAAAATCTGTCTTAATGAGAAGAAAAGTGTCTCAAATTTCAAAGTTATATTATAACAAATCACTAATAAAGTTATATTGGTGTCACTATTGTTACTACACAGTATGTGATAAAGCCATGATGTCTAGAAAACTCCATAAAATTAAGGTTATATTTACATATAAGGGCATAATTTCAAATTCAAAAGCTCTGTACTTAACCAAAATTGAAGGGTTCATAAAGTTTCAGCATTTGCTCCTCATGGGTTTTAAGTGAAATAGCGTACAGGAAGAAAGCTTCATGCTACTTTTATTTTTTTTTTTTGTTGCCCATTTCTGTGTTTGTTTGGTAAACAATAAAAAAAATGTGAAGAAAAAGAATCTACAGCAATCCTTATACAATACTCTGCTAGCCTTAGGTAAATATACACTATTTCGCTAAAATAATGTCATCAAAAGAGAGGTTTTAGTACTTTATGTGGCTGAAGGAATGTGCAGCCTGACCCTTAGATCATATCCTGGAAACACTGTGAGGTGAGTCACAGGGTTTAGCCATAGGTTTTACAGGAATCAAGAATGTTGATCAACATACATGCCCCATGTTTCTTTACTGGTTAAGCTCTTTGTTTGTTTTGGCTGCAGTTGGAATAAGATCTTTAAATGTCTGTGCCTGAATTATTTTATTTTGTTTTAAAGAGGATCCTATATGTTGGAGATGTGCAAATAAAATATGATGTGTCTTTCACAACAAATTTTTTA
Source organism: Trogon surrucura (assembly GCA_020746105.1). Lineage (NCBI taxonomy): Eukaryota > Metazoa > Chordata > Aves > Trogoniformes > Trogonidae > Trogon > Trogon surrucura. The sequence goes on along the minus strand of CM036617.1, from coordinate 106,198,397 downwards.
CCTTTCTGAACTGACTTTTTAAATCAGAAGGTTAAAATATTTTATGCTTTCACTGTGCCAACTGAAACAAAAACAGATTTGAGCCGGTAGCAAGTTACGAGAGACTGTCCAGAGATATTTCACAAGGCTCCTGTCCATGAAAAAATATTTTGTTTTCTGTGTATTCCATGTGTGATCACCAGTCAGTGGTAGACATTCAGAACAGATGTCCACAATTAAAAATCCCACAATTCTTGTTTGATGTCTCTTTATGCAGTTATACTGATATACAGCTATTGCCTCAAGAGTGGATTTCAGGTCAAATTTACCACTTGTATACACTGTTTGCTGAACAGTCTCGGGGCTTGCTTGGATAATCTATCCAGCATTCAAGGGGAAAACCTATGCTTTTCCCAGAACCTGATTATCTTCCTTGCTACCTAGCCCAACAGCTTTTTGTTAAACTGTTTTCCATTGCAGCTCCTGTACTGGACACATATCTAGCAGACAAAACAGCCTGGTGTATTTCCTAGGAAGACCTTGACTTCATCTGTCAAGATAACGTGGGCTTTGTAGCCAGATTGACTTTGTTTGCCTACTCAATCATAAGAAAGAGTAAAATCCTGAGAATGCCAAGGACTTAAAATCACTCAGGTGTTGGTTTTGTTTAGAAAATCTGATTCAACTACCCACTTCAAAAGTGTCTAAGCTAACTAGTCCAAATCTGGTTTAAGCAGTCTGTGAACCAATATTCTTAAGGTCCGTCACTGAAGTGTCAGTGGTCTCGTTCAAAATGTTGAAGTAAGAATTTGATGTCATGAGCTTGATCACATCTCATTACTATTGATATAACTTTTATTTGAGGAGCTAGTATTTGGGGGTTTTTGTATGTTTTTGGAGAAGACTATGAATAAGCACCATGGTATAACAGAGAAATTACTGCGATTTGGAGAAATATATCCTTGCTAACTTACCCTCCCTTAATCACATCTCTTTTTTTGTTTGTTTCCATATTTCCAGTTATTACATAAAAATATACATAAAGTAGACATTTTGTAGTCAAGATATATTAAAGGAAATTTTATTTTGAATTCTTACTCATATACTGTGCCTTGACAAAGTGTCGCTACTGAACATATATTTAAAAGCAGTTCCTAGCAAGTTAGAAACATACCTTTAGAAACATTACTTCATCTGTTTTATCAGCCTTTATCTTATCCCTACACTATACTGAATTCAGTTTCCCCTGCCCTTTTTCACTCTCATCTGGTGGTGAATGGCCTCTGGAAAATACTGGGTGTGGATAGACTTCCTTGCTCACTAGGGAAGAGAGGAGTTTTCCCATCCCAAGAAGTGTTGGTTGTTATTGTTCCTCACACCCTTCTGAATCACATAAAGTAACTCTGCTTTTCAATATCAGTCTTTTCAACACAGGACAAGTGGGAAAAAAAGCACTTAAAATCATGCCCTCTACTAAAAAGCACAGAAAGTGTCATTTACTAGGTACATGGATAAGCTCCACCCTATCTGACCATAAATATTTGATTTCTGTGGGAAATTGTCAGGCATACTATATACAATAGATATAAACAACATAACCTAAGCCCTCAGCAAAGTTAGTTTATTGTGAGGTTATTGCTTCTTCATGCTTTTGATTAAGTTCTGCATGTTCAGCCCTGCTATGCAGAGGGAGCTCAGTGTCTGTCATGAAAACTGAACAAAGCAGAGCTTTTTGCATGATAAAATAATCAAATGCTAGCTATCTACCATGAAAGACATGAGGGTGTATTATGTATTTTCATGTGGACAAAGGGGACTCCACCTATTTCCATTTGGGATTTATCACTAGCCTCTCATATTAATTCCAAAGATGGAAAATAAATAAGATCATATCAAACTTGGGAGCTGCCATTAAAATGGTTTGCTAGTTTGTCTTCAGATCACAGAATTGTCACAAATATACTGGAGAGAATGCCAGTACAATGTTTGACTGTCTAAAACTAAGATTTTTAAAATACAGTCATCAAATTTTGATAATGAAATTACTTGCGATTTGAACTAGTACAATAGAAACATTCTCTGTGAAAGTTACGTATTGTATTTTTCCTGTTGATAAGAAACAAGCCCCATTCTTTCCTTCCTTTGAACAGGACATTTCTTCTAAAATTATTTCCTATAGATTTGACACTTGCGATAAACACATGGTGGAGGGTGTATAGTAAGTGAAAGAAAACAATAATAATGCAACTATTCCCCCTTCTCTTTCTTCTCTCTATTTCTAGAATACCTGTAAGGTACATACAGAGTGTAAACAGCGTAAGAAAGGGGTTTTTTCAGAATTTCTAACGAAGAACCCATTTCATACCTTTTCAGGAAGTAAAAGTATGACATAAACACATTTTCTCTAAATTTTACCTCTGAGCATGCCAAAAACCTCAAGAATTTCTTACAAAATATATGTTACATATGGATAAATATTTGTCCTCATTTATACGGCAAATCTTTTCCTAAAACGTTTAAGCTATGGCACAGTCTCATTGAGCATGAGAACATTACCCAAATTCAGGACTTATAGCATTAAAAATATAGTAAATTCTTCATTTTTTACAACTCAAATAATACAGTGATAGAGATTTAAGTAAATTTTAGACATGCACTTTGTAACATGTTTTGTTCCTTACATCTTTTACTTGCTCTGTAAGGTCCACAAGTATTTTACTGTAAAATATACCTAATTCTAGCCACAGCCAAATCTTCTACAAGAAATTCAACAAAGTTTCTTTAATGTATGTTCCCTTTCAGCCCCCAGCTATTGTTATGAAAATGTAGATTTGATGGTCAGTTGTTATCAGGAATTGAGCAGATGGCAACAAATACATCCATAGCTGGGATGAAAAATAACATGTTAAACACTCACACTGTGAATATTTCAATTAATTTAATTGAAAGTATTTTTGGATACTTACCTTAAAATGTTATTACATGTGTAGTGAAAGAACAGATTCTAAGTAACAAGGGGCAAAAAAATAATTTCATAATAAAAGCAGTTGCAGAAGCCCAGGGTAAATGCAAACCAAGTGTGATCTTATTCAAGAATCACAGTTTTGCTGTTCTCAGAAAAAGCAGTTCTTGCTTACGAAAAAGAAATACTGATTCATAATAGACTAATTCTAATATTTGGAAATATGTTTTTGACTTGTGTTTTATAAACCTCTCACACACAGTCAAAAGACAGCCTACCATACCCTCAAGTCTCCATTTAATAATCCAAATTATCTGCCTCTTTTGATTCATTTCACATTCTCCCCATTTTCCCATACTTAACATTAAATTAAACTGGCTTACAGAAGAGAAATGCTTTGATCACTCATCTAATTTGATCAACAAACAGCGTTTTGGACAGTTAACATACAAAAATACTACCGTGAGTGAAACCCACCCTTTGAACTTTAGCACACATTGTTACTTGCTCGCTTCTGTTTTCCCAGGCTTCTGTAGACCTTTTTGTTACGACAAAAGCAGTGCTGAAGAACTGTAACTTCCACTTATTATTTCAGAAGGTGTTTCAGGACAAAGCTGGACATGGAAACTTCTGCTTTTTTGTTGAGGAGGGGGGAGGAGAGGGAAGGGGTGTTAGTTTTTTCTAAGGTGAGAAGCAGGTCTCAAACAATAAACTTTACACAGGAAAAATTATTCATCTCTGATAGTATTCCAGGGAAAGGGAGTGCTAAGCCTGAACGTGTTAGAGGAAGCTTTACATATCTCATTGACCTCCCAACACACTTATGAGAAAGTGCCATTCAAAAATCTTGCTTGCTGGTTCACTTACTCTTTTCTGAAGGAACTTGGAAAAGGTCCATTTTATTCCAAAGGAAAAGGCAAATTCGGTTTTACTCACTGAAATTTCCTTTGCCAAAAGGATCAAACCCTAACTTGTCATATTGCCTCAGAGAAGATAAATTACACTCTCTACCTCCCAGCAAAGGACACATTAACAATTGTCCTATTCAAATACATATGAATACATATGCAATCATATGAAAAAAAGAAATGTTTTATTTGACAGTGTTCCTGTGTTCCTAACATCCAAGCCTTTAATAATTTTTATTTCATTTCTTTCTATTTTGAACATGTTTAGAGATACCTAACAAAGGTCCAAGGGTCTAACACTAGACTCGCATTAAGATTTACTGTTCTAACGTCCATAAAAAACCATGGCAACTGGGTACTAAAATAACTGTCCATCTGAGCCTAAAAACTCACCAAAGAGTTAGAAAAGAAGTCTGTGGCAGAACAGGGAATCAATTCCAAGTCTCCAAAAAAAAATTTCTTGCCTAAATTTCTTTCAGCAGTAGTTTCAAGTATCTGCATGGCCTAATTGTTTCTTTCCTATCCCCTCCCCCCACAAACACCACCTTTTCATTTACACCAGGCTCAATATTTGTGTGGTGCTCGGTAAAACAGATCATGGTAACATGATCCATGCATATTCCAGGACCAGATAAAAAATGCTGCTAAGTCAAAGCCACTCTAAGAAAGACTATAACAGATAAATGTTGTTTTAAAAGAGACACAAGAGACAATTCTAATGAGAAAGCAGTGAGTCTACAGAAATATTCTTCACATGGTTTAGAACCATTGTTGGTAGCAAAATGCTCAAAAAACCTCAAAACCCAACTGATTAAATGAGTATATTTGCAAACAATGGAATTACAAAATCAATATGGTAGGGCTCCCAAAATCTAATTTGGGAGTTCAAATCATTCATCTCAATTTAGATTGTCCCTTTCAAAAGTTGGTATAATTACGTTCATCCTATTTCTAGATGAAGAAATAAAAAGTTCTATAAATTATTGCTAATACTACATTCGTGCATGTTAAAATCTCTCTTTTCATTTCCACTGCCTTTTTCCAGCTGCAATTGCTTGATCTACTCCCTATTTTGTTTTCATTGGTTCCTATCTTTAAATCTGTTTCAGACCTTCATTCAGCGTTCTCTCTGTCCTCCCCCAGAGGTAATTAATTACCTTATTGGAAAGTGAACTGGTAGTATTGAAGTTAATAATTTCAGATTCACAAAGATTATTATGGACTGAAATTAAAAAAAAAAATAAATTGTTACTCCCCGTAATGTTTGTTACATGTTCACACTGCTGAGATACAGTTTTTCATCAGCATTAGGAACCTTCTATCTACGAGGCTGTACACCTGAAACTGCATCTTAAAAACATTCCACATCTACCTGCACCTTCTGCAATAGTAGAGGAAGGTCTAGACTAAGCAGGAGTTTGCAACATTCGTAACCACAAACTTTGAAAGAAAACTTTATATTTTGCATCAGAATGATGTGGTAGCATTTGACACAGGTAAAGAGAAAGACACATAGAAGCAATGAACAAAAACGTGTCAGTCTGTCAATCAGTCTATCCCAGTCAAACAACAATTGCAATGCCACCACCACAGCACTAATTATAGAACGGTTAAACAAACCCACTCTACGCGAATTCTGAAACTGACTTTAAATTGAACCACATAGTAAAGATAACTACATTTTGAACTATATGAGGTGCAGGCTTAGACACAGATTCAAACGAATACTTTCTCTAAAATAGTAATTTCATAGTTTCATATGGCAAGGTCTGGGAAACACACATGTAAGAAAGAAACTGCAGAATACAGCAAATATTTTGTTTTCTAAACACCATTTCTTGCAGATTTGTGGAAGAGATCTGGCTGGTAAAAGTGTTAAGTGGTTACACATCTATTTGTGCGAGTTTTGGCTATGTGTCACAAACAATGAATCTAACTATTCAAAGTTAGCAACAAACACCCTGAAACAGAATTTTTTCTTTCCCTTCATGGCCACAACATACAAAATTCCTAAATTCAGCTCATTTGTCTGTATAACTTCCCCACAGAAACCAAAACTGTTGCTTTGTCATGAAGTTGGGGGGTTTATTTTGGATTTTTTTTTCCTTTCTTTGGTTTCTTCACCTTGTCTGACCTTTATTGAAAAATTGCTTTGTTTTGTTTTGTATATGACATACTGTAAAGTTTCCTTAACTAATCATTTCTTGACTCAGCTTTCTGAATGACAGATTTGTTAATGTGAAGGTCTTGGTAACCCTAAAAGTACTAAAAAAATAGATTGATTTCAGTGTGACGAATTGTTGTAAGTTGAATACGTCACAATTAAGCAAAATTGCACCCCTGACAAACTGGCTGTCAAATGCTGATTAGCTGTCAGTTTCATTCGTCTAAGCCAAAACAGGACACACGCTAACAGCCTTTAGGCCTGTATTATTTCATTTGTAAATCACCTTGTCCGTGAACTGCTTTTTGCTGACGATGCCGCCCTCATTGCTCACACAGAAGCAGCTCTGCAGCACTTAACATCCTGCTTTGCAGAGGCTGCTGAGCTCTTTGGGCTGGAAGTCAGCTTGAAGAAGACAGAAGTTCTTTACCAACCTGCACCTCAGGAAGTCTCCCATCATCTCCACATCACCATAGGCAAATCAGAGCTTAAGTCAGTCCAGCAGTTCAACTATCTAGGAAGTATCATTTCCCCAGATGGTAAGATTGACAGATAGACAACACGTTAGCAAAGGCATCCAGAGCTTTTGGAAGACTCCATAAAAGAGTCTGGTGCAATAAACACCTGAGGAAAAGTATAAAGGTTAGTGTCTACAGAGCCATTATACTGTCTACTCTTTTGTATGGGTCTGAATCATGGGTCATTTATTGCCACCACCTGTGACTCCTCGAACGCTTCCGTCAGTGCTGCCTCCGTACAATCCTAAACATCCACTGGACTATGTGACTAATGTTACTGTCCTTGAACAGGTAGGTGAAGAAGGGTCCCTTCGGAGAGCCGGCCGAGTAACGACCATCACACCAATATGGCTACAAGTCATCCTCCCTTTATTGCTCCGGACAGCTCAATATATACAGTTCAGCAGTGTCCACGTGCCTGCCCCTTAACAGAGTTGGTCATTTACAAGTTTACACATGCCAGCGTTTTATTGGGTAGTGCTTTTCAACTGTGCAGGCGGCTCTCGCACCCCCTTCTCCCCCCTGCAAGGCTCTTCACAAAACAGATGCACCTCCTCCTCTCCGTGCCCCAAGGCAGCTCCAAGGCCAGAGCCTTTGTTTAGGCATAAACTGGGTCATCCAAACCTTTTAAAGGGATACAGTGCCTCTGCTCCACAAGACATTCCTCTACAGGCAGGGGTCACCAGTACTGAGGCCATGCTGCTGAGGATGCAGCTGCGCTGGGCAGGGCACATCTCCAGGATGGAGGATCACCACCTCCCTGAGGTTGTGCTCTGTGGTGAACTCGCCACCGACTGCCGCAACAGAGGAGCCCCAAAGAGGAGATACAAGGACTCTCTGAAACAATACCTTGGTCCTGGCCATATTGACTGTCATCAGTGGTCCACGCCGGCCTCCAGTTGGGAGACGTGGAGACACACCATCCATAACACTGCTGCCTCCTTTGAGAACACACGTAGAGTTAGTCTCGAAGAGAAAAGGCAACGCAGAAAGAACCGTGCCTCGCCAATACCGCCTAAGGAGACTTTCCACTGTGCCTTGCAACTGGACTTGCCTATCCCACATCGGCCTTTTTAGCCACCAGCGCACTTGTAGCAAGTGTAGGTAGAGCCCTTCCCACATTTTTGTTCGCGAAGCCTAGTCATGATGATGATTTCATTTGTATAATAACAGGGTTATAAAGTCTACCAGAAGAAAAAGGAGAATTGGTATTACATTTTGATTTTTTAATTGCTGAAAATTAGCTGCATTACTGTGAATACTGTGGTGATAATTTTCCTCTGTATCAGACAGGTTTTTCAAGGAAGTATAATTGTAAACCAAGGAAGTATAATTGTAAAGCAAACAAAAAAAACCTATCCCTAAAATCATTAATCAATCATTTCTATTTAACTTGATTTCTTCCATGGAAGAATTATTTTCTCTCTGCTGCACATATTCTCACATCTTTCAGCATGTAATATTCAGTCACCTCTGATACATTTTCTTTCCTTCTTTTTGTTGGATATTTCATGCCTGTTGAACAAGTTTACCAAAAACAATCAACAAATCTCTTTGCTTAGTTCAGGAAACCATTCACAGGCGTGAATGCATCCTGAGTAAGAGTAAGGATCCTGAACATTTCTAAGTTGGGTCTGACAGCAAACACCCAGGAAAAATAGCAGCCAGCTGGAGGTAAGAGAATGACATAGTTGTAAAAGTGCCAGGCTACAGCACAGTGTGTGAGCCTATGTCAGGTATCTAGGGAATAGTCTGCTGGCTAGATCTGGCTTCCTGATACCACTCCAGAGTATTTCAAACAGGCAAGTACATGAAATAATCTGGCCCACTATGCATGCAGTGACTGCATCTGTAGTTAAATAACAGAGGGAATAAAACTGTACCTCAGATTTTTTGCCAGCTAATAACTGACACATTATTCCATCTTGTGTTTTCCTGAGGGCATTGGCACTTCATTTGTCAAAGGCAGCCCCATTTTATAACCAGCATTTTGATTGTCCAAACTTTTCCACACACATATATCCTAGAAAAAAATAAGAAGAAGCGGTCTATTATATCTTCCCCCGTAGGCAAACTCTCCTAAATGAATAAACTAAAGTTTGAGATAACACACAAGAGTTTAGACTCTTAGTCTGGTATCATGCTATACTAGATGTTAAAAAGTTTGTGAAAAAGTGTATCTTGTGTTAGATGTGGTAAAAGAAACAGAAAATAATTTCTGGCTCCAAGAAACTCAGTCTCATTGCTCACTGTATAACAAGGAGATGAGACAAACAGAACAGAAGACAGAATTTAAGCCATTAAGGAAACATTCGGATGAGAAATTAGACAAAAGAGGAAAATCACAAGTCACCACCTGCAGAAAGGATACCTCCATATTGTTAAACAAAAAAAAATATTAGTGATGATAATGAGGGGGACTTAACTTTTTTTCCATCAAGTGTAGATTTTAAAATGACTAAAGCAGTGGTTTTGTGAGCAGTGAGATCCTCAGGAGAGAGACCAGAAAGCTGGCAGGTCCTTCAGGTAAAATGTTTGAATGATTTTGATTGATGCCTAATGGCAAAGTTTTACCTAACTGCATCAGAAGGTTAGGACTCTGAAATAAAACCCATGAAGCCAGAGCTGAAAAATAAGAGTGCGACCACATGCATTTTACTAGTGTTTAAGAATGAAGGTAAGGAAAATATTAAAGCCACAAAGGGGAAAAATTACAATAATCACTGTCTGAATATTAAGTTGAGAGTACTCAGTACTTCATAAACATTCAACACAAAAGCTCATCAAATAATGTTTATTCATTTTTGATTGTAAAGGTAAATATTGGGGTTTGGTATTAGCATGGCAGTTAGTGCTGGCTAACACCTGCTAGAGTAGGTACTCACAAATTTCTTGTCCCAGGATGTCTGTGTGGCAAACCAGAAAAGGAGGAAAGCGAGGAGAAAACAGCAACAGGAAAATTTCTCCCATCCTAAAAACAGAGGCAGCCCATTTTGGCTTTACATTCTGAAGGAAGAAAAGCTACTTCTCAAATCTTCCCGAGAAGATGAAGAGTTGTTCTTTTCCATCAGCTGAAAGCTCCCCAGAATATTTCACATAGCTATGAAACACAGAGCAAAGAGTTTCTATTTAAGAGGAGAAAGTAGATACATTAGGGTACAGAGACATAGGTGTGCCACAGCAGTGAGAACAGTGGATCCAAATAGGAAGCTTGGAAGCAGTGAAACAAAGGTGGCCAGAGAGGAGTAGTGAATCACGCTTAATTTGCTTGAAAGTACTTTGTGACAGCAGTGACTTCAAGACTCAGAGTTTTACGTGAGCTTACAGTTTGTGATAGAAAATCTGCGGGGCAAGAACAAAATGTGTTAAGATTTGTACATTCACATGTACTTGTCTAAATAAAAAAAATGTACCTCTTTTCTCTTTGGCTGTTAAATAACTTCTTATTACTCCTCCACAATTGTTGCCTCTCCCAGTTGATGCTGTGTGCATCACGAAGATGTGCAGCACTGCTGGTACTTAAGGGATTAAAATATGTAAGTTCAGACATGATTCCGTTTCCTCTACAGATGCAAGATTTTTCCATTAGCTTTTTTTTTTTTTTTTGCTGCACGAGTGATGGTTTTAATATTCTTACCACACTGTAAACACCCAGCTTGCAAAACAGAAGGATGACTAAAACGGTGACAAAAGCTCTTTGCAATGCGAAGTAAAGAGAAGACTACATCTGGAAGAACATGGTGAGAACAGTCCTCATAAGGGACTCTCAAACAAAGGGCATTAAAGTTAACTCAGACAGGATGAGAGAGACTCTACCTATCACATGTGATTTTATTCTTTAATGCCTTGTTTTTAAGGGCATTGTAAAGTGATTTTGTCTAGATCTCTTAACATGTGGATCATTAGTTCAGCATCTCTTTTCTTGTTTAAAATTACATTTTGTATTTATTTTTTAAAATTTTAATAAAACCGAATTTGGAACAAGGTCAAATATTGTCTTCAGAGACTTGTGTTTTGAAGATCTTAAAAATCTAAAATTTTCAGCTAAAATGGTCTTCATGTAGATTTTAAAAGCCAGTTGCAGGAGTAGTTTCTTTCACAGTGCATAAATACCAGCACTTACACAGAACAATATACATGTTTATTAAGCAATAACTGCCTTCACACCTGTCTTACCACAAGTTAGTGTTCCTCCTACACTGATGCCCTTGAAACCATGCCATATCAATGAGTTACACTTCATCTCAGACAAATATTAGGGCTAACATTTGTTATCTTGTGACTTTTGTAGAAGCAGTGGTAATGTTTTGTAGGTCCATGTATGAAGTATGAGATGCAGCAGCTTTTCAAGAAACTAGTATTCAGGGCACAAAATTCCATTTCTGAGTGAAAATTTGAGGAGAGGGGGAAATCATTGCATATTGGAAAAAGACTTTAAACTTTTCTTGAGACAAGAATCCTCAAATGTTGTTTACAGAAACTGACACAATATTTTTGCTTGGCTTTTCAAAACAGACTCAAGATGACGTTCTGCGATCTTTCTCAACCCTGACAGCCTCAACAGCCAAGCAGCTTCGACTCATCCTGTGGCTGGAACTCTGGCTCCAGACAGGCAAACTGTTGGTGAGGTAAGCAAGTTTCCATGGAAACCTGCCTAGTTTCTGTCAAGACTAACTAAGAAAAAACAACTTGTTCCCACAGAGTGTTTTGATGATATTGAATCAGCATTTTTTCAAAAGTTCTGCTAATAAAACACCTAGACTTGTATCTGAGGACTAGTTTAGAAAGATTGGTTAATACAGAGTAACAACACATTGTGATCTCAAAGAAAGTGAGTGAGTCTGCTACTGACTTCCTTATTAGGAGTTAATCTCCCAAAGCATCATTCTTTCCACCTGGACAAAACCCCGACACTCCCACATGTACATACATAATGTATATGCAGGTGTGCATGTAGACACACTTGTGTAAACTGGAAGAAACCTGCAAATCCCACCTTAAAGAGTAAAATCTTGGTTCCTTACTTTCAGCACTATATTTACACATGTATTACTATTAATTCAGTGACTGTAGAAAGGTTTCTGAGTCTAAATGAAATAGACCTTTACAATTCTATTATTAACAAGTTATTTGAAGAGCCTTCTTTGCTTCCTGGAAGACCAGTCAAAGATTCTAGCACACTGTTCCATGGCAGAGCTTCTAAAGAACGTAACAAAACAGACACATGGGTGATAAGACCAAAAAAAAAAAATCAGAGAGAGATCACATTTCAACAAACCTTTAGTAGATTTAGGATTATGCATTGTGAAGTAAAGGAGTGTGCACAGAGTGCCTCGAGAGACAAAGTTACATTACCTTAGTGAATAGTGTTCACTGTGATGAGACAGAGGGCAGCAGCAGAGGATAGCCCGTATTTGTCATTAGAAGACACCAGAACTACATTTTGTCTGCTGAAGACACAGGCTGTGTTTGTACGCTCTTTGAAAGGAAGGCATGAAGTTGGCAAACATGCAATATATCTTTCACTGTAACTGCCGTAATATATGTTCCTCAATTGCGAGTAATTTACACCCTTGAACATTGCAGGTGGAGGCCTCAGGAAGTAAAGTTTCTCTTACAGTTAGGCCTTCCTACATTTATTTGTTTGGCTTGCAGGAGATATTACAAAATTGTGTCTCTGACATGGTTTCTCACAACTCTGCAATATACAGATCTTTATTTTTCAGCAAACCAGTATGGATTTCTCTCCACAGTGGTTTTTGTTCGTTTGTTTCTCTTTGTGGGTGGGGTCATGGTAGGTAAAATTAGATTTACTCATTCTACACCTGAGAACCTTCAGGGCATATTCTGTAACATTGCTTTCAGGGTGCTAGCTTTAGTTTAGATGAAAAAGAGGAGGCACCTGTGTGGCTAGTAGTCTTTCTGCATTAATAATCACAAAAGAATGCAAGGTAACTTCAGGATTACAAATTACGTGCTTTACTTTTCTCTGTTAGCAAAATTTTTTTGACATTCTACTTACTCCTGATAAAATAGAACGGACTGTGGTTTTGTCTGAACTGAGAACTAGTAAAGAATTTCTTGTTACAGTCTTTAAGAGCAACTTTTTTGGTAAAACAGCATTATAAAATTAGATCAGAAAACTTTCATGGTGCTTCTCACGGAAAATTAGGTGTTGGCAGAGGTATTAGCATCTTTAGAAGCTTACTAGATTTCAGAAATAAAGATAGCTCTATTAAAATTGTTATAACAAACACCAGAATTAAGATTTCTTTCAAATTATAGGTTAATTTGTCTTGTGGTGTTACATATATAATGACTGTAGACCTAAATATTCGTTAATTAAAAAAAAAAAAAAGGTATTGAAGACAAAAGCACTAACAGTCATAGATCTATTACATACAGTAAAGGCACATATAACAACGCAAGGTACTGTAAATAAACAAGCTGGACACGGTTGTGTTCTCAATGCATCATTGCACCATTACAAAGTATCACGCAAACTGGGACAGAAGATAAAATGTTGCCAGAATGTGTACCTAAAGACTTGGCACTAGCTTCATTTAATTTCATTACTGTTCTTCATCACATAAAAAACCATCCAGAACAGCAGGATATAATCTTTATTATATCTGACGTCAGTAACTTAAGACAGATAATAGGATATTTCTTGGTGTTTCATCCCCTTAAGGCCTTCTCAGTCCAGAGTAAAGGATTCTTTGGAACATAAAAACTAACAAAGAGTTAGTTAAGATTTGGATAGATGCTGGAAGTAAGGTTGTCATTTTTTTAGCCAGGGAATTACAGTTTTTTCCTATATAGAAATGAGGCTTGAAGCTCAAAGAGGAAGTAACAAGATTATTTTGGCACACAGGATTACAAGTCTGTTTCTTCTCTTTCAGACTGAAGCACTACAACTTTTATTTGAGCATTTGAGTTACAATACTCCCTAGTGACTTAACTGTACTACCAATGTTTATCATGCTAGCTATGCTCTCTGTATATAGAGAAATCACTCAACAGCAATATATTGCATCTTCAGGCTGATTTTAACGTCAGTAACTTCTATGTGGCTTGTTCTATTGTAGTCTGTCTTCCAACAAGCGCAAATCAGCTTTCTACCTCTTTTTAAATCTTCCCATAAGACTTTCCACTTGATGGTATTTCTAGTTGTCTCCTTAGTGAGCTCTAACACTCCTGCTATGATGAAGCACACTCTCAATTAAAATTTAAAAAAAAAAAATCAAATCAAAACAAGGCAAACCTCCTTGAACACTGATCACCTGGAAAAGCAACTAAATAGGTACATGCTTGTCTGATTCCTAGCCCTTTAATGAGCCAGACTCAGTAAGATCATAAGATAATTTAGGTTCAAAGGCACCTCTAGAAGTCATCTAATTCAAACTCCTGTTCAATACAGGCTCATCATGTATATGACAGTTTCAAACTAATTTTGAGAGTGTTTATAGTTTCTGTACTCGGCAAACCTAGACTATACACATAGTCTAAACTCCAAAAAAAGGAAGCGAAGACATTGTGTTCTTTAACTGTACAGTTGTTCACACTGGATATTGTTTATATATGTACTTAATGCAATCTATACAAAACTATTGTCATTGTTATTGTGCCTGAAAAGACTTTTTTGGTTTTGTTTGTTTGTTTTGTTTTTTTTTCACCCTACAGCCACTCTACAAAGGTATTTCTGTACAAAAAATCAGTTTGGAACGTTAAATTATTTCAATGTCAAGAAAATGCACATCCCGTATTTTTCAGCAGATCGCAAAATAGCTGTTTCTGACAAAAGACCAACTGGAGCATACAAGAAAAGAAATAAAGAGAAAAATAGAAAGAATGAGAAACAACTTTCTTCAAAACATCATGAAAATTAATTGCACCATCTTGTAAGTGCTGCCATGCAGATGGGTTTTTTTTTTGAATGTAGGTGAGATATGTTATGGCTCTAAAATCTGCAACTAGTTCTGCAAATGTAGTTTTACTTCCAGTTATTTTTGGAGAAAGTTTATAATAATAATTGAAAATCTATGTCTCAGAATTTTAAGTTCCATGCTTCAGATGCAGTGATAATTACCAGCAACTTCAGTGCCCATAAGGATAGCATTCTTCACTAATACAGAAGCATTATTTTTAAATACAGTTCAATATACATTATACAGAAGTTCAATATTAATATTTATTCCACAAGCAAGAAAGATAAGAGATTTGGTATTTGTTAGGGAAAACTCATACAAATGCAGTGAAACATGTTCAGAACAGGTGAGACTGTATCATCCATTAAACTGTGCTTAAGCTGAAAAATACATTAAGTTCTACACGTATATGTAAATATAGCAGAAAGCTATTTGTTTTAACTGACACCTGTAAAGGAACCATTCAGGTTACAATGCAGTAACAGTACGTAAGATTTCAAAATGCTTAGATATGCGTCTACAGACAAGTCCCCAAGAATCTGAAGTTCAGTTACATGACAAGCTCTGAACTGTCCTGAGTATCATTGATATAATAATAATTTCTCTTGAAGCTTAAGGTTCTTGTAGGTACCAGAAAGTAAATTAGAACATAATATTCAATTCAGTATTATGTCTTCATCCAGAAAATTTAAGCCAATCAAAATATTGAAAGAAAAAGAAGAAAAAAAGAAGCTGCCAGTAGACAGGACAAAAAGATGCTATTTAGTTCAGCAGTAACGCCTTTAATGTATCTGCAATTTACACAAAAGTTACCTCACTTTGGAATCTCCTTTATCCATTTTTGTTACTTCACTGATGAAAATTCTGACTTCTCTTCCATTCCCTCTCTCTTTTCTGTCCAGGCTCTCTTTCACCTTGTTCCATATGCTTGGTATATCCTTGGTAAATTCACTAAAACCAAAGAGAACAGAACTCAACACCAAAAAGGTTAATTTTAAGTCTGAAAACTGTTGCCTCAGCTTTGATATCTGAGCAGGTTTTTTTTTATTTCCATGGGTCCTTAAGCACACTTAAACACTTTGTTCAAACTGATATTCTACACTATTTTAAATTTGACAAGAATAAACTTATTAAGAGAGGATCAAAAAAGAAATAATGGATTTTCTGTGCAATGACAAATGGACACTAATTTATAAATAGCCACATGTTAATTCTCATGCTTTCTAGGACGAAAGTAACATGGAAAATAATTCTTCAGTGATACAATTTCATCCACGATCTGAAACTGGAAATGGGATTAATGCTTGACTTCTAAAACTGAAATGTGTTAGAACTGAATAGACATGCTGGGAAGTAGACAATGCTTCCTTCCCTAATCTGAGTGAGTTTTTGTGTTATGTTTAGTTGGGAACCTCCATAAGCTGAGGTTATTCAGGGTGTTAATGTTGGCTATGCTGATATTTTCTTTAATTTTAGTGACTTCATTTATAGGAAAAGCAATTAAGTAACAGTCACACTTGTATCTTATAGTTGCCCTCTTTCTTCCATTTTTCAATATTCAACTAGATCTTCGAATAAGCCAGTGAGTGCTCTAAAGTACACAAAAAAGTAGGCTCTGCTAAACAAAGTCGGGACCTTTAGACTGAGCTCACCAGCACCTGTTGATCTCCACACTAGTGGAATTTTTTTCAGGCTGTATCCTAATGCATGAAAACCATTTACTAAAAAGAGGGGAAAGAGGAGGAAAACTAAAATCCTCTACAAAAGTTCCCCTTTGTGTTTAGCCTTTTATGTAACAGGAGTTCTGAAAATGAGCGAAACAACAATTAAAAAAAAAATAAATCTCTAGTGCTCTTTACTCCTCTTGGGAGGTGGCTGTATTTGCTTCTAAACTGCCAGCTGAAAAACACTCCCAGCACCTGTGCATTGTTTCCTTACACAGTGACAGCAGCTGTTCTATCAGATCCCCAGGGAGCTAGAAGCTTTTTCGCATGGCCTTCAACTGAAAAAAAAGCCCTTACCATGGGTTAATGAAAAAAACCCCATCAAACAGAACTCCTGAGTATCATGAAATAGGAACAATTATTCTCTCTCTCTCTTTCTTCCTCACCATTTCCCTCTCTCCCGCCCCTTTCCACACGCTTACTTTAATATTTAAAATTCAATAATAAATACATATAAAAAAAAGATTTTTTTTTTGTCTATTTATGGATGACCATGAAATGACATTGAGTTTTTATTTTCAACTTCTCCTGTTAGGAAAGGATCGTTAGGTCCAACTCCCTGCTTCTCATAGGACTCTCTGGAACTGAATCATATGACTAAAGAACACCATCCAGATGTGCCTTGAACTTACATATGAAGTTATACACATATATATATTATATATATAATATATATTTAATAGTTACTATATTTGTAGCCTGAAACCCCACAAAACACTAATTCTGGAAGTAGCAGATTCAAGATTAAGTTTTTCTAGCTAAAGATCTTAGTTCAAGGAGGAAGCATTTGTATGCAGGGATTTCAAATATCTTCACTATTAAAAATCTAGGAAACTGAATGCTGAACTTTTCATCTCAGGAAACAGGCTAATCTGTTTCCCTTTGGGTTTTTTAAAGTTTGGAAAGAAATTTCTCCAGGTCTAACCTTTCTGATCCTAAAAGCGGACAACTGTCATGTGGATTGATGGATATTCTCTAACACAGTTCTTCTGCAACTGGAATGCACAAACACTCTCTGGTCCAAAACTCCAGCTATTTGAATTCACTAAAAACATTGATTTGACCTACATGAAGTCCTTTTGGACAGCTTTTCCAGTATATAAATACTAACACAGAGTACTCTGAAATGTGAAGAATGGGATTTTTCTGTCTATACTAGTTTACTAAACCAGCCCTACATTCCTAAATCTCACAGATCCATCTTCCCTTCCCCCGCATCCACTACTTGCACGACTCGCAATGGCCAGTAAATTCAGGAGCATCTGGCAGCCTGCCTGGGAACTGGAACATGATTGCAGTGTGTGCCTGCACGCTGATAAAAATCAATAGATTTCTGTACAGTGTTTGATAGTTAAAATATGGAAAGGACCATTCCCACACAGCAGTTTTCATGTAGTCACTCTGTTTTAATAAAAACACTTTGCTAGCTTAAACGAGGGCTGTTTCTGTCCAACTGTGGTCTATATGTTTTCTTGCCTCAGTCATTTGAGTTACATCGTTAAACTTTGCAGTCTGCTCTGCTACTTGTAAAACAGAGAATCTTGAAAGGATCTCTCCTCAGAGACATGATCTCTCCCCAACTGAGCATGAAAGGCAGCTTCTCAGGAATGTTTTTTAGCTAGAGTCATACAGGTGGCTGAAAGTCCTCTCTCTCTAGTGACAACATAGTTGCAATGAAATCGTTATTTAGGCTGAGGCTGATGGTGTGTCCAGTGTCAGAACATTGATTGTCTCCTGTTGCATTGGCCCTTCAACCCTTGGTTGAAGACGCTTTGACAACTGGAATATCAATGCTAGGGCACAAAAAGCTAGTTATCTGAGATGGAAAACTGCAGAATAACTAAATATAGTCGTTTGTTTTGAAGAATTTA
This sequence comes from Trogon surrucura, assembly GCA_020746105.1. Taxonomy (NCBI): domain Eukaryota; kingdom Metazoa; phylum Chordata; class Aves; order Trogoniformes; family Trogonidae; genus Trogon; species Trogon surrucura. Next base: position 106,180,343 of record CM036617.1, on the reverse strand, counting down.
TCTGCCTTTTGGATACCTGACTTATGTTAAAGAAGTCCTAATCTAACTCTCTCCAGTGACATCTAATTGAATTTTTAGTTGGGTAGTTTTAATGAGCTTTTAGGTTTATGAATCTTACAAGGGCAGCTTTGACTTGGTTTCCTCCTCTAGATTTTTTTAACTTTTCTAAGAAGAGACAGATTGGCTTTCTGATACTAAACCAGAGGGTTACTTGCTTAGAAGGATTAACTCCTACAAACTTTACAGGGAAAGCTAGGAAAAGAAGAATTATCAAAAAATAGCAGGTGACTTTTTCTCACAGCTGTTCTGAAGAGTTTGTAATTGTACAGCCCACTTAGTTACTAATGTCACTAAGGCATTATTTCCTTAGTGGCAGATCATAATTAAATATACCATCAAAAATAAGCTATATAAACATTTTGACAGACTGTGTTGAAATAAGTGGGGTTAATAAACATTTGTATGACAAAAGACAATAAATGTTTTAATTCCTTAGAAATCATAGAAAACAGTTTTTAATAATGTCTGTACTGAGTCACAAAAGCAAGTGATGAATAATTTCTGGGTGTTAAAATTAGAAGCTATCACACACCCAGTTCGTCTCATTATTGAATGAGTGTTAATGCCGATCAAAATCCATGTGTGATTAATTAAAAAAAAAACAGCCAACAAAAAAGAGAAGAACAAATAAATAAGAGCTTTGAAGTGTGCTGAAATCACAGACCAGACCTTCTACACCCAATGCAAAGCTCTCTGTGGAATACCATGTAACCTTTAGAATCACAGATCATTGCATATTTGATCACCTGACATGAATTTCTTGAAAGGCTGTTTCAAAGCACCCCATCTAATGGTACCCAGAGAATTATGGAGTCAAGATGTAAGCTACAGTGAATTTCACTGAGAGCAGAGGGGAGGAACATGCAGAGCTCAGGGGAAACCACACACACAGACACACACACACCCCTACACCCATACCCACACCCATCCCACCCCCATCATGGTGGGGCTTTCTGGAAGTGCCTGTGCCAATTGAAGCCACAGAAAGACCTCAGGATCCTGTAACATGGCCCATAAATCACACTGCATGGACACTAGCAGGTGCTGGGTTATTGTGAGTGCACAGGTGTTAAAGCATAGGCAGATGTTTATAAAGTCAAGAATGTACTAAAAGCTCACCTTTGATTAACAGCTCACCAGTGCCAAACAAGCATGCAAAATGATGAATGCTCGTGAAACCCCAAATTGTGGGAACTTGTGTCTGACTATAACTGCAATCTGTATTTCACACACACAGAGAATGTGAGTGCTGGCTGGATAGAGACAAAAAAAAAGCAGAAAAACATTGCCCAGTCATTGGAAATGCTCCTATGGTTGTGCTACATTGCCCTCTGCCCTCCAGACAGAGCTGTCTTTCAGAGAGGCCAGGGCACCCAGCCAGACCCAATACTTTGGGCTGTGTAAGTTCCCAGTGCAGAATGCATGCAGAGAGGGAGACAAGCAATTTGAGAGGCTGTGAAATAATGCTCTGAAAGATAAATGTAGACAGTGTATTTATTAACTGGCTCTCCTCTCTGAAAACTGTTGGTCTTTCATGAGCAGCCAAAATATGAACCCTGAAAGCTAATGTTCTACTACAGAGACATTCTGAGAATGCTGGCATTTATTCTAAATAGAACAACACCTTACAAATTTCCAGCCTACAGAATTTTTGCTTCTATGGAGAAGGATACTGTATAGTGCTTGCCTTTCTTCTCACTGTGCTGCGTTTCTCACTCATATTGCCCCACCAGTAAGTCAGCTAGCTCACTAGGAGAATACAAAGCAAATACCTAAAGAATACAGGTGTGTTGAGATTCCAGCTACAAAAAGAACCTTATCTTATTTTCCCTCTCCCCTGCAGAAAGAAACCTTGCTTATTCTAGCAGTCCTAAGTTTGATCACTACTTTTCAGAGTGCAGCAGTATGTCTCATTGAGCCACGCTGTTGTTCATCACTTGGGCTTATTATCAGATTTAAATGAAGAACTGTATAAACTGAAAGTGAAGGTGGAAGGTCTCAAATATTTCTCATCATCTTTAAAAAAATGGAGAAAATTTTACAAATACACCAAAACCAAACACAAGAAAATTCATAACCCCTAAAACATTGTTATGAGATAATTAGACACAAAATATGGAAATTTCTCAACTTTTCTGTTCTAGAAGACTGAAGTCTGTACTGTAAACTTAAAAAAGATTTCCCTGATGAATTGAAACGTCAAATACAGGGCTGGTCTTGGGAGGTGGGAGAGAAGAAGAAGTAGTTTATATATGATAGTTTTTCCCAAGCTTGCCATGTAAAAGAGGTCATATCATAGAACTATTATGTTTATTCCTATATAATTTAATGCTTGGCTTTTAACTCAGTTGGAAAGACCAGACATTCAGACGAGTTCCATGTACATCTTATTTATACATTTATTTATCTGCCAAAACCCAAAATTTGTTGTTGGAATTTTGCTGTTCATTTTCAAAACCCAATGGCAAACAGAGGCAGGTGGGCACAGAAGTGGTGTTACTGTGATTCAAGAGTGTGGGTCTGTCCTTGGTAATGAAGCTTAATTCATCTGTGATAGTCATGTATAGGTCTTCTGTTTCATTTGTATTCACAAAGACCACTGCTGATTTCACAAAGAGTGTAAATGGAACAAATAGCAGTAATTCGGAATTTATCAGAGATTCTCTTCTTACAGCACTTATTTTTTTCTAGTGTGAATGACAGTGCCGTTCCAAGTGAACCATAATGAGGTTTGAAAAGAGGTCAAAAACTCTTGAAAACACTTTTTCTGAGAATTGTCTCTGGCATCTTAGATACAGAGTTGGACGTGATTACAATAGGAAGTTAGGAAATCATGGAAATTGTGAGTAATTTTCAAGTACCGGAGAGGGTTACAAAGGAGACCATCAAGTAAAAAATAATTAATTATTCATGCTATGGTTCCCCCAAAACTATACTGAAATTCCCAAAGTTAGTAAAACTAATGCAGTTGTAGAAATCTTACAAGAATTCATGTAGTTCTACTCCAAGTAGCAGGGATAGGGCCAACACACAGAAAAACTTAATATAGGCTAGGGAGTGACTAAATATAATGAAGTCTGGAAACAGCTTGATACCAAATTGTCTTATTTATTTATTTAAAAATAAATGTATTTAAACACTGTGAATAAACAATTATCTTTTATGAATATTTTCTCTTAAGGAAACTCTTCAGAACATTTACTTTTTACAATATTCAAAACAGTATGATGACTTCATCTACTGTTGCCCATAGATTTATATGAGCATAATCCAAATATAATGGCAAATTTTAAAATATTTTTACTGACATTTACTCTAAATTTTTATAGATTTACATATAATTCCATACGGAAAGTGTTTTGTTTTTTTCCACTACACTGAGAGGAAAAATAATTTCTTAGAACTTTTTCATTATAACTATTATTTTCCAGGCAAATATATCTGAATGTTGTTGATTTTTGTTGACAGAAGGGCAATGGGATGGCAATAATCAACCTGCAGTCAGCTTTCAGTGACTTCCTGTATTACACTTCAAATCAACAAAGTAATCATCAGGCAAAATGTCATCATTTGTCTCCATTCAGGCTCCTGACCTTTAGATTGCCCGTTAGAGAGAGGAAGACCAGTTCCTATCCATGTTTTGGCAACAGAAGAGATTTTCCTGCTGTAGACACACATTTATTCAATAGAAGTTGCAGCCCAATTGACGTCCATCTGATTTGGAAGTTTCCTTCCTCTTTACTGGAATAGGAAGCACATATAATTATGGGCGAGTCCACTAATTAGTTTTTAGGGAGGAGATTATAAAAGAGGAAAGCACTGTCTGCATAGATAGAAATACTGAACTTTAGATAAGCACTGAAAGGAGAGAAAATTTTGTGTTGCATCTTTATGGCTTTTGAATGGACACATTAGTTTTCAAAATGAATTTAAATCCACTAACACAAGGAAGTAACATAGTATAGCTCTTGTGTAAGTCTCCCAGTGCTTATTACACAAGTTGCATGCTGTGGGGGGAAAAAAAAACCACACCAAAAAGCAAACCCCCCAAAAAACAAGACAACTTTGTGGAATGATAAGAAAAGAAATTATTTTTTTTATACTTTCAAAAAAATCCATAATAGGCTTGTCTTAGTGTTTACTTCATAAACGCTGTTACCAACACAGACAAAATTACAAATTTATTTCCCATAAATATCAGAAATATTGTAGAGATTACACTATATTATACAAAGGAAGGAAGAGAAAAACATACTTCACTTGCCTTCAAGTGGGAATAAAGTATATAGTAAATCATACACTCCAATACAAATTATCACATAACAACACAAGACAGGTCTCTCCTTCCCACATTCTCATTCAACTGAAATGAAATGAACAAACATTTTATATAATTTCTGAACAGAATTTAACAGTCTAGTATACGAACAATATCTTCAGTAAAGGACAGCTCACCACCTTCAACAAAATGAAATCTGTCTCAGATTATAAAGCTCTTGATTGCCAGGAAAATTAAATGCCAGTTGTTTAGTTGGGGTTTCCCAAGAGTAACCGCAAGGTTCTGAAAGTGGAGCAAATTTGGCAGTCAAGCTCAAATGCTGTGCAGCAGAGTCATGCCAAAGAGAATTGTTGTATTATACGCTGTCTAGAGATTTCTGGAAAAATTGGTACTCAGAGCAAAAAGGCAGTGAAGTTCATGGAGACAGATCTGCTTTCTTTGACACAGATACGAGGTGGAAGTTTATGTGAACTTTTGTTCTTTTTCAGTAAGCCCTTCATTCAGCAACCTGCACGATCAAAAGAACAGAACACAGACCTCAGCTGACACTGATATATTGCATATATCTAAAGCAGGACTTCAGTAGCATGGTGTTTGAATTCTTCATTTTCCCTTTGTGTAAGTTTTGAGGAAAAGCTTGGACATGAATAACACATTACATCTCTCTCCTGAAATTGGGAGGTTCTTAGTGTGTTACTTTTCAGTTCTTTGCCAAGCAGAGCTCTTTTTTTCAGGAAGTGACACAAAATTTGTGTCACTGTTGTTGGGTGTGAGTCAATAGAAACTATAGCTCTCTCAGATTCCTGTTTCCCAACTGAAGCCCCTTACAAGTGAATCCCACTTCAGATCAAACCCATTCAATTCAGTATGAGAATTTAAATTCTATACACACCCTATTACATATTATATAAACTATGTTGGTGGCACTTTTGGTTTGGTTACATTTTAAATTGATCGTAAAACAAGAAAAGTTCTTTTAAAGTACAGTTAACTATAAAAAGAAATCTACGGAGGACACAGGAAGGTGATTACGGTTCTATTAAACGCATATGGAAGTGCAAGGACTGCCCTAGTCTAAAGAAGTGTTGAATAAGCAGAAGTGGTAGAATCTGTGGTGGAAGCCACATCAGGAGTGGTCTTGCTCCAGGGAGGAAACATGCTTTAGACTAGAGAGTGATTATAACTAATATGAACAAGTACAAGGAAAGACCTGTTTATACATAATTTTGAGTCAGCTTTATTCATTCAGCACTAAACTCTTGCCCTTTGAGTACATAGCCAATTTTTAAGTGTTCTGACTCTGTCTCTGGAAATACTATCAATAGTTAGGAACTCACACTTCTAAATAAATGGGAACACTAGATTCACAGGGTACATTTCGGTGCCTGACAATGGACCTTCCTCTCTAGCCTTTTGAAATGGAACAACTGGTCACAGCTGTGGCAGAACCAATGCAAGACCTTTTTTTTTTTTTTTAGCTTTGTGAATGATGCAAAGACCATGTTCTTCTGATTCTTAAAGAACAGACCACACACTACACACATATTACTTAAGTAAAAATTTCTAATTAGACCTGATGAGGACCTCTGTCACAGAAGAAGAGGTGATGATTTTGAACATTGTTGCTTTTTCTTTCTTTCCTCCTGCTACCAAATATGTAAAAGTGTATGTATAGGCTGGTCTGTAAAGAAGTTAGAGGCAACCAATGGAATATAAATCATGCTTTGGAATAAATTACCCAGAGATGTTGTGGCTGCCCCCTCCCTGGAGGTGTTCAAGGCCAAGTTGGACAGAATCTTGAGTAGCCTGATCTAGTAGAGAGGCGTCCCTGCCTGTGACAGGGAGATTGGATTAGATGATCTCTAAGGTCCCTTCCAACCTAGGTCATTTTATGATTCTATGATAACAGCAAGGAAAGGTCTGTATATTTCTGTGCAAAGGTAAGTACAAAATAAAAAGTACAACAACATGTACAGAGCAACAAGAACAAAGTACATGAAAAAAGATTGCAGTGATGAGGAGGGTCATCACAACTGTTTTGCAAACATGTAAAGAACATTGCAAGAAGAAAGAGAATAAGGTGTCCTCCCATGTCTAAAGGAAATAGAATTTGAGTTAGCAAACATAAATTGTAGCAAAAGATATTCAACATAGACCTGAAAGGGAAAAAAGGTAAAATGCCAGCATTTTCAAAGTAATTATTATGATGCAATTGAACAGATTCATGGGAGAAGTTTTAAAGTTTGTGTTACAGAATATCCTTAAATACAATCTAAAGACTTCTTAAGCCCACCTGCAGCCAAGGCAATGGGATGGGCCGTAAGATATCCCTTCTTGATATCCCTTCTCACACTCCTTTTCAACAATTTTCAGAACAATTTCTCATGCTTCTTTTGCCCTTTAGGAAATGACAAAGCATGTCTTTCACATAGTCTCTTGTTTTATTTTAGTTCTTCGCTAGTCAAACCTCTTCCAACAGGTGTTGCCAATCAATTTCCCCTGAGACCGATAACTTAAATCCTACACTTTGACATATTTGGGCCTGCCTTTGCATCTCCTTCACATATTTGAATTTCTGAATTTTTTGTGAAATTTTCTGTCACATATTTTACACATAAGCACGGGTTGGATCTTTGGATATGCAAAATGAAATGTAAGTTCTGGATAAAAACTTGGTTACAGAAACCGTTAAAATTGAACCTATATAAGTAAATAATTTTTTTTAAGCCAATAACATTAATAAACTACTGTTCTTTAAGATTTTTGTACATATGACACTGGATTAAGTTAAAAGACTTTTCAGTCTCTGTTATGAAAATCTCTATACTTATGTATGAATAAGGACTAGAAATGGAATGAAAAAAGAATTCAAATCCAGATATTCTTAGACAAGGTTTAAGTTTCAGGATCTAAACTCAGTCACAAATTTTATACCCAGATCATATATTTTTATCACTACAGGCAAAACCTTACATCAGGCCATACCGAAATTTTCAACGGACTGTAGATGGTCCTATTTCAAGATAAAAGTTTAGCAACTCCCCATGAACCCAAGACTTAGCAATTTTATATTATAAAACAGTTGAAAGAAGACTATGTTCCATCCCCAAAGTTTGTCATTTAAAGCATCTATGACTCTTAGACACTTTTATTACCATATTACCATTAAAAGATTAGGTACAAAAATGCAGGCTTTGCCATTAGTAAATTCTCTTTCTGTTTTTAAGCAGTAGCATTTGATCAAAAGGTATTTTACAGCTTTTAGTTTCCAACCTCTAGAAAGCATTTATGCAGTTTATCATTGAGAAAAAGGTAAAAACCCTGTCCTCCCCCTGCCTCCCCACCCAGTACAATTTCCTGCGGTTTAAAACTAGTATACTCACACATCTCAGTGCAGAAACAGCATGGAAGTTTTTTGCCCAGTTCTGTTCACATTTTTCTGATCTGTACACTGATCCACTCAAGTAAAAGGAAATTGTGTCCTACCTGTGACCTCAGAGTTTAGACAAGTTATTTGCTTCCCTTTCTATCAAAGGCTAAAGCATCCATACAATTAGGACCATCCAGAAGACAGCTGAGATCTGTATTTTTTGTGTGTACAGCTTGTAGGTTTGAATTTTCAGCTGCAACTGATGGAATGATTACAGTCTATTGGACTTTGGATCCAAATTTGATCTCATTCCAGAATCATGTTATGCTTGCATAACTGTAATGAGATTTGAGACTTACATTACACTATATAATATTAAAAGAAACAGGTATTTGCCTTATGGTGACCATCACTCTAAGATGGGTTGTACATTCTTGACGTGTGTGTGTATCATGAGCTCAAAAATATCACACTGAGAATATGCTGGTCAGCTTCTTTTGAGGCCATACCTGTTACGTAGTTCACTAACACTCAGTCCTAAGTATGCACAGAGGTACTCACAACATCTCTCCTTAACTTTCTTTGCCAAAACACAGGCCAAGCACATTTTTCACTCTGAAGTAGGAAATGACAATGGACTGTGGAACGCAGCCATGAGTCAGGGCATTATCTTGGCTTTGCACTCTTTCAGCTGTACCTACCCTTACTCTTGGAAAAGACTGTAGAATTGAGCAATAAATAGTAATTTGTACACTGGAGAACACTATTGCTTGCCATCTCAAGTAGGTGCCCTGCACCTACCAAGTAGGTGCCCTGCACATCTAAGGAAAAAAGGAGAAGGCAGCTGCCATCTCCAAAGCAAAGGCTGCATGTCACGTGGTGGGAGAACCACTAACCTGACATCCTGATTTTCATTTGACTGACAGTGCAGTCTCCTGAGTTCTGACATCTGATTGAGCAAGTCTGGGAACACTTGGGATTCTTGTCTCTTCTAGTACCTATAAATGCAATATATAGTCTTCAAGAGAACTAATTGCCTTAGTTCTGTTTAGGCAAAATGATATGTTACTTAGGATTTCAAACTGGTGAAAGTGACAAGCTGAGTTTAGGAAAAAACATGGTGAATGCATTATGTACTCTAGGCAAAATCTCAAAACAGTGAGGTAAAACGTTACATGCAGCCTGGGTAGAATTTCTCTTTGGGGAAGTTGGGGCACGATACACCTGCCATAAGCTTCTGTAATTTTACTGTTTTTTAGGCTAATATGTCTGGAAATAAACATGATTTTTTCTTAGGTACACTATGGAATTATTAATCACTCCTAAAAAAAAAATTATTAACAATCCAGAATGGACAAAGGAAGGAAAATGCCCTTACTACGAAAACACCAACAGAATTTAAGTAGATGCAGTTTTGGAATGTGAATATAAGGCATGATGCAATGGAGGTCCCCCTGTTGCTATTACAGGTGCCTGCTGAACACTAATTCAGCCAAAATTCATGTACAGGGTTATGTAGGCAGTGACACCATCTCTAAAGTACAGTTTGAACATTAATGAGGCTTTTTTGAAACGCAGGAAAGCTCTGAATTATACAGACTAAGCTAACGCTATCCTACCATCAAACTCTAAAGTGAATTTTTACCCATTATCAAATACTGGTGAAAGCACATTTTATGGCTACTGTTAACCATGTTCTACTGGAGCTGTGCTACGTAAATAGAATCACAGAATGTTAGGGGTTAGAAGGGACCCCTGAAGATCATCTAGTCCAACCTCCCTGCTAGAGCAGGATCACCTGCAGTGGATTATTATTAACATCTCTGAAGTACATTTTATTAATCTTTCAACTGCCTCTAGCACTAGGAATCTCTAAGAACTCTGAAGATCTTAAAAACCTGCAGTCTTCATAACATATATTGAGTCAAGTTATCCCAAAATCCCAGGTTTTACTCAAATTAGCGTTACTCTAGAATAGGTCAGCAATGTCTACCTTTACAAACATTTTAGGGCTTAATTCTAAGGAAATTTATTTTAGTGTTGATGGATGTCAACCAAATACAAATTTTATACATCGTTTATCAATATTAAAAATCTAATAGATTTTTAAGTTCTTACCTTTCTCAAGTATAATGACCAAACTTGTATATAAACTTTACAAATTTACTTTTGGTTCAAAAGAACAAAGAAATGCTAAATAATATTGTTATCACTAGAAACTTGAGAAACACAAATGCACAATCCTAACAGTTTCCCAGTTCTATGCAAAGTAGTTCAGAAACTGAAGGAGTAAAACTCAATATTAGTTATAAGCACTTCAGGTGCTAGAAGAGTCAAACCTTAACTATTATATCTGGTGAAACTAAGAGCTGAATATTCTTGAGCCACAATCACATTATACTTTACACTATGTACAAGTCACAGATGAAGTAAGATCTTAGTCTGAACACACACTAGATTGTATAATATAAGTAGTTTTTAGATAGAAACTGTCTTTGATCTGGAATAAAAAGCTGAGCTGCCCTCTGTATACCTTTCAACTATTTTGTTATATTTTTCAGTTTGGGGAATATTTTGGGTCTAAACCAAAATCACAGGAAATAATCTGTCTTGAACAAGTTCTTCCCTTTTCCAGACAGTGATACTAATTGATCTCTTTGGGTTCATGTCATCATAAACTTGTTCTCCCCTAAGAAAAATAAATAGTGTTAAGAAAGTGTTGTGCAATATCCAGTACATCTTCTGAGAAGGAGGAAATATCTGAATACATACTCCAAAGATTTTCTAAGCACTACTTATAACCTTACTTATAACATGAAACATGAACACGCACTACTAATAATTACAAGATATAGTCTGATGTACAAAACCTCTGAGGAAAGTTGGATTTCATAGTTCAGACTACAAACTCTATTAAGAGCCCCTGTTACAATATTATCTTTATTTTTCAGTTCTAAGTAAATCTTGAAACTACTTGTCTGAAAAAATGCAGCATTTCTCATTGTCTGCTTCCTAAAGAAAATGTCCAAAAGGTAAAAGAATGAGCTTTAGTGCACAAAGAGTTATTAAAATAGGTATCAAAAATTATCCAGATGCTTTTGCACAGATGATGTGGAATACTGTGAAAAAAATATTGCCAGTGCAGTAACTACACAGATGATAAAAGATGTCATAAACAGCTGGGTTTCGTTCTGCCATTGGAGGTAAAGAACTATCCCCTTTGGTCTTAATAGAATAAAAAATTGCCTTCGAGATTTCCATATTATTAATTCTTGGTGTCTGCAGAAAGTAGTGAAATTCTGAATTATATAGTTATAGCTCTTCAGTTTAACATACATTTAAAAATGTGAACACCTAGTTCGTTAATACTGTCACATTTTATCCCCAGTTCAAAAAGATATAATCCCACTTCATCACCTACGCAAGCAGGCAGTTAAGCCTTCTTGAAGTAATAGATCTGACTCACTGTCATAGGGAGCATTTTTGTTGCCAGTGCAATTAAGAACACAAAAATAATCTAAAGATCACATAGAACTTCTAAATAGTAAAGGTTATGACTGCCAAAGTAGCCTGTGGCCCTACCACAATTGTCTTATATTCAGTGTGTTTAAAGACATGGAAATTTTCAAATAATTATCAGCATAGGAGAAAAAAAAAAAGACTTCACTGGGACCATCGGCTTCTTTTTCTGAACATATGCTGATCTCTTTTCCTAAAAAGAAGGAAATCTGTGCTTTTCGAAATGTTACTTTAGGAGTAAATATTGTACAATACTAGCAGTATCCTATTTATTACCTGTGACTCAACAAGCCCCAATGAGTCACAGTCTTAGAAATGCTTCTGTTGCAACTTCCAGTCTGAATAGGAAGAAACATTCTATAAATAACCAAGTCACAAGTATTCAAATGCTTTTTTTTTCCAGGAGGTAGAGTAAAGCACATTGAAGGACTTAACTGAGTTTGAGGCTTAACATGTCTGCCTTTGCAGGGATTAGTCATTAAGTTTGGTAGGTTTGACACACTGTTGCAGTACAAATAAAAGAAAAACTACATATTTATGTCATGATATTTGGGGAAAAACACACAAATAATTCTCTGTAAATCAGATGAGAGACATTTAAGTTAATATATTCCTCAGTGTCACACCTTGGACAGTGAATATGCATTAGTGGTAACATACAAGTTACCATCATAAATCACACAGATACCAAAGGTGTACAGAAGTAAATAGTATATACCCTGAAGTCACTCCTTTCCTTTCCAAGGACAATTTGTTTGCTACATACAAAGCTTCAGAAATACTCCAAGTTTCTTTTCAAGGTTTCAGTCTTTCCACTATATTTAGCATCTGTTCTTGTTTTCTGTTTTCATTATGTTCTAAGATCTCTCATTTTTCTCCAAAGAAACTTATTTTGACTCTTTTTTTTGTGAGTTTCTTAAGACTCAGCAATCACCTACTGTTAAAAAACCCATATTTATAAACTTGAGAGAAGCTTAAGGTTGTTATATAAGACACATTATACAATACTAAAAATGACTGACATTTCAAACTGAAATAAATTTCAAACTAGCTAGATGCTTTAGTCAAAACTGTAACAACGTATGAACTTTTAGAAATATCTGAAGTGCAGTAAATGCTTCCACTTTAAAGTGAATTGCATTTCTTGTCTATTTTCTTATATGTCTGTGCTATTGTGAATTATGACGATAATTCATATATTCATAATGGCAAATGAGAATAAGAATACTCACTTCAACAGATCTATGTCCTTCTTATGGTGGTGACACCAGAACTGGACGCAGTATTCGAGGCGGGGTTTCACAAGAGCAGTGTAAAGGGGGATGTCGCGGGTTAGGGCTAGGCCGGCCACTAACACGGACAGATGCTCTCTAACCCCCTCTTCCCCCCAAACGGGAAGAGAAAAGGGAATGAGGCAGAGAGACTTACAGATGAGAGAAGAAAAAAACTAGAACAGCTTTAATGAAAATAATAGAAATAATGGTAAAAAGATAAAAGTAAAGAATTATATACAACTGTAGATAGTAGCCCGATATCAAACCTGACTCCCTCCCCCGATAGGAATCACCACTGGTGCTGCAGAGCAGGAGGCACTGGGGAAACCCCAGGCTCAGCGGCGGCGGGAGCTGGATACAGGGAGCTGGATTCGGGAACTCAGGATCCGGATCAAAATCAGGAGGTCAGATGGAGTCCTCTCTGGACACCGACCATTGCAGAAAAAGAAGGGCGAAAAGGCCGAAAAGGGTAAAAACTCTCGTGATCACTCAGTTTTACACTAAATATGACGTATATGGGATGGAATACTCTCGTTGGTCACCTGTCCTGTCTATTACCCCCCGGAGGTGGCACCTTCTACTTCTTTGTGCCCCCCTCTTACTACCCAGCACCCCCAGCGTGGCACACAAGAGCCAGCAGTGGCCTTGGTCACTATAGGAATAAGTATAAGCAAGAGCCTTTCTACATACCAGTCCCAGGCAGTGACTGTAAACACCAGGTGTTGTCACTGCCAGTAGCAGACACTGTCTGCAAAAACATGCTGCTAACTTCAGAACGTGCAGCCTTTGAGAAGACACTAAACTGGAAAGTAAAAATCACTAAACAGGACTGGGTTTTTAGCTAAACTCAGGACAGGGGAGAATCACCTCTCTTGACCTGCTGGCTACGCTTCTCCTGATACATCCCAGGATGTGGTTGGCCTTCCGGACTGCATGAGTGAACTGCCGGCTCATGTTGAGCTTCTTGTCTATCAACACCCTCAAGTTGTTCTTTCCCTGATGCCCATAGATATCCAGAAGAATATCTTTTGGAAAGGCTGAGTTCAGTATGATTTCCTCCCGAGCGGTCACCAGGATCAGGTCTCTTTCTTTGCAGTGACGGTAGAAAATGTGCCGGCATAGGGGTGTGAGTAACTCAGGGAAAGTCATATATTTCTGTATTACTTAACTGTAGGAGGTGAGACAAAAGCTGTATTTTGATAAATAATAGTTTTGTTATGACAATTATTCCTCTCTTTCTCTTTGCTGTTGTGGTGTGCTAAATTATCCAGATATTTTATTTGTTGCCATAAGGGATTCCAGGAGAAATATCCTCTATTTGCTTTGGAGGCACATAAATATTCTAATCCTCTTTGTCTTCAGAACAGGTGAAAGCAGGAATGAAAATGAGACTTTACTTAGGTATAAAGTGTACTTTTAGCCAAGATACAGTAAGAAGAGGAAGCTGAAAATAATACAGATAACTTTAGTGCTTCATTGGCATATGTATCAAGTGATGTTACATATTTTACTGCCTTTTTAAAAATGCATGAGCTGTCTCTTCAAATCAATACAAAAGTTATTCAGTACACTCCATTGCTCAGAAATATTTGTAGCACTGAACTGAGTTCTAAATTTCTTTCCAAACTGAGTGTTCAAGTCTTTTTATTTACTTGGCTTTTTTCAGTATCTCCATCCCTTACAAATGAGAAATGAAACAGTCATGTCTCACTTAAGATGTGAAATATTTTGCCTGGTTGAGGAACACACCCTCATTTTTAAATGGGTACAGGTATAAAAAAACTTACTTTACACTAATATCTGTGTCTTAGTTTTTTTTTCTGTGCAATATCATTTCACCAGAGCAAACTTTCACAAAATTTCAAGTGCTTCCCATTAACAGCTGAATTTGGGTGAATTATCCAGCTTTCATTTCCACACTAGGCCTGAGGCAAATGTAGATAAAGAAAGAAAGAAAAAGAGAGAGAGTATTTTTCCAAATTAATAGAAAAAAAAAAGTTACAAGTTCAATTTCACTTAAACTTTTAAAGAAAGGAATCAGTTTTCATGATGTGTTAACTGAATAATTAATTAAAAGAGATTTATAATGTGCCTTTACTCTTCACTGGAAATTGTACCATAAACATTTTTATTCTATTTACAGTGGAAAGTCTTTAAAACTTCTAAAAGTGAATGCTGCTTGTGGTATTAATTAACAGGAAGCAATATAAACAGTGATTTTGAGCTGTATCAAAAGTAGTTAAACTACTAACACCATGATATGCTTGATACTCTGGAGGAAGTGTTATTATATTTTAGTAGTTCTCAGGAGTCCCAAAAGTGAGTTATTATCCAATAGTAATGGCTCTATGCAAAACAGAATATGAAAGTTCCTGTCTAACCACACTAAACCCCATTTTGTTTCCTGTTCAGTGACAGCTGGAACATAGGAGGTTCCATAAAAATATGAGAAAAATTTTTTTCACAGTGAGGGTGACAGAGCACTGGCACAGGCTGCCCAGGGAGGTTGTGGAGTCTCCTTCTCTGGAGGGATTCAAAACACGCCTGGACGCCTTCCTGTGCGGTCTGCTGTAGGTGGTCCTGCTCTGGCAGGGGTGTTGGACTAGATGATCTTTGAGGTCCCTTCCAACCCCTGACATTCTGTGATTCTGTGATTCTGTGATTTTTAATATTAGGAGATGAAAAGATCAACAGCTTCTTTTCATTATACTATGAAAGATATCAGGGTTTAATATGTTCTACTTCGACTGTTGTAAGAAGACCATCAGGAACCTTTGTTTGAGATGTTTGCTAACCCAACACTTGGCTCTATTTTTTGTTGAAAAACACTGATTTACTGTCCGAAGTGCAAAATAGGAGGTAAATAAGAGGAAGGCTATCCATGAAGCTTTGCAAACATTTGTTAGAAAACTGTTGTGTTTCCTCACGCATCTCTATCTGCACTTGCGTATGCAGTTCTGGAGTGGTTCCCTGGGTCTTCCAACGCCTGTGGCTTCACAGCAACCCGGTTGCTCCTGGGTGCCTATTGTCACCACCGCAGAGCTGTGGGAGCCCCACCTCACTCTGGCACAGAACTCTGACACAGTGCTTGGAAAGCAGGCTGATGACCCCAGCATTTCCAGACACTTGGTTAACTAGCCAACACTGTGGGGTTTCCCTGGAGCATATTCAGGCTGGAACTAGATTTTAAATGTTTCCAGTTAATGAGAGTTTTCTTTTGAGGTTTTTTTTCAAGATGTTTCAACTATTGGTTTCACTTACAGTTTTGCCACTCATTTCAGTGGGGCCACCATTTTAGTCTAACAGTATTATGAGATTAATGATTATGAGATCAGTGAAGTTTAATACGGTTTAAATGAAATCAAAACCACTCATCAGAATTGATAAATACCAATAAGTCAATGTGTGTTTGAGTGAGAAATTTACCACATCAATCTACAAGTTGAAACCACAAACTTTCTTCTGTTTGCAAGCAGAAACAAATGCACCATCACATGGATATCTAAACCTTGACACTGTGAAGTGTATTACACAGGAAAGAAGACTGACACAAGCACAGGATGTTACTGAAGATAATAAAAAAAAAACCCAAAACAATAAGGTTTAAACCTACATTCAATCTATGTGGTCAATTAATCATAATGTGAACTGTTCATCACTAAAGCCAAATTAATGCACAAATAATTCAAAATACTTACCCTGATGGGGAGAAATTTTTATTTCCTGGATGTAATAATTGTATTTTATTTTTTCTCTCTGATAAATGAAGAGTTGTTATATTTGGATCTCAATCTCAGGACAGACATCCATCTTTTCCTAAGAATAAGAAACAAAACAAAGCAAAATATTACATAATACTTCAACACAGTACTGGGAAATTTCAAGATTTCTAAAGTTTCCTTGCTGAAAGACACTGTCCGGTAAGTAATGCTGGCAGTATTCCTCATAAATGACAAAAAATAATTACGTTAAAAACTGCAAACATTACCTCAGAACTCAGAGAGGCTTAGAAACTTTTCCAAATGAACTCTTCCCAGCTGCTGCTGAAAAGAAATGTTTTTTTAATTTCTGGCCACCATAACCAGTACAAGAAAAGGAAGTCATTTAGTTTGTTTTTTTTTGTTGTTGTTTCAGTTTTGTTTTGTTTTGTTTTTTTAATAGGTGCGTTGATTTTAACAGAATATAGGTAGATTTTTCTGCAAAACAGATTCCTTTGGTCATCTTGAATTCACTCACATAAGTGTTTCATGAAAGAGAAATTTTATTCAAATTCTACTTGAATAAAAGTAAATTTCACATTCTTCTGCCTCAGTTATAGTTGTGGAAGGATGCAGACAACAGTGTCAGAGGCTATAGCCTCATGTTCTCTTAGCAGAGAGACTTTGGACAATCTGTGCTGTAATTTTTCTCATACCATCTTGTCTCTTACCACTGGTCTGAGAGGACTAATTCTTCTAGATGACACAATAGCTTATTTGCCATATTGCTTATTTTCTAAGACTTTACTGAATGTGGCAGTGTAGACTAGACCAGATTTGACAGTATGTCTTTATATCAATTTCTTTGGAATCTACAGCTAATTTCAAGTGCACAGTTGCCAGATGGTACAAAGGAAAAGGCAGTAACTTTGAAAAACAAAACAGATACCTTACCACACACATTTAGAAACTACCAGAAAAAAAAATATATACAGAAGACAATTATTCAAACTAATCTTCTTACCAGAGGGTTGAGGATTCTTTAATGTTGAGTAGCCTGGACCTCTATTTTCACATAAAACATATGATTGGGCATTGGTCCAATAGAGGTGGACAGGAGAGCAGAAACATAAAAAAAAATAGGTAATTGTTGTACAGACTGATTGATCAAAGCAGAGAAAGGTATAAAAAAGCAATGTAAAAGTCAAATAAATTATCTGACTGTGGAAATAGTTTCTTGTCTCATAAGCACTTATTTGGAACTTCATTCCTTACTGAGTCAGGTGTATTGTTTGACTTTGAAGTCACTTGAACTTGTTCCTTATGGAGCTGTTGCCACAGAGTTGACGTAATTCTGCCACAGTCAATGAGATCTGCAGTCTTCCTTTAAAAAAAGGAAGTTCTGTCCTGATCTCGTCAAACAGAAGAAGCCCTAATTTCATTTCTGTCTTCTTCAAGAGCTTTGTACCTCAAACTTACTTCTATATGTAGTTTTATAGAGAAGCATTCCTGTTATTAAGAGCCACGTGCAATAACATCTGCCAAATCATGAGAACTAAAATGCAAAAAATAATGGCAGTCTAGAGTGGAAGGGAATATTCATTCATAATTTCAGTGGGTGACTGGTGTTTTGTTCACAGACAGATCATCAGATCCTAGTATGATCCAAAAA
Source organism: Trogon surrucura (assembly GCA_020746105.1). NCBI lineage: Eukaryota > Metazoa > Chordata > Aves > Trogoniformes > Trogonidae > Trogon > Trogon surrucura. Next base: position 106,162,471 of record CM036617.1, on the reverse strand, counting down.
AAATGAGTAGAATTTTTCTCTTGTGCAAGATAACAGCACTGGAGTGGAAGAAGTGTAAGATTATTCCTTGAGTCCAACTTCCATCTTTCTCCTCGCTGTTTCTTCTAACCGTTGATTTGTAGATAGTCCATTTCTCAATGGCAAAGCATAAATGAGAATGTGGAAAGCTACAGTCTTTCTAGTTCTCTCAGGCAACCACAGGGTAAGTGGTGAAGATGTGAGAAGAACATACCTTAACTTTTAATTTGTGCAGAGCAAATAAACTAACGCTCTCTGTCCTGCTCAGAAAGAACCCTTTCAACATTTTTGTCAGTATTTACTACAAAATAAGTTTGGCAAAATGAAAGTTAAAAGCTTATTTTTACATCTCAGCTTGAGTAAGTTTTCTTGTATATAGTTATGTAAAGTACTTGAGATCATTTATGACAGAAAAGTCTGGTCTGCTTTTTAAGACTCAACAGAGGTGTTGAACTCACTTTCAAGATTAAACTTAGTAATTGATGTTTTCCTCAATTTGTTACTTTTAACAAACTCTTTAGATTTTAAAATATAAGATTCTAAAGCAGATATTAGGATTTTCACTTCAGACTACAAGAGATGACTGGACAGCTATATGATACACCTACACTTACACATTTACAGTTACATGGAATTAAATTCATCTTATTACAAAAATTTCAGAAGGGGAAACAAATCACATGTTGTCCACAAAGTGAAACCCAACTAAAGAAAGAGCTAAGGAAAAACTCATGGTCTCCCCTTCACTCTCAGAGATACCTTTCTTTCAGCCCAAAAGGAAATTTAATGCTATTACTGGTGTTTCGGTTCTCCGAGTGTATGAATGCATTAAGCCTACTGGGACTAGGACAAGGTGAAATTGTTGAGAGCTATCAAAAAATGTAGGTAGAAGCCTTGCTGAAGGTTTACGGAGCATATTAAATGAGCAAGTTTTGCAGCTTGACTGAACATGACTTAATTCCCACTGAGATGACAAGGAGCCAGTTGATGTTATTATATGTGGAGGTACTACAGCTCTTCAGAGAAAAACATTTCAGTGTTGTGAAATTGATCTATTTTTCTCTAAACTCACTCTTGGAAAAGGCAGGGTGGTTTTACTTCTTCCAAAAAGTCCACTTGAAGAGCAAGGGTGGAAAATTCAACCCAGTCACTAAAATCTGGAAAAATAAAAAGGAATAGGGTTTATAACGAAAATTTCATGTAATCTTAGTTGCAGATAAGTCTACCAAGTTCTACCTGTTGTTGTGGGATACACTGAGGATATGTTTTTGTATAGCTTTTTGTTTTGTTTTGTTTCCTCAGCATGGAAACAAATTTAAACCTAGAAAAATATGCTTGCAATGGTATTCAGTGTTGGTTACAAAATGTTCAACGAACAATGATCTGCGAACAGCCGTGGCCAGTTTAGCTTTGTTTTATATTGCAGAATTCAGTACTTGAGGTTCAATTATTGTATGGAAAGAACAGTATTTGGGCTAAGGTTATTAAAGAGTGGGATACCCTTAAGGTCTCTTTAGTTTCTTGGTAGGATTGTCATGTGAGCACAAAAAATAAACTATATTTAAAAAGTACTTGCATTCTCTATTGATTGTATTTTTATTGTGTTGTTTGTAGAAAGAGAAATAGCAAGTTCATGGACAGGTGTTTCTGCTTGAGACACAAGTGATACTACTATCCAGACAGGTCATGTTTAGCGGATATCATTAGAAGCAACACTAGATTGTTTACATTTGAATAAGGCCCATACTACATGCACACATCTGTTGTGAAAGACTTGTCTTTGTCTATCTACACATTTATATAGGGATGTTTTTGTGTTTAAGCATAATAATCAGATATTTTTTACTCAAGTGTGCACGACAAATATGATTGCGACCTCAAATCATCTTGTGACATATGCCTGAGAGGATCAGAAAACAAAAGTTATCAAGGATCTCAATGTTTCCTGTCCACAAGGTGCAGAGAAGGCATGGAGGCTGCCTGATAAGAATCAGTGATGTACTTTGGAAACCTCACAGTAATTCTCTACCAATAATCAACATTTTAAAAAAAAAAGTCTCTAAAAACTTACTAAGCTACAAGCACAGATATTGCAGTAATCCAAATCTAAATTTCTCAAGAAATTGCTAGGTTTTCTTCAAGAGCACATTCTGAAAATTGCAATTTTCAAATATGTTTCTTTTCCATTCACATGAATGTGAATAATTCATATTTGTGTGAATGACACAGAAAAAACCAAAAAAAACCCCCAAAAAAACCCCACACTCCTGTCCAGCTCTCATCTTCCTCACTCCAAAGAGTTTCGATTGTAACTTAGACTGTTTCTTATAGTTGTCTATATGATTAACAGTGAAATATAGTCCATATTCATTGTTGTCCATGGATGGTTCTCCCACGAATGTCTGGAAGCTCTCTAAAACTTTCAGATGTGAAGTCCAAGCACTGAACTCAATTCCAAGTCTGCTCACTTGTACCTTGAAATATGGATAAGCTTTGATGACAAGGTATCTGCCTGCAGCAGTCCCACAACACTGCTTCCGAGTTTCTTACCCTGCAGCCATGCTTTATCTTATATACCTGTGAGCACATATGAATTCTTGCAAGGGCTCCAGCCTGTTTCTGAGAAGTCTAGTGCTTTTGGAAAGGTATTTTATGACACTGAGCTGGGTGAGGGCAACTACCAAAATTCGCCCCTCTTATCAGCATAGTTGTGAGCCCTACAGGCCCTGTGAAAATACGAGCTGAATAGCTGTAAAGAGGAAGAAGAAATTACAGAGATCCTCTAAATCCTCGTGTTAGTGTTTTAGCTGCTTCATGCTCTCCACACTCCAATTCTACTGAGGGAGCATATAGCATATGGAACACTTCTGAATACAGAAAGGTATTGCATGGAAGGGGATATTTCCGACTGTCTTCATGCTTCCTGGTGAGATGAATTGCACGGTGACATACAGGCAGGCAGTGCTGCTTCAACATATTTGTTATTCACTCTTTTTTTATTTTTCATATATGCACTGGGAGAAGAGTAAGCTCATACAGGATAACAAATGAGCATTTCTGAAAGTGCAGTAAATAACATCATGTGATGTTATATCAAAGAATCATCATGCCCATATTTTGTGCAAAGGAGCCACAATGCAAAGCTAAGCTATTTTTGGATACTTACCAAATGAACACTGTTAATTTAAATCTGTCATATGTTTAACTTTCCAAAGAAGCAAGTCTTACTGAAATCAAACTTTAGTGGAAATGATTTCAAAGGACTTCACTAAAGTCCAAAGAAAACAGTTGTTTTAAATTAAAAAAAAATATATATCATTTAAATGTTCATAACCAAAATAATAAAACATTAAAAAATCAAACCTGAGACAGGGCATGAATAAGAAATATTATGATGAAATGTACAAAAAGAAAATGGCAAATACTGTCTAAGAGACACGATTTTCATGTTCTTGCACTGCACACTCAAACTGATACATAAAGCTGATCACAACATGGGATTTTTCACATTCATTGCATTCCTTTCTCTAGTTTCTATCATATTTATGGTAGAACATGGTTGACTATAGATGGCTAATGGAGCAGTGGTCCCACTTTATGTAAAACCTGACTCAGTAAGGACAAAAGACCTTACATTTGTAACCTTCATATCATCTGCCTCCCACTGACATCTGGACAACTCTTCTCTCTGTCTTTAAGTGTCAGGTCTGAGGACAACGACTTACACACTTCAGATGATCTCCAACGATGTACATGATTCCTCCTTAAACAACCAAACTGATCAAGTTATTCTTTCCATCAAGTAAGAAAACTGAATAAAATTTTCCATATTTTGAAAGTAGGATTTAATTTTTTTTTTTTTTTTTTGAGATTGTTTCTTTCACTTACCAGCACTGTATTTGCTTCTGTTAATTCAGATTCATAATGCTTCTAATGTATTTAGGATACAAAGTTGACCAGGAAGGAATGAATGGGAGGCTTTATTTTAAAATCTCCAGGTTTTCTTTAAAACCAAATTGTGTCCAAGATGTCTGTTTTACTGAAATTAGTAACCATTACATCAGTATTTACAACTTTATGCAGCTCCAAACTACATAATTAAACATGTACATTCATTCAAAAAAAAAGTCAGGTGGCTATATGACTAAATAACGCCAGATTGCCTTGACATGTGTAGGAATTATTCCACTGTCTTTCCTTCCTCATTCCAGTGTCTCTTCTGCAGATATTAACTTCTCCATTGAAAGCACAGACTTGACTCTTCAATGAGATCTCTGCACTCAGGTCTTTGTTGTAGTAACGGACCTGTGTGAAAATGTGAGGCCTCCCCTGCATGAGCTTCCAAGAGGCAAGGGGCTTAAGTTTTGATATTGAAAGAGGAAATATCTACATCTTCTCTTTCTCTTTTGACCACAAAATAAATTAACACAAAACAAACAAACAAACAAAAACGAGCAAAAAAAAACCAGGGTAAAAACCAACAACAACCAGACAGACATCTGAAACACCTTGATGATTTATTTTCTCAATGACAGATTGGACAGTATCCTGAATTCACATGCTTTAGTTTCAAATTATAAGTGTAGGAAGTTTCAAGTTGCAAGTTTAACAAATCACAGGAAAATTACACATACTTTTCTGTGGAGAGATTGATAAAGGTCTTTGAGATACCATTACTAGATGTGAGGTGTTTGAGTGGGTAACAGCTGTAGGTAGCAGAGCTATTAGAAGCTGGAGAACAGGAAATGCAAAGGCATCAACTAGATGCAAGGAAATGGTGCTGATAATAGAATGAATCAGAGGTCAGATATAAAATAGTTTTATTCTAGGAGTGACGACAATTCTCCTCTTCTAGACATCCATATTCTCCACTTCAGCCTCAAAACATTTTTCAGTCTCCATGAAACTTAACTATTTATTGTTACATACATAGTCATTTTCACAACAGAATCATGAATAGTTGGAAAACCGAAGAATAAATCATAAAAAAGACACCACTGGCAATAGAAAATAAACGAACAGTTACACAACATTGCTATTTCCATGTACTTTTGATAAGCTGTATAATGCAAAATTGTTTAACTGAACAGCCAATAGTCCACACTGTCAGTTCTCCATTATCCATGCTAGCTATCACACAAGTTAGAAGTTGAATTGGAAAAGTCACTTTTACTGCAGACTAACTTTGGCTTTGTACCTGAACGTGCTCACACTGCTTCATGTGCACTTGTACATCCTGGTGAATACTGTGAAAACTAGACTCATCCCTAGCATAAATCACAGCATTTCAAAGCCCCTCAGAGCAAAACCTGACACATTTGTGACACCTTTTCAGAAAGATATGTCACCCTTTGTCACATACGCCTTTTCATAAGGGAATTTCCAAAACTGAATAACTTTTTGCTGCCTTTGTTGCTTTGTCTGCCATAGTAAATGAAACATCAGAATGTAAATGAGTGAAGCCCAAGCTGTTTGGAAACCCAGAGGTTAAGTTAGTTTCCCCACTGATATCAGCAAGGCTAAGATGTCGTCTTGCATTTGCCTTAGCTCATAATGTTGCTGACCAGTGTTCTCTGAAAAATACCAGCTCACTTGGTGGAACAGTAACCAGAGAGCTGTCTAGTTTGACACACAGAGTCATGCCAGGCAGAGAGGAACTCAACAGTATTGGGTTTAGCCTAAGTACCCAGATGTACTGGGAAAGAGCCTTTCTCCTTCTGACAGCCACTGCCACGATATTTCAAGACCTTTCGTTCCACTCTGGATCCAAATCATGAAATGCAAATGTGAGCAAACAGGGATATTTTTTTTTCTGGTTTATTTCCTTGTTTGATTGGTTTTATTTTTTTTAGTTAAGCTAAGACAGTGATTTGTTTATTTTTCTCTATTTGCTGTTGTGTTAAAATACTCTGAACAGAGCTATCGGTACAAGTTTATTCTGGGCCTCTTTGGCACCGTGGGGGTGGATTTGTAGCCCCATATCCAACTGCCATACGTTCTGAAATACAAAATACAATGAATTTTGCTTTATAGGCTAAAATATTGTGACTACTATAATGTAGTAATGTTCTGGTGACACAGATTTTATCCATGTTTTGCCTGCTTATCCACAAAGGTGACCCATGTTTCCATGCCTTGTTATATATTTATAGAAAGAACAAACTACTACAACAGCTAAGGATTATACCACAGTAATTTCATATTTTTCTTTCACATTAGTTACTATCTATGCAGCCACAATTTCGTGTTTACCAGAACTTGGTTATTTTTTGGTACTCCGTTTTCACCTCAGCTTTTTGACATTCAGCTTTTGCACATGCTGTTGTTCCTACTCATGGAAAGCTTCTATGAGGTAGTGGGAATCTTTTCTGGTTCAGGAGCAAGAACGTCTGACTGCATTGCTGTTCACAGGCATAACATATCACTTTACTATCCTACCTTTAAAACAGGACTTTGTGTATATATATATATACAAACAGGTTAAGTACCATATTTGAGATTAATCATATGTGGAAGTCTTTCTTGCAGATCACAGTATCTCTAAAGTTGTGAACATTCTTTTAACCATTTTTTTTGGAGGAGGGAATGTTCAGGGAAGAAGGCTAGTGAAGGCATGTTGTTGCTCTTATCATGAAGACAGTTTTTCCAGCTGAAGCAAAACAAAGTGGAAGCAGAAGAATGCGCTAGAAATATGGTACATGCAGTTATTGAACCAAAGATGGTGAAGATCAATTATGGTGAAATTCAGTACTGAAAATTAGGGGAAAACTTTTTTTAAATCTTACCCATAGCATCTAGATTCACACATTTTTAATTTATTTTGGCTGTGGTATTGACTACAAGCCACAGATGTTATATTATTAACTAATGTCTGGATCTGTCACAGTCCCAGAGAATCACGCTTACTAATATTGTGGTGTTAGGATACTCCCCTCAACATACAGTGACACATGTGCATCAGCTTTATTCCACCTCACAACTCCCTACCATCGCACTATTATGCAAAAGAAACATTTTTCAGGTAAAATGCACTTGTCACATATGTTAAATGCTTCCCTAATCAGTATATTAAAAAGTGAGCTAATGGAAATAATGGGGAAAACTGTCCTTCCTTCTCTCTTAGAGGGAGACTAAGCTGGGAGCAAGAAAGAGGGAGAAAATGGTTCAAAGATTAATGAGTCTTAATGAAAAGGTATATGTAACAAATTAATGACAGACTTGTAATGAATCATAACTGAATGCTAATATACATATATACACAGAATTAAGTCCTACTTTTCCAGGATCTGTGTTTTGTTTGTAAAAATCAGTACATACAAAGCTGCTTAACTAATTTCTTTGTTCATGTTTTAGCTCACTAATTAGAAATCTATTTCACAATAAGATTTCTGATTCTCTTAACTTCTTACTTAGTAGTGTAGTATAGTGATATACCAGAAGCAGTGTACAGTTGTCACAAGTAGGCCTATAAAGAAGCCAATAGAGAATATTGGAAGATAGTTATCACAAACACGAACCAACAGAAAGCATGATATATAAATTTCATGGTGTTCTTACTGCTCGGATCAAGTCTTTTACCTGTGGTAATCTGAGTCAGAGATAGTTTCTTTAATTTTTCCTTTAATTTTACATCCGGTCAGACAATTTGTATAGCACAGAAATTCAATTAAAGGGTAGGAGCAACCTTCAAAACCACAACCTGCATTTTTGCCCGCCCACACCTAAAGCAAGCCGTGCAACAAAAAGCAGTATTCTATCAGGGACTAGGAGAGTGTGTAGAGCATCTAAATGAGAAGAGGTTTACCATCTGGGACCCGTATTTCTAGTGTGGACTTCATCAAACCCTTACAGGCACCTTATTTTTATAAAGAATGAGTGAGCAGAATTAGGTGTTGTGAAACAGGCTTCCCAGTTAAGAGAGAGCACCTAAGTAGACCAATAATCAACACTGAAAACTGTTTGGTTTTTTTTCCTACCCACCAGATGCAGAATTAAGGAATTGCATTGCTTTTAGCTTCCCACTAAGGTTTTCCAGCTAGTGATACTTTTAGGTCTACTATGGATCCCCTCTGCTTTCCTAGCAGGTGACAGCTGTTTCATCATGTCCAAAAGCGCAAAATTAGCTCAAATAGTTAGAATAGCCAAACAAAAATGCAGTAACTCTACATATAGCTGGGAATCCAGTGGGCAAACTGCTTTCTTTGGCTTGAAGGCTGAGAGATGTGTTTTGTAGAGCAGTTTCACAGAGGAGTTCATGATGATCTTCCCTGCAGGATACAGTGAAAGAAAACAAGTCTTAGAGCCAAATAGGATGTAAGTGGTGGCATGAATACATGTTCCTACAGAAGAATATAGAGTGTTAACAGCTGTCTGAGAATCTGTAGGAAAATAACAACTGGGTAGCTTTTGGCAAAGAAAATACTTTTTTGGATTGTTTCATTTAAAACATTTGTTTAAAATGATGGTAACAGTAAAATAGCCCAAAATAAACTCTACTGAGCAATTAGGTAGAAGAGAAATGAGATTGTAAATAATCCATTTTGATAATTAATTAAATTATAAAGACCATTAACATACAAAAATGTATTTTAATTACAACTTTCTTTAAACTGCTCCAAGGTTAAGGATGGGAATACTAATGTAACCTTTTTCCTGTTGAAGACTTTTATGAAAAGAGATCTCAAGCTATAAATATTTAGAAGTGTATGAGAAGGACAACTTCCAAGGGACAAAGCAAGGGATTTTATAGGCCTTGTTATTTTTACACCACACCACCCATCTGAAGTGCCGTGGTATGCCTGTTCATGTACTCCAGTAGCTCTTGATTACCCCAGTTTAAATAAAGCATCTGTCAATATTCACTTTAAAGTCTCCATCAGCTCTGAACAAAACCACAGATCCAGCTGGAGTTGAGCATGGCTGCCTTCAGTTAGGAGTTTTTCTCTTCTCTACCGCTAACAGATTACATATGGCCCAGTTTAAAAGTCACGCAGGGTTTCTGTGGGAACTGCCTCCACACTGGCTGGGTCCCACTGCAGCTGCCTAGTAACAATCATTAGTGGGACACAGAGGCAAGCAGTACAACTTCCAGATTTAATTTCCATAGTGGTGTCCAAGTACAGCACAGAGCAACACCTCTTTCCTTCCCACCCCGGATCCAGTTTGCAATCTCTGTGGGACTCTGCCCCTGAAGCTCCAAAGACAGGGAGGGAAACAAAGGTCTCACAGCAGCAGTGTGTCTGCCCCACCAGTTGCAGCTGTAGTGTGATAGAGTTGTCTTTAAAGGCAAGTCAGTTCACTTTGTTGCACAAAAGGTTATTCTGGTACTTAGGTCAGGACAAACACAGCCTTCCCTTATGTCTGGGTGAAAGGAACAAACATGACCAATTGTTAATGTGGTGTTATCAACCTCTCAGATCCATCTGCCAGAGTAATGAATGTACACTTATCACCATGTACCACTACCTCCTAGCCCTGGTTTGGGAAACCAAGAAAGTGAAACTGGTTGGAGGGACAGAGTTCCTAAAACCTCAACAGTGTTAGGGTTGTGACTGTCTCTATATCTTTTGCACAGATTACACCCAACACGTAAACACACAAAAAGACAGTCTGGAGCTACCAAGGCAGGACATGGAACACAAATGTCCTTTCAGAAAATAAACTAGCAATGCTCATATAAAGCATCAGATCTTTTGGAGAAGAGGAGGGGAATGCCTTTCTAGAGGACTCTTGGACACGCAGCCATGTACAGCAGCACAGTTGTTGCAAAGGAATCCCAATCAGATGACTTCATTCTTCAGTCTTCTCTCTCCTCATCTTGTATGCACGTGTGTGTGTGGCATTATCTCACCAGCTTACACCTCCCTGGTTTAATTTTCACAGCAGGATTCACTACTGTTTGTTTGTTTGTTCTGCATATAAAACACTGCATGTTTTCTTTACTTCTGTCATTAGCAAATACACATGCTATGGGCAAGCAACTACAGAAGGCAGTAGTTTAATAGGGGAAACTGCAATGAGGCTGTGTGCTATGGATGCCTGCTGGGCAAGACCCCCAACAAGGGTTTTATGGGGCTTGTATGGTCACATGAAGTACAGAAGCCACTTGATGTTTTTATGGAAAATTTTGTAATTGCCACATGCTAACAATGTATATTAACCCCATTAAAATCCATCCATGCTTTGGCTGAAATTTATCCATATAAAAGGGAAGTATGCAAACTATGTCATATTTAATCACACAGTAGGAGATTAGGCTGCACATACTTCCACACTGTCCTTCTTATGTGGGAAATTTAATGATTAGATTTAATAACAGTATCCTGGGGAGCTGAGGAGAAAAAGTAAGCATTAGAGTTACCCAGGGCATTAAAATTCATATGAGCATGAGTGCTGGAGAACTGGAGCACGATAATGAAAAAAACATCATCAACAACTTGAAAAGGTGTTCCTGTAGGGAAGAACACCCTTTTTAGACCAGTAACTCTTCAGCAGTTTTCACAGTATCACAGTATGCTAGGGATTGGAAGGGACCTCAAAAGATCGTCTAGTCCAATCCCCCTGCCAGAGCAGGAACACCTAGATGATGTTACACAGGAAGGCGTCCCGGCGGGTCTTGAGTGTCTCCAGAGAAGGCGACTCCACAACCTCCCTGGGCAGCCTGTTCCAGTGCTCTGTCACCCCCACTGAAAAGAAGTTTCTTCTCAAATTTAAGTGGAACCTCTTGTGTTCCAGCTTGATTCCATTACCCCTTGTCCAATCATTGCTTGCCACCGAGAAGAGCCTGGCTTCATCCTCGTGACACTCCCCCTTTATATATTTATAAACACTAATAAGGTCACCCCTTAGTCTCCTCTTCTCCAAACTAAAGAGCCCCAGCTCCCTCAGTCTTTCCTCATAAAGGAGATGCTCCACTCCCTTAATCAACACAGAGTTAATTTTTTACACCTGCCTTTGAAAGTTCCTGTAAATAAGAGTTTATAATTGTAACAATGGTACAGATTTAAATTATATTGTGATGCAATTACATATCATTATAATAAGCAAATGTTTATTTTAAGAAATGTGCACATGGCTTGAGGGTAAAGACTGAAGGGGATCCATCATCACTTTTACCAGAAGCCATTTTTACTGGCTAAGGTTAATGTAAAGTAGAAACAGGCAAGCATTTAGTTTGTAATAGTGATTTTGTTTCTGACCATCTGGAGTTTTGTGCATGAAACTCCAGCTTCCTGTGGGTGTGAAGTTTTCTTTTTTATTTTTTCATTCCCATAAATTGTTTGGTATGTGAGGTGGTATTTTAGGTCCTTGTATCATGTATTGTGGTAATCCTGATCAGGAAAAAGCTCAGCACAAGGCCCATCACAACATCGGGACAATCTACCACCGCAGGCGAATTTTGGCTTCTCTGGCCACTTGAGAGTTTGCTTCTGCATCAATTGGTTGTTCCAAATGCAATAGTTGGTTACCATTTAGCAAGTGTATTTTAAAAACAGAGTTCTTGAGCTAGTGGTTAAAAATTATAATTAAAAAAAAAAAAGGTAATTTTAAAGTCATAGGGTTTACATACATGCATACATCTTTGTATGCATGAAGTCAAACCACTTGTTTCAGAACTGTAATTCATTTCCACTCTTAGAGAGATGACCCTCTCACAATGAACACACATTAGTGTAGATATCTGTTAGTGTTGACATTAGAAATGCAATTTGGCCCTAATTATGAATGTCAGAAATTTAATTGCTTCCAAAACAAATCTAAAAATATCAAAGTTTTTTAAAATACGTAAATAAGGACTAAACTCATACAAGGGTTTAAGAACTGCTTACTGGATCTGAGAGGATATCTCAAATACACATAAATATCTGACTGAGCATTTGTTAAAAATAATCTAGAACTGCAGAACATTGTTACCGGAAATCACAATGTAGACAATATTTTGGACTCACAGATTTTATGGTGTGAATTACTATACTTACTGTGTCTATTGTCCAGCTGGAATATTCATAGCCTCAGATATTCAAATTATTTCTCTAAAAGGAACAAAAATTCCAAATATGTCACATCTCAATTTTGATTACCTTTGTTTTAAGTCTGCAAGGAAGACAAGCAATAAACCCTGTTTTTTTCTAAAACTCTCAGAAACTTTTTCACAGTACAGTTCTTCCTTCAGCTAGACACTCTTTGGAGGAAGAACTTTTTTCATTACCTGGTTTTTCAAATCCTTACCAACAGCTGGGTTCTAACCTCTCTTTTAACAATACCATTTCTTATTAAAATAATTTAATTTCTGAAGATCATTAGTAGAAGATATTCTGGTACAGATTTGTTTATAGTTACAAAAGCAGTTACTGGCTCATTATCAGTTACAGTGAGGCTAAGCTATGCTGATATGCCCAGCATGTGAGGACTTTTTCAGCATAACAGACTAAGCAAGAACCAGTATATACCTCCTGTATCACTAACTGTCTGTTGTTGTCAAAGGATGTGGCTTCTGAAGATTCTTCTCAGAAGAAGTTGGCATAAATTATTCTGTACTTAGGCATTTGAACCCAGTTAAACTCATTTACTTTCCTCTTTCCTTACTGGCAAATATAGAGCAGTATGGACAACCTTTCCGAGTTATTATTATATGGTAGGATACCACTTCAAAACTGGAGACACTGTTTAGTCTCTGTGAAGGATATCCAGAGCAAAAGCATGTGGAAAAGGTGTTATGGACAATAAATAAGAATATAAAAATAGTACTGATAAGTTAAACATACTTAGAGACCACACTGCACATGCTACTTACACAAATCATAACAGACTGAAAAATAATATCCATTCAACATAGAGGATGATTTCCACAACAATACTTCATGCAGCCTAAGTCACAGTTATACTAAAAAAAAAAATCCTGCTTTTTTTCATTTTGTTCTTGACATATTGCCAGAATTGGTAAAATAACTGATTGCTTCACTTTTAGTATGCTGTGTCTTCATAATTATGCAGAAATGAAAATGAATTCACTATTACCTAGCAAAGCATATGTTGTTGTTTGGACTAGATAACCTCCTCATTCCTACTTCTGCCAGATCAGGGAAGAGAATGGAACGTTCAGATCCTCACCAGTGGTACCATGGGACAAGTCTTGCAGCATTAAGTAGTAGACACTCAGTCATATAGTGAATTTTATTCGACCTGCAGAGGCTCCAGAGAGGACACAGCAATGCTGCATCCAACCCAAAATGAAATCTTGGGTGATGTCATGATTATACGCAGCCTGCAAGAAGTTTCACACTCATACTGTGTCCAAGCTAAATACAGATGAATTGTGTACATATGGATCAGATCCCAGATCCCAGAATGAGTTTATAAAAACAGTTCCAAATAGTTTTATATCAACTAAAATTCTTCCCACATACTAACATGTGCTGGATTTTACTACACATGGACAGATCAAGAATGAATCAACAAATACACCCTTTGACGCAGGAACATTCCTATAGCACCTATATGAGCTATAAGTCCATATGAGCTTCTGGTTACAGTTTACAATTTATAAGTAGGAAAGATGGAAAGAAAACAAAAGTTACAGTATTATCCATCAGTTCTAACTGTTGCACTATCACTGGTCTTGTACACCAGCATGGATCTCTTTCCCCACAGTTCCATGTTGTGGACCAGAATCTAAATTTGACCGGACCTTACAACCCCTCAACAAGTTCATTGCAAGGGCTTTAGGTGAAGCACAGCCTACAGGACTCTCTAAGGAAGCACTATTTTCCTCAAAACTTTTTGCCAGCATTTCCTGTGCTTTCTCTGAGTGACCGAAGGCAAGAGAACCAACAAAATTATCTTTTCTCTCCTAGGATTTGTTTAGGGAAGAGGAATCCTAGAGCAATTTTACCCCTGATTTTGAGTGAGAATACAGTCACAGTACAAAGAGTACTACTCTTCTGCTGCACTGGAGATGTTTTGTCTCCATGTCTAAAATACCAAAACCAAATTAATTTAGATAGGAGTTTTGAAGCCTAAACATTTTTGCTCTCCCTTTCTCCTTCATCAACTGCTCTGAAAAGCTTGGATCATGCAACTGTGTACAAGACATGACAGGTTTATTTGATTAATGATCTTCTCACTTCACCAGCCAGCAAGTAAACAGAAAAAAATATAACTGTGCTGTTTGCTGTACCCCCAAAATTTTAACTCAAGGCAAGATAAGTTCTACTCCACTCTCCAGCTATCACGGATCCCCAGTTTTATTGTGATTCTATATTAAAACTATTGTAAAAACTGTTCTGGGGGCACTGAAACATCGATAATGGGTCAAGGTATTCTAAAGGTAAATGTAATCCTGCCTGTGTGCACTAGTGAATCTGCCACCATCTGGCTATCTTTAGGCATTTATTGCAATTCTAACAACACAGACTGCTTCTAGGATACTTCAAACATTTTCCATTCTCTACCATCTGGGCACACTACACAGAGAGAATGACATAATTTAGAGCTTTAACATCAATTATTCTTGTTATGGGTAATACCCGAAAAAGCTTTTATTTAGTGTATTTACAACCCTGTTTCCCTTAGTTATTTCTTTCAGTCTCATAATAAATATTCTTTTTAAACTATGGGTTATATTTACCTGTCATCTGATACCAACTGCAATTGCATAAACATTTTAAAAGAAAATTTGTGTTAAGCCTGAAACAGAACACCAGATATGAACACTCTTAAAATTTCTGGCTCTTATTCCAGTTACTACATGCTATACTTATATTTACTGAAGTACACATTCATCTCGGTAAAAAAGGAGACAAGAGCAGCATATGTTCTTGCAAGACTTTCCATATTTTGTTGCAGCTGCTGTAAGAATCTTCTGATATGACAACTGATGTTACAGGCTCCACAGAAGAAAGATCTGTGGTAACACAGGCTGCATCTGAAATAGCAGGAAGGAGGATAGAGTAGATTGGTCCTAAGCTCTTACTCAGATTGGCAATTTACCCATTTGCAGTAAGGTTATGTTCTAGGAAAATTGAAACACTGAATGGGATGGGCCAGGGATCCACACCCTGATGTGGAGTCAGGGTGTAGCCAGCAGCATCACTGATTCTTCTGATATTACTACTAAAAGTCAAACCAAGGAATAAAATTGACACTCTAGCAATGAACTTACTTGGTAGAAGTTTTGCTGTAGCACCAAAAAGACAATTTTTTTTTTTTTCTTGGCAACTGGAGAGACCATACAGCAGTGCTAGGATAGAACTTCTCAGAAAGTAGTTGCTAGACAGCCTCTGAAGAGACACATCCTACTCTGTCCCTTACACATGGAGACTGGGGAGCTTCCCCAGCACCCGCTGCTCCATCATACACAAAGCTGAGACATTTTGGTCGTTTTAAGTCCTCAGAGTAGGACAAATGCCACAGAAATAACCAGAGGCTGGCATTAATCTTTTAAGGGAGCTACTTGGTAGCATTTTTGAAGACATTTCTGTCATGCTCTGAGTGTCAATACACAGCAACTGACCATTACACTTCCTAATGGTTGAATGCGTTTTGTGTTTTTCTTAGGTTAAAATAGTTCTAATGCAGGTTTACACATCTTTTATCCACATAAGATGGACACACAGAATTAAGACCAAATCCTCATAGGCATGTTTTGGTACAGCTGCTGTAAACTGCCCGTTTCACAGGTACTACTCCATATCCTTAGTGGAGGGACACCTAATCAGAATTTTATGAAGCTGTGTCCAGCTACAGACAGAGGCCAAGATTTTAATAATTCTTTCCTTTCTACGTTGCCAGTGACCTCAGTTTGGCTACAAAATTCACTGCCAGAGTTGGGGAAAATTGGTTACTAAACAGGTTGAAAAACAAAACTCTTCACTATTTAGATATTTGAAAAGGTAATGATAGACAAATACATCCATGTCAATAAAGAATATTGAACATTTTTCTTCAGTTATTCTTAATTTAGGAGAAGCTGGCATCATTCTCAAATAGCAGATTTCTACACGATATTCTGTGCAGTTTGTAACAAAATCCTAACTTGCAATCTGTCAAGTACTGAGTGAGAGACAAACCTCAAATGTTTTTTCATGTTATTTCTAATCTGTTCTTAATTTAGTTTTGTTTACAAGACAACGTTCTGTGAGGTTCTCATTCCCTTCTGTATGAGTTTCTGCATATTAGAGTGTGAAAATCAATGTGAAGATTAATGACAGCTCCTAATGTTATATTACACCATTAGATGTTAATAGGATGCTCATTTAAAAATGGTGTGGTTTGGCAACTGGGTGGAAGACGCAACTGTAAGTTTGTGGAAGCATTACATTAGCCTTGCAAGTTGTTTCGCATGCCATTGAAATAGGAATACATCGAACTCTACACATTTTGAAAAGTTTGGTTTGGTTTTAGTTTAATAAAACATTCCAGATACACATCCTCATAGATACAGTAGCTTTAACATTACCACAGATTTTATACACCATGCAGATAGAACTGTGTCTCCTCCTTCACCTTCTCTGCAACAACCATTCTTAAATCTTTTCCAAGTCCATCATACACAGGGGAAAGCGCACTGCAGAATAAGACAAGGGCGCCAAAGTTTCCTGTAATGTGCTTGTATTCCTCATACTATGGCCAGCTCCTAAGCTCACGGCCACCCACAGCAGAAAATAACAGTACTTTCCAGACAACGCTTAAAAAGAATTCTCTAAAGGGACAGATAGAACAGTTTCTGTGTGTTGTGCAGAGACCAATGACATGCACTACCAAAGGACTAGGACTCTTACAGGCTGATCAATGTTCAATGGAAATATAACAGCTTCTTCTGCTTTGGTGTTTTTCAAAGACAATAATGCATGTAGCATTCAATATCCATGCAAGGCATGAACTTAAATGTATTTTTTGTAACTAGATTGATTCCCTAAGTTGCTTCTGCAAAAAAAAGGGACAGGAACTCTGAATACAAACTGTTATTGGAAGGACAAAAAGCTGTAGATAGTTTCTCTGTTCGCAGTGTTGTCCTCAGAGTTTACAGGAATTTTTTCATTGACTTCCATAATACCAAAATTGACCTATTAAGTGAAATATGAAGTTATTTCTACCCTATTTTCACAAATAGCATATCACTTTCGCAGAGATTGAGCCTTTAGAGCAGTATTTTGCACACTGGAATATAATCTGAATTACAATTATATTGTTTGCATTTGAGTAGAAAAAAAACAACTTTTAATTACATGGATGGATTGGATGAAAATGTGATCACTGCAAATATGGCCTTGTCAGCTTGTGTGGTGTTATCAACAATGCGGTCTAGTATAGTATCCATTAAGCAAAAAAAATTAAACAGAAAGTACTTAAATAGCAAATAGAACACAGGCAAAGATTTCCCTAGCTGCAAACTCAGTGCAAGCCAAATATTTTTACAACAGCTGACCTCACAATTCTTGATCATGGATAATTCAGGGACACCGCACTAAATATACAAATGTGCACAGTGGTGTATTCTGAAATAATACAATTAAATAAAAAGTACAGTCATTTTTTGGAATTGAAAATACAATGAAAATCTAAGTATTACCTGCTTCAGAATGAGAAAGGTTAAAAGGATCAGTGTCATACAGTGCTACGTAATGTTAACTGACTCTTAGCATGAAGAAAGGACTGGTAAAGATTTCATTATAGTTAAACCAGGTCCTTCTATTTTGGCAGCCATCAGAATCACAGAATTGTTGAGGCTGGAAAAGACCTCTGAGATCATGAAGTCCAGCCTATGACCCAACACCACCACATAAGCAAGACCACGGCACTAAGTGCCACATCCAGCCTCTCCTTAAACACCTCCAGGGATGGTGATTCCACCACTTCCCTGGGCAGTGCATCCCAATGCCTGATCACCCTCTCCGTGAGGAAGGGCTTCCTGAGATCCAACCTAAACCTTCCCTGACACAGTTCCAGGCCGTGTCCTCTCGTCCTGTCACTGGTTGCCCAGGAGAAGAGCCTGACCCCCACCTGACTACACCCGCCCTTCAGGCAGTTGTAGAGAGTGATAAGGTCCCCCCTGAGTCTCCTCTTGTCCAGGCTAAACAGTTCCATCCAGCTCCCTCAACTTCTCCTCACAGGACTTTCCCTCTAGTCCCTTCCCCAGCCTTGTTGCTCTCCTCTGGACCTGCTCCAACACCTCAGTGTCTTTCTTGCACTGAGGTCCCCAGACCTGCACACAGCACTCAAGGGGAGGCCTCACCAGTGCTGAGCACAGGGGCAGAATTACATCCCTGCTCCTGCTGGCCACACTGTTCCTGATACAGGCCAGGATGCCATTGGCCTTCCTGGCCACCTGGGCACATTGCTGGCTTGTGCTCAACTGGTTGTCAACCAGAATTCCCACGTCCCTCTCCGCTGGGTTGCTCTCCAGCCACTCGTCCCCCAGTCGGTAGCACTGCTGGGGGTTATTGCGGCCAAAGTGTAGGACCCTGCACTTGGTCTTATTGAACTTCATCCTGATGGCCTCAGCCCATTGACCCAGCTTGTCCAGGTCCCTCTGCCGTGCCTTCCTACCCTCTGGCAGATGGACACTCCCCCCCAGCTTGGTGTCATCTGCAAACTTACTAAAGATAGACTCAATCCCCTCATCCAGGTCGTCAATAAAGATGTTGAACAGGACTGGGCCCAGTCCTGATCCTTGGGGGGAGGAAATCACTGGTTAGCGGACACCAACTGAATGCAGCACCATTCACCACCACTCTCGGGGCCTGGTCATCCAACCAGTTTTTTACTCAGCAAAGGGTGCACCTGTCCAAGCCGTGGGATGCCAGCTTTTCCAGGAGGATGCTGTGGGAGACTGTGTCAAAGGCTTTGCTGAAATCAAGGTAGACAACAACCACAGCTTTCCCCTCATCCACTACACGGGTCACCCAGTCATAGAAGGAGATGAGATTGGTCAAGCAGGACCTTCCTTTCCTAAACCCGTGTTGGCTGGGCCTGATCGCCTGGTTGCCTTCTACATGCCGCTTGATGGCACTCAGGATGATTTGCTCCATAACCTTGCCAGGCACCGAGGCCAGGCTGACAGACCTATAGTTCCCTGAATCCTCCTTCTGGCCCTTCTTATGGATGGGCACCACATTGGCCAACCTCCAGTCATCTGGGTTCCCCCCAGTTAGCCAGGATTGATGAAAAATGATACAGAGTGGCTTAGCCAGTTCTTTATCTGACTTTATCTGACTGTCTTTTAATTCTAGTACTGAGATTTCAAAACTAGCAGGTCACAGAATGTCATACGACTGATCAAAAGACACAGAGTGGCAATGTGGGGCATAAAAACCTTTAGACTTTTCCACAAATAAAGTTTGTATACTGTCTCTTGTGAAAAGGAGGAATAAATCAATTTCCTTTCAATGAAAACCATACACATATTTGCGATAACATAGGAGAAATTTCAATGCTTAAACATTATTTTTCATTGAAGTATTATTCTTAAAATTTTTAAAATTAAATAAAAAAGCATTTCCTACCTTTTCATGAATCATCCAGGAAAGTATGGGAAAGAACTTTTTGGCTCATTTGGTCAGCAAAAGGGTCTGACAGAATATCAAGCTACAAAACTGAATACTATATTTTTTTTTCCTCAATGAGTCTAATTCCACAAAATACAACTGAAATGGGTAAATTTGTGTAGCTATTCATTACGAATGTAAACTAAAATCATCATGTCTATTAACACAGAAAACAAAGTTGATGTTTCCTTTTTACAAAAAAAAAAGAAAAATAAAAAAATAATTGACACGCCTGTCAAGAAATCCACTTACAGAAAGCAGGATACTCCAGGAAGACCATGCCAAAAACATACCGCAATTTGCTTTTACCTTATACAGCTCACAATTCTCACTACACACAAAGGTGCTTCAGGTGCTTTATAAAGACCTTCCACCAGAAATAAACTTGCAGTGATTTACAACGGATGCACCTCACCTCCTTTCAGCTGTGTCAAACAGGCATCATTCTGCATAGAAGGAAAAATTGCATTTTTTGTTTAAGCAACCATAATCAGTATCAGAAGGACTGAGACATTATGAAAAATGTATTTTATATTTTGCCAGCTAACAACTTTTTCCCTGTTTTCATTGTTCCTCATTTCAGCATATTAGGTACTTATTTTTTCCTGCTTCTATGTAAATCCCATCTGCAGTCCTTTCCAATGAGATAATGTGTTTGGAAAACTTATTTTTCTTCATTTATTTTTTTTTCCTCTCCTGTATATCCCTACATAAACAAGATAAGCTGTCAGGGTTATGGAATTGAACTATTTAAATCAGCATGAGAAAAAGAATGAGATCCTTGGATTTAGTACATATAATTTGTTCCCTAATCAAAAAAAAAAATGCTTGTACTAGACTCAATATTCGGGATGCTGACTGAGTTTTTAGTTTTAGTGAGAGCCTGCTCTGAGGAAGGAGTGTGCTTTATTCCTTAATCATGGATTTAAATTATGCTTTACTTCTTTCAGAATAAATATTAACACTAAATTGACTTACTAAATTCTGAAATTTTCACTCCATAGACAGAATGTGGGAATTCTGTACAGAGAGTTTATCCTATTCCCTGTGAAAGGTGCCTCACTTTGATTTAAGACTACTTTTCTAAATTAGTGCCAGTGTAGATTCATTTCCAAGGCAGTCTGAGGCAAACGTTTTTACTCAGGGAGACTTGCTGTGACTTGACGGTCCGTGTGAACTCCAACAAATGCAACTGTGGTTCAATTTCTCATTTATAAATGGGAGGAGGGAATGTTGCTTCCCTGTCCCACAGGGGTGGTAAGTATGTAAGTACTTTAAAGTCTTCAACACTCGTCTGTCAGTCATGTTGTAGCAACAGAGGTTATAGAAATAAAATAGCTCAATAGTGAGAATGAAAAAATGGAGCTCAACAATTCAAAATCACTGAAATGAGTTTGTATTGGGTAATCAATGTAACAACAAGGTAACTCTTCTCTGAACTGAAGCTATGAATTTTTATTTCTGTTCTTAATTCATACTTGAAAATATGCTAACTTAGGCAAAAAATCTGAAGCGGAAGAGATGTTTGATAATAAGGACGATTTAAAACCTACATTTCACTGAACACTTAACTTTTTACCCCATTTGGAATATCAATTTTCATAGTATTTCCAGCCAGTGTACATTTTTATTTAAATTGAATTAAAGTGTTTAGCCATATGTGCATGCCAGTTTAAATAGTGTTGTTCGGAGAACACTGTTTTCATCTTTATTGGACAAAAAATATCATAGGAAGTTGCTTTCCCCTGGAAATTAAACCCAGTTGGAAATAAATGAACTGGGATACAGCCAGACCTGGAAATTGTAAAATAAAAATCTACTTAGCAGAAAGGTGCACATCTTAAATGTTTCAATACTGTTATCTTTTAAGAAGATAGAATGTCTTCTGGTATCATATCCCATGAAAATAGCTGAATATTACAGAATTCATGTTATACTTCTATAGCTTGAGAAGGTTTCCAATATCAGCCATTTGATTTTAATGAGACAAAATATTTCTTACTATTGCATCTCCTACAGTCTCTAACCATGATCAATGTTCCACTACAATACATTCTGTGTACTGAGAGTGTAACAGACAGTCTTGGCCTCATGGCTTTCAAACTATGTGCACAAATGACAAGAAAAAGATATTTAACATCATTATCCCTATTTTATTTGTGAACTGACTTCAGAAGAGTTTGGGTAATGTCCTGGATGACTGTCTACATCCATAACATAATAACTTGGTATAGGTCTTTGGACTTCTAGAAACATCTACAGATTACATAATATGAAAGGAATGTCTAAACAGCGGAAGCCACAGACTTCCCTGTAGAGAATAGGTCATATGAAAAATACGGTCAACATTAGAGGAATTTTACAGATGAAAAATATTCCATGGGACTATTCTTCTGAAAGCTTAGAGAAACATTAAATACTTAGAAATATATGAGGATCCTGAAAAAGAGAAGTGTTTATAAATGATGGTAAGTGCTTCACATCAAGCAAGTTTCTTTTTCATTCTTCATGCTATTCTATTCTGAAAGCATGATTCAACCATCCAGAATACTATATTTTTAATACCTGTGTTTATTTGATGTTGCAACATCTGAGAATATGCAATCTACTGCTGCTTGGAAGATAGTCCCTTCTGTTCTTTTTGTTCGTATTTAAATGTTTCATAAAATAGTTAATTTTGACAGGTGTCCTAGAAAAAAAGTATATGACCTCATTGTACTGGTGCTGAACCTGGGTTAAACAATCACCAGAGGAAGTTTACCAGATCACTGGCCCAGTATTATTGTATCTATTAAAAAAAAAAAAAAAAAAAAGTTTCTGTATGATTCTTTGGCTCCTGCAATTTCATATTTTCTAAGTCTCAAAATACTTACATTATAAGTACCTCATGATCTTTGTGTGGTTTTAACTGACACAGGAGAAAGGCAAGTAATTCTAAATATGGCAAAATCTGCATGTTGCTTACATTCTCTTGACATGAAGGCATGAATAGGTGTAAGTGACATTACTAATACTGGGTCATTAAAACTCAAGACAATCCTAATGTCTACTGTTGAGCTTCTGGTGTGTTTTGAAGGCGTATGAATTGACAATATTAAAGATCAGTTTTTATGAGTCCCCATGTTATGGATCTATGTGGAAATAATTTTTACACTGATTTTTTTTTTTTTAAAGACTTTTCACAGTAACTAGAAGTTACAGAAGAGGAAAAGAAAAAAAAGTATAGGAAATATCTCTTTCAACGAGAACCCACCGTTGCTGTCTGAGAAAAGAGTCGTTCAAATATGATTCTATGATTCTATGAAATAGCCAACTCATCTAGTTCAATATTGTATCCATAAAGAAAATCTGATCTGACATTATACAGACATACACTCTCCTGGAAACCAACTCTGTCCCAAAGACTATGACAGAAAGAGATATTTATATTTTTTCCTTGCAAACACATTCAAATAAATAAATAAATAAATTCTATTTGAACCTATGACAGGAATGTTTTCTTATTTCAGATGATAAATTGGGACCAACAGTTCAGAAAGGCTACCAACCACTCTATTATTGACTTTTTGCAAAACTCTTGTTTTTCAAAATTAAATGTGATTTTGAGCGGTGAAGGAAATTATTCTTTCCTAGGCAATTCTCCCAAACCAGGCAAACCGCAGGATCTCTCAGACCTTGGTGGAAGAGGGAACGACAACAGTAGTGGAAGTGCTGGATGGCTGAACCACAGCATTCAAGTTATAATGCATATGAAAATAGCTATGAGTTGTGTTAAGTTTGCAGCTTTCAGTTCAAGTGCCAATATCTCCAGAGGAAAAGTCCACCTCTAAAGTGGAATTGTTTTTTCATGTGTACAAATTTGAGATTTCTTGTGATTTGAAAAAAAAAAGTTTTAGAAAAAAATTAGTTTAAATTCTGAAAAAATAGAGGATGCTTAGATTTGTCAAAAAGCATTTCAAAATACACTTGTGTTTTCAAATGGATTTCTCAATAACATATAGCTATAATACACTATAGTTACAATGTATGGATTCCGATGTCCTTCAAAAGCTGTGATGGCCATGTGATGAAGATTTAGAATCCACGAAGTATTAATTGGCCTTTCATAAAACTAAAAAGTAATTACTTTGAAAAGCATGTTATACGAAAAGCCCGTGGTGAGAATCTGCAAACCAAACAAGTCCTATATAGACTTTGCCAAAGTTTCTTAGCAAGAGCCACAACAATGGAAAGCAATTGAAAAGTATATAGTAGACCCTATTCAATGCAAATCATTGTGTTCAACATAAAACATTGTGTTCAACACAAATCTTTGTATTTTGAATGGGAAAAAAGTGTTTATCAACAAGAACAATAAGTATATTCAAAGTAACTTTGAGAAGGCAGTGTAAAGATCTGTAGATGACTTCAGAAAACTCATTGGATTTGAATTCCTGAGTGGTGCACAGAAATACTGTCAGCCTACATAGAAGAAACAGCGGAGATCAGGCTGTGATCTAAGTCTGTAATTCCTGCGTAGCTACTTTCTTCCTGAAGAAGTGTATGGGTGAAAATAAACATGGACATACATATGTTTATTGTTCCAGGTATCTTGACAGTATTTTAAGATTAATTTTTCAATTCTTTCTTAGCCCTGTAGGCAATTTTTACATGTTGTATCTGTACCTATTTTACATATAGGCCTTCAATTGCACAGTTTTACCAAGTAGCAATGCCTTCAGCAATATCCACTTACACTCATTGCTCCACTCAATATTTTAGATAGCTATATTAAACAGATGCGTTAGTTATAATTAAAAATCTGCAGTCTCATCTGTCCAATTTTTTTTTTTAATTTTTAATCAGCTTACTAGAATACCATTGAGAATAAGAAACACCTTAAGTTAAGATATAGAAGAACTAATGTGGATGCCATCTGAGGAAGCACCACCAGGAAAGCTGAACAGAAATTTCAGTCTGAGGGAAAAAAGTGATTCTGTGACTTCTTCCAGTAAGTAACTAGTTTAAATAACGGAGGTAATTAACTCTCAGTAGTTTACTGAAAAGTAACCCTTCAGTATGCTTAAACACTGAAGACTTGGAGTAAGGGTTACATCTCAGTTTCAACACCTGAGTTGGGTAACCCTAATTGTTAGATTTATGTTGTCTTTAGCATGCCTTGGAAGAATAATAACCAGCCCAGGGAAGTACAGAAGTAAGAATTAATAAGCAAAATCTCTATGGACGGTGGTACTAAATCGATGGAATAACAATGTAACCAACAACAAAGTAAGAATGGAAGTGCAAGGAGAATTACAGGGGATATGAAGAAATAATGTCATTAAATAATCCTCTGTTCTCATTTTTCAGGGTACCCATATGATGACAAGATTCTTCGGCGTTTGATAGTTTCTAAGGAATTGTGGTTTGAGCTGGCTTGGGTGTTTATCTCAGTTCCTTGAAAAACCTAGGAGTGTATGAAATGTCATTTGGAGGTCAGCTGAACAAAAATGTCCTGGTTTGAGCTAAAAAGAATCAATTCTTTTCAGTGATTTCACTGTTCAGATAAGTCTTGTCTGAGAGACTGTACTTTCTGAAGTTAACAGCATCTTTTTGCAGACAACATATGATAATAGAAGTGGCGATACCTGATGTGTATAGCTGCTACCAGGGATTGGTATGCAGAAAAGCTCTTATCCTTGTTCTTATAGTGATCAAGATCACTAATAAATCTTGTGTAACATATTGGAGGTACCAGGAAGTAAAAAGGTCACAAGGAAGTAAAAAGTCACACCTCCAGAGAGGAAGATACTGGACAGGTTACCCAAACCTGACCAACAAAATATTCCATTTCATATACATCTGATGTGCCACCCAGGAATTGAACCTGGGTCACAAGTATGGGAATCTTGCATGATACCACTACACCAGAGGCACATCAAGTAAGTGGTGTTTGATCTCAGATCTCAGCTAAAGTGTAGTTTTCTGATTGAAGACAGGAACTTGCCTGAAGCTTGAAACAAAAGTGTAAATAAAAAATAAGGTCTGTCTTATTTCAGAGGTATAATGATTTAGTTATATATTTATAATTACCTGTTTAGATCAAGATATATTAGTTCTCCTTTTAAATTTCATACACTATTAAATCGATTGTTCTCTGCTCGCAAGAGTTTATTCAAACTCGCTATAAGAGCATGTAATGTAGGAGGAAAGCCTACTCAAAGTGGTCATCTGAGCAAAAACACTTGGAGTTGTCTCTGCTTCCTCCTTGACTACTCATTAAGGCAGAGGACTGAGAGCAAAGAAAATCTCTACATCCCACCCAGATCATGTCTGAAAAACGTCCAACCTTGCTGATAAGAGGAATGGGGGGAATGGCAAAAAATTTCTCCCCATGACTCTAAGCTGTGATGTGAACTGATATAATCTTTCTCATAGACCTCTAACATCCTCAATGAAAGATTGAAAGAGAAGAGTAAAAGTGTTGTGAACAGTTTTCCATCAGAAATTTATGTTTGCATCAAAAGAAATCATCAATGGCCAAATTATTTTTATCCATATGATTTTTACACTACTGTGGAAGAAACAGCTGGGTTGTCTAACATCATGATTTAAACTATCACATTGTAATTTCTTGATTGCAACCTATTTTTCCTTAATTTCATCGTTTTGTCAGTTTATATTCACTAAGAAACTGCTAACTCAAAGTCTTGACTTCACCCACTCCCAGTGTTTCTCTGTAACTGCCCTAGAAACAAAGAACAGATGGGAAAAAACTTCCCGACAGATCACTCTCATATTGTACTCCAGAGGGCACCCGTGAATGAATGAAAAATGGCCATTCAGAGAGTTGCCAAACACCATTAATCAACCACCAATGTGGCAACAACAAGCATTGTGATAGGCATGATTTAATCTATTGTTTGCTAATCAACATAATCTATGGACATTCCATAATTCTTATAAATCTAAGAAATATTGTTAGTCTTTCGGAGCAGAACAGTACGAGAATGTCTCACTAAATAATCACAAATTGCTCTTTTCTTCAGTCAAAGAGGTAACAATTTCATGATTATTTGAGAGAACAGATTATGTCAGCTGGACCTAACAGTGTGGGCTTTGTCTCATTGAATATTACTTTCCCCCAGCCAACCCTTCCAAACCTCTGTGCAGTCTTCGTGTTCGACGTTGCTCACTTGGAGCAATGGATAATAATGCCATTCATCCACTGTCTGATTCAGATTTAATAATTAGAGTGATTTACCCCCCAGTTAAAGGGCAATGTTACTTCCACTGTTTATTGTTCCTGTGATTTACAACCTGGTACTATAAAATACTGAGTTTAGAAAAAACCAAAATCTTTCTGGTCAATACGCAATAGTTAGTGGATTACTTCATACTTGACCTTATCTTCTTAATGAAGACAAATTATCCGGTTGACAAAGGAAAGAGTGAATCATTTTGTCTGTTTTAGAATGCACACACTCAAAAGTCTTACATTATTCTAAATTTATATTGAGACTAGATCTGGGCAGGAAACTCTCATTTATAACATTTGAGATTACAAAATAGAAAACTGTAAAATTAGATGCTTTCAAAGACTGAAAACCTAGCTCCCAAAGAAAATGGAAATATCAGTAGAAAATAACAGTACTTATTCAGATAATTCGAATGTAGTAACACATGTAAATTAGTAGAACAAATCAACTGTTCTTTGTTGGAAAAATCAAATGCTTTCTTATTTTATCAGTTGCACAGTTTTTCTTAGTTTTCTTACTAATATGTATATTGCTTTTAATATGATTGTTATCGTATTAAAAACTTTACTTTTCAAATCGCAGAAGTAAACTGAAATTGCTATTTACCTCTGACACAAATTAGGATCGGAAAATTGCACGATTTTTCTTTTACACACTGTGTGCTTTAGTAGTTGAAACATTTCTGTAGTTATTCCTACTTCCTATAGTTACTGAGGAGATTAAACTCACACCACAGACATAGGTGAAGAGATCATTGAGTGATGGCAACTTAAGCTAGTGAGTTACCTGCTACAGCAAGGTGCTGGTGACCTCAGGTCAGCTAGTGAAGAACCGCGGTGTCCTCTACAGGGTTACACTGTAAGTAAAGAAAACTCGTCTTCTCTTTCTCATCTTTGCTTAACTTGCTTTGTTTGAGTCCCAGGATGTACGCTTACAATTTTTCCATATCTGGGCCGAAACCATTCTGCAAACAGCTAGTTAAATCTGCTGGTGCTCTCAGTCCAAACGACTGAGCAAAGCCACAGAGAAAGATTTTGCCAAACTGAAAAACCCTCCTCCATTTATCAATTTTCAGTCTCATGCCTCAACTATAAGACATCCTGCCAACTCGACAGTAAAGAGAGTTGGCCAGAAGGCAGAATAACGTGACCTATAATTGCACTTTTAGAAATAGGTAATAATAACAAAATTGCATGAATGTAATCATTGTACTTGAGGTAGTACAAGTTGTACTTAAGTATAAAAAAAGTATTTTTAACGATTGAAATTGACCAACTTGACAAGTTATTTAGACCAACATTACTATTTTCATGTTTCTTTTTTTAATTTCTCTTCACCTTTTCTCCCCCACTTCTTTAGTAAATTTGCTTCATCATGAAAGGGAATTAGAAACTTGTGCATCTATTCTAATGATACAGATTAAGGTAGGCACTACTGTTTCACTATTACTGTGCAAAATTACTCTCTTATCAATAATTTCCATTCCCTTACAGCTGGTTCTTTCTCTTCTCTTGTAATTCCCAGTGAGACTAGTCTGTTTCCCTTTTTTTGGAACAAATAGTTCCTTTCTTTCATATAGAAATCTATTACACACACGATTCAAAGCCAGGCAGTATGAAGATCACAGAACTAAGATTTTTTTAAAAACTTGCCTGAGATTCTTTACAAAACATACAAATTCCCTCTGCACTTTTGTGCTTGTACACACCAGCACACACCACAACTTATTTGAAACACATTGCTTATCAATCCTAAGCAGGTTTACAAGGCATTTCTGTGAAATTTCATTCATTAAGTTACAATCAGTATTAGATTATTTATTTCTGTATTTCTGAGAAAGCTTATAATCTACATTTACAATTCAGAAGAGATATGCTTTCAGGTATGACTCACACTGGTCATGTTTGAAGGAGATGTTGCTGGTGCATGTTCTAGCACATGCCCCGAGGTTCCTCTACAGTGAGGAGTCACAAGTGCATTTCTACAGGTCTACAGGTGAAGTGAGTTATGTACATCTATCTGTGGAATTCTAAAATTTGTTTGTATTGGTACATTTCAAAATGGAATATTTTTTTCCAGGGCTTCACATCTCCACTGAACTATCTTTTTCTCAAATTTGGCCTAATTGAGAACTTAGTTTCTGAAGTCTATAAATAACTGCGGTGATATTACAAAAAAAAGAAGGAAGAAATGTCACAGATGGAAAGAGGTTTTACTTTTGTACACTGAATCCAGGGGAACAATTCACTGCCTAAACATAGGTTTTTAACTCTCTCTCGGATGCTCTGGACAGCCTGAGGCAACCTGGGGCTGACAGATGAAACAAAAGACCTGCAGAAAATCTTTGCTTTTTGGAGTAGCATCTAAGAGCCAGAATGGCTAGGTAAGGGCGTGAAGTGCTTATATTTGGGAAATGAAATCACTCACACAGTACAAGTAGACACTCCATCAGTGTCTAATATAGACAGAAAAAAAAGTCAGACTGCATGAATTTGATTGTGTTGTTAGTGAAGTAAATAGAAAATAGGGTGCGATTTGTTCATTGAAACAAGTGTATGCTACATGGAAAGGTAAACAGCCAGAATAGCTCAGCCTCTGAAACTTGAAGGGGATGGAAAAAGAGATAGGTCATAGGCTTTTTGTTCCTAATTATTTTGATTTTTTCTTTTTCAAAATAAATT
This sequence comes from Trogon surrucura, assembly GCA_020746105.1. NCBI lineage: Eukaryota > Metazoa > Chordata > Aves > Trogoniformes > Trogonidae > Trogon > Trogon surrucura. The sequence goes on along the minus strand of CM036617.1, from coordinate 106,132,990 downwards.
GATTTCCATGAGACATCATCCTATGTGATGAACAATTCTGATAAAAATAAATTAAACTAATTAACTCTTTACATCTGTGACTAACATATCATATATTTAGATCTTTCATTGCTTTTAAAACTGTACACAGTTTTAAAGTACTATTCTCATTTGATCAGTGCTTTCTGGAAGTCATATAACTCAGCTATACCATCTGTGGTGCATATAAATATAGCTGTTGCATATTACTCCCTATAGGAAACTCTTAATTGTAGCTTAGATGTTCACAACTTGGATATGAAAATTCGGAGAGGGGAAACAAATCCAGTTCCCAGCATTCTATACTACAGAGATCCACATATACAGCTGAAAGAAAACAAGAAATATATCTATTTATCTGTTATCTAAGCAATTTTGATTTTTGTCAGAAAATAACATTGAACGGCTACAAAATAGGCTGATTTTAACCCTAGACCATGTCATGTTTAATAATTTTTAAATCCTGCAATTTTATGTCTCCTAGTTATTTTATAGCTGCTGTTACATATTTCTTCTTTTTGTGGCTCAATTTCAAAGGTACATTCAGTAGAAATCATTGAATTAATCTTGAGAAAACATTAAAAGTCTGAGTACTGGCAATATATAGAGAAAAAACTGAGTTGTATTGCTGAGTTTGAAAAGGACCTCTTGAGATTGACTAGTCCAAACTGACTAAGTCTTCATGAAAAACAAGCAAAGTTGCAGTATACAGAAATGTTGGAAAAAGACAGGAAATAAATTATATCATTTAGGTTATATAAAGCGAATAATGCAACACTTCCTCACGGAGAGGGTGATCAGGCACTGGAATGCACTGCCCAGGGAAATGATGGAGTCACGGTCCCTGGAGGTGTTTAAGGAGAGGCCGGATGTGGCACTTAGTGCCATGGTCTAGCCGTTGAGATGCTGTTGAGTCATAGGCTGGACTTGATGATCTCAGAGGTATTTTCCAGCCTCAATAATTCTGCGATTCTGTGATTCTGTGAATTTCAAGATGATCATCATAAGTGTCTTCTGTTGTGCATTACCTTCATTTAAGTTAGCTTTCATAGTTCTTTTAGATTGAAATCAGCTCATTACCAAGACAGACGTTTCAGATTTTTTAAAAGATGGTCAATTACCTGAAAATGCATCGTAAAAATCCTGTCACTGTAAAATGCAGGATAAATACATTTGTGCAAAATTCACATATTCAAGTCAATATGTAAAATAACATTAAGTTATAAGCTATTGCAAGATTCTATAATACCCGTAGATCAAATAAGCCTTCTGCCAGACCATGTTTCCTTTAGCATACAATTTATTCAAGTATATAACGAAATTTCAACAGAGTTGCAGAAGCATGAGGAAGTAAAACTGTTGAATAACCATATTAGAACTAAATGGTTAAAAATTGTGGTGTCGGGGGAATTTAAGATTAATCCAGATGAATGTCCCAGATCCAAAACTGCATTCTGTCTAGTGAAAGCTGAGTGAATTCTCAGTTATTTTAGTCAAAATTGTACTCATTTACAAGATCCATAGAGCTGTCTGTAAGTATAGTATATGTCTGACATCTTTATATATTTTTTGCATTGATTTGTGTTTTAACAGCAAAATATATATATTTGAGAAAGAGAAATAATACAATATGTAATGGCCTCAACAGTTATAACGGTAGTTATTTATTATTATCTCAGTATTACACTCAGAAGATAATTTAATGATGAGTCAAACTCCGTCCAGCGTAAATCAGGAACTAAATGGCAGAAGAACTGGCTTTTAAGGACTGGAAAACTTGACATATCTGAAATGTGCTTCAAGGCCTGAACGGTGTGAATAACATTTAGCTTGCAGTTGTTGTGAATCTGGTTGGACTGGCAACACATTGAGTGCTAGTGTTACCACCCTCTTCCTTTCTGATCTAATTTCTTTAACATCTGATGGATATCAGTGTAATGGGCCCCTCAAGACATTTCTGGTTTCGCTTAATCAAGCAAAAGCAGTCAGATGTTTCTCAGTGGACTCCAGTTATGCATTACCAGCTATCTTCGTGTTTTTGAGGCATTAGTGAATTCAGAAATTCCCGTCACATTTGTATACCAGAGAAGTTACACAGAAGGCTGGGTCTAGACTTCTGTGGACTGTTACAAGTAAAAGCTGTGGCTGTAACTCTCCTTCAAGGAGATCCACCACCTTCCATGCCTGTTGCAGTAACAACACTGTCTGGCTGCTAGCAAGGAATGTGGTCTCTCTAGTATGATCCATTCTACTAAAGTATGTGGATGGAAGGAACAAATGTGTATCCCACTCTTCTCCCCACCCTTCGAGTGTAACGAACACCACTATGACAAGTGCAATCTCCTTGTTTGTGTGGTCTCATTTCAGTGATGACCCCTCAAGATGACACCTAGATTGGCAGTAGACACCATAACAGACTTTCACATTCAGCTCACCTAGGCACCCAGAGACTAGGCCAGCATATGTCTCAGGCCACATATATGCAAGCATCAGATGGGAATCTTTGATGAATAAAAAACACAGCTGGAAGGCATTATCTGAAACTGCATCTTTCGATAGATGTGCTGCAGACCTGAAGACCTGAAAAAGAGGGTCTTCATCCTTTCAGCACAACCAGAAACACCAGGGAGGCATTTCTGTTCTTCCTATTTGTTAAAAATAATCTGTTTGCTAAAACACTTCAGATCCAGAAAATACACTGAGAAAACTGCAATCTCTCATATTGCCCCAAATGTGTACCTTTACAGAGAAATAATGTGTGCTTATAGTGAACGGGGAAATCATGTACATAATTAATAAATTATAGTTAATAAATACTAACCAAATCCACATTTTTTTAGCTGACTGGTTTTATTAAAAATATTTAAGTATTCCTCATCTTCCATTAGCTGAAACTGAGTAGAAGTAGCTTTTTGATTATAATTTTATTGTGTATAGAAAAAAAAAGACATTAGTTGAATGGATGTGGACATTATTTTTGAGACTAATGTCTCACAATTAATGGTCCAATACTTCTTCTGATAACAGTCTTTTCACCACCTCTCATTTTCTTATTGTGTAAAAACTTCACTTCCTTTGCTATTTGGAGGAAGCTCTTGGCACTGGTCATGACACCACCATATATGCTTGCTCTTGTTCTCATACAAGTCCATTCCAGGTGTTGGTACATTTTAAACCTAGGAAAAACCTGTTCTCACGTGAGGTAGTACAAACTTGCTAACTTGTTTGATACATTTTCTAAGTGTACTTTTACTTAATATTTTGGATTTCACAGAATCACAGAATCACAGAATGTTAGGAATTGGAAGGGACCTTGAAAGTTCATCAAGTCCAATCCCCCTGCCAGAGCAGGAACGCCTAGATAATGCTACATAGGAACATCTCCAGAGAAGGAGACTCCACAACCTCCCTGGGCAGCCTGTTCCAAATGCTCCGTCACCCTCACTGAGAAGAAGTTTCTTCTCGAGTTTAAGCGGAACCTCTTATGTTCCAGTTTCAGCCCATTACCCCTTGTCTTATCAGTGGTTGTCACCGAGAAGAGCCTGGCTCCATCCTCATGACACTCACCCTTGATATATTTGTAAACATTAATGAGGTCACCCCTCAGTCTCCTCCAAACTAAAGAGCCCCAGCTCCCTCAGCCTTTTCTCATAAGGGAGATGCTCCACTCCCTTCATCATCCTAGGTGCCCTGTGCTGGACTCTCTCCAGCACTTCCCTGTCTTTCTTGAACTGAGGGGCCCAGAACTGGACACAGTATTCCAGATGGGGTCTCATCAGGGCAGAGTAGAGGGGAAGGAGAACCTCTCTTGACCTACTAACCACCCCCCTTCTAATACACCCCAGGATGCCATTGGCCTTCCTGGCCACAAGGGCACAGTGCTGGCTCATGGTCATCCTGCTGTCCACCAAGACTCCCAGGTCCCTTTCCCCTACACTGCTCTCTAATAAGTCATTCCCCAACTTATACTGGAACCCGGGGTTGTTCCTACCCAGATGCAAGACCCTACATTTACCCTTGTTATATTTCATTAAATTTTTCCCCGCCCAACCCTCCAGCCTGTCCAGGTCTCCCTGGATGGCAGCACAGCCACAGTGGTGTGTCAGCCACTCCTCCCAGCTTGGTGTCATCAGCAAACTTGCTGATAGTACTCTCTAGTCCCTCATCCAAGTCATCGATGAATATATTGAATAATACTGGTCCCAGTACCAACCCTTGAGGGACTCCACTGGATACAGGCCTCCAACCAGACTCTGCCCCATTGACCACAACTCTTTTTCTTCTTCCCCTTAGCCAGTTCACAGTCCACCTCACTACCCGAGAGTCTAGACCTGTTTGTCCCCCTGTTATATGTGAGATAGTACCACCAGAGATATATAAACTGAGACACTAAGCAGCAATGTCCTCTGCTACAGATGTTTCCTTGTTAGTTGCCAGTCAACTTTTCAAAGGAAGGAGTAGAAAGTGGAGGGGCCAAGGAAATACTGGTGCTGAGAAAAAGGAGAGGAGAATGGAAGGTGAAAAAGGGAAAGGAAGAAAAGGTGAAACAAGCTCATGCAATTAATCTTGGTTTTGGTAATTACTGAATTCTCAATCTTTTACTTACAAACTTATACTATTTTTAGCAATAACAATAAGAGTAATAAGAAATCGGATATATCTATTTGAAGTCAGGCAGGTTGAAACTTCATAACTCATTTTCTATACAATTATTTTTCTGAATATATGTCTTGGGCTGTGTTTCTTACAGTGAATGAGGCAGAATGACAACTTGTAAAAATGAAATGCTCAAACAAACTTGTTTATAGTATGTTCCATACACAACAGACTGTTAAAATGGATCTTGGATGAGGCTGACACTTCAGTGTTCAAACTACCATGGTTTGTTAACAATGTTCCTCCAAGGACGAGAGTAAGAGACATTTTTACTAAAAAATCATCAAAACTTAACCAGAATTTCATGAGACTAGGAAAAGATAAATAGATAAATGCACACCATTCAGTGGGAATGTACAGTAGATAGTAAAACATATCTTAGGGTAATAAAAAAGACTGTAGTATTAGATAACTGAAATGTGGGATAGTGCCTGCTCATTAGAATACAGGCTCAAATTAGTTTTACTACTCTCAAATCTGTGCAGGTGCATGAGGCTATTCTGCATAGAGACAGGAATGAAAAATTTAAACCATCCTTAATGGTACTTTTGAATGACAAATATAAAAGTTTTTAAGTGTATGTTGGTGATTATACTATGATACGTTTATATAACGACATAAGTCATGTAGACAATTATTTAAATTTACTTTAAATTAAATTTTATCTTTTTTACTGAGGACGCTGTACAGGGCAAATTTTGCATGAGAATATAGATTCTCATTGATTTCACATGTAAGAGCATGATTTCTCACCCACAATTTTGCAGAAGCACATCAGAATTGCTTAGTCATTCATCTTTTTTTAATGAGAGTCCTTAGTAACTGACTGGAATCTAACATAAATTCTGTTTATTATAATTCATCCTCAATTCATGGTGAATATCTCTAATACTCTCAATACTACCCTTTTCTCATAAAGATCCTCTTTAATATTTTTAGCTATGACTCACCACAAAAACTGAAAGACTGAATAAGGAGTGCTGAATGAATTCCTCTTTCATTGCAAGAACAAAGATAAGTATACAAGAGTAGTTTCAAATACATGAACATTAAGAAATATTGTCCCCTTTAGTGAGGTTTCTGGGACTTATATTGAATCATACTTCTCCAAAATTACGGACTTTCCTTCAAAAAAGGAAATGCCCTTGTATAACGAAACTGTGATTTAATGAACCATTACTGTCCATCTCTGTACACATAAAATCGTATTTTCCTCTGGAAACAATCAGAAACTTATCAGACTCTACTCATAGAAAATGTCTCACAAGGACAAAATCTGTGTAAAAATCTCCTGAGTACTGGTCCATACTGGAAAAGTAAATTATTGAGCAGATGCTGCAGTTGTAACTATTTCTTACAGCAGAACTGTAACGCTGTTGGAATAACCTGATATCATTTTAAAGTATGCTTTAGTCACTGAAAATTCAAAATAAAAGAGGAAGGGAGACATAGAGCTACTATTTTTTTTTCTCCCAATAGTAGCTTTGTCTGAAAATTAAAATCCTCTGGTACAGTCTTCCTTCTTCATGACAAAACATATTTTTCTGTGTTTTTTTTTTTTTTGCTATAATTTTCTGCTATAAAAAAAAGTAATTGCTATAATTTGCTATAATTTTCATTGTTATATCAAGAAGAAAGGATTAACTTTTCAAGGAGATAACAAGAGTAAATTCTGTCATCTTCATGGATAAATAGTTCTTTCTATTAAAAAAAAATCCCCTGGTTGTTTTCCAGATAGTTTATGTGTTTTTGAAATAATTTTGCTCTGGAGATTTCTTAGATTTTAAAATATTTATTTACCACTGTCTTTGTGTTTCTGTTAAATCTTGCCTTAAACCACATAAAATATTTGATTTTTCATATTCTTTTATCAAGCTTATCACTCCAATACCCAAGAAAAAACATTTCCTTCTGCTAAAGACATTCAGTGTTAGGGAACTCAATCTTCTCTAACATACTTGTTAATGAGTTCAAGTTCTAATGAGTACTTCTTGTAAGCTATTGTTTTATACATATACTATTTTTGGTACTTAGAAACATTTAGATGGCCGTTTAAGCTAGATATTGTTCATTCTCAAAACAAGGAATAATCTTAGACAACAGACTTCTTGAAATCAACATAAGTCAGTAAAATGGAGCAAGGAAAAGCCACATTGACATATAGAAGAAACCGGAAACTCGTTAGGACTGGAGCCCAGACATTCTCGTGAATTAGTTATCTAAATGCATTTACAGCCAGTGAAAAAATTCATTCTATGTACTGCAACAACTTCATCTTTCCATTCTTTAAATGTGTGTCTTGTTAGAAAATATACATAAGAAAAGAACTAGCTGTATAAGGGCTTTTACAGACATTTGGCAACGAAATTTTGGAAGAATATTCTTAATGGATTAACTCTACAATAAAAAAAAAAGACTGCAGTTGACCAGTTTGGCCAAATTGCCAGATAATTTGATAAATTGAACTTAATAGACTCAGAAGTAGAGAATACTACATGCATTTGTATTAAATATGTTGCTTTTATATTTGAGGTGAATTACAATGAAACAGGTATACATTTCAGCATTACTTAAAAAAAATAATTCTCAGGATTTTGGTTGATAATTGTCCTTCTAACTTCAGCTTTGAATCAGTGTTTAGAGGTGCAACATGAACACAACACCATCAGCAAACCAAGGACTGTCTTAGTGTCGTGGTTCATTTACAGATTTCCAGATGAAATACAATTAGTTTTAGTTTGGGTAATAATTTAATATTTACAGTAAACATAGCCACCTTATTATATATATCCCCATATCAGAATAAAACCTGAAGATGAGATCACTGTTAATGAAAGCTTAATTCAAGCATTTTGACGTATCTATAAGAAAAAAACTGGACATCTGTTCAGATGCAGAAAACCTGGCTGATGCATTAGAACAAAAGTATTGCAAATTTCTATCATCAGAAAATGGAATTTACCTGATGGCTCGACATTTTGCACTTTAACTGCTGCCTGTTCCTCTGGGAAATCAGACTAAGGAAGATCCTATTCACAGTAGAGATCACATTCAGTACCAAAACTGTACAAAAGGATTCGAAGTCACAATAGTAAGATATAAGAAGAACAGCCTTCTTATTTCAGAGGAAAACTGCTGCCAGGAACTTCAGTGCTAAGCGATGTCTTAAAATCACATATTTATAAATTTGCTATCTAAGTTCTGTGGCCTGATGTATCTTTCTGCACAACTGCAAGACATTTAGGTAGTTTTGAAAAAAGTGATTATGGAAATTTTTGAGCATGGTTTCTGAGGTTTTGTAGAATTGCTTGTATCAATCTGCTGTGTAAAATGTTAAATCAGTGAAATTGTGTCAGAGATGATTCACATCTTCAGAGAAAATATATAATGGACCAAAGTCATGCTTGGTATATCTCCAATGAATTCAATGGAGTTACATGAAGGACTGATTTTTGTTAATCTTGGATAAAACTATTCAGCTACATTAAATTTTAGCTCAAAAATAGTAAATGGAGAAGGATAACATTATGTCTCGGAACCCTGGGGACTGCAGGCCTGATTCCTCAAGGACTTCATGATCTCATCTGTATGCTTGGTCCACAGAAATTAAATAAATTGACTTCAACATACCGCCTTGGAAGCGACAGTGCAGTGAAGCTCTCTACCATATGTTCCTGTTCTCTAAGTGATGACCAACTTTGGAGCCTGGTCCCCATTGTGGAAAAGTGATCCAAAACATATTTGATTCTTTTTTGGAATGCTGAGGCAGTTATCACAGGAAGGTGATAGAATAGCTGTCTGAATGAGACATACAGGTTTCTGAGTGTTTGTATGTATACTGTAGGGTATGATGGTTGCACATCTCTAGTTTTCATCAGATTGGGAATAAGGTAGTCTTCCTCTGGTGGTTACAGTTTGCTGAGAAACTTCAGCTTTTCAGTTTGACCTTCAGCAAACACTTTGAAAGTGAGTCATGAAACGTGATTATTTGTTAGCCCTCAGGAAAGTACTTTGCCCTTTGTGCAAAATAAATCTTTTTCTCCCACAACCATACTTCCAGAAATGCATCCAACAGGGTGAATCACTTCTTAAATGATTCTTCCCATATGGAAGGTTCCAGGCTGCATGACAGCAGTCTAAAGGTGTTCTAGAGCAAGAGGTTGCCCTGTTGAACACAGTGGCTAGTTGAGGACCAGCATTGCACACCTAGCAGGGGTTGGCACCTGGAGACCCAAGCCCAGTGAAACTTTTTTCTAGGTCTCATTAGGTGGCAATTGCCCTACGTTCAGAAACGTGAAGATTTTAAGTGGCCACAAGATTTTTTGTTCCCCTCCGCAAGCTTCACCTAATGGTTGCAGACATTTAAATGTCACACTTCAATGGTAAAAACTTAAAACTTTATACCTGTTTCTTTCTTTTTAATCTATGGTGTAGATATTGACAGTACAAGACAAAATGTTTGCTATGATATATCTGGTACAAAATAGGAGATAATAAGGTTGTTTGCTAGAGCAAAACATGATGCCGACTTTCACATACACTTTGATCAGGAGAAACCTGAAACATTTGCAGCAGTCTTTAGCATTTCAAACATTCTTGGTTGTCTCTCTGGTTTATGTGGAGAAATGACTTTTTATTTTCTCACCATTCACAAGCCCACCCAGGAAGCATGTAATTCATCCAGACAGGAAATATTCCTTTGCGTGGGCCAAATTATTTGGAAATGATTCACTTGTACCTGAGTTCAAAGCTTCTGCCTTAGATCTATGGTACCTTCTAGTCTGCAGTCATTGTTGCCTCAGACTTCTGTGTTCAGTGCAAATAAGTTGCTAGAGCAAATCTCACAAAAGTTGAGTGGCTTCAAATTAACTTGGATTTGAAAGATTCGCCTGGGATTTGCGAAAAGGAAAAAGAGAAGAAATCTTCTAGGGAGGGAATAAAGTCCAGAAAAAAACCCCAGAAATTATATCTTATGCAGTTGCCAATCCAAAAGAGAAAGTTTATTTTCTCCCTAGGCTGTAAAGTGATTTGAAGTTCAGTATCTTAACTCACTCCATAGTGATGTGGTTTATTCAGTATTATAGTGTGGCTGTTCAGGATAGATGGATGACATAAGATAAGCACAACCTTCACTGCTGTTTTTCTATCTCATTAATGTATACAATGAAGATACCTGTGAGAATTCTACATCCTGTCTGGATATAAGTAGGAAATTATTTTCTCACTGCACGAATATACTTCAGATCACTCCCTCTCTCCCCTTATCTGATGCTGTTTTGCTTCAGATTTGTCCTTAAAATGATCCGTCAGGAATGAAATGTAACAAAAGGGTAAGAACAGCAAAAGATAGAAAATTTCTGCACCTCTTAGTGACCTAAAGATTGTAGTATTATATCAAGTTGCACACATATTTCTTCAAGAGAAAGTAGACGCAAGATTCTCAAACCCAAATCTCCCTAGGTCATTTTATTGGTACTTTTCTGCATCAGTAAATATATCATGTATTCAGACATAATATTTTGAACTCAAGATTCTGGGGAAAGTCTACAGTCATTTAGTAGGCTCATCTACTAAGAAATAAGACAGCATTGTCTGCAACAAACTTGTTTTGCTCTTATTTATCACCTGAGCTAACCAGTTTATAGACATCTCTTCAGCAACCTGAGCTGGTGTTCCCCACGGAAGTACACTAAATACTTATTATGTATTCAGAGTGATTTGGAGCACTTTTTAAACAACTTATAAAATGTCAGTAAAAGACCATTGACAAAACAAGATGCACACCTTTCAGAATTGAAGGCATCACACAAAAAGAGAGGACTCTTCTATGTGGATCGTTGAACTAGCACAAGTTCACATTAAAGATCGCTGTCAGATAGAAGATTAGTACCAGAAAATGGTAGGGCATGATTTGCAAAGGAACTGCAGAGGATAAATATGGAGCAGCATGTTTTATCCCTTTTTCCAATTTCCAACATTATTTTGCAAAGCAGTTAGAAACTATCTGAGGTCAAGCTGAAGTTGAAGGGCCTATGATCAAACCACAGGGCAAATACATGTTTCTTCACTACTTTCTTTGGCTGGTACTCACCAAGAAAACACCCCACATTAAGAAGAACAGATGAAAGCCCAGGAAGATGCAGACTCATGAAAAAAATCTTTTTTGAGTGTCATGCAAATTCCAAAAGGTAGAAACAGGATCCTCTCTATAAAGCTATTAAAAATTCACCAGAGAGAAATGAACGGAGTCTCTAGGGAGTGACAGGTAAGTGTCTAGGTTCAGACAGATGAGATGGTTTCCTAAAGATTTCTGGAAATAACCAAAATAATTGTCTAAACAATCACAATTGTGCTCCCATTGTACAGGAAAAAAAAAAAACTGTGCTGGCATCACTGTTTGAATGAGTACAAGGACAGAAAAGTTCCAGTTGAAATGTCAGCCCATTGTACTAGGTCCCAGACAGCTAGTACAAAATTATCTACGTCTTAGAGAGAGTTTATGATTCCAAGACAAGTATGCAGTGGGAGGTATAGCAGAAGCTGATGAAGTGAATTCACTGGCTTCATATTCCAAATGTATGCTGGATCAGAAAGAGGGATTAATCTGGGTTCCAAATATAATACCAATGCATTCTGCTACACTGTTTTTCCTACCAATAGTGAAAGGCGAATAGTACAGAAATACTATAGTAACACTTTTTTTAATCCTAACAATTGTTTTAGTATCAACTGGTGAAAATAAAATGTATTTTCATTCAGGCATTTAACTCCAAAAGAACACTTTACACTTCATCCTATTTTCTCTGCAGTTCAAAAAGACATGTACAAAGAGAAAACAAAGCAAACAAAAGTTAGGTATCTAAATCCCTCATAAGCTGAAAAACCAAACCACCATTTCTACCGTCAGGAAATATTTTTTAAGTCCTTTTAAGAGTATACTGCTCTCAAAAGCAAATGTCATTAAGTACCTGACAATTTTAATAAGAACAAAAGGATGGAATGACTGAGAAGACTTAGATGCAAAGATATGTATGAACCCACACAACTGAGAAGCAGAGGACCATGGGACCTGCCATTAGAAATGACAGCAGATTTACCGATGGGAAATAAGATGCACAAACAACTTTTTCACTGTGTCTTGAAAAATTATGAGAATCAGTAATCTAGCTAAGTAAAGTTTTCAAGACAGCTGATCAACCCTTTCAAGAAACACATTAAGAAACCGAAATTGCCCTGACTAACAAAAGTTCTTTGTGGTAAATTGTCTTAAATATAATGAAAAAACTCATTTGTTTCCAGCTGAGACCATGAAGTTCTTGAAACAGAATGCAGTTAAGATTAACATCTCCTAGATGCACAGGATGTCAAGTACCAGCAGATTTTCCAATATTCTACTTCCTAAGTCATTGCTTCTGCATCAGAATTCCTTTGTCCTAATTTTGGAAGATTACCTTCTATCTTGGTTTGCCAGATCTCTTTACTTTCACTTGCTTGTTATAGATGTGTAAGAAAAGTGAAACTTTTGACCTTCTTTCGTCTTGCAGATTTGAGCTTGAGGTTGTTTACTCATAGTGCTTGCCTAGATACAACTGGGAAGAAAGAAGTGGCTGATGCCCTCTTTCAGTAATGGATGTCATGTCCAGGATAGACCAGAACAACGCCTCCATCTCCTCCTTGTATTCCAAATCCTTCCTCATGCAGAGTGTGCATTGTCTTTTTCCCGTAATCTCTTCTCTGTTTCGAATTTTTACACTGTTTGGATTCTTTTACATTATATATTTGATAAGAAGAAGAAAAAATCGTTCAAATACTAAAACTGAAACGCATTATCGCCACACTTTTAAGTCTCTTCTCTGCATAGATCCATTTACTCTCCATTCCTGCTGTCACATACAGGAAGAACTGTACCTCAAAGCAGTAGGACAAGCAGACCTGAGAACTACGTTCTCCTGTCACTTGCCCCCTAATAAACCTCTAAATTGTTGAGATTGAAAAGGACAAATTGGTTGGGACATAAACATGTCACGGGAGTCAGATGAGAGAAGATGAACAGATAAGAGACAAAAGCCAGCAATATTTTTTTCAAAGATTTTCTCTAAGGAACTAGATTATGTCATAAGGATCTGTATTAATTTTCTGCCTCATCACGCAACCTCAGGTATGCTTTCAACGAGCGAATATAAACTCTGGGTTTCTGCCATGTATTGTAAAATGGAAATCCTTGTATTGATGGCCATCAAACCAAACAAAAACCAAAACCAAACAACTAAAAAAAAACCCCAAACAAACAAAACCAAACCCTCAAAACCAACCAAACTGGCAGAATTCCATATATTATTTAGGATTAGTCCAAAGGATAATCCCATAAATCTTGCAACAAAAGCCAAAAACCACAAGGACTATATGAAGAAAAAGAAAGTTAAGCAGAAGGGAAGCACTTTCTCATAAAAAACCCCAAAAATAGCAACAGGTAGAGCCAGAGTGTCAACTTGGTTATCCTTACTCCAACCATTGGTCAACACTGTCCCCAGCCTGAGGATTTAGCTTTCCAGAAAGGAGGCTGCACATTCCCTCTGTACATCTGTTAGTGATTAAGGGTGGTACACTTAAAGGAGACACAGAGGTTTCACCTTCAGGAGCTGTTATTGCTAAGTTTCTCCATGATGGACTCTTCTACTCTTTGACATGTGTAATGGTTTGAAGTCACAGTCTGGCCAAAGAGTACGGGTCTAAATGCAAATTGCGCAAATCCCGAGGAAAGGTCAGAGAGTCGCTTACTCACAGATGTTGTTCTGGAAAAGGTGTTTCATCGGTTCAATGTTTGAACCGAATAAAAAATTTCCATTTGGCTAAGCTTTTAATGAATATTAGCAAGGGATTATAAACATTCTACTTTAAAATTGTATGTCCAGCTGCTACTTGCCAATTGTAAATGTAGGGTTTAGTGCTGGCTTTGAAAAAAATTTCCTGGGTGGATAATATGCCCTCCAACCTTCAGTCTGGAGGGCAAACACAAAGAGACCATCACAAAGCTTTTGCTATCGGCCATCAAATAGACTGAGAATATTCGTTTTAGTTGCAGATGTGTAGCTAGTAACGTAAATACCAGCCACATGTATGCTTACTTAAAAGTCTGATGGAAAAGTAATGTTTTTCCTGATTATGGGAAGACCAGTTAGCCATAACGCAGGGGAGGAAATCCACTGTGTCAGTTGGCTGACATGTAGTAAAAACCAGAATGATATTTAAGAACACCTTGTATTGACCTCATTTTCCAGCCAAAATATGTGAGAACTGGCAAGAGTGTACTGAAATACCTACTTGCTACACTGCAGGTTAAAATCAGTTCATTTTGATTTTCACTCCAATAGGCTAAATTATATTGTTTTATCTATTGCAGCCTAAAGACATCTGAATTTACTGTAAAAATCTACCTTGGTATTTCCTTTTCCATTCAGTTCCTTCTTTGGTTCAATTTGGGATGGTAAGGATCTTTGAAACACATTGTTCTGATGACAGATGTGCTTGTAACTAAGACACTTGCCTGAAACTCAGTTTCTGGAGCAGTGCTTCGTTTTGCTGCATACCTACCAGATGAAATTGTACATTTCACAGAATTTGTGTTACATTGTTCACCTGAAAAAAACGAGGTAATTTTCGTTTTACTGCATTTGTGTCAGGATAGCTTCACTTATTAGTTGCAGTCATAATATAGCCCTGGATGAAAACCAGTATCCCTAGTCTCATCACCATGTGGAATGTGTTTACTCCCAGCAATGTTTATGCTAAGTTTTTAAGAAATTCCTGTCAAATTCCTGCAAGACTTGTGCTGATTATGGACATCCCATATAATATGGAAACTGAACCAAACTGCTTCGCTTATGACTTTTAATCAGATAGCAGACAAAAACAACATATGGCAATAAGCTCAGAATCAGAATTCTTCTTGCAAATATTTGAAACAACACACGCCTTGAGAAAATACAACCATTTGTAACCAGATGGCAAACAAAAACAAGAGGAAGACATCCTGTAACGAGTATTACCTCATCAAAACTGTTCTTATCTTCAGCACTGGGCCAGCTGTGTTGAAGATTGCTGCAGGAGATCTCAGGGCTGAGCTCCAGCTCTGGGGTTAGTAATGTTGTCCTGGGCTGGGAAATATATCTCTAATAAGTAAAAGCTTCTGTGTTCTTAACAGATCTCTTAATTCTTTTGAAACCACATAGGTATTTTGGGATTGAGTTTGTACTCAGTGTCAGCCACTGAGGCCCACTTACTGCCCAATGCTAAACAGATCCAAGAATTCTCATTAGGCACTCAGAAATGAACGTAATTTCAGAATAAGTAAAGTTTAGTGCTAGCAAACTCAAAAGATTAAATCAGTTCTAAATTAATGTCTGGCATGTGGGATGTTATGAACAGGTAGCAGCAAACATTGTAATTTACAGGGATTTTATAGGCAAATTTTCTGTAATGTCAGATTCTGCCGCCTGAAGAAATTCTACTGATACATGGTAATTTAAGTACAGTAGGCATTTCAGATTTGAAAGTACTTTGGCCAAAATCTTCATTATTTCCCTTTTACTTACTTAGACGAAAATATGCATAGATACCTTTCTTTGTCTTTCTCATCTTCAGAAACATTTCAAGGCTGCCCATTCATAGGCTGGCTTTCATTTGTTTAACCACATTGCACATTTTAGTCCTGCACACCTGCAAGTTAACGGCTGTCTAGAGAGCCAGGCTTTAGACTTATTGGAATTTCGTTTAAGACAACAATCTGAGTGCCCTGGCCTTCTCCTGCCTCCAAAACACACATGCTGAGTTTGAAAAAAATAGCTGTAAATGTGCTGAAAGGAAATTGTACAATGCTCTTTCCCTCATCCCCTCCCCCTCAGTGCCCCACTCCAGGGCACTATAGTAAATACCAGCAAGGCAGGCTGGGAAATTCCTCTGCAAATGTTAACACATGAGCCTCATATTATACACTACGACTGGTCATTTCCAGGCAAGGCCACTGAGAATTGTACTGGTGTGAGAAAATTTCCAGATCCTGGTTTGTTGTGATGAATAATGCGAAGGTCACTTTGTAGTGCAGCTTAATCCTGAGATTTGTAAACAAGGGGACCTGTCATCACAAAAAATATTTGGTGCCTTTTTTGTTATTAAAGGACTTAAGTGTGGCAAGAGACACCCAGCATTTTTCTCAAAATCTTCAGAATATGCAATCATTTTTAATTATTTTACCTGGCATAACATTGCCACATTTTTATCAGACAATATTGTGATTCACAAGAAGCTTTACGCAAAATGTTTATAGTTATCACGTGGATGACCTTCATGGTAGGTAGAAGTTCTCTAAAATCCACAAATCTTAACTGGGAATCCACTGTTAGTCTTTTGTTTAAATGGCTAAGGACACAATAGTAAATTCTCTTCCTTTTAAAGACGTATTTCAAATGTTCTTATGATTTAAGAAATTCAGTTATTGAAGCGTTTCAATGTTGAAGTATGGATTGGGTTTGCCAGGCCAGATTTCAGTGGCAGGGGGGCTGTAGGGGTGGCTTCTGCAAGAAGCTGCTAAAAGCTTCCCCTAAGTCTGGTAGAACCAATGCCAGCCGACTCCAAAGACAGACCCACCGCTAGCCAAGGCTGAGCCTATCAGTGATGATAGGAGAGAAACGCCTTTGTGAAAACATATTTAGGAAATGAGGAAAAAAGAACTGCATCACACAACAACTGGCAGAGAGACAGAGGAGTGAGAACATGTGAAGACACCAAGGTCAGTGAAGAAGGGGGAGGGGAGAGGATGTGCTCCAGGTACCAGCACAGAGTGTCCCCGGGGTGAGAGTCCCCCCGCAGAAGACTCACACTGGAGCAATTTCCCCCTGAAGGACTGCACCTCATGGAGAGACTCAGGTTGGGTCAGTTCATGATGAATTATCTCTTGTTAGAAGACTCACACTAGAGAAAGATGTGTGAAGATTGTCTTCCATGAGAGGGACCCCACAATGGCCCAGGGGAAGAGTGAAGAGTCCTCCCTTGGAGGAAGAAGGAGCGGTGGAAACAACATCGGATGAACTGACCACAACTCCCATTCGCTGTCCCCCTACACCACTCAGAGGGAGGACACTGATAAACTGGGATTGATGTCAAACCTAGGAAGAAGGGAGGGGTGGAGGAAAATTTTTTTTTCTCACTACTCTTTTCTGATTTGTTCTTTAATAACTTTAACTATTTTCCCAAAAAATTAAGTCTGTTTTGCCTGGGACAGTAGATGTGGGTGATTTCCCTGTCCTTATCTCAATTCATAGGCCTTTCATCGTCTAGCAGAGAAGGGGAGGTGATAGAGTGGCTATGTTTGCACCTGGCTGCCAGCCAGCGTTAAAACATCACAAAGTACAAATTCATTTTTCCAAAGTAATAGAAAAGACATGGAGAACACTGCTGTGTATTGTGCAGCCTTCCTTTTCTATGGTAAACACCAGATCTAAATATCTGTCCCAGTGTTCTCAAGCATTTCTGAATAGTTTACCTTCCAAAAGCATGAAATTAGCTACCATATTCATTTTCATTTTCCCATAATAGTGGCCATTATCACTCCAATCAAAGCGACAGTCACTTCACAACAATTGTTTGGCCAATTTTTGCTCTAATTTTTAAGATTTCTACACTAATTAAGGCCACTTAAGGTATGTTTTAGTTCTCAGCTTTCACTCAATATAAGTTCTAGACAAGACATAGAAAAGTGAATGCCAGGAGATGTTCTCTTTCTTAGTGGAGAAGGTGATTAGACTCATCTAGATATTAGAAAGAAAAACCCAAAAAAGAATCATAGAATATGTTGGGCTGGAAGGGACCTTTAAAGGTGATCTAGTCCAACTCCCCTGCAGTGAGCAGGGACACCTTCCACCAGATCTGGTAAAAAGACAGAATTTCCTTAAGACATATAAAACTTTCAGCGTTCAATTTCTTCCTGCATCAGGACAATGACTCCACTTCCATTTTTCCTTTCAGACCTAATCAGAAATACCATTTTTTATCTAAAAAAAATTAAATAAAACAACTTTATTAGATAGTTGAACTTTGACTTTTGTCTGCATGACACCTGATTTCGTGCTCAAATATAGTTCTTTGGCTACTGGAAGCATTTAACAGAGTCTTGCATAAGCTTTGTGTTTTCCAAATATCAGCCACATTTGGAAGTTGATGTTAGAGTTAAATCTAAAATATGGTGGAGAGTACAAGGGTGAAAGGCAACACATTTTATGTACAGACATATTTTATGGATTATTTGTTCTAGAGTACTGCTAGTACTATGATAAAAATAACCAGGACACTGCTGATTTCTCTTGACATTGTTATGTAAATATTTTCTCATGTAAATCTAAGCTCATGTTGGAAAAAAAGTTTGATGATGACTCATACAGATAGCAAAATAATGTCTTTGTGGTAAGTGGGGGAGTGTGTATGGCACAGGGAAAGGTGCTTAGGAGAAAGGTAGGTTTTTTCTCTTAAGTCATGTATTCTAATTAGTTTTGCTTTTTTTTTTACGAAAAAAAATTCGTCTGAATTTAGATTGATACCATGTAAAGAAAAGTGTTTTATTTAGCGTTTCAAAGCAGATAAGTCCCTAAACCCATTGTGAAATAAAAAAAAAAAAAATCAGAAAGGAAAAAAATGTAAATATAATTAAAATGTTTTACAGTGTATTTTTATTTCCAGGAAACATTTCATGTGTATTAACTCTACAGACAAAACCAGAGGGGGTACATAAACAAACCTAGAGGAAAGTGCTCCTGGCAGCAGATGAGCACACCAGAGACCCTCGACACCGTCATCCTTAGCTAGGGACTTTTTGTTTTTACAGCCACTTTGCAGTTGACTGTGACACTTAAGTAAAATTAATACAGAGGAGAAATGCATCTTGACTGAATGTTCTTCAAAAAACTGGAATACTGGTTCCAGGCATAAGTAATGTGATTTCCTGCTTTAGTTATGTGTTCAATTCAGTTGTAGATTTCAACAAAGTGTTCAGGAGGATACTGCAGCCATCTCCCACACACACACCTTATCATTTCCCTGATTCCAAGAAGATGGTTGTTTATTGATGGCCATCAAGTCTGAAGAGGTTAATATTTCACAAAAAGGTCCTGATACCAGGCCAGCATAAAATACTCTATGTTACTGACAGCTGCAGACACCATGCCACATGGATATAGTGCAACATTTGGCTTATATTAACCTTGGAGGCACAAGAGAAAGGTCTTGAAGAAACCACAAGTATGGTTCCAAAGTCTGAGAGAACAAGGGATAGGAGTGAACTTGGAGAAAGGATTTCTCTTGAAAAGGTAGAGATTAACCTTGTGTCATTTTCTTCCTCCACTTCCCCCACACAGTTAAACTTCCCTCACCCTTGCACTTCACTAAATTATTTCTTTCCATAAACTTCTTTTTCTACTCTAATAGACACCATATAAGAAAAAAAGGTGGGAATGAGGATGGAGGAGTTTTCATGGAAAATGTCTTCCATCACAGATCTAAAAATATTCAGGTAAACATTTCCTTTCTTGGTTAAACTTAGGACAGTGTTACGAGTATTTAGGCATTTCCTTTATAAATTGAATCTACTTGTAGAAAAAGCA
This sequence comes from Trogon surrucura, assembly GCA_020746105.1. Taxonomy (NCBI): domain Eukaryota; kingdom Metazoa; phylum Chordata; class Aves; order Trogoniformes; family Trogonidae; genus Trogon; species Trogon surrucura. Next base: position 106,113,668 of record CM036617.1, on the reverse strand, counting down.
GTCTGGAAACCACCACTAAGTAAATCCATGAGATTTACATGAGAAGATAAAGTAAAATCTAGTTTCCTTATTAATGTAAGTTTGCTGACTGGTAGCCAAGAATGTGTCAAGTCCAGTCAAAATTTTTTTCCATATTTAGAAGATCAGTGAACATTCCAGTAGCTGTAGTCGATAGCATGTTTCACCTTTCACTGTTCACCATCTGACATCTTGTTTCCAAGAAGCCTTTAGTACTCGAAAGTGTCTTTGTGAACAACACTCAGTTTAAAAATTTAGTTAAAATCAAGTTGGTTCAGGTAGAGGAAACAGGCTTATGCTTACAGAATCCTTTTTTTTTTTTCCTCACAGGTGACCAGGGCAGCAATCTAGTCATAAAATCACATTATTGTTTTAGGAATTATTTCAATGGTGGTTTTGTTAATTTTTTTAAAGCAACTCTAACAGGTTTTTTGCTATATAGTTTGATTAGATGCAACATACCTTCTTTGTGTACTAACTAAATATTTACATTTTTTTCCTGAATAACAAAATATTTCAACAGTTATTAAGTGAATTCAAAACTGATGAATCTGAGGACCTCTCACTCAAAATGTCAGCTTTTACTTAAAATTTGTGCAGCTCATTGCCTTGTGTAGCTGATGCTGTCTACTCTCAGCAGATGGTAAAATACAGAAAGTTATACCAAGCTGCAAGCCCCCTTGGACTTAAATGTGTGTGTTTGTTTTATAGGAATTGGTGATTGCAAACCTCCATTACTAATTGGCTTGTGAGGGTTGTAGCTCATCCAATCTCCTTGAAGATGAGGAGTTATCTGGCACTGGAAAAGGCTTGCCATAAGAGATGTGGGGATAATGTGTAACGTATAAATTGCCAACAAGCTCTGCTTCAAAAGATGTAGAAACCTTCACATTCCTATGAAAGAAAAGTCATGGAGAAAAAAAAAAAAAAGATACAAATTGACTTGTTTAGCAAGTGATCTGAATTTGACCTTAAACCTGTGGCAAAGTTTAGATTAAAACATTCAAATATGAAGCCATATTGACACAGAAGATCTCCTGTTAGTTCCTAGGAAACATGGACAAAAATATGTCCATCACCTTTGCAGTAAAAAAAAAATAAAAATCTGGAAGCCAATTTGAACTGAAATACACTAAAACATTTCTGAAAAGTACATGAAACAGCTACTTCATGAACAACATAGTTAAAAGGGATACGTACAAAAATCAGAACTTAAAAGCTTTCTTTCTCTTTTCTAGTTCTAATAGCATTAAAAAGCTGTTTCCATAAACCAAAAAATGGATGTTATATTGACCGATAGTATCTAATTGTCCTAAATTCCATCAGAAGCAATGATTTAGATTTCCAGCTTCCAAAAAAAAATATGAAATAGGATTTTAACACTACCCTGGAGCTAAAAGGAGACACATGGCACTGAATATCCACACATCTCTCTAATGAGACTATTTTACTGCACAATAAATCTTAAAACAGTTTGTACATGCACTGCTATTGCAGTATGACTCAAACAACATTCATCATGTGTTATGGTAACCTCATTTTAAAGTACAAACCCAATCCAACATTTCTGTCATGGCACTTTATTTCTTACCAAGATTCTTTTAATAGGAAGGATTTTAGGATGTCCTGTGTATTTGCTTTCCTTATAAAAATGTCAAATCTCAAAGTGTACCTACATACCTAGAATTCTTTACGGTATTTTATTCTGTGTGCCAGTAGTTGACATCATTTCTGCTTTATTTGAACAGCTGGTTTTCTCCCAACTTCAGGAGTTCAGAGGTACAATTAAGGCCAAGACCTCACTCTTCATAAAGAAGAAATACAGAACACAAGGAAGTAGGATGTATCACCAAATATCCACGTCTCTTCCCTCAAGGGGTAAGCTTGTTAAAAGTTTCCTACTGCTTTGTTAATGCAGATTTCATCATGTACCTCAGAACTATAGTGTGTTACTATAAAGTCATGATTTTCGAAGACTCGGGAATATACATATTATTTTCTACACTGCAATTCTGACTAATTCTATTGCAAATTACAGATGTCCATCATATCCTCTATATAGACCTTATCTCACCACTCAGCTTTGAGCATGACAGTGAAGAACACAGGACAGGTTCAGAACATGCTTTTCAAGGAGATGGAGATGCTGAAAATGGATTTTATCACAGACAGCTGCAAGCGAGCAGAGCAGGGTTCCACAAAGAGACCAACCTAGGAAGGACCTCACACTGGACCCTGGGTTGGTGACACCAGACAGTTCCATAAACTCAAACGGCGAGGTATTGACTGAGTAAAGCTCAGGACACAGGACCGAAGGTAGCATAGGTGCAAAGGCCATCCAGGAGTAAAAGCCAGCAGACCAGCTACCCACAGTATAGCCTAGGCAAAACTAGATGCCTGGGATTCAGCTTAAGTTATGTGTAGAAAGGACCTGGATAGGGGTCCTTGGTTAGGCCAATCAGGGCAATTAAAACTCTCTAGGACCCTTAGAAATCTGTCAGTCAACAATACAATTTTTCAGTATTTCCATGCTTGTTTCTCTATTTCTTTCAGCCTTGAGAGCTCTTTGAGAATACCAGGTAGTGTCAACACAGGATTTCATCTAAGATGATCTTTGGTCATTCTGTCTTTTGTTTTTTCCAGCCACATTGTTGACTCATTGCATGTTTATTCTTGTTTAAGTTTACAAAATGGTTGAAACACAAAAAAACAATCATCCTATCCATATCTGAAAACTTCTTAAATCAGCTTCTCAACATCAAGAAAAATATCAAGAGCAAAACGCTCATCAAGGAAAGGAAACTTTCCTTAGCTACCAATATCACATCTGTGAATAGAAATATTCCTGTATTCAAATTCTCTTAGACCTGAGCCTTAAATCCTCCATTCCTGCAGAACCTGCTGTAATATTTTCTGTAAAAATAAGTTTCCTTTGAAATGCATTGGTTTCACCTGCATTTTGTTAAAATTTAAGTTTCTGAAGTTGATTTTTGTCTAATGCAGAGTGAATCAGCAGGGCAAGGATATCAGGTGTCCTTTGTACAACATATTCAGGCTCCAGCAGATTTGAAAGTTTGAAAATGGCAGAAGATCTCAAACCTCCTCCTTCACTCGGGTTCGAATTACATCCAGTCTACCAGCAAGCTACATTTTTGACTGCTGGTCTATGTCTGGATTCAGTAATAATGGATCTGTAAAGTGAAAGAGCTGGTGCTGAGGACCTGACATCCACACCATTTGCGCTTCAGGAGTTTATGGTTTGGATTAGCTCAAATCTGATTCCGTGTACTGCATACCTGACTCCATCTGCAATATAACAGGTGCCTTTTCAGCTTAATTTTATCTAAAAGGTGTCGTGCTCATACACTTGAGATTACTTCGTGATACAAACCAAAGCACATTAAGTGAAGATGAGCTGGAGAGTCTCTTTATAAAGTGCACTTGTGATATGAACTAAGACAGTAATAGAGTTGAGTGAAGGAAGATCTCTAATACAGATGGAAACTAGAAGACAACCCCACACATCTCCCACTCCTGCCTTGGAAGCAGAAGGGTTGTATGTTAGTAGTAAATTATTGAACACACAGACATGAATACTATTTTGAATTCAGCTTTTTTAATTTTTTTATTTTTTCATCTTCATCTTCCTGCACAAGATACACCAATGATGCCTTCTTCAGTAACCATTTGATGTATGAAAGAAGAGACAGAAAGTGTATTCACTCCTTCACAATTTCCATTTTCTTTTTTTTGGCGATATGCAATGTACTCGTAGAAACATAATTTCCGTCTATTCCTATGCATTTGAGTGCATCCATGAGAACAAAGTCCACAAAACTTAGCTGAAGCTAAGGAAGCTGTGATGGTGTTGTAGACATTGATTTAAAATAAAAAACAAGGTACAGATGAAGTATGCAATTCATTTTCAGCTCATAAATCCTGATTTTAAATTGAAAAGAGCACACAGAGGATGTATAAAAATTTAGTGGTTACAGTCTTTCTAGTGTCAAAAACACATATTGACATAAGAGCACACACTTTTGTGGGGAAAAAAAAAAAAAAGTGAAGCTCTTAAATTGTAAGATGTTAGTAAATCAGCTTTGGCCACACTTGGCTGCCATTGTGCACCTGCACATGCATTTTGCCATGTTCCAAGATTTCTTTACTACGTCACTCAGTAAATCAGTCTATGATTTACTGAAAGAAGAAACTTTGAGCAAGGAATGAGTCATGATATTTATTTGAATTTCATTGACCCCTGGTGGGAATGAGGAAAAGGGTAGTACTGCCCATTTCTGTGAATGCAGTATTTTCTTGTCCCATGCCAAGACACTTTATTTTTACTGGGACAGCTTCTGAATTGGACATAAATCACAAAATCAGTATTCCTGTTGGCCACCTTCTCAAGCAAGTGAGGGCTGCAGGGGAAGGAAAGAGATTTATTTCAAACTGAGCAGGTACCAGGCAACCAAGGAATAAACAAAGTAACACAAGACCAAGGTAGAATAAAGTATGGATGTGTGTGCCTCTTTAAATTCTGTATTGATTACTCTGTGCACAAACATGTATTTTTTGTGTGCATGTGCATGTGTGTGTAAAAAATCCAAAAAAGATTTATATAATTTAATGTATGAATGCTTTATATATTCCTTTTAACATCACAGAAGATGATCTGACAGAAGAGCAGAACTGAAGGTCAAACTGTTTTTTAGTCATGTCTTTGCTCTATTCCAAACATGACAAACACGACAACTATCAAGGTGGCTGAGTTCCACATCAATGTTCTTACTAACTTTACACAAACATACAAAGGTGAGCTATGGATGTACATACAACCACTACACTGAGGCCTGTTGGCTTTCTCAACAAACTAGGGAGGTATCCATCAAAGTCTCCAAAACTACAGAATGATTTCTGTGTTAGAATTATTGTGTTGTTACTTTTTGGTGAGGAAAGCAGCAAAATTGACTGAGTTGTAATAGGAAATAAGTTTGTTTTCTTTCAGGGCAATTAGTGAAACAAATGTGTATTATTACCTCTAAATATTCCTGCATAACAAAAATATTCTGTATCTGTTGACTGTGGTGCAATATATCTGCACAACTGGTACCACATGGAATTTTCAATAGGCCCTTAGAACAGCAAAGCAGTTAATCTTCTGATACATGGCCCATAATATTTTAGGTCATGTGCTAGACTGGATATCAAACTAATGATCTTCAGAACTCTTGAATATCTCTGATTTTAAAATGCTGAAACAGTCTCAATGAAAATAATTGGGCAGAATCTGCAGCGTCTGAAGATCTGCTTGCATTCTTTTGTTTAAAGCACCTGTGTCTGAGAACATTGAAACATTCAGTTGCATCAGGCTTCTACAATGTTTTTGGTAAGTAATGTTGAAAACTTATTAACTACTCTACTTTGGACACCTTACTACCAAACTGACCCTGCATTAGGAATAGCACTGCTACATGTCCATGTGCAAGCCTCCACTTAGTTGGCAATTTTGCTTTAATAACCTTAACAAGAATGTAGAATTCCTTACAGCTGGTGTTGAGATCAACAGCTAACATAGCTCAGGTGACTAGTTCCTGTTGTCTACGTTGGAAGCATCCAGCCTGCTAGGATGACAGGTTAGGCTCCTAACTCCTTTTCATTTGGTCTAGATCAACTGCTCTTCTTTTCTGGGTTCTTAAATTCTTAAGAAGGTGTTAGAAAACAATTCTTCCTTATTTCCTTTTCTGAATAAGTTGTATATGGACAAATGGTAGTATAAAATACAATTTCAATCACCTGATTCTCTAGGACCTTTTACAGAGTCACAGAATGTCACAGAGTGTTAGAGGTTGCAAGGGACCTCAAAGATCATCTAGTCCAACCCCCTGCCAGAGCAGGATCACCTACAGTTGATCACACAGGAACGTGTCCAGGTGGGTTTTGGATGTCTTCAGAGAAGGAGACTCCACAACCTCCCTGGGCAGCCTGTTCCAGTGCTCTGTCACCCATGAGAGACAATCTGTAGCAAGAAGAAACAGAATCAAATCAGATCAAAATTATCCTTGGCACTAAACAAATACCAGTTTTCTCAGGAGAATATACAACATCACTATTATTATTCTAGGAAGGCAAGAGAAAATTTACTGTTCACATCTCTCATATCCACTCCTGTTATTGAAAAGTTAACTTATCTATCCATCTCTTTCAGTAAATTGTAGATGTTTTTAAGTATCTACAGTTCTTCATGTGTGTGTCAAAAGGCTTCCACTGTAACCCTTCAGGGTAATTTCTTATTAGTATTTTACTTACGCTTTGTCATTATTCTAACATTCTTGATAGCCTTAATCACAGAACCACAGATTGATTGAGATTGGAAGGGTCCTCTGGATGTCATCTTGTCCGACCCTTCTGCTCAGGCAGGGCCGCCTAGGACCACCTGGAGCCAGTTTTGCAAGACTGTGTTTAGATGGCTTTTGAATATCTCCAGAGATAGAAAATACACAACTTTTCTGGGCAATCCTTATCAGTGCTCGGTCACCCTCACAGTAAAAAAGTGTTTCCTGGTGTTCAGATGAAACCTCCTGTATTTAAGTTTGTGCCCTTTGCCTCTGGTCCTGCTAGCAGGCACTACTGAAAAGAGCCTGACTGCACCCACTCTCCCTTCAGGCATTTATAAACACTGATAAGATCCCCCCAAACTTTCTCTTCTCCAGGCTGAACAATCCTAATCCTAGCTCTCTCACCCTTTCTTCATAAGAGATGCTCCAGTCCCTTCATCGCCTTTCTTCGACTCCCTGCAGTGTTTCCATGTCTCTCTTGCACTAGGAAGACCAGAACTGGACCCATCACTCCAGGTCTGTCACATTAGTGCCGAGGAGAGTGTAAGAGCGACAAAACTGGTGAAGGGCCTGGAGAATAGATGTTACAAGGAGCCATTGACGGAGCTGGGACTATTCAGTTTAAGGAAGAGGAGGCTGAGGGGGGACCTCATCATGCTCTACAATTATTTGAAAGGACATTGTAGAGAGGTTGGTCTGGTCTCTTCTCACAGGTAATTAGGGACAGAACCAGGGGGAATGGGTTCAAGTTGCAACAGGGTAAGTTTAGACTGGACATTAGGAAGAAATTCTTCACGGAAAGAGTGGTCAGACACTGGAACAGACTGCCTAGGGAGGTGGTTGAGTCGCTATCCTTGGATGTGTTTAAATGTCGCTTAGATGTGGTGTTGGGTGATATGGCTTAGGGGTGAACTTGTAGTGTAGGGTTAATGGTTGTAGTGTAGGGTTAATGGTTGGACTTGATGATCCCAAGGGTCTTTTCCAAACTGAACTGTTCTATGATTCTATGATTCTACGATTCTACCTACTGGCAACACTTTTCCTAATGTAACCTACGATGCCGCTAGACTTCTTTGCTGTGAGGACACATTCCTGGTTTATGTCCAACACGGTGCTCAGCAAGACCTTTAGGTAGTTCTCTACCAAACTACTGAGATGGTTATTCATGAGCCCATACTGGAACATGAGGATATTGTTCCCCATGGGAGGGACTGGGAACTTTCATTGGTTGAATTGAGATATTTGTCAGACCATTTCTTCAGCCTACCAAAGTCCCTGTGAGTAGTGGCACAGCCAACTCTCTACCAGTCACTCTTCTTTATTTTGGGTCGCATGCAAATTTCCCAAGGGTACACTGTTTCCTATTGTCCAGATAAGTAATGAAGACATTAAACAGTACTGGACTTGGTATCGACCCTTAGGGTACACTTCTAACGGTTGACCTCCAGCTGGGCATTGTGGTGCTGATGACAACCCTCAGTTAGGCAGTTCAGCTGGTTTTCAGTTCACTTCCCAGCCCATTTATCTAGCCGATGCTTCACTAGTTCGTCAATGAGGATGCTATGGACGAGAGCGTTGAAAACCTTGCAGAGGTCAACATAAACAGCATTCACTGCTCTCTCCTCATCTACCAAACTAGTAATTTCTTTGTAGTAAGTTATGAAGTTGAACAGGTATTAATTCCTCTTCAAAAATCTATGCTGAATTTCTCCTAATAAATCACACCCCAATTAATAACCAAAGATTAGCCATTCTACTAGTCAATAATTTATTCTTCTTCATAATTTCTGCAAGGGTGCCTAATTCATCACATCTAGAATCTATTGTGTTCCTCTATGTGTTGTGGGTTTGAGCATTTGGAAGTTGGTTTTACCCACTTGTGTGGCTCTGAAACTGTTTGTCTTAGTCCTGAGTTAGTGACCTTATCAGTATTAATGCGTATAGATTTTATTTTCCTGCCCCATCTAATCACAGTTATTTTTTTCAGTTTCTCTCAAAAGCTGCTTTTCAAAAGCGCTTTTGATGCAGTATTTTATAGGACTTTAATTTTTATATTTTTATTCGATTTTTTTTTTAAAAGACTTCTACTCCAAACTCCTAAAGCTAAATGCAGCGGTTGAGAGCTTATCTCATCTTTGTCTCATGTATTGATATTATGAATCATGTGACGGATATCTATAGCTATTAACTCATGGTTAATCATGTTTTCCTTCAAAAATAAAAATAAAACACTAAGATGGACTCTTGCACTGATTATTCGACTTTTTAATAAAAATTGGACTTAAAGAAATGACAGCATTGATTCAGTACTCTAAAATTTCGTGTCATACAAGTGAAGAATTAGAGATCATTAATGATTACTTCATGATCATCTCTGTTCCAGAACAGTTCAAATGCTACCAGATGAAGGCGTAACATTCTAAAGTTTCCTATTCTGAATCAAGTCACAGCAACTGCAAGCCAAACTACATTTACTGGGAACACCCTTCCAGACAGGAAGAATCTTGGCTAATGAACGCATCTGGGAGATATGAGTCTAATAAACTTGCCACTTATTTGCTCTGTCTTTAAAAAAAAAAAGGTGGGAGTGGGGATCTGGAAAACTGTAGTTAGTGAAAATACTCCAGCCTGTCAGTGCTATGACTTTGACAAGGTTTTATGACTGTTACCACACTTTCTCTACTCTATGGAGCAGAATCATGTGACAAACTCTTTGAATAATATTTGATGCAGAAACAAAAATTCAGGATTTTGTCACCAAAACAGATCTGGTCCTTGGTATTTAGATACAACAGATTCTGCAAAACTTTTCTATAAGCAATGTTTTAGGATGCAACCTAGAAGTCATTCTGTCGGAAATTACTACTACTATTAAAGCACCAGTGTGCTATACAGAGTGAGTATGATATATCTGCTTAGGGAACCAATCAGATATACTGCAGAAAAGACAGCTTACATCCATAAATTTTCTTACCACTGCATCTTTTGTTAACACTTCTTGCAGAACACTTTATAGCACAGACTTGAAGGAGGAAAAAATTGTTGAGACATAGCAATGGTTCCCTTTTGAGTTTCTAAATTTGATCCTGGCTCCTCAGTTGTGTGGTTGTGTTGTACAGAATTACATCTCTAGAGATCAGCTCTCTTTCTTTTTCCTACTAATTTTCCAAAGGTGTATTTAATTAGAGTCATGGCTAGTAGAGATAACAATAGAACTGAGAAGAAATCTCCAGACTTTCATTGTGGTCTGATATTCAAACCATTTAACCAGATCGATCTATAAAATGTCTTTGAAAGATCAAAACATGCTGCAAACACATGCTAGAAACATAGTGAAATTTTTTTTTTCTTTTTTAAAAAAAAAAATCATCTACGAGGAAAAAGTCTAGGAAAAAGTGCTAAAATTTTCTTGTTAAACTACTAGAAGAGAATACCTCTTTTTCTGGTCCTACTCAAAAATCTTCTTGTAGGTAATTTGCAAGTGACCTGGAAAGATCTGGGAAGAAATATGAGGATTACATAGTCCATGACCTGGTTTACAGAACTACTTGATGCCTACGGCAGTCAAGATGAGAAATTAAGATACCAGCAAAACTAAACCTGAGGAAGGCAGCAGGTGGGCAGGAGAAAATAGCTTTGGAAAGTTTACAGTCATGGTGCAGACAATATCTGAAGACATATCCACCTTTTATTAACTGAATTTCATCATTTAAAAGTGCTTTTGTATACCTTGTTGATACACACACCATTTTCTGTCCTTTCCAGCTGAAGAGCATGCTCTGTTGCACATTGAAAAATTACTTGTGCTTAGTTACACCCACAACTAATAATACTCCTCAGGCACAGCAGTACTTTCTTTGTTAAGCGTAAATCGCACTCCACAGAGTTTGATCTTCTGCCAGGGCTAGGTTTCCTAGGAACAACAACGCAATGTAGCAGACCTCTGCAGGAGACAGAACTTCTTGGATAGCTGATCTGAAATTGCAGAAAGAAATTGATGATGCCTCTGTCCTCTGAAGCAAAAGGCCTGCTAGTCATCGCAGTGTAACATAGCCCAGTGTGTAAAAGACTGCAATATCCACTCTGTGCAGACAAACCCTGTGTTTGCATGTATAATTCTTCCCCCTGTAGTAGAAAGAGAAGGGAACTGTTAATTTGCATTGCATGATGTACTTCTGGAGGGTATAAAAATGCCACAGAGTTATGGATGTTTTAGCAGATTATTCTTTAAGAGTCTTAGTAAGGACAATTCCTATTATTGTTGAATGTCATCATCCAAAACCAAAAGTAGTCAGCAATTATATAAACTAATAATAAGTATTCTGAATTCTTTGGCTTTTTGCCTTGCACATATAACAATTAAATAGTCTTCCCTCAACACTGTGGGGAGAAATAAATTATCCAAAACTGTTGAGTGGCAACTATCTTTAGCGAGCCACCTTGTTTCCTAGAAAGAGAAAAGAGACATCAGACACTGAGTTTGCATTGTAGTTGATTACAGATCTGTTTCTGAAAACTGGGAGTAGGATATATATATATATATATACACCACATCTTTCACTTAGAATGTTAACCAGTTTTATTTGGTTTAACAGTGTTGTGCAATCATATTTCTTTTCCATGATTCGAAATACCTAAAATACCTCCTGAAAGACATATCAGGATTGTGTCTGTGAGATTCATAGAACACAAAAATAAAAATAATCCACTGTTAAAAGTATTTCTATTTACTGTTTTGGTTTTTTCCATTTTAAAATGCACAAAATATTTTTATCAGTGAATACACAGATGTGAAGTCAACGTAGTGCTTGAACTGAGATAGGCTGAAGTTAAAGAAGCAACATATCAGGACCATGACAAAACTCAGCCTTTAGAAATTATAAGTAGTTTCTGAGCAAAATGCACTGTTTTGCAAAGGGCAAATCAAATCTTCCACAATATCAAAGCCCATGCACACTGCTATTTTAATTACTTAAATAATATTTTGTCTTAGACCTTTCTTTGTGCCAAGTAAATAGGACTTTCAACCTCTGCAAGTGGCTGGTTGTCTTATACACCAAACAATAATTCTGTTGACTGGTGTTTTGACCACACATATTTTCCAAAAAAATAGTCAATGGAAAACAAAAATAAACCCAGTATCTGGAACCTACTTGTCACTTCATATCAAAATAGCATTAGGAATTGCAAGAATGCCAGGATCCCTGCAGCTCAATAGTTGTGCAGTAGAACTCTGTCTTTCTAAGGAAACATTCAAGGAGAGAAAAGCTCTAGAACTTAGAAATCAAATTGCTTACTAGTGACCTCCGTGTAGCCTGGAATCCTGCTAGTTCATAACAGCCAGGCAGGGAACAATATAAAGACATTGGTTGATTTTGGAGTGCACTTTCCCACTTTGTCTCCCCAAAGAAGATAAAAAATACTGTTGACTGATTGGAACTGGTGAGCTGAGAAGGCAGCCATAGATTTGTCCTCAGATGGGCAATACTGAAAGGAAAGATCATAGAATCATATAATATCAGGTTGGAAGGGACATTAAGGATCTTTCCTGTCAAAGGCACTGTCTAGATAGAATGTCCCAGCACACCGTCCAGCTGAATCTCAAAAGTGACCAGTGCTGGGGAAACCACCACTTACCTGGGGATGTGTTCCTAAAGCAAGCAAAGCGAGGAAGAGGATGCACAGCTGGACTGACTTCAAGCTGAGGAAAAGTATCGTTATGCTGCATCCTCACAAAGAGCACCAGCTTCACAACAATCTTTATAAAGTGTATTTCAGATAATTGACATCATCATTCTCTTCTCCAGGGCATTGCTTTTAGAGATGTAGACACAGGAAGGAAAGGAAGTGGTGCGTAAATGAAGTTTGAATGAACACACAAAGGCAGAGGAACTTTAGCTCCTGCCCTCGTTAACCTGCCCAGTTCAATACACAACCTCAGGCACACTGTAGTAAAGGAAAGGCTGCCAGGCTCTGCCATTCACAATGTTATTGCGCCTGGTGCTATATACATCCATACCACACAAAACTATGGAGGGAAACATCTCATATTTATAACACATTTCCTTTCTAAGCCTACATCTTCTGCACTTTGACTTTTTACAGTTGATCATGCTTTCCAATAGTTAATCCTACCACAAAACCAGAAGCTGTTGTCCTTCATGATATGCTTGTCTGAAATATCATAAATATTTTCTACTAAAGCAGAACCAAATTCTCAACTGCTCTAAGATAACTTTAGTTTATGCGACAAGCATCATATTACCGCATACTTTCACATCCATCACAAGCAGCTGTCATTATAGCTTCAACTGTATTGTCCATGTACTGTTAAGAAGCTTTGACTGGATTACAGGAAAAAAATGGACCTTACAAACATGACAGTGAATATGGCTGGGACTGAGAATGCATTAATGATGAAATCGGTACAGTGGATGCTTTTCCTTTTTTGAGAAAAGAAACCTAGAGAAACTCCTTAAAATCATGTGGTTAATAAGAATTCTTCTGGTTTACACAAGCTATCAAAAGGTGAAAAAAATACTGAGAACTTAACAGAAAATGGTGAAATCTACATCAAAAGTTTAAGATATTGGAGCAAGGTCCATTCTAAAATTTTCCGCTCCTTGAAGAGATGGATGTTTCTATTAGCTGTACAGTCAATTCTTGTTGTTTCTATAATCTTCCTAGCTCAATACAAGATTTAATACATAAAATGGGCTGGAATTTGTTGACTAACATTAAAATTTGAAGCTTGTTTTTTTCTGTAAAAGTTCAGAATAAAAAAGTAAATCTGATGATCCAAATTTCAAATATATTACTTTGAAAAGTATAAATTTAAGTTCTTCTGGTAAATAAATAATAAAACATCTTTAATTTAAAGATTCTCAAACTTGCCTAGTCATAATTCATCTGTCTGCATGCCAGCACACCTAACTTTTTGCACAGTAGGACCCTCGGGGAAGCAAGAAAATTGTATGGGTGAGAAAAATTACTCATATTTTTCACCAAAGAATTACAGTTCAATTAAAAATATTTTTTTAAAATTTAATGAACTGTTCCTTGATACAATCATTAGCACAGAGAAACCAAGTCCAGGTTAGCTAACAGAAACCACAGGAAGAAGCAGTTTGGGCCAAGCACCTAGCTGTCAATTTTGTCATATACATTATTATTTAGTTAACTACAAACCGCATGGACACATGGTAATGTAACTGAAATCCCAAAGTAAGCACAGTATACATATACAACCAGTATCACGCGTTACACATATAAAGACAGTACCAATTTCAGATGTGAGCAGCTGAGATTGTACAAAGCAGCAGACAACTGTCAGGCAGATTAAGATCAAACACAGCATCATTCAGCTCTCCGTCTGCAAAAAATGTCCAAAGAGTGGGATAGCAACTGCATAACAGTGCACCATGAAGAGTTGAACGTGAAGGGGAAGGAGAAGGGAGACAAATAACACGATGAACCCCACAACTGGCACTGTAAATATTTATTAATGGCACTTCCAGTTGTATTCCACTGCCCCACTGACACTCTAAGGAAGGCCTGAATTCATTGTAAAGGTGCTGCTTGTTATTTTGCCCTGAGTTCTAACGGAAAAGATATCTGAGACATTTCTGACGAAACGTTTCAGAGATCCCGGCTCAATCCAAGCAGACGGAAACATACGCATTTAAACCAGAGCGAGAACTCATCCTCTTTTGCTCTTGATGTGATCCAGATCTTGTCCAAGATCAGTTTTATGGGGCAGAATAGGTCCTTGCCGTCTTACTTAGCCAGGCAAGGGTGTAAGATGGAGCTGACAAGGCTGGGTTAGCACTCTCTCTCTGTTGGAACAAGGAGTTTCCTGTCTGTGAAGGGCAGCATGACCACAGGACAATGTGACTATTCTTCATCTTGGGATGGAGTTCCTTTTGTCTGGCTCTGTGTTGGGTTCCATCCTTGGTGGAATCAGCTCCATTTGCCTTTTGTTCTGGAATTTGCTCCAGGAAGGATACAATGTGCATATGAGTATTCTTTCATTGAAATATTTTCATCCTAGTAAGTTCATGGAAGACTTTGTGTCCCTGGCAAACTGTGCAGTCCTGACCTTGCTGTCTTCTGTAAACCCAAAGACATGGTACAGGCACCAACTGTAGAAGTAACATGAAAGCCTAGACTATTAGCTTTCAGTGTCATAGGAAATGTTTTACTTTTATGAAGGAAAAAAAATACATATAGGACCAGAGAGAGGTCTGTCTGGGCCTGAAGACTGTCTAAAATGAGAAATCCCAGAACTGCTGATGGTCTGCTCACCTGTATTTTGAAATCTAGTCTGATCCAGTGTGTCCAGAGAGAGAAACAGTAGCATGAGACTGATGAGATGGCATAGATTCTCCCCCCACTAAAATAAATAGTCTTATCAAATCCACTTGGAAGCTGAAGTTTTTCAACATGTATAATACTGAACCCCAGGTTCCAGTATAAGTTGGGGAATGACTTATTAGAGAGCAGTGTAGGGGAAAGGGACCTGGGAGTCTTGGTGGACAGCAGGATGACCATGAGCCAGCACTGTGCCCTTGTGGCCAGGAAGACCAATGGCATCCTGGGGTGTATTAGAAGGGGGGTGGTTAGTAGGTCGAGAGAGGTTCTCCTTCCCCTCTACTCTGCCCTGGTGAGACCCCATCTGGAATATTTTGTCCAGTTCTGGGCCCCTCAGTTCAAGAAAGACAGGGAACTGCTGGAGAGAGTCCAGCACAGGGCAACTAGGATGGTTAAAGGAGTGGAGCATCTGCCTTATGAGAAAAGACTGAGGGAGCTGGGGCTCTTTAGTTTGGAGAAGAGGAGACTGAGGGGTGACCTCATTAATGTTTACAAATATATCAAGGGTGAGTGTCACGAGGATGGAGACAGGCTCTTCTCGGTGACAACCAATGATAGGACAAGGGGTAATGGACTGAAACTGGAACATAAGAGGTTCCGCTTAAACTCCAGAAGAAACTTCTTCTCAGTGAGGGTGACGGAGCCCTGGAACAGGCTGCCCAGGGAGGCTGTGGAGTCTCCTTCTCTGGAGACATTCAAGACCTGCCTGGACACGTTCCTGTGTAGCATAATCTAGGTGTTCCTGCTCTGGTAGGGGGATTGGACTTGATGATCTTTCGAGGTCCCTTCCAATCCCTGACATTCTATGATTCTATGATTCTATGATTCTATGATTTCAAGTGATGAAAACTTAGGTAAAATTTTATCTCAGAGATTGTTTTAGAAAAGAAATCTTTGATTTCATAAAACTATGGTAGTTAACTGTGAGATGCAAGTAGAATTTTTAAACATTATAGTATAACTCTGGCTCTTACTGTTTTAATAACAGCAACATGTTTGATGTTTCTGTGCATAATCACCCCCTGGAGCTGAGAGCTGACAGATTTATAAAATTGACAGCAAGCTTTCTGTAAGCACAACTACAATCAAGTACAATTCCTCTGCTTCATACAGCCTGCCCTCATTGATATTGCCGGATCACAGTGTGGTCAGGGAAGCTTCACCTGTTTATTCCATAAATGAGCTGAGGATTATGAGTGCAGAGAAAATAAATTCTTGTTACTGGTTTTTTTTACTCCTTCACAAGAGACTTTCTCTAATTCTCAAAATGTACTAACATTTCTTCTCTCCCTGAGTCCTGGCATACTCACATCTCTCATATAACTTCTGTTGGGCTCTGTGAATGAATTCATACTTAACTTCCCTTTTAAAGAAAAGAGCTACTGAAATAAACAACATCTGTTGAGGAAGCAGGTATCCAATTTCTTTACAGCTTAGAATGGTTGGAATCCCTCAGCCTTAGATAGATGTATATATGCACACAGATATACACACAGCCATACATGCATAAGTACATGAGACCTATCATAGAATCATCCTAAAATCATAGAATCGTATAATCGTAGAACTGTAGAATGTGTTGGGCTAGAAGAAACCTTTAAAGTTCATCTAGTCCAACCTCTCTGCAGGGACCAGGTACATCTTTAACTAGACCAGGTTGCTCAGAGCTCCATCAAACCTGACCTTGAAACTATATCAGATCTTATTATACCAATATACAGTATTCCTCCAAATGACAGTTACATTTAAACGTATAAAACAAGGAATAATGCAGTTTTCAGACAAGTTCACGTACTTTTTAAGATGAAACACACAGCTTCCATTCAAACGCAAGAGCTCCCTCTACGTAACAGCTTGGGAAATTTTTCTAGCCTGCGTTTGAAATGAACTTTGAAGAAAACAGAAAAAAGTCAATGGATTTGGGAAGCAGCAAAACACTTAGAAACTTTTTCTTAGAAACCTTGGAATCTGCCTCTAGGTCCTATAATTTGAAAGAATGAATGGTTTGGGGGTAGAAAATAATATCAGCGCCTTTAGGATTTTGAAGTGATTTTTATTATATCACATTAAGTTATACAGGTCATCTCCCAAAATTAATGTCAGTAGTTCAGGAACTCCTGACTTGTTTTCACATAGGTTTGAACACAGACTCAGATGTGATCAGGTCCTTCCCTCAGACTTTCTCCCTGCTTAGCACTGAAATGCTCAAGTTGGAAAACAGTAATCAGTTTGGGGGTAACAGGTGCTCTATCACAAGAAACCTAGGGCGCAACAGAAGAGACACTGAATGAGTTCTGCAAGAGAAAATGGGAGAAATCAGTGCTACCTTGTCTAAAGAGACTGAGAGTGAGAAGAAACAGGACACAGATTTTCAAAGAATGCTGTGATGAACGATATGACAGTCTGTTTTCCGTGTGATAGGCTGCTGGGGCAAAAGTAACAGGTTTAAATTATGTGGAGTGGCAGATTTGGAGCAATTCTGTCGTAGTGAAAAGAAATGGTTTGCACAACAGCTTTTGGTGCCCCATTCTTGAGGATTCTACCATACCATATGCCACACACACCTCTTGTTGTCTCTATGTCTGCTCACACCTCAACCCAATTTGCCTCTTTGCATCAACATCCTTTCTGAGGATGATCTAATGCTTCACTATAATTTCTCGATTCTTTCTGTAGAAATACTACTTGGCTGCAATAGCATAAGGCAACTTGCTGATTATTCCTTTCTCTGCATAGAACATTGTATTTATTTCTAGTGAATAACGGCTGTTTCTTCAGGATATTGCCTGAATTTTTTAAGGGTCATTTCAAGCTCTGTTTATGTAATCCACTGTGCCAGCAGTCTCTCCCAGTTTGTTCATACTTGCACTTTTAATAACATTCTCTATAAACTGCTAGACTTGTCCTCTTCCTCCTTTAAAGTACCTCCACTATTCTCCACAAAAATAGGACTGGAGACGTCAGCTACTGTGC
This sequence comes from Trogon surrucura, assembly GCA_020746105.1. Taxonomy (NCBI): domain Eukaryota; kingdom Metazoa; phylum Chordata; class Aves; order Trogoniformes; family Trogonidae; genus Trogon; species Trogon surrucura. The sequence goes on along the minus strand of CM036617.1, from coordinate 106,095,972 downwards.
CTGTAAATTCTCAACAGGAAGACTACTAGGCTTAACCAACATTAAATCAGCAGATTTATCTAAGTGTTCTCTTACCCCTTCCTTTCCTGTTTCATACTGAAAACTTGCTCTTTACCAGTGATGCTAACTTTGTAAGCCTCCTGACTGCATTTTTGCTTTTTGCTGAAGATACGAAATAAAGTGTCAAATAATGTAAGATGCTTAGGACTTTAATTTGCAATCAATATCAAGCAACTTTTTTTTTTTTTTTAGGAGTGTGGGAGAGTATTTCTTATGACTATTATATGACCAAACATATTTATATATGGTGTTGCTTATTAGTTGCATTTTGGTTTGCACAAATGGGAAAACTCTAGTGAATGCTTCAGTAGTGGCATACTTTACCATTAAACATCAGTTTCCAGAAAACAGAGAAGAAATATTAATATCAAATTACAAGGGGGTTTGAGGGAGTTCTAGACAGACAAAAAATAAAGCATCCATCAACAATATTTTCACAATGATTTACATGTCTACATCAATTATGAGCGAATCTGAATGATTCAAAGGAAATTATTTCTCAAGAAAAATTAGTTTATTTTTGATGACTGAAAAGATTTTTATTAATTAAGCTGCTCGTATTTATCTGGTTTAACAATAAGTGTTCAATCACAGCACAAAATGCAATTACTGTTCATTCTCTTTATAGAGTACTTTAGCAGCTCTTTCTGTTAAAAAGTAAACTGTAGGATAAGGCTGAGATTTCTGTCCATTTATAGGAATAAAAATTCACTTTATCTGAATGTTTTCTAAACATTGAAATTAAAAATGTTTTAATATTGCTGGCAAAAACTTTGGCCACTACGACAATGATTGTCAACATTTTTCCATGTTTATGACCTTATTTTACAACAGAATGTGTGTGAGAACCACTCCCTCAAATTTAGCTATCGAGGAATAGTTATAGCTGTAGAGTTGACCCTGTTTATGAACCCCCATAGACTCTAGCTTGAAGCATACTCTCTGGGAATATTCAGTGAAAGCATTTAAATGAGGAAATAAAAATATAAATATCAATTGAACATTCCTATAACTGTTGAAGATATTTTTCCAGTTTAAATACCCAGACTTAGCCACCTCTGTCTTGTACATACGCAAACTGTACACAAAAACTAAGCCCCTTAGCTGGAGAGAAAACTTTCATCTGCTTAGCCAATAGAAAGAATTGGCAAAACACCCAGAGCACAAGTATATCGTTGTGTTTAACAGACAGTGGGAGTGTACTGACATGCAAGCCAGAAATTACAATACAAAATATTCACGTCTGCCAAAGAATTATGTCAGTCCCAGGCTGTGGTATTTGGTACATATCAAAATACCCTCACTACTAGAAACAGAGGCATGTATGTGTGAGCTGCATATAAATTTCCAAATTTAATAAGGCCACACACCTTGAAAATGGATAATTTAATGGTCAGCATCATAACACACATTTATCTGCAGTAAGATTCTTTTTTAAATGTTAAACATATGTTAAAGTGTGGCCTTTTTATTTGCTCTCTCACACCTGGGAAAGATTAATAAGCATTTAGTTTTACATTCTGTGAAAAAAGGATCTGTATCTTTAAGTAAACAGTTTAAAAAAGTTATATAGAATAGGGAATACTTTTAACAATCTAACTTTATTAATAAGACACATCTTTCTTGTTATGTACTGAGTTTAAGGGTCAGGGGAACCCCCTCTATATCAATAATGTGAGAAGATTAAGAGCTTTAAAAATATGAGGAACCATCAGGACATTGTTTCTGGAGGATCCCCAAGAAACTACACTAAAATCAAGCTGAGATTTTAAAAATTATATTACATTTTTCCTCTACCCAAGCAGGTTCACAGTTCTCATTTACTCTTTCCTAAATTTTCTAAGTAATGCTGGCTCTTATTAGTCATATCTTGTGGCTCCTGAATGGATATCAAAGCTTAATAAGCAGAGATTTCCCAAATATGGCTTTGATAATATAGATCCAAAACAAAGACCACTTTAATATTTGGAAATCTTTCTATGTAGTTAAACAAATTTTAAATCAGGCCTGAAAAGCATACCTGATTTTTCTCTTTACAGGTAATTTCAGTTGCCTTGAAACTGGTTTCACACCATTGTGATTGAGAGATTACAGAACCGGGAAGTAGGAATCAGTTCATACAAGAGACAACGGGCCGTAGACATAAAACAAGCTATAATCCGAAATGCAGCCACGTAGTGGAAAGTCATAATTGATTCTGAATAATTTCCTTTTCCTCCCACACATCCAGGAGCTGAGAAAATATTGAAGGGAAGATGAGAAAATTCGCATCTATTTCTCTTCAGCGTGGAGCCAAGCCTTGAGAACTGGCTTTGCCTGTCTGCCTCTTGTCTCCCTCCTCCCAGTGGAAAAAATTTCTGTGACCATCCCCTCTGGAAAACTGGTGAGCATGAATCATTGTGTTGATGAATACTTCCCTTATTAAAACATTTCTAAATTGTTGCCAGCTTTGTGATTCTTTTATTGTCATGCCTCCAGCTATTCCTGTACCTGTGAGAGAGAAGGAAACAACTGTGTTGGATATGCAGATGACTTATACAAGAGTCAGTACTTCAGCTGTGAAAGTAAGACAGCACATTCCTGAATGGCTTATGCAGTAACTTAGTGCCCTGGCCAGATATTTCTACAATAAAGAGCACTCTTCTCCAAGAAAAGGAAGTAGGTTATCCTACAGTCTGTCACAGACTGGCTTTCCTACAGGCTAAGCTCAGAAACAGGTGCTACGGGAAAGAACAGGCTTTATCTTCCTTAGTGACCTGTCCCAGTTGGGGTTCTACTCCTCGCTGAAACACTGGACTTAACAGTGCAGTCATCTCCAGGTTGTGTTGTAAGTAATGTAAAGTAAAAATGTGGTTTTCTAACACAGGGTAGTGACACAAATGGTAAAAATAGAACTGGCACATTTTAAAAGCTCTTGGCTGAGCATCTCTTTCCTAAAAGTCTTTGTAGGCAATTACACTGTGGAACTAAGTATGGAAATACCCACAATAGTGGTTACAGCTGTGCACTTCCATCTGAATCCGGTTCACACGGAAATCTGCTGACTTTCTTACTGATGAGCTTCATTCACATGCTTCAAGGCAAAACTGAGTAAAGAGTGACCTCTAGGTGAAGAGCCACTCAGTCATGAGCATTGCCATGACATCCTTTATGCAAGATTCTGTGAGTGAATAGGAGGGCTGCGCTTCAAACAAATTAGGGAAGGGGAAATTGGAGAAAATACTAAAGATTTTGGGCCAGGTCCTAAGAAAATGATTGATTAGCCTTTGACCCCTGGGTTTGCACTTGAGATGTGTAGTGATACAGCTCATTGGGACATGCTGGAATTCACAGCACCACACAATAGAAATTGAGTTTCTAAAAATTAATGAAGGTCATGCAGATTTTCCCAAGGAACTCTTTTTTTCTATTTCAGGAAAAGGAACATCCTTTCAAGCCTGAGAGTCCTTGTTATGCTGTACCTACATCCGATATCTTCCACTGATGCAAAGTCCCAGAGTGGGGAAAGGCTACACCCATACTAGGAAACTAAACGGTACCAGGGCATGTTGTTGGGCTATAGTAATGTTCTCATGTACTTAAAATACAAGAATAGTCACTGGTTTTCGGTTTATGGCAGCTAGCACTTTCTAAAATGAATCCAAGTCATGGCTTAGGCAGGGCACATGCAGCCACCCCATTTTAAAGGGTTGACGAGATTAGCTTTTTCCATTTCAGGAGAGAGAGGATGGAATAAAGTACATGAAGCTGAGGTCTGAGTAGCCCCCTAAGAACTTCTTATTCCTTCTGCAATTTCATGTTTAGTTCAAATATCCTCACAATTGTAAATCCAGTATTATTATCTTCATATAACACATAGGAAACTGATAATCTGAAAACCAGATTATCGTAGAATCATAGAAAGCATTTCAGCACTGAAATAATCTTGTAAATGTAACAGACTTGCCAAGACATATAGAGGAAGGAAACTGATGGAGAAGGTTATTGAACACAGATCTCCTGAGTCCTTTACTAGCATTGTTGTTAATGGATGATCCTTCCTTTTCTTCAGTGGAACAACCTATGTCATGTGTAGAAGTTTATAATATGCACACACTCTGAGGTCACTATAAACAAATGAAATGAGATAGTTCCAGTAAAAAATATTAGGAGATGTGCTTTTGAAAAATACTTTTTTTTTTTTCCATTTGATAATACTAACGTATTATTGGAATCAGAACACAACCTATTTGGACCATTCTCCTAGGAATAACAGTAAAGTTATTTGGTTTAGTACAGTTAAGACAAATAATAATAATAATTGAGGAAATTCTTTATTCATCTCTTGACATGTCATTAATTACTATGCACAGCTCAGCAGGAATTGATGTTTGAAATATTGTCCCAGCACATACCAGATGCCTTACTTCTATATAATGGAAAATAAAAATGCAGGTTTAGCAAAATATAATATCACTCAGTTTATCTCAGCTCTACAAAAGACAAAGGTTAATGATGGATGCCTATAAAAACATGCAACGGACTACAGCATTCCTAAACTTTCAAGCAATGACAATTTGTAGTGAATTGGAGACACCACATAGAACATGAGAGGCTTTTTCCTTAGCTGATCTCCTGGCTTTGGAGATCTGGATATCTCTCTCTTAGGAAGCCTGTACTGACATCAAGAGGAAGAGTTAACAGGGTAATAAACATTTGCTACCAACTGCATTTATACAGGGAGCTGTAGGAAAGCACATCCCTATAAAAAATCTACCCCTAGGAGTGGACTTTCAAAACCAGAAGCTGAACTTCACTCAGCTTTGGAACCACATACCATACTGTATTTTAAGTTTGGTTGCTTCTTTAGCATGTTAGAACGGTTAAGAAAGCTATCCTTTGTACGAGGAAATAGAGTCAGTACATCTCAAGATTCAGTGTCTCCAATCTTGATTCTGTATGTATCAGAGAAAATGCCTAGGCAAATCCCAATACATACTACAATTTCACAGTAAATTGCAATTGAAACTTCTGAGAAGTGTTAAGACCATGCCTAACCATCAAGATTGCTACATCCCAATGAAATTCTTTAATCCTATGTCATCTGTCGTTCCTAATAGCTTTACCTTTGAATCCTAATAATTTGAGATTATAATACTGTATTTTAGCAGAGGTGACAGAGCACACTTTTGTAAAATTGTGCACAGCAACAGATAGATAGCAGGCATGTGGAGCTTTAATTAGCTAATAGACAGATCCGCCAAACTTACCAGGCATGTGGAGTTTACTTTTGAGCAGCAAAGACAACATGAAGAAATTGTAAGCCTTTCCAAAAGACTGAAAAATGTAAATTCAAATTGCAGGACCACTATGGCCACTTAATGTTTTGTCTGATAAAAGAAATTGGTGCCAGAGTTCAACAGACACACATACACGCAAATCACTCCTTCATGGCAAGACTAACATTAACCACAAGAAGACATAATGCATAACTCAAATACATGAGACACTTGTTTCCAAAAACTATGGAAAAAGAAATACGAAAGCATAACACAGTACGTGGTTTTATGAATGAGAGAAAGTGGCTTCTATAGAGATGGGCTACAGAAGAAGAGAGAGGAAGATGTTTTTCTTAATTTCCCCTCCCAGTTTTGCTAGTAGGTTTTATTAGTGTTACCCTTTCAATCTCAGGAGATAGGTGCTCTTTTCTCCCTCCTCTCAACACAGAAGTAAAACATATATTAATACCAAGCATAAAATTCCTGTGCGTTTCAGAGGATGCTGATACTGGCAATGGGTGAATAAAGTCTTGATAATGATAACTGCTTTATAAGGTGTGAATCTTATAGCTGCAGTTAAATTTCATAGTTTCTTACTTAATTAATCCTCTAACATTCCTATCAGGTGACGTATGTTATTTTCTACAGCAATACATTGTATTTCAGTATCTAAGACTTTATTATCCAAATTTCTGTACTGTATATATCAGTACAAGACAGTTGTGGAATTTACTTCATATAATTTAAAGCTGACTTTCTCCGACAATTCTGGTGCTCTAGTCTCTTGTTTCACAATTGCAACAGCCCATAAATCTCCTGGTGGATTATTGATTCTGCTGTTTCTGGGAACAGTCTCCATAAATCGTTGGAATAACACAAAATTAGACAATGTATTTTAAATATTAATTTAGAGGAGTCCTTCATGCCCCAAAGCCTCCAAGTTAATTTTAATATCTTTCTTAATTACATTTTTCATTGTTCCTGTTGTCTTCCTAGCATAATATTATTTACATTACATAATATTTACTTAAACTATTGTCGTTAGATAAGTTATAAACATGGACAGAACATTTGTTATTCATCTCACTTGAACTTAAAAAATAAGCACTTATATAAACTGGCCACTTATATAATATTAGATGAATCCAGGAACCTCTTCCAAGGACTCTATGGACAAATAGATTTATAAAGTGAAAACTGGAAAGTGCAATGTATCTTTTACAGCCAAAAATTCTATCACAAACCAGATGGATGCAGGAACCACATTCATAAGCCAATAATCTTTTTATTGCCATAGTTAAGACTTGTGTCTCTCCAATTCACAGTCAAGAGCTAGTTTGCTGGGCTACAGAATTGCAATGCTCTATTTTGATCCTCTCCCACTTATGGTTGATTTTAGATGTCCTTATGGTTCCATAACTGCTATTATATCCAACTGTTTGGACTGTTATTTTTGTTTCTGCTATAGCTGTGACTTACTCCTCCTGGCTGAAAGCCATATAGTGATGAAAAATGCTGAGGTGGCACCTTTTAATGTTGCTTGTATTGTTGAATAGACTTCCTGTAGGCCAGACACAGACTTGGGAGCTGATAGCAAATACTGGTTTTTAAAGAAAATGCCATGTTAATATTGTCTTCAAGATTTTCCATATTGCCATTCATACACAGTTTGACCTTTGTATATCTAAATTTACAGATATGATACGCTTCTCAGTTTGTACCTTTAATATACATAGATTCTGACTAAAAACTAATGAAACTTTTATTTCAAACTTCTGTACAGGTTCAAAGTCTCAGCTGTAGATATTTATTATTTCCAGTCTGATATTTTTATTGCTAAACTGATTTCACAGTATCACAGTATGCTAGGGATTGGAAGGGACCTCAAAAGATCATTTAGTCCAATCCCCCTGCCAGAACAGGAACACCTAGATCCCCCTCAATAGACAAATCAATATCAACATAAAAACAAATTACTAAATTTGAAGATTGAATAGTGATTGGTTGAAATGTTATGGTTTCACTCACAGCTTTGCATTCATATTAATAAGTATTCATATTACACGTCCTTGGATGCACATCAGCTCTTATTGAAGTCTAAATGACACAGCCTTTCTGTAACATCGGGGCCTTAATTCAGAAATATGATACTAAAAGTCTTGACCTAGATTTCATGTAGAGAATTCAGTTTTGGTTTATTCCTACTATCCATTTTCTTTTGAATTACTATTGAATTGGTATTAGTAAACACATTAGATCCCTTTGAAAGATTTTCTTTTTTTTTTTTTTTTTCCTTTCTTTGACAGAATCACAGAAGAGTTGAGGTTGAAAGGTACTTCTGGAGATCATCTTGTTCCACCACTATGCTCAAGAAAAGTCAGTCAGAGGGTTACCCAAAGTGTCATGTCCCGCCCAGGAGAGGGTGACAAGTGACTTCTAGATTCATAATACCCCGATGGCGTGGACAGCAGTCAGACAAGTCTCAAGGCCCATATATAACCATTTATTAATTTGTCACAACACATAGATCGGACTCACGACAATTGGTTATAGTTACAAGATACATTAGGGGAGACTAAACTATGACTTAACCAGGAAAAGGCTAGATATGCAATAAACTACAGCAAGCTGCATGTTATTTAATGATAACAAGGAAAAAAAGACATAACAACTTCTAACAGGCAGTATTGTACTTCTGATTACAAGATAGAAACTAAGGGTAAACTAAGCAAGCAGTATGATAGGCCTTGTATTACTTAGTGAGAGAGGAGAAAGGAAAAAAAGCGGTGGGGGCGGGGAAGAGGAAGAGAGGGGGAGGGGGAGGAGGGAGAGAGAGAGGCAGAGATCACCAGCCCGGGTTCCTGTGTTGGCCACCAATGAGAGTTCAAGAATGCTGTCATCTTTTCTTCTTCTCCTGCACTTTTGTTCTTGGTGTCTTCATCTCAGTCTACATGCTTCTTCAGTCTGCTCTCTTCCATCTCTTGCTTCCACTCTTGCTTCCGCTCTTGTTTCAACTGTCCCACATTTATACACACTTTTCTGTAGTATGTCAGGTAGGGGATCAAGGCAGTTCATTGTTTTCAATAATCCTCATTATCATACACAATTGCTCTATCTCCTTGGAAGATATGCTAAAAGACAAGGCCATCCTGTCTACACAGAATTAAGCTATCTATCTCATGCATATATTCAGTGCCAGGGCTGTTGTTTATTCGATTCCCTCTACAACATTCCATTGATTTGCCACACAGAACCAGAAACTGGTCTTATTTTCTGACCATGCTGAGGGGTTGTAAAAACAACAAGAAATGTTGAAGGCAGAATTCATGCATCTGTCCACTACACCAAAGCTATGTCCAGTTTGATTTCTGATATCTCCATGAATGCAGACTCCACTCTCTCTCTGGGCAACTACTTCCAGGGTTTGTCCACCCACATAGTAAAAAGGTGTTTGTTTGTCTTCAGAGGGAATTTCATGTCCTTGAATTTGTGTCCATTGCCTCTTGTCCTTGTCCCTGGCACTACTGAGAAGTCTGACTCCCTCATCTTCATTCTCTACCATTAAGAGCTTATACACATGCATAATATCCCCCTGAGCTGTCTCAGCTCCAGGAGACTCACAGCTCTCACAGCTTCTCCTCTTAAGAAAGATGCTTCACTCCCTTAACAATCTTTGTGGCTCTTTGCTAGACTAACTCCATTATGTCCGTGTCTTTATTGTCCTGGGGAGCTTCAAACTGAAGACAGCACTTCAAATGATTCATACCGTACATGATATTTTCTGTAGTCCACTAAAAGCTCTGCAGTGGGAGAAACAATTTTTTTCACCATGAAAATAATTTTGTTGGCACCAGTTCCTGTTTCTGATAAGGTTATTGCTATTCTTTTATATTGTGGAACCAATGGTCTTGACTGGATCACTGATGCTCAAAGGGAAACTCTTGTAAAGAGTCTTAATCTTATACATACATACATACATTCTTCGCTAGGATCCCAATGTTCAATTCTCAACTTGCCAGTATAGGCAAAATATGCTTGTATCTATAGAAAAATAGGGTGTAGTCTGGAGAAGCTGAATAATTCACTGATGATCAGTCTTGGCTACAGTGATGAATATTTATCTTTTCCCTTTAATAATCGTGTTTAAATAATCTCCTTCTGGCTTTTGCTGATTTATATCTAAAAAATGAATTCAATCACTTTCACTTCTCTTATTAATGATGGACAACAATCATTTGAAATATTTTTCTACTGCTTCCTGGAGTTTTATTCTGTTCTTAGATTATAGGCACTCTGTTCATACACCTCCAATAAATTCCTCATTTCTCAATAGAAGTTTTCATATGTCTAAAATAAATACTGGTGAATCAGTCTGCATGATTTCTTGTATACTCAATCTAAACAGGAAGATTTTCATTACATAGATGCTGAAATTTAAGTCATATCTTTCCAGAATTCATTGTTGCACTTAGGTGTTTTTATTTCACTCTCCGTATAGCTGTTAACTTAGGTTCTTTTCCACAGTGAGAAAAACATGCCATATTGTTATCAAAGCTAGATAATTGGAGGTTTTCCACTAAGGACCTCAAATATGATCTCTGTAGAATATTAGGGCTGGTTTTGACAGTACATGCCTCTCCTATGTCACTTTAAAATCCTCATCTATATATAGTTCCATCATAGACTCTGTGTTCAAAATCCAGAACTAAAACTCCACTTTCCTAGCTAACCTGTTATCTTCATTTCTTCTCTCTTGATAACAGGTTCAGCAGAGACAAAACATAATCTTTCCAAAACATAAATACAGGAGCAAAACAAGAAAGATCTCTGGCCATCAAATATTTTCACAATTTTATTCTTTTAGCTACTGGCAAATAAAGGACATTGTGTAAGGATGAGTATCAGTACTTCAGCCTCTCCAGGATTTATATTTTGAGAGGTTTCCAGAAAACCAGTCCAAGCAACATCAACATACAGGTAGGCCTTGCATGGTCTCACACCTATTGTAAACATGATTACACAGAGTAGCGACATACTGGTTTATCTTTTTTAAAACAAACATTTTTAAAGTTCAGAAAAGCTCTTTGAATTTCTCATGGGAAACAGTTGCTCTTTTGGGGTCTGCATGGCTATAGAGCTCATTATCACTTAGCGTTAACGAAGGAAGCTCTGCCTCAATTTTTAGTTCGGTTTTGTTTGCTTTGGTTTTACACTAAAAAGATGTACACCTTTATTTTTAAGTACTCTGGCCCTTACTCAAGGAGGTTCTTAAACATCTACTTTGTTTTAAGTAGGTACTTACAGGCATTTTCAAATACGACACTTTCCTGGATGATTAAACATATGCCAAAATAAAGTTAGTCATTTGTAAGCTACAATAATGTATTTGGTTTAACTTTTCAGTAGAGTGCATGGAATGAATAGAACACTTTTCTTTTTTTTGGCATGCAAAGACCAACTCAAGTTCCACAGCTAAACACCAGAAGACAGAGCTGCTTTGTTTTATCTATCAGACACTTTTCCCAAGGAATTCTTATGGACATTCCTCATCTCCTACCTTGTTACTCCAGCATAGTTACAGTCAAAACTTCCTATAGACTGAGAGACTTGTTCTCCCAAATATGCATTCTCTCATGCCACTGTGAATCCAAAGTCATGTTAGGCATGGTTTACAGCTGCATATCTAAAACTGTGAGTATGAAGTGAGGAGAGGATGATGAAAGAGCTAGATTTTGATAAAGGGGAACGATGATCGTTATTCTCAGTCTTCACAGACTAGTTTTTCCAGATTCCACCAGGGAGCACAGAGTGCCTGCCAGGGCTGATCAGATCCTATTAGGCTGACACTGGATATGTCTGCAATTCTTTGCTAGCTAGGCTTCTTACTATTTAAAGCTCTTTAACGATTTCAGAGCGGGAATGGAACAGTATTAAGAATTCAATCTCCATATATCTTTTTACCTCTTTCTTTGCACTCATGGAAATTTTGGTTCTAGTGGCTTATCCAAAGGTGGCATTTCATTTGTGATCTGTCAAACTATAAATCAGCACAGTAAAATCCTTTCAGACCTGCTTTGGCTATCCTTGGCTGGTTGCAGTCCACAAATGATAGAAATCTATATGCATCCATAAAACTCTATGCAGTGATTCTTTAGGCAGGTATGGAATCCGTAAGATCACTGTCTTATTTCCAACAGAGTTAAAAAAAAATAAAGTCCCCTCAGCAGACAAATTACTTTTTTGATTGTGTGATTGAAATACAAATTAAAATGTGCAATTATACTACCAAATATACAGTTAATTTCAGTAGCTGCTTAAATTAAAGGTGGCCTAGCATGAAGAACCAACATTACTCTTCAACTGTTCATCTACAGAAGTCACTGTGAGCTAGAATTCAGTAATTATCTAATCTGAGTGATTATAATTCTGTATTTCAAAACATCAGTGTATATCAATCTTCAAGTGTTGCATATATTAATAAGAAGGTTAATAACCTGTTGTGATTTTCTACTCTAATTTTATATCGTGATTTTATCTTTTAATGTTCCTACAGCATATAATTTTTTAAAAAAATAAAAGGAAAAATAATAAAATCCCTTCAGATGACAATCTCTTGACAAAAAGTATAGAAAAATCATACCAACGAAAATTAATCATAATCCCCTACTAATTCTTTCATGATTATTAACCACATGGTTTCTCTTCATACTATCTTAATTCTCACCATAGTTATTTTATTTTGCTAATAGCTTCATGAACTTTTATAATTTAAAATCATTCTCTTCTGGGAAAATTTAGTCCATGGTGTGCATTAACTGCCACTAATAAAGAAAAGTTAATGAAAATTGAAGTTTATTTATGATATCTCCTTTCACAGTATTTACCAGAGCACAATTTCAACATATCACAAGAAAGAAATACAAGCTAAAAGGAGATTTTGCATAGTTTCCATCTTCTTTCTCAGACACCTTCTACTGAGCTAGGTCACACTGTTGATTGAATTCAAGGCAGCAAGAAAAGCAGATGCTATCCAAATAGCTTTATTTGTTGGACATAAAGAGAAGGGAACGGTATGCATCATTCAAAAAATATGTTTAGATTCTCTCATAAGACCTTTTAAATTACAGTTAATAAATGCTCCAAATTCTGCCCTGCTTCAGTAAAAACCTATGGCAGTTCTACACACAAAATTTCTGCATGGAAAGTACACGTTGTCTTCATTTTGATTCCCACATGATCCACCCATAACTTGTTTTAGAAAAGTATAGAGAAAATTAATTATAATAACCTACATATTTTTGTATGGACATGTACAGATTTATTGTCCTATGAGTATGGTAAAAGATTTCAAATTTTGCCCAAGTCTTACACTGAGAAGCCTAAGTCCCCTGTTCAGATAAGGGAGTGCAAACACCCATTAAAAACAGAGGAATTGCAGGATGGAATAACTCCCATATTCCCCCCATACTGTGAGTAGTTGGAAATGCAATTGAATTTGCATCATAATACATAATTCTAACCAAATTCAAAGAATTCAAACATAGCCAGTGAGCCACATGCAAGTACCTAAACCAAATTTCCCTGATTTTAATTTTTTTGTGATGAGTTTTATCATTTCCTGATAGTTTCAAAACTCATACATGACATTAGTTTCTTCCCCTCATTTTATAAAGGATTTCAGCGGCTAGACACATGAGCTAGAGAAATGGCAGGCAAAAAAATGCTTGCTGATTAAGTGGAGAAGAGAGGTGAAGCCTTCTAGCTTTTATCGGGTCCAGGTTCTCCTCATAATGGCATAACAAAATTTCAAAGATTATATATTTGAAACACTATAGGAATTTAGAAAAATCATTAGAATACAAGTTTCTTTAAAAGAAATATGATATTCAGAACAAGGAGTCCAAAAAATCTTGAATTCTGAAAAATTCTGAAACCTGCTAAAATCTATCCTAATCATTTCATATGCACAATGAAAATACTTGTAATAAAGTTCACACCTGGACAGATAGTTTTACTCTATTTAATAATTTCCATTTTAATGTTTTCAGCAACACACTGCAATGCACCAAGAATGCATCATACTGTGGTCAGGAGGGTTAGCAAAATACATTAGAAAGGTAGGAATGTTCAATAGGAAAATTCACGTTAATACAACCTTGAATAGGCAAAGAAACTTATTTTGCAATCATGTAGCTTAACCCTGATTTTTATATGCAGCAGGGTTTGGTGTTTTGTTTTCTTTTTCATCTTAGAAACTATCCTCACAACATCTTTGGAAAGCTGCATGAACATCAACACGCAATTTCCTAATTCAACTCTTTGCAACCACATGTGGCCATTACCCCACGATGGCAGTCTGGGAGGACATTTAGATTCTTGGTACATTTAGGCTCCTGGTACTCCCTAAGAAGATGAAATAGGTCAAACTCATTAAGCTTCTCATGCAGCAAAGACCATAACTGTTTCCCTAAGAAAGCTGTAAAATACAATTTCTCTCCGAAAGGAAGACTACATATGTATGCCAGTTAGGACATGAATTTATTGATCATGAGTGGCTCACCTCACATGGCAGCAGCATCACCCAGCAAACCTTTCCCATATGGGAAAACCTCAAGGAAGCACAGTCTCTACCCCTATATTGCTCTCAGAATCAATGGGCACCAGTCCTTTCCAGTTTCCCAGACCTGTGTTCAGCTTGCACCTACTCCACCCTCCACTAACACCTGGCATCTCCTGGCTTGAACAGTGCTTGTTTAGAGGCAGCTACCCTTGTTTCATCCTGCTTTTTCCTTCCCTGTGATGTTATTGATGTCAGCTGCTCCTTCCCAGGTGGGGCTCATGAACCCTGTGATGCTGGTATTGCTGAACTAGACCTTGAAGTTGTGCACAGTATGCTATTAAAGAATGGTGTCACATTTGTATCTGCTTCAGGGACTGAAATTGTTCAAAGGCTCAGAAAGTCCTGACACTTTAAGATAACCTCTGCTAAACCTGACATATAAAAGACCACCAGACTAGCTGAGGAATATTAAATTGCATCACCAATGCCCTGATACACACCTGTCAGAGGAACTATTGATATTACATTAAAGCTGACTGTACGGTGGATGAAATAATCTATAACCGGGGAAGATGTAAGAACAAAGCAGGGCAAGAGAAACAATTGTTAGGATTCCACCTCTGAAAAATTAGGATCCCAACAGGACAGAACTGGGAATCCTAAAGCACTCAGATTTCTGCAACATTGTGCTACTTCACTTTACTCTTGTGTTTTCTGGGGAAAGATGACACAGCATTAAGTGCCTAGAGAGACACGTAGTGCAGTATGACACTGGAGAAGTACACAAGTGCTGTAGAACACAACATACACAGTAAATAAAGCAAAGAAACCATTTAAAACATATTAACTGATTACCTTGTTGACTGGAATTTATTCTTAGGTGCTTTTCTAAGATTATTTATGCTACGGAGAACAGCTATGCACTAACAAAAAAAAATGATGGGAAAATTGCTTCCTTTTGCAAAACTGGTATGGACACAGTTTTTCCAGTTCATAATGGCTAATACATCTCTTCACACAGTTTCTCTTCACATTCATTGAACACTGGAAAACCTCTTCAACCTTCTCATAGTTTAGTTAGCACAGTGTTAACATTGCTAATGTTGATACTGCAATTAGAAACGCACCCAATTACCAAAACCCCTTTTTTCTATGGGAAATTCAGATTGTCTAAATCACGATCTGGAAATTTTCAGTCATGAACTACATATTGCCTCTTTGTAGGTTACTTGTTTCCCCAAGACCTTTAGGATTTAAACATGGACTTCAATAACTTCTTGCCAAAGAGCGTTCTTGGTTACCATATGTCCCTGCAGGACAGGTCTCTCTCTAACTGTGATGCCAACTCGCCACAAAGGCGATGTGCAGCTTCCCTTTGGATATTTTAGAGAATGTGCTGAGAACGTAAAGCACCTCTGAAGATGCCCCAAGGTCCTACAAATCCACAGATTACTCAGATCTGTAAATTAGGAATGCCTAATCATAACAAAGTACCTAGAGATCCAGTCACACTGAATAACATTTAATTCAGTTCATGTCAAATGCAAATAAAACCCACTTCTGTACGGGAAAATACCTACATACACTTATAATAATTTATAACAGCCAAGTGAAAAGAGTAAGAGAAAAGTAGGCTTAATCAATTTACAGTGAATTGTACTAGAAACACCTCATTTGCCATCCTATACAAGGCAGATATCAAGCATGTAGTTTTCATATATACCTTCCTTCTCAGATTGCATTCTTAAAGAAACTACCAAAGAACCTCTCATCTGAGTGGAGTGTTCCCCGTGTTTAATTGATTTTTCTCTAGAGGATTTGGAGTTGAAATTTTTCCCTACAAATCATACTGTTTCCCTTTACTCAAGCTGAGCTGTTTTGCTAATTAAAATAAACTTTGCTTCATTTCCCTGTATATGCAACAAACTACCATCTCCTATACTAATCTGGCTCCACTTAAGAAACCCAGAAATCGTAGTAATACATTTAATTTTAAAGTGGATTTTGCAATGGCCATTATATTCTACATTGATCCTTGCATTAATAGATGTACTTATTAAAATATTTAGGCAGGTTATCTCTGAGGGCTTCTGAATAATTGCCAAGATAGAGAATCATTTGTGTGTCCAAGGAAATTAATAAAATAATTAATAAAATAATTAATTTGAAAACTTTTGTGGGACACAGGGGCTTTTTTAACACTGTCAGGCAAGCTTTTCGATATGTATGCTTTCCACCATGTTAAGTTTCCATCAGGTACCTGTGGTCCTTTGAATAACAACCAATCTTTGGGACACGGTAAGGGAAAAGAACTGTCAAAGTGCTGTACTTTCTACCTTGGGAGTCTTCCATTCTGAGGTGGGGTGGGTCTGATCACTGAGGTTTGGGTGCCACAAAAAGTCAACCAAACGCAGAAGTGAGATAGGCTCTGGACATGTCTTCAGGAATTTTATTAATTACACCACACCAACCACATCTTGCAGGGACTGCACCAGTCTCTATAAGCTCTCTGAAGCTAGATATAAAAATAAAAAAAAAAAAGTAAAAAAAAAAATCATGGAGATCTTAGATTGCTTTTCAGTATTGCATGGAATTTACTACAGAAAAGCTAGAGAAGTGTCTTAAAAATATTTGATGTATCACAAGGAAACATCAAAGATGTTTTCCTCAAGCTTAAAATTGTGTTAATGTACAGTTTAGGTTTGTGAATATGAAATAAACATAAATACATGTTTAGAATTATTATGACTGCACCCAATAAATAGATTTCAACACTACCATTACAAAAACAAATAGCAGATACAGAAACACAGTTAATTGGAAGCAAGAAAGATGGAAACATTTATTTCCCATTATAAACAATATTCTGATGAAAGATTGGTCACACATTTATATAAAGTATTTACAGGAACTGGATGGAAATATTAATTCTGCTTCACAAAATGTTTTAGTAGTTTACATTTGATTGCAAACTATGTAGAATTTTAAAAATATTTGTAAAGAGGAAAGGAGTACCAGAATTATCAATTCAAGTTTATTCCATTTTATGAGTTTGGGTAAGGGTCAGGTGACAGCAATTTTTGTGCTTTTTTCAGACTATCATTCCCAAGGAGGCCAACAGAACTTGAGAGAGAAAGGGGTCACAAGTTCTGAGCAAAGATTGTAACTGATTTGACTTTCAAAACTGTGTTAGTTCTTTCTTTATAAGAAATTTCTGCCTAACCTCTCTTTTAATATCTGTTTATGAACATAATTAGAGTTATTATCAACACAGTTTTCAATCCAGTAAAACCAAAATAAACTAAACAGAAAAAATAAATTCAAATTAAAACATAGAAAACACCTAAAAATATTTGTGATGGAAATTTTTTGCTTCGTCTAGTCTTGTGGACAATTTTTATGGAAATCCAGTTGTGCTCTGTGGGACAAAAATTGTGTATGCCCCAAACCTGATAATTAAACACCCTTATATATGGTGTGGGTGGAGGTCAGGGGAAGAGTGAGTTGCAAGAGTATCTGCTAGAATAGATACACAATCCTTCTGAAGGTTTGTTCTGTGTCATTTACCCGTGCAAAATTTGGGGGTGCTGAGGATGGGTGGTGAGTGCTTTGGCTTTTCCTTTGCTCCCCTCTTCTTCCTTAACCCCACTTGGATTAAGAAACTGGAACCACGTAAAGCAAACAGTTTCAGGCATCAGCTTCAGAACTGTTTGGAGATCACTAAGAAACAACTGCTGCCACAAGTCTTTAGCAGGATGCCCAGTGTCCAGCTCCACATTACAGCCAAATGCTGTATTTGCATTTTTTTCCTGCACATTTTTTTCCTGCATTACTTTCCTGCACAGCCTCAAGACTGCATTTTTCTGGAGTTTACGATTTCTGGAACAGCAGAAAGATTATTCATTTTGCCAATAGTTAACATTGGACTGAATTAAAAGATAATTGAAAATACTGTGGTGAAAGAGAAATCAACAACTGTGTTCTGGGAAATGGCTAATGAACACACACGTCAGAAAAAGAAAAAAATAAAGAAATAAAAATGAGAACTGGGAATTCTGTACTTCTGTTATCTTGGAGAAAAGCAAAAATATGGAAGTGGTCAAGACATCATAAATTTAAGACTATCTGGAAACATTATAGTCTACATTGGCCTACATTTTCTTGTCAACTGCTTTTTTCCTTCCAGAACAAATGAGAACTCCTTCCCATTCTCAGTCTGCGGGTTTGGACTGATCCTCTCCAAAGGAAACGCTCATCTTGTGTTGCTGCATTGAAATCCTAACAGGAGGAAGGAACCTGTTTCTCAATTCTGCTGCGCTACTGAGCTGAGGTTTTCCAGCCAGAAGCCACTCTGATATCACATGTAAATTAAAGAAGTCTCTACACAACACTGATTTATATTTGTGCTCTATTTATCCATTGCATCCCCAGGAAGCTGGAAGCAGTTGGAAAACTGCCCGCAAAATTTTTGTCTTGTTCCTAGCACTGTGGAACTCTCCCATTCCTGTCTTTCTTCTGGGTACCAAGAGTGCATTTAGCCTGCTCTCTGAAGTGCAATGCTGAATTTTTTTTTCTTCCAGGAATTATTTCCAAACTGTAAATGGTCTCTTTCAGACGGAAGATAAAGAAACTCCAGTGTCACATAAAATCAGTTCTAAAGCTACTTGTAACTAGAAAAAAATGCTGTCTACCAGCATCAGACATCTTCTTGGAAGTTTCCTGAAGTTCCAGTCAGAATGACAGTCATGCGGTGGTTTTATTAGAAGTATTAATTTTTAGTTACATTCAGGGAAAAGACACACCAAAAATAAGTAAAGGAGAACAGACCATTTTTGCAAATATACAGTGTGAAGAAGCAAAAAGCATTTCAAAAAGTTAGTTCCAAGTAACTTGACTCTCATAAACAGTTTGCCTAGTAGTTCAAAGAGTCAAAATGCCACCCATCTGGTTCTTGGATCATTAACGCTCTTCACTATTTCATTAAAGGAGAGGTCATTATTTCTCAAAGAGTTATTAACACTTGCATTAAGAGGTGTACAATAATTTTATCTACCACAAGGTGAAAAGGTCTTTTCACACATGTTCGAAGTTCTTTTTTAAGCCACAATCATGGAAGTGGAGAGGGGATTTCAGAAGTACTTTGGCTGCTCTGCACAGATCCCCAAATGAATCACTCACATTACCCGTTTCTGCAAATATCAGTATTTATTATCTGGGAAGTTATTTTCATGAGGAATGATTGGTTATATACCATTTGCAAATCTAATCCCAAGGAATTCTGTCAAGCATTGGACAAAATTCTATTTCAAATGAAAATATTTCAGTTCAGACAGTCCACAGTATTCCCCACTGGTCACCCAGACAGTAACATTCTGTTGCAATCACCATGTTGCACTACAGTGACATTTACAAACTGAAGTGATGATTTCCCCTCTTTTAGTGTTATTAATGACACTAAGACACTAATACTTTTACATGTATTTTAATGGGGATAAGTAACTCTTTCTAAAAGTGTCTCATAAGCATACATATGAAAGTTCATTAACGCTCAAATGTCCTGCATTATATCAGTTACTTTCTGTTAAGGAATTGTGACTTTTTTTCATGAATAAGATGTCTTCCTTTGAAAGGTTCTTCAGTGTGGCTATCTTCTAATCTCTCAGTGAGTTATGTGTGTGCTAAGACTTATCCTTAGCATTCAGTAGCATTAATAAGTTTATTACATTCTACTGCTTTATTTAGGCATCAAACATAGACATTTTTATCCTACATTCTCTTAATCCCTGTTTCCCATTCTCTGTTACCCTTTTATATTCTTAACTTCACAATGCAGACAATTGAAATAAATAAGCACTCCTTTTCTGCTCACATTACAAATTCAGAACAAGTCTTTTTATAAGGCTCTTTCCAGTCTCTCAAGCAAAAATTGTCTCTGGAGAAGGGCCAGGCTCTCTGCAAGGACAAAAGCCAGAAGAGGACTTGGGCATAGCTTTTAATTACATAAATAACACCCTCCTGTATCATTCTGAAACACTCTGATTGTTGTGTTGCTACCTTCACGCATGAAAAATTTTTCTCCAAATGGATAATGAAGAACATGATAACTGAAGCCAGGGACAACAATATTTCATTTCATTTCATTTCATTTCATTTCATTTCATTTCATTTCATTTCATTTCTCAACAGGAGGGGAGTTTGGAACTGGCATACTGTTTAAGAATGAGCAAAGCACAAAATGCTCTTTTTGAAAACTAAAGCTGTCAAGGAAAGCCAAAAAGCAATAGAAGAATAATAATGTTCACATTGATGCCAATACTGATAGAATGGCAATCCTTTATACACTGCAAGTTGCATTGTCATCAGGGATACAATGTAGAGATGTAACATAGAAAAAGTAATTGATAAATTTACCACATGGAGAA
The DNA here is from genome assembly GCA_020746105.1 of Trogon surrucura. Taxonomy (NCBI): domain Eukaryota; kingdom Metazoa; phylum Chordata; class Aves; order Trogoniformes; family Trogonidae; genus Trogon; species Trogon surrucura. The sequence continues at coordinate 106,075,672 of CM036617.1, read as the reverse complement.
TTTTATTCTGTTTATTTGTTGTTTTATAAAATTACAGCAGACTGGACATTTTCTTTGTCATGAAGATTTTTAAAACCCTAAAGAAGCAGACCTTCTTTAGTATGAGTACTCTACATGAACTAGTGCATTTGAGGGTAGTGTGTCTAGTACTAACTGCTGTACATCTTTGGTTTCAGAGATAAAGATTTCTGCATTGCACCCCAGAGCAAGCTGAGAGCTGGCCTGGACACATAGAGAGGATAGTGAATGATGGACATACATATATAGTGTAATCCAATGTCAGAGTCAATATTTCCACTGAAAATTAATTGAGAGTAATAATGTAAAGGGCCACCAGACTATAGCTATGCCTCTGTGTTATTATTCAGGCAAGATGGAATGCTCCTAAAGATTTATTTTCTTTTTTACTTTTAATTATTATAGTAATAAATTAGTCACTGCATTCACACAAGAAAGCCATTCAATTTTTAAAATAAATGGTTCGCTCATTGTAATTAACTTGCATGTCTGTGGTGTCCAAATACACAATAGCAAAAAATGTGGCTTTGATTCTGGTTACAGACACAGGATATAGTCTGTCTAGACCATCAAGTAATGTACCTCTAAAGTGAAAGTTTTACACGTGAGATTGCATCTCTGAAATGGAAACTGCTTCAAGAATATTGGCCAGAGAAGGGAAAAACTGGATTCCTTTACACTGTCCTATTTATTTTACCCACTTACTCTTCCAGCCAGTCCACTGGAAACCTTATAACTAGGATATTTGCAGTCTATTGGGTATACCAGTTTTTCCTGTAATACATTTAATGATCAAATACCACCTTCTTTACCCTAACGCCCTGGAAAAAATGCATATTTTTCATTAGAGTTGTATAATTAAGAGTCATGATCAAAATCGATGAAATCAACACAGACCACAGAAAAAAAAAAGCAGTTATGTGATTCAGAGCTTTACATTCAATTCCATGTGATTTATTAATTTGGAGATCTAAGTTCATATGAAATTGCAAATGACAATTTTTCTGATGTTTCCATTATCTCTACATACTTTCAATAAACAAGCATGCACTCAGATACGCTGACTGGAAGATGTCAATAATCTTAGAAATACCTTCAGTTCAGGGACTTATTTTGTTTTCTGCATTTGCATTGCTTTCTCACCTGATCATTTTTAATTCTGGTTCGTTCCCATACTGAATGCAGTTTCTGTTTCAGCCAGTGTCTTCCCCTTTTTCAGGAGGAATACAGTCAGTTTCGTAATGCGGCTAGCATGGCAAATCCCAATAGGTATATCGTCTACAGTCCTTTTCATTTCTTTTAGCAACTCACCTGAATCCTTCTCTAGGCTCAGAGTGGTTGGTCTCTGCCCTCATCCCCAATCCAAATCCTCAGTGAGAGCAGCCTGCCCAGTACTGCCAGCCTACCCAGACACCCCTATGCCAGCGGGGCTGCTGGATCAGGTGGCAAATCTCCTGTCCCAGACAGTACAGCTGATGTCCAGAGCAAGTAAAATAGACCAAAAGGATCAGAATTCAGAAAATAAAGAGTCGGGAACCCTCTTAAAACCCTACATTCCCTGAATGCCCTTGTCTTTGATCTTCCATACCAGCCCTACATTTCCTTCTGTATCGGGGAAATAATAACAGAGAACTCTCAGGAGATGGGTAGACTTGGCAAAGTGTATATGCAGACTGTGCCCTCATTTTTCCTGTAGACTAGACATCAACCTTTTCAGAGAGGTCTATATGACTACAGGTTTCTGTCTGTAGAGCATATTAATCTTAGTCTAACAATAAACATACACTGAATGCAACTAGGGTCTGTTCTGCCAATGGCACCAAAAAAGATCTGAGAGTCTTAAAAGATATGTAATCAAATATCTCTAGATGTAAGGACACTCAGTGCAGCAAAGAAGGAATAGGTGAGGAAGGGGATCAGCAGCAACCTAAGTCTCTGTCTTGTGGCCTTTACAGTACCTGAGGAGCAAGACTGGCTTTCTTTATTCTCAGGGGACTTGCCTGTCAAATACACATCTTGCCAGCAGAGAGAGGGCAAAGAGAGAAGCAAGTTTAATGTAGGAATGCTGAAGAAGGGTCGTTTGGGAGAAAGAGGCATACAGGGAGGGCAAGTGAGAAGCAGCCAAGCCGAGAACATGTGAGCGCCTGTGTGTGTCCTGGCAGCAGAGAGAGAAACAACAAGGCACTTCTCAAAGAAAGCCAAGTCCAGGATCTGCCAAAGATACTGGGAGACAGGTCCGGCCAACAGAGCTGTCAGTCTAAGTGTTCATTTAATTTGACAAAGCAAAAAAAAAGAAAAAAATGGAACTAGCCATGTTCAGACTGAAAGGCTTTGCATTTTTTATGTTTTAAGTAATATTTCTCTAAAACCTCTGACTTTCAATACATTCAGAAGAGGCTAGTGAGATCTGACGTCCTGCTTTTGGATAACCAAATGGCATCAAGAGGCTGATTTTCAGTAGACTCTGTGCCTCTAAGTATAAGAGAACGTGTATCCAGTGAAGATGGTACTTTTACCTGATGAAAGATTTTCCAATTTGTATTTGGGAAAAAAAGAAGAATATAAATGTATTTCATGTTTCTTATCGCCAAAAGTAAACATTTTTGTGAATGTAGACCAATAGTTTTGACACAGCTGCCAGTTTTACTATTCTTTAAACATTAATGACTTAAAAATTGTAATTTTTCTTTTCACTCATTTTATCACCCTGTTTTTCTACTCGTGACCATGCAGTTGCTTCAGAACCATGCTTTGTTAAATTTTGTAATAAATCAAAGCAGGAAAAGTTGAAAGAAATGGAAAGTTATAAACAAATACTAACATTTTATTAAAGGAGAGAGGGCAAAATTTCCTTCACCTTCAAGCAATTTACAGAAACTGCTTTCTGGCAAGCCATTTTGGCACAATTCTCCCCTTGGATATGATCACTGCTAACAGACTGGATGTCTACTACAGGTCTTCAGAACCCAGTGAACTTCCTGTTGACAATTTGGAGCAAGCACAATGAAAGTATCTAAAGTAACAGTCCTCATTTTTTGCTTTCAATGCCTGGAGAAATTAGAGGTTCATGTGTTGAGCAAACAGCCATCGCATTTTGCTCTCTACAATAATTCCTTCTTGCTGGGAGGACATACTTATATCATGGCTTGGTTATGATCCTAGCCACACTATTGGATCAATAGCCAAACCTTTTATCTGAGAGTCAAAATGTTTATTTTTCAGCAAATTACAAATGGTCACTGAGAAGATTTGATAGATGAGGTCTTTGACAGGTAACTGACAGAACACTGCTAAAAAAGCAGTTTACGCTTTGGAAGAGAAAGTGATACCTCTCAACATTTTGCAAGCATATTTTTTAGAGGATCGTTAATTATTTTCAGTTAGTCCTGGCAATGCAACTGGAAATAATTACTGGTCTGATTTTATGTTTATTTGGGGGATGCGTGTCTGTCTGTGTGTGTACATGTGCATATGCACGTTTTTGCAGAACAGAAGCCTCTTGAGGCGTAGAAGGTTTGTACTGGGGTTCCTCTTGTTATCCTACCACGAGAGCCTCAGCTGATGTGTCTAGCCCTGATTTCAGAGCTTTGACAGGTTCACACAGTCATCCACATCACAGAGCCACTGCCAGTGTCATCCTTTCACCTTCTACCCTTTTTGAGTGTAGAATTATGGTTTTAAAACAATCTTGAAAATAAGAGACTTCTCACAAAATCAAACAGTAGAAATCAGGTAGACAAGGTTGCATATGGTATCAATCAATAGAAAGCAGAGCTATATGATTTTCATCAGTCAGGATCTAACATAAATGAAGCAGAGGTGGATTAAAACAAGTGTGTCCTTGCCATGTTGTGCTAAGTTATGGGAAGCAAAAAGTAAAGTTTGAGACTAAGTACAAACAGAGTGCAATGAAACATGTATTTACAAGTGCTCAAGATTTAAGCCACCTGTGTAAATGGCTGGAAACATCTCATTCCCCATTATATTTGCTTCCTCTTCCCACACCAACTCCCTCTACATCAAGTGACTAATGATGATAGTCATTAACAGGTTTCTCTGTGCAAATAAACTTGCCTTTGTATTTTAATTGTCCTGCTTCCAAGTTAAGGAGAACACAGGATATTTGGTGGTATTAAGTTACCCATTCTGGAAATATTCTGTAAAGCAAGTTCTTTGACATTTAATATATGTTATTGATGTAGAAATTCAAAACTTCTCAATTTGTTCATAGGCATCAAGTTTTCCCATCTTAATAGAGGGAAAACAATTTACAAGATACTAACTATAGACTATTTTCAGATTTCATGCAGAGTAATCATCATTCTACAAAAAGCCACACAAAGATTGGTTGCCTTTTCAGAGACATAGTTAAGCTTCCTAACTTGAGTCTCACTGTCTCCTTAAAAAAAAAAAAAAAAAAAAAAAAGAAGGTTGTGCGGGGACTGCTCTGTCATAGAGAGCTGCTCTTCACAATCCTGTGGTGCTTTCTGCGCACTCTCTGAGACTTACTCTATGAAGCAAGGAATATATCATACTTCTTCCCCTATTAAAAAGGACAGCTTCTGCTTTCTACTTTTCTTTTACTTTCACACTGAACTAGAAACATAAATAGAATATGAGTTGATTTACAGATAATTAGACACTTCTTTCTGGGAAGAAGAGCTTGTACAGAGATAGTAACATTTTACTAACAATCTGTGTGCTGACTGCAGAGCACAGTGGGTAAAGGGAGGTAACCAGGGAATCAAATGCTGGAGAGGCTTTCAGCAGTGAACTGAATTTCGTCTCTACTGTACTAGACGGACATGATTTTAAAAGGCAAAATAAATCCACAAAACTCTAGCTTATCAGAACTACAAAGGTATCTTTATTCATTTTACACCGATGACAGTGCAGAAGGACACAACAGGGTAATCACTATCCTGCCCAACCTTGACACTTACAGTCTGGCACATTAGGAGCAATCTGTGTCTTTCAACCAAATGAAGCCATTCTTGAAAAGTTCTATCACCCAGAACGTGGAAGAATCAATGGTGTCTGCTACTAATTTTCAGTCATCCACAAAGAGAAGAGCTGCAAATATATTTTAGAATATATGACTAAACTATGTGGAAGAAGTGTAAACCTAAACACAAAGTTTCTAACTCTTGCTTCTATCTCTTTTATCCTAACAGGTTTTTTTTTAATACCGTGTTTACCAACAGCAAGATGCAGGCTTTAGTTATATCAGTAAGCAAAAGAAAAAAAGTAAAAAAATGACATTCTGAGTTTCATGACTGGAAGATAAACATTTTTTGAATACAGAAAAAGCAGGGAAAATTTGTCACCTCCAGGTGAACTGTACAAAATTAGTACATGTTTTTTGCTGGCTCTACTATGAAGAAAGACCAAAATGGCTGTAAACTTCTATTAATCAAATAGAATGACACACTCAAAGACAGATGTTTGTGACTCATACAAGCCATGCCGTATGCCCACTTCCTCTCTCTCAATAAAAAAGGAAAGACTAAGTACATGGGAACAGTTTATATAGTCCCAGGACTGTAGTAGAACTTCCATTTTCTTCAATTTTCTACAAGAATAGCATTCAGGATGTGGAAATAAAATAGATGAATTACAATGAGTAGTTTTCCTCTTTCCTAAAACTTTTCTTGTACCAACTAGAGGAACATATCAATACGTAACTAAAGCATGGGTCCAAAATATGGCTGAGGGGGCAGTAACTATAGATGTTTCCATGGACACTATCTTTCCACTTAAGTATTATGACTTAACATAAAACTAGACTAGAACATACAACTGTGCAAGGTAAATTTATGGATACGTTTAGGATTCATGGGGATAATCAATGCAGATTTCCTTAGCGCTGACATGTTTTATTATATCAGAACCAACTTCTGAAAACTTTCAGTGTATAAAGACAACAGAATCTATGAGTAGTGACGTCTTTAACTACATCAGGTTGCTCAGAACTCCATCAAGCCTGACCTTGAATGTCTCCAGGGATGGGGTCTTCACCACCTCTCTGGGCAACCTCTTCCAGTGTCTCATAACCTTCATAGTAAAGAACCTCTTCCTAAAGTCTAATCTAAATCTATCCTGTTCTAGTTTAAAACCACATATTCTGTGATTCTATGATTCTATGATTCTATGATTCTATGATTCTATGATTCTCATGTCCATTAATTATCATGCCAGCTACTAGTGACTTACTAATTTTCTTCTCTTTGGTCCTCCTTATGTTAAATTTATATCTATGTACGAATGTGTGTGTGCGCATCTGAGCGTATCTAAAAGCCATTTAAAAAAAAAAATTGCTTTGAACTTAGCAATGTCAACTATTTCATATTGTGTCATCCATGTAGTTCACAAATTTTGAATGCACTTATCTTCGTGTAACCCTTTGAAGCAGAGTGGTTCTGTCATCCTGCATTTTGCAGGGGGAGGCAATGCTGAATTATAACATTCAATCCAGTGAGCCTAGGAAGCCTGTGACAAGACCATTTGTCTTCTGTGGTCTTGTCCAGTGTTTTGGTCCCCCAGTCATGTAAAAGCTGTTGTCTATCCACACATTCTGATAGTGTAGCAATGAGAGATAGATGCACAGGCACATGCAGAACACAGGTCTAAGAGCTGGGTGAGCAGCAGTACTTCTGGATTAGTGCAACTGTCCTCATTTTCCTGAATGTAGATGTTATCAGTGTCTGAATCTAATGTTGCTTCTGGGAAACCGATGCACAACACAAACTGAATCTGTACCAGTCCTACCTGCTGGTGCCCACACTGTTCCTTTCTAGGAACGTAACTCTATAAGCAGTCCCATCAATCTGCACCATTTCCAGCTTTCACTTGGCAATCGCTCAAGGGAAAGCATGGAGGGAGAGAGCAGTTCCACATATTACTGTTCCCCAGTAGACAACCTAATAAGATCATTGACAATTTGACTCACACCAAAACAAGCCATAACCACATGAAAACACACCTCATATGAAATGTACGGCTTTTATACTGCTTCTCTTGCTAGCACATATTCCAGCATGATTTAACCTCGTTCAGGTAACAGACTTCTCTCGTAACACGTACTTTTGGGTGCAAGCCAAATTCAACATGATTCAGGCCATGAAGAATCTCAATGATTTCACCTCACTTCTTGTGCTTCTCTTTGCTTATCTTGCAACTATGGATGCTATGAAACAAAGGATCTTTTATACAGTTTATAATTGAGAGGCTTCTCAAGAGAAGCCTGGAGACATTGGAAATTTCTGTAATTCCCAACAAGTAATCTTCAGGATCATTTTCATTTTCTCTTTATTAAAAATTCTCAACTATCAGCTGCCAACAACGCAGGAAAAAGTTGGGTGACTTTTCCTTATCTGGAAAAAAGTAGTTGTTAACAACATATACAATACTCCTTTTCCAGTCTGGGCATGGTGGCATGCCATAGATGGGCAGAAATAAGACAACAGTTGCTGAGATCTACTACAGATTTTTCCCTGTAAAACAAACAGCAGAATTTAATAAAAGCTGTCTGAGATGATTTTTCAGAACACCATGACAAAGGTAACAACTATGATTTTTCCCTGGCTCCCAACTGAGAAGAAATCTACTTCTCTCATGTAAAATCAAACTCCACATTATATGGGTAACATTATATTAACCGTGACTTAAAAATCCGTACTCCCATTACTCCCTTGTTTTTCACAGGATTGAGCTAAATGTAGCTGTTGTCAACTATTCAGCTACTATTTTGAGCTCTACTCCTGCATTTTTATGTCTTTGGACAACTTTCTAGGACTGCCTTAAAAAAATCTTGAAGTAAGTGACAAGCGGTGTTCCTCAGGGATCTGTTCTGGGCCCAGTGCTGTTCAACATCTTTGTCAGCGACATGGATGACAGCATTAAGTGCACCCTCAGCAAGTTTGCTGACGACACCAAGCTGTGTGGTGCCGTGGACTCACTTGGGGGAAGAGATGCCATCCAGAGGGACCTTGACAGGCTTGAGAAATGGGCCAGTGCAAACTGCATGAGCTTCAACAGGTCAAAATGCAAGGTCCTTCACCTGGGTCGGGGTAGTCCTAGGCACAAATACAAACTGGGCACAGAGTGGGTTGAGAGTAACCCTGACGAGGAGGATTTGGGGGTGTTGTTAGACGAGAAGCTCAACATGAGCCGGCAGTGCGCTCATGCAGCCCAGAAGGCCAACCGCATCCTGGGATGTGTCAGGAGAAACGTAGCCAGCAGGTAGGTCAAGAGAGGTGATCTTCCCCCTTTACTCTGCTCTTGTGAGACCCCACCTCGAATACTGCATCCAGTTCTGGTGTCCCCATCATAAGAGGGACATGGAACTGTTGGAGCGCGTTCAGAGGAGGGCCACAAAGATGATCCAGGGCTTGGAGCACCTTTGCTATGAGGACAGGCTGCAGAAGCTGGGATTGTTCAGTCTTGAAAAGAGAAGACTTCAGGGCACCTAATAGCTGCCTTCCAGTATCTGAAGGGATCCTACAGCAAGGCTGGGGAGGGACTTTTTACAAGAGCGTCCACTGATAGGACAAGGGGAAATGGGTTTAAGTTGCAGGAGAATAGATTTAGATTAGATCTTAGGAAGAAGTTCTTCAGTGCGAGGGTGACAAGACATTGGAATAAATTACCCAGAGATGTTGTGACTGCCCCCTCCCTGGAGGTGTTCAAGGTCAAGTTGGACAGAGCCTTGAGTAGCCTGATCTAGTAGAGAGGCATCCCTGCCCGTGACAGGGAGGTTGGATTAGATGATCTCTAGGGTCCCTTCCAACCTAGGCCATTCTATGGTTCTATGATTCTATGATAATGGACTTAGGGCTTTCACCATTTTGCCTAACTACAGACTTCCAGTATTGCTCCTAAGCTGCTCCTCTGCCATCACCTTTCAGCTAGTCATAATGCTTTTAATCCTTGATCTCATCTACACTGGCCAATCTTAGCCTAGTATGGTCAGAGAGATGAAAACCTAAAGACAGGTAGTTGAAGACCTGTGGACATTTCTCAGCTAGAGATCATTTGATGTGTTCTCTGAGTACAGGTCAGGGTATGTCTTCACACTCTAGTGAGCCCTTCTTAGGTGTTCTTATTTAGTTACAGAAGTCATGTGCTCTCTGCTTTCCCCAAGAAGCCTACTGATTGCATAACTTGTAACAGGATATATCAAAGTTTAGTCCTGCCCGGAACTTGAAGCAGAGGTTTTAGGGCAAGCTGGCACAGACTTCTGGGAGGGCACTTCATAACCTTGCAAGCATGAGCTTACTTCCATGCATCTGAAATTATTATCTGCTGAAGAATGGGCAAAAAGGGGAATGTGCCAAAGCCAAACTTGTGTGTCCACACCTTCATTTCTTCACTTTCAGCTGAAGACAACGGCTCTGCTCAAAAATGTACAGCAGTCTGGGAGACAGGCTAGAGAACAATTATGGCTAGCCAAAGAAGCTGGATTCCCAGTCTGTGCGAAAATGAGAGTTCTTGAAGTTGGTTTCAACCCAAATGGGACAAAAATCTAAAGAAACAATAACAAACCCCAAAATCCTCAAGAGCTGGAAACTTCCTCAATCTTTTAGCAACTCAGTACAAATGACAAAAATACAAGTTTCATATAACAGCTGCAGAGGTCAACCAAGGATGTTGGTCTTCAGGCAGACTTCTTAACAGACCACCCATGGTCAAGGCCATAGAGCTCCCCACACCCCCAACTGCAAGGAGGATTTGCCAAACCCAGCTGTGAGGCAACATTTCCTTGCTTCCTCCGTAAATTTCCAACCAGCAGTAACAATCGCACTTGCAAGAGCATGCCCCAGATGTACTCAGTTTAAAAAGGAGGAGTAATCGGTGTTTGCTGTCACCACAAAGACTAACCATAACAGTAAGTCCGTCTGTGTTGTATTAATATTTGAGCTGTGAAACATTTCAGAATTAATATTGCTGTATGCTCAGACTTAATATCTTCTTTTTTTTTCTTTTTTTTGCAAAATTTTGACATTTTAAAAATGTTTTAACAAATGAGTTAAAATCAGATTTGTAATGTTAATCTTGGTGATGCAGACAAAAATTGGTCATTTTATACAGTAAAATCCCACTGAATCTCCATTATGGAAGTTAATGGAAAACCCCATTGGATTATTGTTTGACGTCAAATCTGGCACAACGCAACCTGCAGACATCTGACTCATGGTGTTAGTAGAGACTTGGAAACTTCCAAGGACTCTTTCCTGTATTTAAACTAATATAATTCCCTGGGAAAGAATACATCTGAAACCAAACTTTTTTCTTGTGACGCCATTTGGGATGGGATTGGCTTTCTTTTAAGGAAGTGATGGGGAACTCCCTTTGAGGTTTTATGGAGAGTGAAAATGAACATTGTGGGGTTTTCCAGTAGCTCTGGTCCATAGTTTTCCTATAAATGGGAATTAATAAATTTTACTTAAGAACTGTGGTGATGAATTACGGTATTTCATTTGTTTGTTTCTTTTATCTTTTAAACAGAAAAAGGGAAAACCTTCCAGAAATCGTGTATTTCCTGATACATTGTTATGGCATCAATTAATGGATCTGATTTCTATGTATATGTCCACACATACATACATGCACACAAATTGTATCTAGGTTTATATGCAGATTTTTCAACAGAAAAAAAAAAAAGTATTTTGACCTTAAACACAACATATTTCATTTCACAAATTTTCATGTCCCCATTCACAGCCTGTTGTGTTTAGGAAAATTCCTGCAGCACTAGAGGAAAATATGTTGCTCCTTGTTAAAAGACTACAAATTTGCTTTGCAAAAAATGTTTTCTGATTTAGACTTTTCTACACATAGAGATTGCAGTATTATTTGTCTATCAGTAGAGATATATGAGTGTGAATTGAGTGGGATAATTTATACACCTACAGAAATCACTATTTCAAGTTTAAATACTTAATTATAAAAGGAATGCAAGGGATAGCAATGCAAACAGCCAGAAAAAAAAATCAACATAACAATATGACATGTAAAAAATATTTTTTTTATTTTTTAATTTGCAAGTAGTCATGGTAGCAAAGATAGTGCTTCTTCAGTGCCTGTGAGGGCAAATTTTTGGCCAGAAAGGCCAATGGCATCCTGGGGTGCACTAAGAAGAGTGTGGCCAGGAGGGTATTGTCCCCCTCTACTCTGCCCTGGTGAGGGTTCATCTGGAGTACTGCATCCAGTTCTGGGATCCTCCAGTTCAAGAAGGGTAAGGAACTGCTGGAGATAGTTCAGTGTAGGGCCACTAAGATGATTAGGGAACTGAGGCATCTACCATGCAAGGAAAGGCCCAGGTCTCTCACCTGGGTCTGTTTAGCCTGGAGAAGAGGAAATTGAGGGGGCATTTCATCAATGCTTAGAAATATCTAAAGGGCAGGTGTCAGGAGGATGAGTCCAGTCTCTTCTCAGTGATGTCCAGAAGAAAGAGAAGGGGCAAGGGTCACAAACTGGAAAACAGGAGATTCAGCCTAAACATAAGGAAGTGCTTTGCTGTGGGAGTAACAGAGCACTGGAACAGGCTGCACAGAGAAGTTGTGGGGTTTCCATCTCTGGAGACATTCAAAATCCATCTGGACGCATTCCTGTGTGATCTCCTTTATGTGACCCCGTTCTGGCAGGGGCGTTGGACTAGGTGATTTTCAGAGGTTCCTTCCAACTCCTAATATTCAGTGATTCTGTGGGAACACTCTAAACACTGCTCAATTACCTTCTAGGAGGAAAGCAATACATGGTTCAATAAATAAGGTTACAACTGAGATAGATGCAGACTTAATTTCTATGATTTCTCTTTCCTCAAGAAACTGGATTATAAAGCCTAGTTTATTGCTTCAGTAATGCAAAAAGCTGCTGCCAAAATGGGACTATTCAGATCACTAAGAAATCTTCAGAAGAAATAAATGTTTTCTTTTCTCCAGAACTGCCAGTAACCTGTGTGATGAAGGGTTTACACAAAGGATTTTACAAAGCTAGTGAAAAATAGGGTTCAGAAGAGATATAGCACTGCAGCATGTACAGTTTGGCTATACCCATGACAGTCTTAGCCCTTCACCTGACTCTGTACTACCTTTCTGATCCTGAAAACAAATCCACTTATATCAGCAAGAGCTACAAATCAGCTGAGAGAGCTGACAAATCAGGCCTAGCTTCCAAACTCCTGCAACAGTTGGAAATTGCTACCCAAATGTAGGCTGAAATACCTGGGAATGCATCACAGAATCACAGAAACGCAGGATGTTAGAGGCTGGAAGGGACTTCGAAAGATCATCTAGTCCAACCCCTCTGCCAAAGCAGGATCACCTACAGTAGGTCTTTGCAGTGTGGAAATTATGATCCTGTGTACTTTAAAAACACTTTGACCTCTTCTTTAGGATGTAGATCTAGTAAGGGCTGAGGACTATTTCAAACACTTTTTTTTTTTTTTAAATTACAGTTTTCACTAGCTTCATGAATCAACTCTAAACTCATACAAAAACTTTATCTCTCAACTAGATTTTTCTCAGCCTGAGGAGGAATGAGAAACCTGTTTGCACGACTTCAAAGAGCAACTGAATGCCTATGACCCGTGCCAAGTCATACAAAGTTGTAATTAATTTGCCCTGTAAAATCTTTTTCCTCATTATTTTAAACAGAGCAGTATGACATTTCACCTGAAAGATAAAATATTCAAAGCATTAAATTGTTACCATATCACATATTTCTTTCAAATTTTGTTTTGTTTGTTTTTTTAAACACATTCGTGATAGCTTAGTTGCATTCTGCAGGAAATTCTTCATTCTAATTAAGGCCAAAAAAACTCAACAGACAGGATTAATTATAAATAGACGTAGATTCACTGATGTTAATACTTTAATACTTTAATTTGTTTCATGCACCTTTGACTAAAGGCACAAAATTTTTATTATACATTTGTGTTAGCTTAAATTTTTTGAAAATTGAGTCTCCTGAAACTGTTAAAATGGTCTCTAAGCTTTGATACAGATACAGTGGTGAATCCTCCAATGACTCACAAAAAAAAAAAGTACATCCCGCTGCGGAAAAAAAAGTAGTTATGTGCTAATTAAAAATGAAGCCGGAACTGAATAAATCTTGTCTGATACATACACCTTTTTCCTCACATCAGGTAAGGGATGTACACTTTTGTTCCAACTTTATTCAGCTGAGGCATGACTGACTAACCAGAATTTGCCTAAATAAGGCACTGTGCATATTAAAGGAAATTTTAGCCAGCCCTTTTTTTGTTTCTCCACATTGGTAACTGTCACAGAATTACAGAATGTTAGAAGTTGGAAAGCAACACGTTTATTTATCAACTTTGCAGAAGAAAAGCCTCCAGAGCCATCTCATAAGCAAACAGTATTTTTTTCCTATTTTATTTACTGCTGAAAAACTTAAATTATTTGGCTTCCCTGAAGTCCACTGTTAATTAAAGTTTCATATGGTAAGCCCTTATTTTTTAAATTACTGAACTATCACCCCCATAGGGTTATATCTCAATTTAAGGAAAAGGAAAACCAAATTCTTTCCATGACACCCCAAAAATGTGCAGTGGTATGTTTTAATTCTTAACCTTTTTAAATCTTGGTGGTTTCATAGTCTCCCTTTGTTTCATAAAATGTTCTAAATCAAAATAAATTATTTGGCATCTGATTCAACTTTCTATCTGTGGCACTACTACAGGCATTTAGGTTAAAGCAAGCTTTGCTGAGTATAAATCTCACAACTTTAAACTGACTTTAAATGTTTTCACATCCAGTGATTCCACTAAGATTTTATTTAACAATTGCAGTTATATAGCTATGAAGCACAAAAAAAGACTATGTCACACACAGCTAAACATCAAATTCAGTGAGTATGTTCATTAACCCACAAATCCTCATGTAGAGTCAATCCTGGGAGATGACATCAAGAATTAAATGGTCCCAGTGCACGGGTAGAGTAGAAGAGAGCTCTGCAACCAGGATGGAGAGCAGGCTGACAGTCAAAATTACAAATGTCTTGAACATTCATCCCATACATAAAATCATATAGATTACACAGAACCTGCTTGCACCCGCTTCTGTCTCTTCTGAAAATGGGTAAAGGGTAGCAGTGTTTTACTTCCATTTTCTATACATACTTCTACAGCATAGGATGTACAGTGAGAAGAAAAATGGATGGGGGTGAGAAAGTAGCGCTTCATAAATAATGTGTGTCAACATTAGGGTGATGTGTGTACACCCACATTTCTCTGATGGACCTATCAGAAGAATTACATTCAACCATTGGGCAGCAGCAACGCACGAACCCTTGGTAAGTATCAATTCAGTGAGAATTCCTTCCCAAGTCTCCTAACCTCTTGGCCAGCACTCCATAATGGCACAGAAGCACATTGTGGAACAAGATAGCATTCAGAAGCACTTGAGTCTGAGAATCTGCTAAGAACAAGTTATCTGGCCAAATATTGTCAAATTCCATCTTACTTTGGAAGGACTTAATTAAGCCTATGTCACATTCTTTCATTCTTCCCTCCTCAAACTGCAGCCATTGACCCCAGTATTTCATCACAGTCAAACAGGCTTTGCATCTCTCATGACCAAGGCAATCTCAAGGCACTTGTAAAGGGTTTATCTGATTACACTGGATCAGATTGCTGCAACCCAATCCTTTGTGGATCGTTACATAGCACTGGCCTGTGCTCTAGGTCTCCAGAAGTCATATTGTTATGCTCTCCTCATCTGAAGTGTATAATTTAAAAAAAAAAAAAAGCACAAAATGATCTATTTAGTTTATCTAAATTCAAGACTCTCAGAAATGAGAAGCTTTTTTTTTTTTAAAAAAAAATATTCAATTAAACTCTTTTTTTTTTTTTTTTTACAAAGTATCATTTAAACCCCAATACATAAAAAAGAAAACAAGTTTACCGGGTTAAATGCAACTTTTTTGTCTTTTTTCCCCACCATGTGTTCTTCATTAACACTTACTCTGCATAGGCATTCATAACCGTTAGTGGCAATCCATCCAGAGCTGAATGAAGAAAAAAGAATGGCACAGTCAAGACAGCCTTAATCCACAATATCTCTCAGTGGGCCTCTAATATGAAAAAAAGGATGGTAGGAGAGGAGTAGGAGCAAAGGCAAGGAGAACTGGAATCTGAGTACTGGAAAGCAAAAAGGAGGACAAGGGCCTTGGGTCAGAGGAGGTATCATCAATAAGTCAGAATGATGGTGGTTCAGTTAGAAGGAGATGCTCAGAGGAATGGTTAATGCAAGGAGTCAGGGGACTGGGAAAAGGTAAAGAATTCACAAAGAAATGGGGTAAGGGTTGTTCTGATACATTGAAAGAAGAGGTTCTCACAGAAATCAAATTTAGAATGACCTTCTGAAGGCAAATATTTACAGCTAAGGATTTGGGGCTGAACCAGAATGTTTTATGGTTTACCATCTGTAACTTTCAAAATTTCAGAATTTCCAACAAATAGCGGGAAATAAGTTGCTCAGAATATCTGTCACTTCAGGGTTAGATGTATCCAAGGAAGTCTGCACCAACAAAAATACCTCCAGCTCAGACAGACGAAGAAGATACATTGGTGTTACCATGTGTTTTCAACTTGCACAGTGTTTCTTCAAGACTAGGTAAGTCTCATAGTGTCCCATGCTGGGCATTTTACTATTCTAGGTTAAACTGCTGTTGAGTCATAAATGGAGCTAACCTCAGTTTTTGTGTTACCTCATTCATGCTGCTTGTGTGTTTCATAAACTATGTCTAGATTCAGTAGTTCAAGAGGTGTTCTGCTGGAAAAACCCTGAGAAGAAAGAGAATGAAACAGTCTTCCCTGATTTGAATGACTAACTCTTCTTCCCAGTTTTCCTGAAAATGAAATTCCATTCTCTCCCAAATTACTCAGAGCAAGCCACATCCTCTCACCAGTAAGTGAGGATGAAAAGTCACAAGATGTTTTGCTGTCTTCCTAAGGACGTGATGAAACTCCTTAGGGTGTTTCAATCCTTGATGCAAGTTTAAGTGTGACCACCTCAAATACAGTCACAGATTATGAAAATACAGCCATGAAAACAGATTAATGTCCATGTCTCATCTGCCAGTAAATTAGGTATTGCTCAGCAACAAATAGGTTCACTACACACACAAATGTTTAATTATGATTTCCTCACATAAACAAAATACAGTACACTGGACATTTGAAATCAAAAACCCTGTCAGATAATCCAGTCTTGAAGAACATAAGCAAATAGCATCCGTATTAATCTCAGTGATTGTCAGACTTAAGTCAGTAATATGAGGATTCTGTGCCACTGCCTGTATATGGTCATGATGGAAAAATGTCGTATCCTATCCTAACTGTATTATGAAACGGTCTCTTCACTTTCCTGACTAAAACAACAATATCAAGAAATCTTAACCTGTAACATTTTCCATATATCTAAATTAACAAATTCATAAATAAAGTCTCACGCTCATACTATACCTGTTGAATGAGATCTTCATGACTGTTGAGACCTAATACCATGAGCATGGGCCAAGAACGCAAGTATGTTTTGAGAAAAAATTCATGAGTGGAGCTGAAGAGCCAAGTGATAAGTTGGGCAAAAGCATTTATATGTTGCCTTATCAAATACTTGAACAAAGAAGGCAAGAGGAGAAGAAAACGAGTAACGTTATCTATGATGTAAATTTTGCATTCATATTAAGACAGCTTTTTCTTTTTTTTTTTTTTTTTTTCTTTTCCAGTGCTGCCCTATTGCTTATTTCTTCTTCACAGGCTAGATGACATCCTCATAGGAATGCGTAAGCTAACCTTCACTCTTGCTCTCCTGCAATAAAAGTTCCCCTGCTAAATGTACACCTGTACAAACACTTCCCTGAAGAAATGAATCTTCCACTCCTTTCCACATATATCGTAAGTCATAGTCTATACATCAGCATAGAAATTGTACATTTAAAAAGAAATACCCAAAAATAAATATTAGTGATGTACCTAGAGTACTTCAGAACATGTTTTCTAACATCAGATCTGATCTTACTTACTGCTTCAAACCTACTCTCTTTCATTGGCCTGGTGACATAGAAGCACCATGGCCTCAGCTTGGTCACGAGCAGAGCATGATGGCAGCAGGGTTGAGCATGGCAAACCACAGC
This sequence comes from Trogon surrucura, assembly GCA_020746105.1. Taxonomy (NCBI): domain Eukaryota; kingdom Metazoa; phylum Chordata; class Aves; order Trogoniformes; family Trogonidae; genus Trogon; species Trogon surrucura. The sequence goes on along the minus strand of CM036617.1, from coordinate 106,058,494 downwards.
AAACTTGATCGTTGGAGATAAGACCTGGGCATGATAAGCCTTGGCATAGGCTATGCATCAAGAGTGGATAAGGCAAGAGTACCTGAAACTGCTGGACAGGCGTACTGCGGTGCCACCAAGGGCTGATCAGATTGGCAGCCAGTGCCAGCAACATGCTCAGAGGTAGAGACCAAAGGGTGGGACATGGGAAGATGTGTGCCCAACACTGCAAGCGCAGAGCCCAGCTGCTGCTGCAGTCCTGTGCCCAGACTGGCAGGAGTGAGCATTGTCCTGCTGCCGGCCTCACTGTCCTGTCGTGGCGAGAATCCAAAGGTGAAGAAGCAGAAGGCTTGGTGACCATCCCAATCACTCCAGTTCTGCTGGTTCGAAATTTGTAGCTGAAAGACTGTAATATATAGATGATAATATTTTTACTGCCTACAAAAAGGATGCAACGTGAATTTGATTAAAAAACATTGTGAATGATGAATGTGATGTGGCAGTTGAGGAAAAAGCTGGTTCCCTTAACTTTTCATTTCCAGAATGTATTTCTGAAAACAAACAAGAGGTGTAGAATTCTTGCCCAGCTTGGAAGCTTTAGGTGGTTTTGTTTTTTTGGGGTGGTTTTTTTGTTGTTGTTTGTTTGGTTTTGTTTTTTTCCCCAAAGATGAGGGGAAGCTGGTTGGGTAAGCTGGATGCTTCTGAAACACACTTCCACTACAACTGTTTTTTGACTCCATTGTTTGCTAGTGGGAAAGACTTAAAAAAGCCAACATAGCTTTGCCTTGTTGTTCTACTTGCCCTGCAGAAGGGTGAAGACTGTTGTAGGGTGAAGCATTTAACATAGTTGCGAAGGGAGTAGACAAGATCTGCCGGCATATTTTATGGTGCAGATGCTGATAGCGAGGATAAATATCAAATAGTAGCGTTATTTCAAACGCTAGGTGTTACCCAGGCAAGGTAACTGTGCTTGACTGGATAAACCAAGTCACGCCGGGTTTCAAGACAGCTCACAGTTGGCGGGATGCGGAGAGACGGCGGTTTTTCGCGGTCCGTGAGTGCCACCTGGTGACCATCGTCCTGCTGCCGGAGCCGGCGTGTCGGACCGCTCCGCATCAGCGCCCTCTTCGAACGCCCTTCGGAACTGGAATTTCAATACATTCAACCAACACATGATATTAACTGGAAAGTACTCTTGCCAGTCAGCGCCAGGGAAGAAAACTTATACCAGGGTTCAAGGTGGTAGAATTGCAGGCTCGTGAGAAAAATGGTAAATGTACTTTGCTTTTACTAGCTGTATGGACGGTTTATCTCACCTCCTGCTCTCACAGAAACATAGGGGAATGTCAGTTTTCATAGCACAGAAATCAAACAGGTCTTCATGCAGAGAGAGACTCAGCATAAAATTTTAAAAGTGGTCTCAAAATAGGACAATAAAATCTCACATGAGCCTGAAAGAACTTCAGGAAAGATGAGACCCCATCTGGAATATTGTGTCCAGTTCCGGGCGCCCCAGTTCAAGAAAGACAGGGAAGTGCTGGAGAGAGTCCAGCACAGGGCAACTAGGATGATTAAGGGAGTGGAGCATCTCCCTTATGAGAAAAGGCTGAGGGAGCTGGGGCTCTTTAGTTTGGAGAAGAGGAGACTGAGGGGTGACCTCATTAATGTTTACAAATATATGAAGGGTGAGTGTCACGAGGATGGAGCCAGGCTCTTCTCGGTGACAACCACTGATAGGACAAGGGGTAATGGGCTGAAACTGGAACATAAGAGGTTCCGCTTAAACTCGAGAAGAAACTTCTTCTCAGTGAGGGTGACGGAACACTGGCACAGGCTGCCCAGGGAGGTTGTGGAGTCTCCTTCTCTGGAGACATTCAAGACCTGCCTGGACACGTTCCTATGTAGCATAATCTAGGCATTCCTGCTCTGGCAGGGGGATTGGACTTGATGATCTTTTGAGGTCCCTTCCAATCCCTAACATCCTATGATTCTGTGATTCTGTGAAGATATTCACAAGAAGATATTTTCAAGAAGATATATTAAATTTTTCAAGAAAGATATTGAGGTGCTGGAGCTGGTCCAAAAGAGGGCAATGAGGCTGGGGTTTTTTAGCCTGGAGGTGACTCAGGAGGGACCTTATCACCCTCTACAACTACCTGAAGGGATATTGTAGTCAGGTGGGGGTCGAGCTCTTCTCCCAGGTAACCAGTGACAGCAAGAGAGGACATGGCCTGAAGCTGCATCAGGGAAGGTTTAGGTTGGATCTCAGGAAGCAATTCCTCATGGAGAGGGTGATCAGGCATTGGCATGCACTGCCCAGGGAAGGGGTGGAGTCACCGACCCTGGAGGTGTTTAAGGAGAGGCTGGATGTGGTCCTTAGTGACATGGTCTAGCTGATGTGGTGGCGCTGGGTCATAGGCTGGACATGATGATCTTGAAGGTCTTTTCCAACCTCAACAATTCTGTGAACTGCAGAGTTCCTCACTCTTGAGATCCAAACTATCTTTTCTATAAATTTACCTGGAAAAAATCTCCATCATTTATGCAAGCATTATTTTGCATAGGCAGATCAAATTCTGTATTACTGCTACCTCACCTCTTTACTGCCTGTTTTTGCTGACTGTAGGTTACGATCATACACAGCAGGTTACATCTAAGATTGACTGATGGACTTATTGTTTTACCATTGTAGGTACTGGTCCTATCATAATGACTTTCTCCATCCTCTGAGGGCACCTCTCCCTCCAAGAACAGAGAGCAACACACATTGTTTATTACTAATTATTCAGATACACAGATATTATATTACAGTAGGTTTAAGATTTGGCTTCAAACAAGAATTTCAATTTCAAGTTTCTAGGAATGTTCAGTGCTCTTTTCTATTTTTTATTACTTTATTAATAGCACTTTCTGATCTATTTCAAGCCACTAATACAAATGGACAAAGTAACCCAGAAGAAAAGGAAAATTTCACTTTTCATCTAAAGCAATCTTTACTGCCTGCACTGAAACTAGTTTTTGTTTTGAGAGAGTATAACATATTTATCTACACACTAGTTTTGAATGAAAATAGTAGCATTTCTTTCCATCTTACAGATCCCTTTCTTGATCTGTAAGAATAAATTCCCTCTCACCTTTCTGTCATTCACCCTGACCTCTACCACCTTTCCCAGGGCCCCTTCTGTAAAAGATGCTGTTACAGTGAAGTCCCTTAGGAAATGCATTTGCTGTTTATTAAATATTTAGCAAAGAATGTGAAAGGAATCTTCTTCTAAGGTACCATGCACGATGTCAGAACTCTGAACTCAAGAGCAGGCTCATAAACCACCTATGAAAAAAATAAAAACGAAAATAAAGCTGCCTTCCTCTTCCCCCAGGAGAATTTGAAACAGAAGCATTACACTAGAGTTTTGTTTCAGAATGTTATAATATAAGGATTTCATTTTCTTTACTTGTGAGAGAGAAGGTGAGAAAGTGCCGGAACTATATGAGGAGGAGAATAAAATTCTCTTAAAATGGAAAGAGGCAAAAATAAGCAGGACGAGAAGGAAGATCCCAATAAAGCAGTGAGGAAAGGATAAAAAGTGGCAATGACTAAAGTTTCCTTTAAAAAAAAAAAAAAAAAAGAACAGCTGAGAGCAGATATGGTGAGAAAGCAGTTAGAAAAACTGTCACACCAAGCAGGAAACACTGTTCAGATTCCAGAGACCCTCCTCACACATCACAGATACTCATTGGTAAAATTAGGTTTAAAAACTGTGTGGCATCTCATAGCCCAGAGATTAAGGGGGTACAGTTTCATACAACATGGTTTAATGTTATTTGAGTTGACCTATTTCCTTTAGCTTCCCTTTTAAGGAAAGATTGGATTTTGCAGAAAGCAAGAGGACTCAATTCCATTTTCTGCCAGGAACCTGCTTTGTGTCCCTGATCATGTATCTCTGCTTTCTTTTGCCTGTTTACCTTTTCATGCATTTTCTTGGCTTTAGTCGAGGCCTCAAGGGGCTGGAAGAGTAATCAATGTCTTCAACATCAAACTGAGAAATGTGGGGAGGGGAGGAAAAGGGAAATCAATCTGGATTACGTGCAATTTTTTATTATTATTTTTATTGTTTATTTCATTACTTTTTCCTTAACTAATACAAAAAGACAGGAAAAAATAATCATCTCATATGAAAAAATTGACTCAGCATGAGATATTTTATTCAAGTATTGTAAGAAAAACATAGGAAATGAGCAGCAACCCTGAAGATGACATTTCCCTCCACACTGATGTATTCTCACGGGAGTTCTAGGTCCAAGCCCTTCTTCTGCCTGAGGACACCAGTGATATCTCACACCCATGCACCTACCTCACCATGCTACAGAGCTCTTCTTCTCTGATTACCATCAGTACAGAATCACATCACAGACCTGGCATTGTGTCAGTAACAAGGACTTTGGGGGCTGAGTACCAAACCCCATCAATTTCCAGTCAGTGTGGAAAAAGTTTATATGAGCAGTCACTGCCCTGAATCAGAAGAGAGTAGATCTACAACTGGGTCTCCAACCTCACAGGTAAGCATTTCAGCCCATTACTCCATGCTCGGGAGACTTCTATAGTGGCTCTCTGGTTGCGTCCATGCTTGATGACCCTCTTAAACATCAACTGGAGAGAAGGAAAGTGACTCCTCCACTTAATGGCAAGGACACCCAGCTTTCAGGCGTTGCTTTGCTATTTTTAGAAAATGGAAAGACAACTGACATTGCAGTCATGCTATGTTGCCTGGTGATTGGAGTGCTTCCTAAGAAAGCGTGAGAGAAGAGAGAATTCATTCTGATTTCACACAGTTAAAGTACTTTCAAACAGCTAATATGTCGTTGAACTCAGACACTTCAGGTACGGAGTTTCCTGACTGCGCCCTCTATGTTAAGGAGTAAATACTCAAGCTCAAGTGTTGTCACCATCAGGCAGGATTCATCCACAACATGAGGAAAAGCATCCCACGACTCTGTAGCTTGCCACTACCTCTTGCTATCTGGAAACAAATGTGTAGCCATACCCAAGAACATGCATGACCACATGCTCCCTTTACACCTCTGTGCTCCCTTTACACTGTGAAAGTGTTTTCTTGCATAGCCTATGAGCCTACTGAACCACAGTAAAGTACCAAGTGGAAAAAAACAACTATAAGTGAACAGGTAACAAGTGCAAAGCTGTATTTACAGAGCAATATGTATGACTTAATAATGTCATGCAGAACTAACTCCCAAGTCTGGCACAATGATCACTTAAAATGTGAGAAAAACCTAACTGATTTTATTTCTTTTGTGTGCATGGCATTCAACAACAACCTTCACCAAACTATGTGTTTGAGTGACTGAATCAGACAAACTAAATAAGCAAAAGGCCAGTTACCTATAGTGATCTTCAGGCATGCATGACATGATGTTCACATCAAAACTGTGTTTTATTCACACACTCAACTAATGCAAAACAGATCTTTCTTTATGTGCTGGCTGCCTGAGCAAGTGATGATGGTGACAACCAGTGTATCTAAGAAGACATGTTAATACATGTTGAGGTTTAGTCTCTCAGATTCTAATAATAAATAACTTGTATGATCATCCTGTCTTGCAGCATAGCAGGTTTCTCTGGAACCAGGGGGATAAGCAAAGCTTTTTTTTTTGAGCCCTTTTTTTTTTTTTCTGCCAATATTATTACTACTCTAATACAAAAATCTCTGAAATGAAAGATCTGCACTCTATCCTTTGAAACTCAGCAGATGTCCTTAAAATGCTTAGTCTGTTAAAGCTTATAACACATGATTAATGATCTGAGGGGCTGCTGATCTGAGGTGAAAGACTCAGCAGAATTTGCCCAATAGCTTTTGCAGATTTATGTACTGTCCATTAGAAATCAGAAACATTAGTGTAATTACTTCACAAAAGCTCAGATGCAATAGTCGAAAAAACCTCTGCAAAACACTAAAAAGCAAGTCAACAAGCAAAGGTGAAGTGCTCTGCAGTTTTGGTCGTGGTCTAGAGTCCTAGCTGCTGTTTGCTTCTTCGGTTTATTTTTTTTACATAGCACTGCAGTAAGAAATATTATTTGTCTATTTTTGTAAGACCATATTACAGTTTTACCCAACTTTAAGAACTTTTTACTCAGATCAAAAAGACATGAATTTTCTATAGACTTTTCATTTTAGCCAAGGGTATGCCTTAATGGCTTTTATCATGGACATTCTCAATTAAAAATTAGCACTCTGCAGTGCTAATTTGTGCAACCAAAATATCACCTTTTTCACAGAACCACAGAATCACAGAATGTTAGAGGTTGGAAGAGACCTCAAAGATCACCTAGTCCAACCCCCCTGCCAGAGCAGGATCACCTACAGCAGAGCTCACAGAAACATGTCCAGGTAGGTTTTGAATGTCTCCAGAGAAGGAGATTCCACAACCTCCTTGGGCAGCCTGTGCCAGTGCTCTGTCACCCTCACTGTGAAAAAGTTTTTCCTCATGTTTTTATGGAACCTCCTATGTTCCAGCTTGCACCCGTTGCCCCTTGTCCATCATACAAATAACATTCAGACAAAAAAATACATCCATTTTTTATTGTTTTTTGGATTGGTAATGAAAAGGGAGTCATTCAGAGATAAATGCATGCTTCTCAGGGTAAATATCATGCTCTAATATAATACACATAGAGATGGAGATACTCACTGTTTTCCCAGGGACCTTGAAATTTATCACAGTTAACTTCTCAGACGTAAATGAACTATACACAGTCTTAGCAGTATTGATACTTGATACTGTACTTGAACTTACAGTTGAGCTTTAACTCTCCAACTGAGAACACTTCAGGAGCTATGTTTGAATAAGGAGATAAATTGGTTCCCTTAAAGGCATTACCATCCAAATGATCAATATCTAGAAAAAGAAGTACATGCAAAGGACATGAAATAGGCTACCTGAGGTCAACAGCACAGTCTACACCACCAATCTCTGTTGCATTTTGTAGCCTAAACCTCCAACCTTCATAAGAATATGTTAATTGGGGGGGGGGGGGGGACGGGGACGACAAGAAAAAAACCCAGCTAAATGAAAACACACTATGATAAAAAAATAGTAAAAAAAATAAACTGAAGATTTTAAGACAAAATCATTCAAGTTCTGTCTCCACTAAAGACTACTTCACTGTTATTTGCCTTTTGATACACCTTATAGGCCTGTGAGTTAGACTATAATGGACAGTATGAAAAATATTTGATTACCCTCAATAGTATGAGCTGAATGCAGCAATCACCAGGATCTTGTGGTTAGTTCGTTGCTGTGTTTTTCTCTTCTTTCTATCTTTGAAAAAGGTATTGCTTTTTTATTTTTATTTTACTGCTAAGTAATAAAAGTACTTAGATTTTTCAGTTAGAACATCTTTTTATTCTGTGGTTCACATAAATACATGAACTATGTTATACTGTGGTTTGAATAGATATGTGATAAGGGCTAACATAGAAAAAAAAGTCAAAAAGCAACAGAAGCAGAGAGAAGCCTCTTCAAAAATCTGAAACCTTATAATAATCTAATAATAATGCCAATATCATAGAACCATAGAATGTGGCTTGGACAGGATGTTTAAAGGTCATCTAGTCCAAGCTCCCTGCCAAGGGCAGGAACATCCTTCACTAGATCAGGTTGGTCAAAGCCTCATCCAACCTGACTTTGCACACATCCAAATTGTTCCAATGTGTCATTGTAAAAAAAAAAATCTGCCTTTAATCTAAATCTTCCTTCTTTCAGTTAAAAAAAATATTGCGTCTTTTCCAGCCACTACAGGTTTTGGTAAAATGTCTCTGTCTTGGAAGAAACCTTTAGATGTGGAAAGGCCACAGTAAGATCTCCTCGGAGCCTTTTCTCCTCTAGACTGAACAACCACAACTCTTTCAACCTTTCTTCATAGGAGAGGTGTTCCAGCCCTCTGATCATTTTCATGTTCATCCTTCTTGAGCTGCTGTCACAAGCTCATATCTTTCTTTTGCTGGGGGCGTCAAAGCCGAACAAAGTACTTCAGGTACTGACGAGACTCCAGAGTTATCATGGAAGTGGAGTAGAGGAACAGAATTATCTCTGTTAACTTGCTGGCCATGCTTCTTTTTATGCAGCCAAGGATAAGATTGACTTCCTGGGCCACAAGCCCACATTGGCGGCTCATGTTCAATTTTTCATCCAACAGTATTCCCAAGTCCTTCTCCTCAGGGCTGCTCTCAAGCCACTCACTGCCCAGACTGTATTGATACTGGGGATTGCTCTGACCCAGATGCAGGACCTTGCACTTGGCCTTGTACTTCATGAGGTTTGCATAAGCCTACCTCTCAAGCCTGTCCAGGTCCCTCTGGATGCCTTCTCTTTGCCCTTTACAGTGTCGACTGCACCAAACAGCACTGTATCATCAGAAAATTTGCTGACAATGCACTCAATCCCACTGTCCATGTCATTGATGAAGACATTAAATAGTATTGGTTCCAGCACAGATCCCTGAGGGACACCACTTGCCAATGGCTTACACTTGGGCGTTGAGCTGTGGACTATAACTCTTTCAAGGCAGTCATCCAGCCAATTTCTTATCCATCTAACAGTCCATCCATCAATTTTGTGTCTCTCCAATTTCATAGACTCATGGAATCATAGAACGGTTTGAGTTGGAATGGACTTTAAATATCATCCCGTTCCAACCCTTCTGCCGTGGGCAGGGACATCTCCCACTAGACCAGGTTGCTCAAAGCCCCATCCAACCTGCCTTTGAACACCTCCACGGATGCAACATTCACAACTTCTCTGGGAAGCCTCTTCCAGTGTCTCACCATCCTCACAGTAAAGACCTTCTTCCTAATGTCTAATCTAAATCTACCCTGTCTAGTTCAAAACCATTGCTCCTTGTCCTGTTGCTACGTGCCCTTGTAAATAGTTCCTCCCCAGTTTTCTTGTAGGCTCCTTTCAGGTACTGTAAGGCCACTACAAGGTCTCACCAATGCCTTTTCTTCTCTAAAATAATTTAGTAACAAGAATGTTATGAGGGACCACATCAAAGACTTTACAAGAAGACCAGGTAGATGACAATATGTATATTAATGAGAGATTGACAATGTTACTGCTTTCCATATTGAACTGTGCTATTACCACCGCTTCTATTTACAGTGCCAGTTTTCCCAGGTATAGATTAAAAGTTCACATCAATAAATAAATTGCAAATAAGACTGGAGGTAAGAAACATATAACACGAGAAAGTGCTTTGCATTTCTTTTTTGTGGGAACCTACTCTCCAGGACTATTCAAGTGCCCTCCCAGTTTTCTTGCAGCCGGGTCTTTTGCCAGAGGCCTAAGCAACCTCTGTGCTGACACCTTAAAACCTGTCAGCAAAGCCACACATTCCATAATCCTCCAGAGAGATTTATTGATCCTGACCTTTCTGAAGTCTTCCATGAGGTCATAAAATTTGTGCAGGAAGGGTTCACAGTCAGAAGAACAGGGAAATTGAAATGGAATAGGAGACAACCACAGAGTTCAACTTGGGATAAATTGTAAAGGGAGAAACACATATGATTACAAAACTTCCTTCAGGTTACCTAAGCTTAGCCTGAACAGTATTTAAATTGTCTCAAGTACACATGGTAGAGGACTGGTACCATATGTCTAAATACAGAACAATACGTTATTTTTATGTAACACTATCACACCACATCGCCATTCAATATCCACTTTCAAGTTCGTACATGGTCTTTGGCAAATCCAACAAGAGATGTGAACTCTATTCAGCTGTCAAAAATACAAGTATTTATAGACAAATCTTGTCAACTTTACTCCTTCAAGTCCTTTCCTTTTAATGGGATTTGTGATTGAGTAAGTATCCAGGATATAAATGGATGGGTGATATTGTCTTTACAAACAAACTTGAAAGGGATTGGGAAATAGAAAGTACTCAGTACCCCTGAGTAGTTCCCATAACCTTTTGTATTCCGGTAATTGTGCAGTCAATCTAATCATCACCTAGCCACTGGGCACACAGCTTGTCCTTCTTCCATACAATACCCTTCCTTACTAGTTTGAACAGTGGTGGTAGATTGCTTCACAAACAGCACAGGGTAAGTCTGTGGCTTTGATTTCTGGCATTGGAAAGTTTGGTGCTAACAGGTGTTGTAGGGGAAACAGTCTTCAGGGTTTAGAATTTAATGCTCTGCTCATCTGCATCCTGGTTGTCCTCGACCTTGCTGAACAGGGCCCTCTCTCTTAGCAGACACTTAATCCCAGATATCATGGAAGGGCTGTCACATGAACACTATTCTGTTGGCAAAAGAAATTTAGGATGTTTTCTTTCCCTTTCCCTCCATCATCTGCTCATTTCTGTTCTCCTGAATTTTGGCAGCCCCTTCCAACATTTGAGATCATACTGTCATCCAGATTGCTGAAATGATTCAAGTTTGAGGTGAACAAAAAAACCTACACATGCATACACACTTAGGTGGGGGAAAAATGGGGATCAGAGAGAAGGTAACTTCCCTTTCTCCCGTTCCAATAATTTTAATGAGTTGGCTTGCACTGTATCCTCATAAACAAGTGAGTGGTAAACTATGCTGCAGAATCTATCACAAGCAGACAGGCTTAACCTTGCAGCTGGCAAAAGGCCTGTATAATCACATCCTATGTTTATGTCAGGCCATGTCAAAATCATTACCAGAAAATCTGAAGACAGTCCTGAATGTGAAAGTTATGATGTTCTGAGGTACAAAGCATTCATATATATGTGAAAAAAATATGTTACATAGTAAAATAAAATATCCCTTGAGGTTCTGATCAGCTACAGAGTCACAGATATAAAAATGATATTTTGTCAGAAATATCAAACTTTTTAACTTTGAGGTACATGAAACATCTTATTAGCTTTTTTTCATGGATGCCTTGCATGTCTGATTTCAACTCCATAGCTTTTATTTCTGCCCCAAATTTGTCCAACTATAATGTCTACATTTGACTGGGGTTTGCATAGATGTGACAGGATAAAAACAGTCGAGCCAAGTAGTTTCCAGGGACAATATAACAGCCTGGTAAATATCTAGCTGTGATGCCTTATGTTTAGATCACACCACACTGGGTCTGTGAACTATCTGAACTTCCATAATCCAGGTACATTGCAAAACAGTCTCTTTCTTTGACTCCTAAGGCACCGACTCTTGAGGACATTTTTCAGAAATGGGATAACAGATCACTCTGGGCAGAAAAATCCTGTTTAACCACCCAAAGAGACTGCTTCTTTTTGCCAAATTCCAGCTTTTTGGACACTCATCAACAGCTTGGGACATACATAAGCACATATGGTGAGTGTTAGAAGAGGTTTTCTTAACCCAGGCACTCTTTAAGCTAAATAACACTTGTGAAGGAGATGCAGGCAAAACATGATTGATCACCCCGCACACTTTCCTTGCCCTACTTCTCTCATCACCACAGGATGTGCTTAAGATCAGCTGCCCTCAAGTCCGCCTTTGGCTGAGAGTCTCTCCCCTGCTGTTGTTTTCTTCCTCTCAGTCAAGCAGGAATCCCTCAGCAAGGAAACCATGTCCCTGTGTTGCTCTGCTGGGAGAATTTCCAATCCCTGCTCTCTCCTCTGTGCAGAGGAGCCTGGTGAAGCCACTTGTCTCACCTAGGCACCCTCATCAGTGTCCTGCTTTCTGAGCACCTGCGGCATAGTCCCACCAAGCTGACAACTTGTGTTTGTTCCAGACAGGGTGGGAAACACATGCGTCATTTATTACACACAAACTAGAGTGCAAATTACAGTTGCAGTCACTAGAAGTCTCAGCTGTGAAGAGGCTGCCAGGTCTTTCACTAAGCTGGGCGTACACACGCCTGAGGGTATCATAGTAGGGGTCTGCAGGGTAATTCAGGGGAACATGCATTATACCAAGGACTGGAGCAAGCAGGACAAAAACTTACAAACACGCATCATCCTTATCTCCCACAACCCCAGGAACCTGCAGTATGCCAATTAGACTCTGACTCTCCTATGAAATAATTAAATGTCTCTTCTATTGAATCATACATTACAATATGGTGGTATATTTGTTTAATGCCATCCTGCAAGAAATTAAACATAACAGAGTATGAAATTTTAGGTCTAGTATATACAATGATAATTTAACAGGACTGTAAAAAAAATATTATAGAGTAGAAACTATAGGCAGGAAATTATACTTTCTATTATATATCATTAGAATATATAGAATTTCTATTATATAGAATACAGAATATTTTTCATTAAGTACCATTAAGAAGACTCAGATATTAGTACTTGTGCTGTTTGGAACAGCTCTAAGAAGGAGACAGAAAGAGGCACTGACTTCACAACTCCGAGAGGCGAAAGGCAAGGCTTAATCACAGACCTTTGTCACCTTAGATACCTGTCTAGACTCAGACACAGATTTACAGCTGGGTTTTTCCCATTCTCACCTTCTCTTCCTCCAAGAAAATATTCACAGATACATTTTTTTTTTAACAAAGTTGTATCCAGCTCTCAAAAAGACTTTTATATAATCAAATGCTGTACATTTCATATTAAGAGTTTATGAAACTTCATTTTGTTTCATTATCTCCAAGGTTATTTCTTCAACATCTGCCCAAGCTGTCTCCATGAGTGCTACTTCCCTTCATATATATTTGCCCAGGGAAATTATGGCCAAGATGTGCTCAGCATGGACCTGTGTGTCCATAAGAACGGTTCTCATATTCCTAGTCTTGTGTGCTAGACCACTGACACACATGAGGCAGCCTAAAGAATGACTATGCACCTGAGAAGATATTGTCTGGTTTAGAACACACTAAGTACATCTGCCTTGCTGGCTATGGCAAGAAAAAAGACAACAGTGTTGTTAAGTAGTTTGTGGATCCCTGTAGGCTCACGGGATCCTTTCCTGGCTGCTCAAGGCAGTGTCAGGGCAGCTTTGTGGCACGGGAAGGATATAAAATGATCTAATGCTCCAGAGGGCCTGGCCCAATGTGTACAGCAGAAAAGTAGGTCAGAAAGGAAATCTTGCTACTACAAACACAGCAGTGGCAGCAGTCCATTGCATCAGGCACAGAGTTTATGTAAGGCAGTGGCTGGGGCTGCTTCACTTTGAGTTTCACAACCAGGAGAAGCCTGGTGCTAAAAATGCCCAGCTGCTTTGCACAAAAGCAGGAACAAATTTGTGCGTAAATTGAGAAGAGCAACCATATCATCAATATCACAGTTCTGTGTTTGTGATAATCTAAACATTTGGACTAAAGAACATATAATAAGCCTTTTCTGTCCCTCATTCGCAAAGGGTACTCTGAAACAGAGGCAGTGTCTCTAAAGGCATGACCAAAAATTCGGTCAGTAGTTATTCTTTAGGCTTCCTGTTCTTCAACTCTATTCCCAGTTATTCCAGGGTTTCTACATGCCATCCCATGAGACCAAAGAGGCCTTAAAAGGATATAATCAGCTCCCTGGTCTTTCTGCAAAAGATATATCTAATGGAAATTAATGTCTCAGCAGTCTTACCCAGCCCTCACAGGAAGGGTATATCAGTAGTGTAACCAGAGAAACTTGTGCCGTTCTGTCATTTTCAGCCATCAAGGACTAATGAGAAAGAGAGGCAGAGAGATACAGAAAGCACTGGGTATGTTACAGGAGATTCCACTCTGTTGATACTTACACAGGGAGTAAGTTGAGGCTGAGCCAGATCCCACAACAGAGTATGAAAAAGTGACTTAAAGCAACCTTAATTTACCTCCACCACCTTTATCTTTGCATGAGGGTGTTGGGAAAGAAGAACTGGGATCTTCTTCATGCTTACACATAAGCTACTTCCAGACTTCCATTGATTAAATAAACAGATTAAATTTAGAGACATAGCTTCTATCCAGGAACCAAAAAATAAAATGGACACTTTTACTCTCTGCAGTGTGAATATTCACTCCTCAGTAAGTCTGACACTGGCCTTCCTGAAAATGCTCTTTCTTGGTCCTTACTTTCGATATGCTCCAGTTACCAGAACCAAGACCCAAGCTGATGCCCAAAGCCAGAAGCACATGCTGGGCATTGGCAGTACCCAGATGCTGAAATGCATTTTGCAGTATCAGGAGCTTCTCCACATTGCTTAATAACCAGTTTGCTGGAAATCTTTTCCTTAGATTTAACAGCCTGCCTGGAAAGGGTTGATGAAAAAGAAAAGTCTATTTCTCTAGTAAATATACCAGGTAAAACAACATGGGGAAATACATACAACTTAAGAAACCCTCTAGTGGATCATTTTGACATGAAGAAAGGAGAATATTTCATTCTGAATGCTTCAGGTTGTGCATAAACTTACCCCTGGCCAGGAACAACAACAACAGCAAAAATATCAGCCATGGCCTCTGGTCCCCAGAGCATCCCATTCCCTGTGTTCAGAGTCAGCTTAGCAGAAAGGCACATTTTCTAACTCTCTTAGGCCTGACCTTTAACTTTTAGCCCTCTGCTGACTGCCGATGACTGTGTAGGTAGGTGGGAATCCTAAGGGTAAGATTTTAATATCCCTCATTCATCACAACGGACCGTTAAAGCTGATGTCTATAAACACACGAATCATGGGGTTACCAGGTCCATTCCACAGTCTTATATGCTGGAGTTAATATGTGCCCTACTACACTATTAAAAGGTAACTACAGTTCTTTAAATATTTTTGACCACGTTTCACTCCTTGAAAAGTCAAGACAATGGCCTCATGGAGAGCTGAAAGAGTAACAGAAATGGACTTTTAGAAATTATGTGTCGCATAAGGGATTAAAATAAACATTGCAAACTCCTCATGCATGCAAGCATTAGATGGACATCAGAGACAGGCATTTTAAAGAATGAGGGGGAAAGGGTTAGAGAAAATACTGAATCAAAGAACTGTGTAGCTGCAACTTAACCAAGGTGGTGTAATATTGATATCTGGCTAATGCTGACACCTCTTCAGGCAATTAATTTCTGTAACCTCTTCTGAATTTTATTTCTAGAAGCCAAACAAAAAAAAAAAACACGCTATACTGAATCTTTTTTTAGGTCCTCTCTAAAGTAGAAAGGGACTTTCACAGACACTTTTCTCAGGTGCATTTTCTTTGAATGAGAATCTTAGTGCTCTTGTGTATAGTTTTCAGATGTGATAAAATAATAAAGTTTTTAACACTTGGCACTGCCACAGAAATTTACTGAATATTTATAATTTTGTTTTGTGAACTCATAAATTTAAATACAATATTTAAAAGCTTAGACCTCCATTACATTCACTGTGAAAAAGCTCTAACAACAGAGTTAAAATAGCATATTGCACCTCTGATCTGTGCATATACCAGTCTGTTTTTTATTTATCAAAGTCATTTTACACACAGTAATCTAATAAAAATCTTCCATAGCACGTCTTTTCATAGAAAATATAACATTGTAAATCCTGCCATAACATGGATTTTAGGAGCTTGCTAGTGCTCAACACATTCACCAGTGAGCTTTGTAATTGTGTTCACAGAATAGGCCTGAAATATCACATTTGAAAAGCAAGAAGTCTTGGTAAAGTAAGAGAAAAAAAAAATTGTGCTAGCAACATGTTTGACAGACAATACAGTGATGAGCAGCAAGAATCAGGAAGCCACTGATTTCTCACTTGACAGACAGGCACTCTCAGCAAAATGTACAGTCTCAGAAAATCAGCCACATGATCAGTCAGGTAGTTTTGGTATACTTTTGCACAATTTCACCAGAGTATTAAAAAAACAGTCATCTCTTTTCAATGGAAAATATTAACAGAATCTGAGATAGCCTAAGTCAGCAAAATCAATACGTAGGCAGGGGCTTATAAGATGCCCCTGTTATCACTGGCACAGATTTCTGCTCTCCGAGCTCTAAAACTCCTCTCATGCAGATCAGCAATGCAGGATCCATGTAATCTTCTGTTTGGATGTAATTTCTCTTGTGGCAATTTCACTACAGTGAACGCAGTGTCGATCCTTCATCATACCACCAAAGTGACAGCTCTTTCTTTACTGTTCCTTTTCCTTCTGGGGCTTCAGAAAAGGAAATGAAAACTGTATCTCACCTCTGATAACGTCCAGATTCTCAGCTGGATAAGCATGGAGACAGCTGCACAAATGATACACTCACAAAGAATATATTGATAATCAAAGTCAGTGAAGAAACATTCATGTTAACAAACCGCTAGACTTGTCAGGTAAGAGCACTCAAAAGGCTCCATTCATACATTTTGGAATAAATCCTAGAGAACAGTAATTATAGGTTCAGTTTCTGCTCCTCTTTCCCTCCATGACAATTCACTTGTGGTATACCAAAAATCACATTTCTGTCTCCCCTTCTATTCAGAATAAACCATAAAAAAATGCAGATTTCATAAGCTTGCAGCACAGCATCAGAGATCTTGAGGTCATGGGGTCCTTGATTTAGCAATCCCTTCTTGCAAAATGCAGGCCACAGAAATTCAGCCGTTCTTAATGTTGGGTGTGTTGAATTAAATGTCTCTTGTTGTTTGATTTAGATACTCTATTACCTATTACCTGTTACTCTAGCTGGAAAGAAATTCCACTAAAGTTGTCTTGACCTCAGAGGGATTAATCCAGATTTACAATAGTAGAAGGAAAGCATAGTCTAGGAAGAAGAAACTTTTATGTATCACAGTTGCCTTTAATGGTTGTGACTAGCCTTAGTCAGCATCAGATAAAACCAGATCTTGATTAACTGAGCATAGGAAGGATGGTTGTCTATACTACAGTACTCTTCACTGGCATGAAATACATTTAATACACACAGATCAGCTCATGCAAAATGGCTTCATTATGGATTTTAGGACCTTGTTAGCTTCTTGCTCCTTTTTTTTTCCTGTTAGCTTCATTACCCAGCATAACCAAAACTTACACTGGAATTTGTTCTTTTTTCAGAACTGATACATGTTTAACAGAAATTTGTCTTCAAGATACTTTGAAAACACCTTTATGTTTTTGGTTTTCCACTAAAAGGCATTATTACACAGAAGGAGCTACATGTCTTACATAATAGCACCTTGCTTTTGTAAGATCCAGGTATAGTTTAGATAAAGGTGCACTTTCTCTGGGGTGTATTTGAAGAAAGCTGTCAATGAAAATCTAAGGTGATATTCTGAGAACAGTATTTTATTCTGCGGGTAGTAGCTAGAGCTTGCACAGTGACACAGTTAGGTAAAGCATACAGAGAAGAAACAGATGAAATACAAGCACATTCTTATGGAAAATGTGATTTCTAACTTCCAGGAAGAGGTCATTTTCCTAGATCACTAAAATCTAGTAACATCTTTAACTGAAAAGACTTCATAAATCAATTTAGTTGCTGTGTTTTGAGTGGAAAGTCTACAGACAGCAGAAGCAGGACAAACAAGGGAATAACTAAAATTTCTATTTGTGTTAGTATAATTTTAGTCTTTCCCCTCCAAAAAAAAAATAGTTGGTATGCTACTAAATGTAGTTAGTAGCATAGAGTGACCCTTCCGTTATAGCCTCTGAGGGTACCACAGTGATTAATTTTATCTTTCCCAGTGCCTTTGAAGTTGAGATAAATGAGTTGTCCAAGGTCATATAAATGGCTGCGGTTGAACTGGGAACAGAAGTCAGATTTTTTGGTGTCCAGACCTCTACTTTATCTCTGTAATAAACCTTGGTAGTAAGAGGAGACAAGGAAAAAAGCTGTTTAGAGAAGAGTTGATTACTTTCAGAGAGAGAAAGCTGAGAGAACAGAGAAAGTAACTTCATATAAAATGCTTTTAAGGCAAGTCAGAATACATTTTCTTGCATTCTCAATTATTATCTGCTCTGGAAAACAAATAGATGAGGTAATAAATAGTTTTAATTTTTAATATTTATTTTTTAAAAGATGGTAAATCCTTTCTGTACATTGATGAAGAGATTTTCTCCGTAGTTATCTGGTTTGAGTGGAATGACCTACCACATACTTTGAGAAGAATGAAAGGCATTAGACTGTAACATAAGCAGAAAAATATGAAAAAGTTTTTACTAAATCTCTGCGAACAGATCAATTTTTCTAAGAGGTAAGATTTATGCTGCTTTTGCTTTTGAATGTGACACAAATTCTTCAGCTATATTACTGTCAATTTGTCTCATTTTTTACTTTTTTATGTTTTCCAAAATTCCAATACCAGTGACAAATATAAAATAAATCTTTATTTTCCAAGAAACATTAAAAAAGTAATAAAATTGCATAATGAACCCCCAAAATAACTCATCTAAACATCCAAATTATTAAAAAATATATTATACTTTGCATATGTTTACACTTTCTTATTTTTGCCAACACGGTTTTACATTTTTATGGGTCTCTGAAGAACTTCCTGAACTTGTTGATGGCATGTAAACTATTTCAGGAGCTTGACCACTGCAGATCGGTGGGCCTAGACACTATCCACTCAAGTGTGTCAAGAGAGATGGCAGATGTGCGTTCATTAAATATCTAAGTTCATTAAATCAAATGTAATCTTAATTCTAAACCAACAGTAAAATCCAAGACAGTTACAAGTAAAAATGAAATTATAATTCTTAATTTTGATTTGCTTGTCTATATAATTATCACTTGCTCCGTAAAGCTATGAGTGGTGCAAGTGTACTACGAAGTGAACTGGTTCCCATTTCAAAAACTTTTAGACTTGTAAAATATGAAGTATTTACTCTGCTGTGTTTTTTCTTATTAAAAAAAAAAAACAAACCTGTGGAAAAGTGTGATAAGAAAACCATCTGTTCTAATCTAGAGAGTTACTTCTTCTGCACTCTCCAGATAGAAAAATTCACATCAGTCATAAAGGATGAACATAGCTCAGTTTAATTGTTTAAAACACTTGGTAATTGCTCGACTTCTTGACTACTTTAAACAAATATTGTCACTTGGACAAATATTGTCCTCTCCCTTCATCCATCTTTTCATGACCAGAAACAATTGAGACTAATTATTGAGCCAGATTCCTCTAATGTCTATCTCTACGCCGACCCTAATCACTCAAAAGAGATGTTATTTAGCACATCACACTACATTTTGCTACCCTTTAAAATGGAGAATAATATGGTACTTCAATGCCTCTCTTTTCTAAAAATATTTAAAATAGATTAAAGAACTGTAAGTGAGCTCTTTGCACTATTTCAGTCCTGCTATATCACTTCAGGTGTCATTTTCTATAGCAAATGATTCAGGTCTTCTTCAGTTCTTGTATTCCCCTTGATAGCAGTGGGTTGAGAGACAAGAGCCCTAAATATCAATCAACAGAAAGGATTCTTGAGTTCACCTCAACAGTGTCAAAAGTAGGAAAAAAGAAACAGGAAAGTGAAATTAATACACCTCCATACAAATATCAGAGCAGAATTTCTGAAAATTATAGCTCAGATTCTCTTCCTTGAACGTTTTCAAATAAGTGAATTATATTGCAGACTCAAGAAGAATGAAATTCATGTGGTTTTCACATTCATTTATTCAATGTCCACATTTCCTTGACATCTATGGCCTTTAAGATACTCTCCATATACACTCTTGTTTTTACCTTTTCACATCTGTATGTCCTTTCACGAAACTTAATCTATGTTGTATGAGTGAGCCTCATTTCTTTAATTTTACGAAAATGGTAGAACCATAGAATCATAGAACGGCCTAGGCTGGAAGGGACCTTAGAGATCATTTAATCCAACCTCCCTGTCATGGGCAGGGACACCTCTCTACTAGATCAGGCAACACATGGGGACCCAATGGGAATCGAACTCGCGACCTTGGTGTTATCAGCACCACGTTCTAACTGAGTGAGCTATTAATCATATTAATAGTGGGAGGAAAGCTTTATGAGACAATATATTGGTCTGCAAAGCTTTTTGTTAATCTAGATGTCAGCTATATACAACAGTGTTCTTGCAGCTGGAAAGAAAGAAATAAAAAAAAGAGAATAGAAGAATATATAAATAATAGCCTAAATTACTCAGGGCAAGGACAGTGGGGTTTTTTTTCACAGATAGATTTTTTTTTCCTTCCTGATGAAAAAACAAACTAATTTAACACTTCAGTACTTCAAAATGTCATCAAATGCCATGCGACACTACCTCAAGAAAATGTATTTATAAATGTAAATATAAATAACATTTTCAGTATAGCTTTCAAAAATAAGCAACTCTTAGCCTAAAATAACTACTGTAATAAAAAAAAATACAGTAGCATAGAGGAAGGTATCAGGGGCAGTAGGTTATTTTATCTGTTAGCTTTACTTCAAATTTTTGAATAGTTTCATTTTTCAACAGTTTAATGATATACTTCTGTGGAACAGTGCTATAAAAATTAATAAGGAAAAGAATCCACTACTGACATCCATAAAAATGTCAAAGTACTGAAAAAAAGTCATTGAGTAACTAAGACAAAGAAAAATTAATTCTAATAGTGAAAGTCTTGTCACAATTATTCCAAATTTATACTGCTGGAAGTCAACTGGCCTTTACAGTGTAGCTGTATCACATAGAACAGAATTTGGTTTTCTTTGGCTTCATTTTACTGCAAGGTTTCTGTAACAGTTGTACTTTCTTATGTATTTAAGATTATGTCATATTTTTTTTCTCTATATGCAACACCTTAGAAGTTTCATTTATATGAGTGGCTTTGGTCATTGGAACTATTCAGATAACTAAATATCTTGCAGGAAGGTAGCATTCAAGATACAAGAAGCCAGTGCAATATTCATGCCATCTCTTTCACAAGGGAACTTTCAATGTATCTACATAACTCAGTCTTTTACTTATGCTATACAAGAAAATTCAAAAGCTCTTAATATCATGCATCTTTCTGCGGTTTTGGTAGTGTGCTTCGGAATTGTTACACTTTATTATCTTTTTAGGATTTTAATCTTGAGGCAATAAACCTGTCTGGTGTTAAAAATAAGATCAGGTCTTGAAAGATCCATTCTGGAGAGACTTGAATATCTGTAAAAAAATATTTTGGTTTTTTTTTCCTTTTGTCTTGATGACTGATATTACTTCAGTTATACAAGAATTAATGTACAACACTGGTACGATGTTTAGCAATCTTGGAAGTCAGGACATCTTTTACCGTTCTGTTCAGGCTTTTTTTGTCAGAAAATGATTGTCTCTAATGATGCAGTTTGGTACTATTTCATACTACCTAAATCATTTTCATGAACTTATGATTCTGCATAAAAATCTGGACTTACCAACAGTAAAGAAATCTGCAGCTATATATCTAATTTGAAGTAAAAATTCCTTTTCTATGGCTAGGAAAGTTGATAGACAAGAAAGGGAGTTCTATCAATAAGGACTGTAGATGGTCATATGACCATTTGTGCAGTTTATTTTGATGGTCATCAGAATATGTAGTTTTATGGCTGCATAATAAAGTTGTGTGTAAATGTGCTGTGGACATCATAAGTAACAACCTTCTAAAGAGGGAGCCATAGAAGTGCTTCACACCATGCAATCTTACCAAAATCACCTTATTATCATACTGGCTTTCCTACTATCCACTATCTCTCTTTCCCACTGTCTTAAAGACTGTTACTACTAAAACTATCTTATATCTTACTTTAAAATTTCTCTGTGTTGCAATAAATATATTCAAGGAACTCCCATATGGTGAAATGGAGGGCAGAGCCAAAAGGCATAGTGGCACTTCAAGGACACCCAAAGGCATATTTCTTGTGGAGTCTGTTGCAAATTGGGAGCAATGTAACGGCAAAGTAAGGCAATTCATAAGCCTTTCTGAGCTGCAGTAGAGTAAGAAAATGTGGTGACAGTGAATCTTATAACAAAATGAACTTCATGTGCTGAGTTGCCTATGATGACCGGCGTCTACTCAGTCTCATTTACCCCATTCTGTTATAAGACATTACAATATCTGAACCATGTAGAAAATGTACATTGGTATTGCTTGATATACATTGGTATTCACTTGAAAATACACACCTGTACTAACTACAATAAAAATGTATGTGGCACCACATAAAGGGAAGCATGACTCACTCCTCTCCTTGCAGCAGTAACTGCTTCAAAGTCACGCTCTCCTTGGGCAATTGTGGGGTTCTCATCAACTTTACCAGTAATATTAAAGGCACTTGCATATATATAGGCTGACAAACACTGCACTGAACAGATGTTTTCTTTTTTTTTTTTTTTTCCTGAAGTATTTTTTCCATATATCTTGAGCTCCAGCTGCCTGCTAGGCAATATGTTCCACCTTGCAGTGGAAGATTTCCTTCTCTGATCCTTCTCTTTGGAACATCAAGCGTTCATGGTTTGAGTTGTCTGCCCAGGTCAGCAACAAAGAACCATGCAGCTGATCGGTCACTCCTCTCATCACCCCCCAATCCTTTAGGGATGGGGAGGGAAAAAAAAATCAACTAAAAAGGCTCAAGAATTGAGATTAGGACAGGGAGGTTTCATTCACCGCTTATGTTCATGTGCTAGAACCAGAATAGGCGTGGGAAGAAAACATAAATTTAATTTACCACCACCAGTAATCAGCTAGATCAGAGTAGGATAGTGAGAGAAAAGAAATATTAAATAAATATTAAATATATATTAAATAAATATTAAATAGATTTCCCCTCTCCAGCCTCTCCCTTCTTCTGAGTTACCTCCTCCCCCTCCTATCAGCATGGTGGGGGCAAGGGATGGGGGGCTGCAGTCAGTCTGGCCATTAGTCGTTTTCCACGGTAGTCCTTCCTCCTCCAGCAGAGAACTCCTCGCAGTCTTCCCTCATCCCATCTGATGTCCATCTCACAGGAGGCAATCCTCTCCCTCCATGTGAGTCCTTCCCAGCAGCATGGCACCAGTCTCAGAGATGCATGTTTCTTCGGGTGTGTCCTCCGCTCCTGCATGGTCTCTTTCCACCCTGGCACCACGTCCTCCATGTGCTGCTGCATCTTGGATGTTTCGCTGCTGTCGATCTCCTCAGTTCACAGGCTCTTATCCTGCTTCCATCTCAGCACGGGAATCAGAGAAAATCTCTACTCCGTGCCCTTCTTCCTTCCCTCTTTGTCCTTATCAACTGCATGGTTTGCTTTCCTCTCACCTCCCTGTCCTCCAAACAAACAATTCTCAACAGAAAAAACAGGACACAAGGAGAGGAAAAGGGAAGCTGACTCAACATGTTTCCCCTATTAAATACATTGATCGAAGAGAAGATGATTGGCCTGGCCTTGGCCAGAGGTGGGTCTGACTTTTACCTAGGACTTTTTACCTGGAGTTTCACAAGGAACCATCCCCCACAACCCTCTCCCTGTAAGAAAAAAAAACACAACTGCCAGACCTAGAACTTCCTGTTTTTGTTATTCTGAGAAGAATTAGTTAGCTATTAGAAGCTTTTAAGCAAGGTACTAAATAGAACTGAAGGCATTTTTTCAAAAGGATGCTGATAAAAAGTAAGCGCATTAATGTTTCTTGTTTCTTAGGTTTTTGCCTCTTGTTATATTAGTGTTGTGACTCATTTCCTACATTGAATAAACCAAATAGAAGACATGATGATTTTCTTATGAAAAGAAACACTTTGCCAACTTCAGCCTTTATAAATTTTACTTTAATTTGAATCGTATTTACATGATTCATGACAAGTACAAACACCTTCACACAGTGCAAGATCAAAGTTTCCACTGAACATAAGAGAGATTCTGTTTGCGTAGGACGAAACCAAAAAGCAGGATGTTTCCATAGCTCCAGAACCATTAGAACTCACTCCTATTTTGCCGGTGTTTACAATTATACACCTTTGACACTTGCACGGAATAACTCAGTCATCTTTTAAAATCTCATACTTTTTTTTACTATCAGTTAGAGATTATTGAGTCATTTTTTTAAAGTAATTTTTAAAAATTTTAATTAGAAATTTTAGGTAATTAGGTCTCACAGAGAACTAAGGAAGCCTTTAAATTCAGTAGGTTATTCTCTATGACTTCACTGACGGACATTCTCACACGCTGTGGTTTATAAGAAAGGGGAACAAAGTGCTACAGTTCTCAGATGTGTTCATCAAACAGAGGAAAGAAATAAAAACTTTTTGATTACCATTGTGAGCAAAACGATCTGCGCAGGACTTGTGCATAGCATATCTTGCAGTTATTAATGAAACAAAGCCTATGGCATTAGTCTATCTCTTAAAATGGTAAAGATGATCACTGTTCTAAGGACAGTAGCGAAAGTTCATTTTCCTTCAGCTTTTTCTTTTCTCTATTATGCTCTGCAAAATGGCTTAGGCCCCTATTCTTCACAGGGGAACTATTTGTTGTATATGTCAAAATACATAAGCTTGTTTTGGTTAGGAAAGAAAGGAGGGAAGTTCCACATGACAATGGAAAATATGCCACATTTGAAATCAGTCTCAATGCAATTTGGAAAAAAAGGCCATCACCACCTCAAGCAAAGCACAATACATATCTGAAACTAATTTTAAAAAGATGTCAGAGAAGTGACCAAATATAAATTTTCTTGGAAGGAAAACCGATGCTGAGACATAAAGACCCTTCTTTAAAGAGGAACATTTTTTAAATTTAGTTGTCATGGTTTTCATCTTTTCCTTCCCTTACTTTAGTGCAGAACATTCTTTCAAGAGATAATGGGAAGGCAAAGATCAGCTCCATGGTCTCATATGAGCCAGCCCTTGACCCTACAGGCATCCCAGCCTGGATGCCTTTATTGTTCTTGTCCCAGGGCTGGCCACAGAAGCCAGTGCAGCACAGGCTAATGTTTATCCCTAATGCTTATCCTCATGAAGGGAGCTCATGCCATGTGTGCCACTCTCTAGTGACCCTTGGCTGAAGCATCCTTTATTGGATGAGAGGGGACTTCCTTGCCTGGCAGGCTGCTGTGAAAAGGACCTTTGTGAAGAGCCATGTGATTGGAGAGTCCAGCACTGCCTTAGGGATTTGCACCACTAACAAACACAGACAGTTCCTCAGATAGCCTTTCAAATTATTTTCCTCCTCCAAATAGTATTGCCTCTGTCCTACCTTCCTGTCTTCTTCCCCTTCAACCCCCAGCACTCTCCATAAAGGCACTAATCTTGCCGAAATAGTGATGCCTTCTGTTTATACCTCTATCTAGCTGGATTAAGACGGATCACCCTACACGAGCAGAAGAGTCAGGCTGGGAAGTCTTTCTATCTCTTCAAATGAAATGAGAGGGTAGATCCCTGTAGCACCTCCAAGGGTAGCAGCTGAGAGAAGAGGAACCTTATCTTTCCAGAAGATTGCTAAGGCCATGTGCACTACAGAGATGTCATGCCAGGATATCTTGAGCACTAGAGCTTTTGCTTACTCATCTCTAAAGGAAGAAAACCAGCAGCCATCTCCTTCATGAGACAGTCATCACGTGGAATGTTACCAGACATTCACAGTAAAGCTAGCCATATAAACAGGCAATGTAGGTGCGTTCTTTGAAATTAGTTGTGAGGCAGTTGAACAGAAGACAAATACAGAGACGGGGCTGGACCCTCAGTCTGCCCAATGCATGTGGCGTTTTCTCTTTGCTGGAAACACAACCCCCCATGTTCAAGGCTGTTCTCTGGGCCTGGAACAGCAGCTTTTAAGTACTAATCTGAAAGTGGAAGAAGCTCACTTGGTGATCAACTGGTGGGTGGCACAAACTTGCACCAGCATCAGAACACTACAGAGCAGAAGTCACAGAATTCACGGGAGGAGAGAAGGTGAATCATGGCTTAGTTCCACCCTGGAGCTCCAAGGTTTAACAGAAGGGTAATGAGGGCCTCAGGCTTCCCCTCTTCAGTCAGTAGGTGATGGCATCAGTCAGTGTAGGTAGCTTGTGTTGAGTAACAGGGGATATATGAGTTGTGAATATTCTTTTCTGGAAAAAAAGAAGACTTGAAGAGGGATCAATACCTCCAGAAATGACCTCCCTCCTGACTGCAGCTAGTACCGTTTTTCTGCATACTCTAATCTGCGTATATACTGTCTGGACAGCAGTGCCATGTGGATCATTCTAACACTTCTAGGTGGCAGACAAGTTAGAAGGAGGGACAGAGCACTGCATGGGCAAACACCAGGACAGCTTCTCCATGAGCAGCACAGAGGAGAAAAGAAGACGGAAAATGTTGAGGAGCCACTTGGTTTCATGGAAAGCATGTGTCAAAGCCATTGGACTTCTGATCTGGAGCTATGCGCAAAGCGTGCATGCTGAGCCCATTTAAATACATGACATTTTTACTATTGCCCTCAGTATCTTTCGTATTGTTTTACAATTAGTTCTTGTTTTCCTGTCCTGTAAGCTGCTTAGGGCATCATCATGGCTCCTCCTATTTATACAATGTTTGGCACATGGACTTTGAGACATTGCCAAATATGGAAAGAAAAAAAAAAAACATAAGACAGCAAACTATTATAAAGTAAGCTCTAACCTAGAAGTCTATTGTTCTAGGCTATATAACTTTGGGTATTCAGCTCTGGAAAAGTAAAAGCAGAGAAACTAGTGGAAAAACAATCAACAGAGAAAGAAAATGTAATAACATATACAGATGCCCAAGGAAATGGAAATATAAGCAGGCAAGGGCAGCCACATTATTGAGGCCAACCTTGAATCAGTAAGGTAAAACAATGTATGCAGGTGTCTTATAAAGGGAACCCAAGGAATTACTATGCCTTAGAATAAACAAGTGGTGTTCCTCAGGGGTCTGGTCCAGTGTTGTTCAACATCTTTGTCAGCGACATGGATGACAGCATTGAGTGCACCCTCAGCAAGTTTGCTGACGACACCAAGCTGTGTGGTGCCGTGGGCTCACTTGGGGGAAGAGATGCCATCCAGAGGGACCTTGATAGGCTTGAGAAATGGGCCAGTGCAAACTGCATGAGCTTCAAGAAGTCTAAGTGCAAGGTCCTTCACCTGGGTCAGGGTAGTCCTAGGCACAAATACAATCTGGGCACAGAGTGGGTTGAGAATAGCCCTGACAAGAAGGATTTGGGGGTGTTGTTAGACGAGAAGCTCAACATGAGCCGGCAGTGAGCTCATGCAGCCCAGAAGGCCAACTGCATCCTGGGATGTGTCAGAAGAAGCGTAGTCAGCAGTTCAAGAGAGGTGATTCTCCCCCTTTACTCTGCTCTTGTGAGACCCCACCTCGAATACTGCGTCCAGTTCTGGTGTCCGCACCATAAGATGGACATAGAACTGTTAGAGCATGTTCAGAGGAGGCCACAGAGATGATCCAGGTGCTGGAGCACCTTTGCTACGAGGACAGGCTGCAGGAGCTGGGATTGTTCAGGCTTGAGAAGAGAAGACTTCGGGGGGACCTAACAGCTGCCTTCCAATACCTGAAGGGATCCTACAGGAAGGCTGGGGAGGGACTTTTTACAAAAGCCTTGACTGATAGTCAAGGGGAAATGGGTTTAAGTTGCAGGAGAATAGGTTTAGATTAGATTTTAGGAAGAAATTCTTCAGTACGAGGGTGGCAAGACTTTGGAATGAATTGCCCAGAGATGTTGTGGCTACCCCCTCCCTGGAGGTGTTCAAGGCCAAGTTGGACAGAGCCTTGAGTAGCCTGATCTAGTAGAGAGGCGTCCCTGCCCGTGACAAGGAGGTTGGATTAGATGATCTCTAAGGTCTCTTCCAATCTAGGCCATTTTATGATTCTGTGAAAACAAAATAAACAGTCCTACAACTCTGTTCCTTTGGATGCTGCCACGGAGCAGGTTATTCTAGAGTTCAAGGAAAAATACCTGTCCTTCAGAGGACTTGGAATCTTCAGGTAGGTTATGGGAACTAGATGACATACAGACCTTCACTTCTTGGAGTAGAGTCACATCTGAAATTTGCATAAAATTGCACAGATGACATCAGGACCAACCCATGTATTTTCCTATGTTGTTACTAGGCTCCTTCTTCAATAATATCATTCCACCGTCACCTGCCCTCACATAGTGCTAATAAGACAGTATCTTGTAGCACAAAAATAGGCTTTCACATATTTTTACTTGATAGATTTTATTGAACTGTTTGAATTTTACTGAACTATTTGAATTTCTGTCATGGTGAAGCATCTTTTATGTAGTTGAATATTCACTGTAGAGAAGAGTCTAATTTAGTCCTCCCAACTCCTCCTAAATTCCTACCACTCAGGTAATTTTGTTTGCCTTCTTGGTTCCACTCTGGTCACATCCATATTATGTTCTGTAGATCTAATCTGTGCACAGTCAGTAACTTTCTCTTTTCACTGCTCTTGCAAGAAAAACACATGAGGAAACCTGAAATGGTGATGTCAGTAACTTCACATGAGAGACCAAAAGATTAAATAATACTGCTTGCTTGGGGGAAAAAAAAATAAAAAAGAAAAGAAAAGGTCCCAAGTAGGGTCCAAATAGGCCATTGATATCAAAGGATGAAGATGTTATTCAATATTTCTTTCCCTAAAATTTAGACCTTTGAGCTAAAGAAAGAGAACACCCTAAAAAAATAAGCTAAGACAAAAAAAAAAAAAACCAGAAAAAAAAACCACCTTGAAACTCAGCATCCACAGGCAGCTGTACATGAACATTTTATACATAGTTGATTTGGTCTGGAATATGTTACTACCCTTTCTGCAGTAGTGAACTCATCACTTAGACTTAGCAGCAACTGCTATTGCTCTGACCAATGAACAGCACAGAGATTACAGAGTGAATCTAAGCATTTGACTAGGAGACTAGAGAAAAATGACATGCTCCAGAAAAGGCTTTTCCTGGACCAGGAAAGGATAGTTATGGCAAACAGATGTCAGGAATCAAATCCAAAACACAGTGTGTGACCTATCTCAGATAGAGTCTCCTTCTCGCGTTTCTTTTTGGCAAAGCTTGAGTATCCCTGATGCCAACAGAATGTTCCTGAGCTGCGGATCTTGTCAGTAGGCTCCAAGCTGCAGTTCTCCCCCTATCAGGGAGTGGAGGACTTAATGAACAACATAGTCCAGCAGTAAATATTGACTTGAGAGAAACCAAAGTAAAAAGTAACAGAAAACCAAAACAAGACTATTATTCCAAAGTCAAGGGAACCCATTTCTGCCTTCCAGCTATGTGAGAGACTTGGTTTCACATTGGCCAGACAAGGCAATTGTCTCAAGGCTCTTAAAATCCACAGATGGGAAAGAAAATGAACTTTGAATAGGGTTGTGCCCTGATGTTAATCTCCCTAAATCAAAGGGTGGGAACAAGATTCTATTTCTTTGTTTGACAACAGTGTGACAACAACCCAATTGAAAAATGGAAAGACTCAGAGCCCCACAGAGATTTGCTAACAGAGGTATGGGTCAGAAAAGCAGGTTCCAAAACTACCAACACCGCAGCTGTATATGAAGGACCCAGTCCTGTGCTTATGAGAAGACTTTGGTTCCTGAACACCTGTTTTCTAGAAAGGAATCATCGTCCCTTAATGGTCCGCTAAAAATGAAAAATAAAAGCAGAGAAAGAAAACAGAAGGAAGGGAAAGAAAGCAATGAAATGGCAAAATGTCAGACCGTAAGCCATTCTGTGTGGCCCATCTTCCCTTGTGTGAGTCGGGAAAACATCACACAGAAAAAATGTCATTGATATTAATAGTCATGAGGAGAGTAACACAAAACATTCACAGTTAAGGCTTTTGAAATTTATGATTTTTGTGTGTGCCAGAAACTACACTGCCCCTTTCGATCTGCCATCTCTGCTCCTTGTGCGATCATCCCTCAACCTGTTTCAGCAGAAGCAAACTGGGTTGCCTTGAACAGCCTGAGAAGACCTTTGTGAGTCTACACCATTTTGAATGAAATGGCTTCAGGCACGACTGCATGAACAGCTATTCCAGCAGCCCAGAAAGGACCACAGCCTTTAAGGAGGAGGAGAAGTGATAATAAGCAGCTTGAGATGGAAATCTCTTCAGCATGGATGTGTATTGACTCACAGCACATGTGACTGCAACCAGAACCAGCAACTTTTTCCTTTCCTATCCCTTATTCCTGCATAGCTATTTTGCTATTCTTTTCGGCTGTTCCTACCTGAATGCTTGTCTGCCTCAGACATATAGCAGGAATGTGAAGAAATTTTCTTTTTGCTTTGCTCTGAAAGCAGCATTCAAAATATATCAAATTTTGTCTGTCTGTGGTATTTACAGCTTTCTGTCACCTCTAGTCAGAGACCCCTCCTAGCCTAGACTGTTGTGGCTGAAGTTGCAGTCTTTTCTCTCCGACTTATTTTTGGTTTTGTCCAGTGTTTGTCTTATGTCACGTGTATTTGCAGCCACCGAAACAGGAAGTAAACCCTATCCCTCCTTGAATGCTACTGTACTAGAGCACCTGCCCTGAAAACGGATGTGTTCCTGGCTGCCATGGAGGGCTGTACCAGGTATAACCCCCAGAGTCTGGGTGTGGGTTATTCGAGGATATACGCAATCGGGGCTCAAAGTCCTCCTCGAGGCTGAGGAAATGAGTGCCCCAAGACCCACACATCTTCTGCTGCAGCAAACTGTGGTCAATCCATGATTTCTTGGGGAGGGCTACTTAAGGTGCTCATTTCTTTGGCGTTCTCCCACTTCTTTATTCTGAGCCTGTGGAGGAGGCTTGGGTTAGGCATGGGGTGGTTCCTGTTTATCTTAGATGACCCTTTGTGACTTCTGTCTGGTTCATGTCCTTCCAAGAGTAGGGTGGTGGTTGAAAATGGAGTGGTCCTAGTCATTCTCAGAGACATGGACTCTAAGGTCCTTCTACATCCTCCTTTAGTCACCATAAATTGCTATAAGATTTTCTGTGCTGGAGTCTGTTTCTGATTGTGTCTTTTTATACTGCAAGAACAATGTGTTGTAATAATAATAATGCATTAGTACAACATGCCACTTGGAGTGTGAAAACTATAGTACAAAATCCTAACACCTGCATTCTTCTTCTGTGCTAGCAAAATAAAACCCACAAAAAGTGGGTACATGTGTACCTGAAGCAAAATCATCCCTCAGGCCGAGAGATGCCTATTGGAAATGGCTGCACAGTGTGTGCCAGGTCCTGAGTGAGCTTGGTGAACTGCCTTTCCCACATACCTCCCTCTGGCAACAAAAGAGTTGGATGCCAGGATTTTTGCTAGCTTGGCATTACACAAAAGGCTCGTGGGGTGGGTACAATGGAATTTAGGCTGGGCAGGGAGGCAGGACACAGCAGCATGAGTCTCCAGCAAACAATAGCAACAGCAGGATCAAAACAGCAGGCAGAAAGTATATGCACAATTACCAAAACAAAATATCTGGAGCTACAAGGATATTACCTCCTCAGCTCTATCCCCAAGCAGGATCCCACTGTTGTTAACATAATCACTACTGAATCTGGCATGTATTTCACATGTTGTAATGCATATTATCCAAAAAAGAAGGTGAAAAGCAGAGGGATTAACCTAAGGCAATAGATTCCAGTCAATGCCTCCAGGTTAACAGGGCATTAAAACCAATCAATGTCCAGACTTCATCACGTAACAGAGGAACAAGCATTAATGCACAGAGGCAAAAGGACAGGAATTCACGACAGTTGACAGCAAGAGAATCTGGTACAAAAGAAAGAAGGAAATTATGTACAATCATATTTGAATCGTAAGTGATTAAATGAGAAACATTGGAGAAAAATGTCCTCTAACTTGTATGGAAACCTGCCAACTTAATCCTCTCCTATAGAGGGGAGGAAGAGGGGATAAAAATGGTTTCTGCTTTGTCTTGGTTGAATAGAACATAAATATATGAGCTAGTTGGAAAACAGTTAAATTGTTTTTGGAAATTTTCGTGAAGAAAAAAAATATGTATTGAAAAGAGTTCAATTAAAAATATAAGCCTCTTCATTTCTCAGTGTTCATAAGAAAATCATTTCTAATTTTAAAAGGTCTGAATTGCACCTGCCCTGTTTGAAGTCTGATTTTTGCCCCACCTTTTTCATATTGGCATTGAGGAAGAGGGAGTATTGAGGAAGAGGGAGAGAGAAGTGGCAAGTCAAAATGGGACATATATTTTTGCAAAACTGAATAGTTTTGCTGGAAAAGAATTGAAAATAGAGGGCATACTGTGGTGGAGGGGAAAGTCCTGCCCTGCAACGTTAACCGCATCTCTAGCAGTGAATTAGGAGCATCATCACATGGTTATTAGAATTTGTTTTAAACCATTTTACCAATCCTAGCACATCCAGGCAGAAACACGGAGAACTGACTGCACGCTTCATGACTTAGAGTGTGTTTGCGTTTAACATTACAACAAAAGAAAACAAGAAAAATATCAAGAAAATTTGTCTCACTTTTGTAACCATTCGAGATATTTTGTTGAAATCCTTTCTTCAACATGATTCTTTGGGTCAGGGTTCTGTGTTGAAGACAGAAATAAAAGGTTTAATGGAGTTGATGATTTTCCGTATTTGGCATAGCTTTTAGAGTTTGACTTCTCCTTGCTCCCTTCTCAGAACATTTTCTTGAATGTGACACATATGCTCCTCAAGTTAGAAAACAGTTAAAAACCCAACCTGAATAAACGGAGCCTGTCTACACTCTGCAGATGACCAATAATTATTCCACAAGTATTACGTGGATGCTTGAATAGGGAATTGAATGATACTTAATTTTTGGGAGGCCTCGTAAATAAAAAGGCCTTCAGTGTGTATGAAAAATAACACAATCAGCTACTTAAAAACATTTCCCACTTCTCACAGTAGAGCAGTTCAGGTCTGCCAGCATGGTACTTCACAGTTTAACAAGTGATAGACATAGAATAGCTTTCAGTCAACTCACAGAAGAAAATTGTCAAGACCAGGACAGAACATGCTATGCATTTCAGAAACAGCTATAGGTTTGATTTTGGTTTTAGGTAGCTGGAGAGATTTTTAAACCCACTCCTGTCACTATTAAGCAAGAATCTTTGGATGGATATGGAAAACGAGATTTACAATCCTTTTGCAAATTTATGGTTCCTACACATTAATCTCTCATTATAACTGAAGTGACCAGGGCCCTTAAGCAAAACAGTCATGAACTTTCCACGACTTCACCTGGCTTGCAAAGAGATAATATGCCTGTATATCACAGTATCACAATATGCTAGGGATTGGGGAAGGGACCTCAAAGGATCATCTAGTCCAATCCCCCTGTCAAAGCAGGAACACCTAGATGATGTTACACAGGAAGGCGTCCAGGCGGGTTTTGAATGTCTCCAGAGAAGGAGACTCCACAACCTCCCTATAAACCAATGCAGAAACTCCTGACATGATACTGAATATCAGCTTTTTATTACAGAAGAGCAAACAAGTGTCAGTGCATTGGCGTTAATACACTTATATTTGAACATTTAGCCCTAATGTGAAACTATCTCTCAGCAGGATCTGGTACAAAAGCGAACATAACAGATTTAACAGCAGCTTTGTGCACTGCTCAGTTGCTGAGACATGCCAGCCTGACACAAATACTCTTTTCTATAAGTTTAGCAGGCACAATAGTAGAGTAGCAGTTGCTGGTAAAAAATAATAAGCAACTCATTAATGCCTGCCTGGTGTTTCCTAAAATGGCCTGCAAGTCTTATCTTGTCATATGTCTTTTCAAGTGCTTTAGAGACTAATGGCAAATAAAAGGTTGAGAAAACAGAAATAAGTAGCCAAAGTAGCCAGGAATCCAAGTCTATCTTGTGAGAGTTTTGTTTGTTTGCTTTTGATATAGAACATTAAAAATAAAATAAAATAAAATTTATTAACATGTTCTGCGATACTCCAGATGTCAGCAATTAATTCTCTAAAATCTGCTGAAACACTAAAAACTCTTTCTGATTAAGCATTGGGGTCAGCACTAAACTTGCTCTTACAGTCTCAAACAGCAAGTGAAAAAAGCTCTTACTCGGATCTAATCTGCCATGTGACTCATCTAATCTTGACATTTTCCCAGCAGCTGGAAGGAAAAGCAAAGCAAAGGCTCATTCTTCAAGAGAGAAACTCAGCACATCGTTTTGCACAGGCAGATGAACGGTTCTTTCTAATGATTTTTGTGCTCGAGGTTTACAAGCACAAGCCCGGGGCGAGGGGTGTGTGGGAGTGGGGGAGAAGAAGCTGCTCCCGGTTACAGCATAGAGGGTAAGCAGAGGCTCGACCACTTCGCCTCTCAGCTGGAGCCAGGCTGATTGCTGAAACCATAAGAGTAGCAGTGCTGGCAGCAGGCGGTTCTTCAGCCTCCAGGCCACCATAAAACAGGAGCTCCTTTTTTCCAACAGAAGAAAAGGCCAGTGTGTCTCAAGCAAGCGCTTTACCACATGGTCCTTTTAGTGGAGAGAGAAAGCCTAATGCTGTACCTCAGGAAAGGGAGGGCAGGGAGGGGAAGAAGAAAACGACTCTTTTCCAGTGCTTGTGTGTAGCCTTCTTATTTATAGGGAAGAAAGTACAGGCAACACAAACAGGTCAGACAAATATTTGTAATTGTTATATAGTTGCTTTTCTGTGTTCTTTGTCACCACTTTTCCACAGAGCTGTGACACCAAAACAGTTTAAGGACCACAGTATTATGATGCTACCTTTTCTATCCCTGGAGATTTTAATAAGAATATGAAAAATTAATGTGAAAAAGATACCTTCAGAACAACAGTGGGCTGTGCATCTCCACCATGCAATGCCCTGGAAACCCCAGCTTCAACCACAGCCTCCGAACTTTACTGTAACCAGCTCACTAAGATGCTGCTAATGATAAACACTATCGTTGTTTTACTTGCGCAGAAAGTGAATCAGGAAAACTGAGATAGTCAGTCTAAAGACAGAAACTAACGCTACCATGATCTCTCAAGATTCATTTGTGAGAATGTTGTGCCTCTTACTCAGGGAGATCAACGTTTGCTGAAAGCCTTACTGAAAATGTGCAGATACATCAAGATACGTAAACAGAATGGCGTATTATTATGAGCTGCCATCCTACAATAACTACAACTTTTAGTTACACAGTTGGATTTGGGTGACCATGAAGTTCACAATTAATGTGGTTTACTCCATTTATTTTTCTTTTTTTGATGTGTTTCCAGTGTAACTCATGGACTTTGAAAGAAAAAGAGGATGCAAGATCTGTGCTTATCAGCAACTACGTGTTTCAGAAAAACTCTGAAGAGCCAGAATCCTTTTCTTCTAGTTTCAAACTTCTAATTTCAAAATTATTTATTCTTTAAAACCTTGACTTCTCCATCTACAACACACTCTGATTCTAACAGAAGTGTTGTAATATTGCTATGAATCTCAGACATATTTCCTCTGACATAACAGGAAATAATATCATAGCAGCAAACCACTTGAGTATTAAGTATCTACCAGTGATTTCTGCCTCCCCTCATCCCTCAATCTTGCAAATTCTGCACATGAAATCTGTAGTATTTTGTCACTGATTTCATAAAAGTACTTTTCATTTTCTTTCTTTTTTTTTTTTTTTTATGTCTAGACCAACATCTATCTACATGCTCACAAGTGGACTTAACCAACTTTAAACATGCAATCTGGGACCTGTACATGCCACTGCTTGAAGTAAAGGTTTAGCTCCATTACCTTAAGGAAGGAGAAGACTTGTGCCTTAATAAATGGTCATGTCTCCAAAAGCTAAGTAAGTGACCATAAAGTGAGTTAGGCACATCTGAGCTTGAGATTTGTCTCCATATATTGTGTTTTTGCATCTCATGATGGGAGAGAGCTGATGTCAGACAGAGAAGTCAGCTACCAACACCTTTTCCATTACATGGTAAGCTGATGAGACTTGTTGGAAGCATAGACCCTGGCTGCCCTCAGATAACAACAGTCACAGCACCAAATTGACACATCTCCTAATTAGGCAGCATGGGCATAAGGAATTTGTGTCAGAACACACTCCCATCAGCAGCACAGCTGTAGCCAGTACAACTGGTGGGAATGCACAGAGTAGTCCAGCAACTGAGGAACTACCTTTCCCACTGTTCATTTTAATTACTAACAGCATTTACCTCCTTTTTAGCAGTTTAATCTTTATATCCCAAGGTGCTTTAAAAAAAATCAGTTTTCCTATCTGTAATGAAGGTGTGGTGAGGGGAAGTGACTTCTTAAAGCTCACCCACAGAGTTTATAGTAGAACTGGGAACCTGATTTGGGTCTCCCAAATAAATTGAGTGCTTTCACTGCTAGTCCAAACTTGTACTGTATTTAACCAGCACAATCACATGTGGTCTGGCTGTCTGCTGCAGACACAGCTTAAAATACACACCAAAAGAAGTGATAGGGTTTTGAAATGGAGTTTGCAAAATACTTATCTGGAAGAAATATTTTGAAAATCAGATTTTCCTTTGCACTCTTCAAAGAACTGTATTCAGTAATTTTGCAGTGGAGCCAGACAGGGATTCAGGTTGAAGTAGCCAAAACAGAGATATTTGGAGAACAATGTTTTCATCAGCATTTTGTACAGGTTTTGTTAGATGTTATCTCCCCTGTGCTGGTTGATTTCTTGCTCTAAACCCTCCTACACATCTCTCAATTTCTTCATTCTCCCCTCTCCAGCAAAGACTCTAAAATAAAATTACTGCTATTGTGCTCGCATGTAATGTTCCTTCTTCCTTCTTTCTGTTCTATCCATTTAAAATCATGATCTATTCAAGACAAAGGCTGTTTTTCTGTTTGTAAATTATGTGACATATGATACCCAAGCAGAAGATGAGCCTTCAGGCACTAACAGATGAACTTTGGCATGTCTTGATGAAGTGACTGATTTATCTACCTCACATTTCTGCCAGAGGTCACTGTCATCCTGGAGCAAAATGAGATGTGTGCTTGCTCTTCAGCCATCTCACTTCACTGCTCAGGGTATTAATATGAGCAGTTTGCAACTGTCTATACAAGTTTCTGTGCCAGGCTGTGAACTGCAGCAGTTGAGGAAAAGCAATCAAACTGATCATCCATCCTTGTCTTGCAAATTATTTCCCTCAACTGCAGATCTCCATCTCTCCAAATAAAAATATTATTTCAGTATCAGCATGTTTAGCACTTCAGAAGAAGAATTTACACAGCATAATTTGTACAGTTCCTTAGTAAACAGTTTCCATCTTTCTGTTAGATCAGTTTGAAGGGAGGTGCTGTAGGAGCATTATAAATTTCCCTATGGCTAAAAAAAGTGTTCGTGTTGTAACCCTAGTTCTGCCATCTCAAAGAGCAGAATAATTTAATAAGTCACAAACCTTTAGAGGAATTTGTTTAGTGGCCTGAAGCACAATCAGTAAAGTCAACTGCCGTTAAGTTTGAGAGCTGCATTTCTAATTGCCCTTATGATATGAACACCTCTTACTCCAAAATACAGCAAATGAAACGCTCATTGTACTGAATAAGTATTTATATTCTCATAGAGTTTAACAGTTAAATAATTCACACCAGATCAGAAATAGGACTTGGGACACTTTTTGTGACTTCTTGATCTCCCTTCACTGGCTGTCACAAGCATGGCCACAGCCCCGGTGCCCAGTGTCCTCCCACTGAGACCAGGGAGGCTGGACATGCTTCTGACCAGGAGGCAGGCAAGAGAAAGGAAACTCTGCATTTCAGGTAGTTTCCTAGGTTTCTATCTCTGCATCCTCCACATTAAATAACCCAGTCCAAGAAAATGAGGTGTTATGGGCCATGGGGGCAAAACCTCCAAGGAGGGCACAAGCAGGAGGGAAGGGTCATGCCCACGCGTCCCTCAGCAAGGGCCGTAGCATTACTTCAAGCTAGGGCATGGAGAGAAATACAGAGGGGAGTCTGGACCACCAGAAGCTCTTGCTTTCTCCTCACAGAAGCCCATTGTGAAAAAGTAAAGTGAGGGACAGAAAAAAAAAGATGGATAGGGGCCCAAGCAGCCCATAAGGATGATGACATCCTCATTTCTTGTTTTCTTCATTCCCAAAGGTGCGTTAGCCAGACAGAGCTGCCCTGCTCACGAGATAAAAGGAAATTGGTAAGGAAGCCCTGTGGCAGCATGTCTTGACCCACTTTTACCTGATAGAGGTTAGAGTCAAGGTGATTCTTTTTGATCCCAAAGGTGAAATGAAGACACAAACAGTGTCAGATGTCACAAAAGCAAAACCCTTTATTGACTAAGAGCCACTGGAGAGCAATAGGAAAGAAAGATAAGGAAATGGAAAAGAGAAGCAGTAAAAAATTCAAGACAGCAAGAAGTATAGCTACCACCACAGATCCAGCGACGTCTCACAGGTCCACCTGTTTCGATTTGGTGGGGAAGATCTTCCAAGTATAGCTGTTCACAGTGGCATTATATAATGTTCCAAGAGCTGCTTTGCCTGCCCTCCTCCTGTTTAGTGCATGTATATGAGGGTCATCAGGAGCAATCTTCAGCCCCCCAGCATTGCCTCTGTCAGTGGAGTATGCATAGGTGTCTGGAGGGCCCATTTTTGCAGACGTAGTAAGACTTGACAGCTTGCACACCTTTGGGCTTGCACACCATTGGGCTTTTGTGTTTGCAGGATAGCTGCCTTATCAGCGGTCGAGTCAGGCCCAGAAATTGTTGTTTAGGACTTCGAGCCCTGTGGCTTATCTGGGTTGGGCCTTTAAGTTGTTGTTCAGGACTTATCAATGGTCCAAGCTTGCAAACAGCGCCTTGAAGTTTCTTCACGGGAAATTTCAGCAAGGTTGAGACAAACATTTAAAACAGTCTTTTACACAGCAATTAGCAAAGAAAAGGAGCTAGGAAAAAAAAATCAAACTGCTTCTGATATTCAAATCCTCTTCTTTTTACAGTACTGGTTTCTATCCTTGCTACCGGGTTTACCAAGAATTATCCTCCCCTTCCTACCTGTCCCGCCACACACCGCTTACCTCGCCAGCTTCTAGTCAGCTACAAGTACGACTCAACCTCAAAACAGGCCACTTTGATCCACCAGCAGTATTTGCTGAATGCACTGCTGAATTTACCCCTCAGTTCAAGTCTACACAGACCTCCAGGTTTACGTCTGGTGCAGTCTTCTCTCTTGAAGCGAGAAGTGGCTCTTGAGTTTCCCTGAGTATCAGTGGTAAGGTCCAGCCTGAGGACTACAGGCTGAACGGCCCTGAATTTTGCTACCTGAAAGGACTGATACAGAAAATCAGTCTTAATTACTTTTTTATTTCTAGTTTTGTTCTAGTTCAGGTTATCTCTTTACAAATTGTCCCCTCTGTAAATGTGTAAGGACATAGATCAGTATACATGTTTCCAACATGATCTTAGAACACATTTTTTATCACTGAAAATATGGAAAGGTAGACTTATCTATTTCATATTTTTAATTTGTTTTGCGAAGAGAGGATTCATTTAATCAACCTAGAACTTTCTGCTTGCCTAATCTTTTTCTCTCTCAACATTTCCCAATCCACATTCTTCTGAAAGTAGAAAGGGCCCTAAGCAATGATATGTTCGGAGTTTACCTGGCAAGGAAGAAACTCTTGGGCTGAAATGTGTGTCCACAGATAAGGTGGGAGATGAACAGTTTCATGTGTTATGAAATTTACAATTTTTA
The DNA here is from genome assembly GCA_020746105.1 of Trogon surrucura. Classification (NCBI taxonomy): domain Eukaryota; kingdom Metazoa; phylum Chordata; class Aves; order Trogoniformes; family Trogonidae; genus Trogon; species Trogon surrucura. Next base: position 106,019,011 of record CM036617.1, on the reverse strand, counting down.
TTACAGGACAGCTAGACTGTATTATTTCAAGCATTGGCTGAACACTATTTACTGATTGGTCTTAGATACAGCAAAAAATATGTCACGGTTTGGAGCTGCTTTTTATTTTCTTTGTGTCAGCGAAATCTTCCTCAATAAATAGTCTTGGGAAACGGGAGAGGTGTCAGTGAAATCTTCCTCAGTAAATAGTCTTGGGAAACTGGAGGAGTGCCTGAGGACTGGAGGAAAGCAAATGTCACTCCAGTCTTCAAAAAGGGCAAGAAGGAGGACCCAGGTAATTATAGACTGGTCAGCCTCACCTCCATCCCTGGGAAAGTGATGGAACACCTTATCCTTGGTGCCATCAATAGGCATATCAAGGATAAGAGGGTTATTAGGGGCAGTCAACATGGCTTTACCAGGGGGAAGTCATGCTTGACCAACCTCATAGCCTTTTATGAGGACATAATAAGGTGGATAGATGATGGCAGAGCGGTGGATGTGGTCTACCTTGACTTCAGTAAAGCATTTGGCACAGTCTCCCGCAATATTCTCACAGCTAAAATGAGGAAGCGTGGGCTGGACAATTGGGCAGTGAGGTGTACTGCGAACTGGCTGAAGGAAAGAAGCCAAAGAGTTGTAGTCAATGGGGTGGAGTCTAGTTGGAGGCCGGTATCCAGTGGAGTGCCTCAAGGGTCAGTACTGGGGCCAATATTATTCAACATATTCATCAACGATTTAGATGAGGCACTACAGAATACTATCAGCAAGTTTGCTGATGACACTAAACTGGGAGGAGTGGCTGACACGCCAGAAGGCTGTGCTGCCATTCAGCGAGACCTGGACAGGTTGGAGAGTTGGGTGGGGAAAAATTTAATGAAATATAACAAGGGTAATTGTAGGGTCCTATGTCTAGGCAGGAACAACCCCAGGTTCCAGTATAGGCTGAGGAACGACCTGTTAGAGAGCAGTGTAGGGGAAAGGGACCTGTCAGTCCTGGTGGACAGCAGGATGACCACGAGCCAGCACTGTGCCCTTGTGGCCAGGAAGGCAAATGGCATCCTGGGGTGTATTAGAAGGGGGATGGTTAGTAGATCGAGAGAGGTTCTCCTGCTTTGGCAGGGGGATTGGACTAGATGATCTTTTGAGGTCCCTTCCAATCCGTAGCATACTGTGATATTGTGATATTGTGATAAAAGTATGTAGAAAACCTTCTTTATTCTAATATGAAGGAGAAAGACTTGAAAAGCAGGTTATTACGAGCCCTGAAATAAAAGCAGACTTAAAATATAGAATTTTTTATTTTTTTTGTCAACAAATCAGTTTTGGTAAATTCCACCTACCCTAAAATCATTTATGAAGTGGTCACTGGTCATTATATCAGAGAAAAAAAAATTATTGATGTCTTCTTGGAGAAATTTGCAACTGAACTCCAAAGGTGATAGGCATATTTTGATCTTATGTACTATAAAGTACATCCAAGAAAAAAAATATTAATGCTTTTCATCATTTACAACTGGCGTATAGTTGAGCAAACATTTTAAAAGCTAAATGCTTGTGAAAAAGATTTGCAAAAAATCTGAAGCTTACTAAAATCTTCCAAACGCTTCACATTTCTCTGTAAAAGCCTACATAGTAATACCTCTTCTATTAGGCTTTAAGCTATCTTCCATTTATGGTTTCATCCTATCTCGGCAGACCCTTCCTGTCTTGCTTTTTGGCTCAGGATGTTCCACTCCCTTTTGTTTGAGTAGTAGGAAGTTCACAGTTCCAACAGGAAGACCCCACCTTCCCAAGACAAATCAGATGTTATTCTATGACTCATTTTTCATGGATAACCTTGATAATATGACATACGTTTAGTTTAAAAAAAAAAACAATAAAAACAAAAAACCCAACCTACCACACACATAAACAAAGCCAACCAAAAAAAAAAGGAACTCACAAGAGATTTGAGATTTAGTCGCATTTAGGGAATTCCTCTTTCCTTCCCTTGAATTTTACAAATACCTACCACATTTTGTCTTTCCTTCAGTACTTGAGTAGCTCCCATTTCTCACAGTTTAATAAAGAATGAAAAATCATTTGATCTGCTTTCTCAGTCTTTACATTCTAGGTGTGTTTGAAGGCAATTCCAGGTTTTCATTTATCTGTTAGTCAGTACAGCTTGATACCTGCGGGCTGAAAAGCAGTGGATATATGGAACTCCAGTCAGTCACCTACATATAGAGATATAGACATAGATCTTATGTTTCTAGTACAGTTGAGATGCTACAGTTAAAACACAGAAGATACAGAAGATATTTCATCCCTTCTGGAATAACACTTGGAGACCAAGAGGAATACAGTAGTGTATTTCAAGAAGATAGGCAAAGTTTATTTTCAGGCAACTAAATTAAGCCATGTCCAAATTAACACACAAATAGTGTGTATTAAAACTTTGTTTTTGCTGAGTTAAAATCTCATGCCATTTCCATGACCTGAGACTATAAACAATTACTGTTTCCCCTTCTGTTAAAGAATCCACCTAGCACCACAATTTAGCATGATACAATCAAAAGTGTTTGAGTTTTACGAAAGAAGATGGAAACTGCATAATAGTCCCATGTAATTCCGAAACCTAAATCCTGTTTTGATTTCATGTTACTAGACATTCAAGAGAAAATAATGCAGGCTTTTGAGTCTAAATTATTACAGTAAAAGTAGGAAATATTTGATAACTCTTTATAGCTTTCACTGTAATACCTGAGATGAACAAAGATCCTCAGGAATCAAATCCAGAGCAAATATCTGAGAGAAAAAAATAAAATTAAAAAAGATTTGCAAAGTAGATGTAACTTTGTGATAACTTCTGGAAGACTTACTGTCATTTTAGAGTTTTAGTCTAAGAGTGGATTATGGCCGAGACCAACTCACATCTGCTGCAGATAAATTCTATTGTACTAAAAATTTAAATGGTTTGAGATTATAAATTGTGCTCATGTATGCCAAGGAAACCTTTAACTGGGAAAGAAGTCAAAGAGGGCCACTGATTATCTCAAGAATCCTTCCTTGGCAGGAGTGGGGTTCACCCCCTCTCCCCTATGCACCACAAAAGACACGTGCCAACTTTGTAGATGGCTCAGCCACATTTCCACTTGCCTTGGCTTGTCTTCTCAGTGAGACTACTTGTCCTGCCAGGGAAATTCCAGCTTCAGCTGCTGAAGCAGGTGGCTGTCTCCCAAGAAGACATGATGCTTAGGCTTGCTGGTCTCATTTGAAACAGGGATAAGCTTTATGCCTGGACTTTCACAGGTTATGGAGCTGCCTGGTTACGCAGAGGGCCTATTTTCAGTTGTTGTTCTGATGGTGAGGACGACACTGGCCATGGTAAACTGAAGCTACAGCTCAAGGAAGGTCATGACTTACTGGCTTGGGCCACTCACTGATAAAAAGCACTTTTTCCATTCCATCTGGGGAGCTGAAGGTTTTTTTGGCATATCCTCTTTCAGTGGCCAAGATAGTGGCAAGGGAAAGACATGGGGATTTTTTGGCAGGAATCACCCAGGTGTTTTCCTCTTCTGCAGTACTCACTAAGGCAACGGGGAATGGGCAGGGCAGAGTGTGGGAGAGGGACGCAACCCCCTCTGCATGTTTTCTGCCTGGCAGGAAGGGCAGATGTGTTTGGCTGATCAAGTCATATATTTTAAAGTCTTCGTTTGTCAACACCACAGTTTCCTTGTATACACTTGCCAGGGATGAGTGAGAGAAGAAAAGGCTTGTGAAGCTTCTGTTCCCATATTTGCTCCAGATGAGGGAGTGAAATGGGAAAATGTTGAAAGAGGCAAGATGTGGCATAGCCATGAGGTCTGGAGTTCTCAGGGATGGGTATTTTCATTGGAGGGCCAAGACAGCCGAATAGCTTGGTGTTCTCTGCAATGCTTAGTGAGGAGCAGGTGCTGCTTGGCACTGGCCTGGGGAAGAGGTGTGACAGTCAGCCCAGCATCTTCAGAAGATCATGAAAATACCCAAGCCGAGGCTGGGAATGAGCAGCTCCCAGGGCAGTCTTGTTCTGAAGGTCAAATGACATTTACAAACATTGATGTCAAAACGGTGTGATCTGGACAGAGAAATGTCTGTGAGTTCCAGCTGGGTTGCGAAGCTCTGATAGCAAGGAGGATGTTCTTCAACAAGCCCCTGCTGCTGTAGCCCAATGGGCAGGACTCCAGGTTGCACGTAGCAGGACAAAAGGTCTGAGTCATATGTAGCAGGGTCTGATGTGGATGGAGCTGTGGGTTAACACAGAGAAGGAAAAATTCCAGTGCCTGGGACATTCCTCTGACCCTCCTTCCCACTCTGGCAGCAGGGAAGAGGAGTGGTGACAGTTGCCTGGAAAGTATCAGGAGACATTTCTTCTCCCTCCTGAGCAGACAATGGAAAGCAGGTGAGAAAGGCCGAAATTGGAGAGAAGAAAGAGGAGAGTGCTCCACAGGCTGTCCTCTGGGTTCAGAAAGATGTTGGCAGCCTTAGCTATACTTATTTTAAACTCATAGCTTTGCAGTAGAAGTGGGAGAGTGAGGTCTGTGGCCAGGGAAGGGACAGAACAGTACTGGCAGTTTCCTCGCCCAGGCTGGTTAGGGAAAGACTGTCGTGAAGGCCTTGGTTAGCATGGGAGTGGCCAAAAAGCAATAGGATATTGCCAAGTGTGTGGAGAGTCCACAGGGTTGTCTGGGTGTGTGGTTGAGATTTATGTTGATGACACAGGGTGGCTTGAGGTGGTTTAGATAGTTGAGTAGTTCCTCAGAAACCAGTACCTCTTCTGGAGAATAAGACTGGCTCAGAGGTTTGAACTCAACAAGGTGTGGGAAAGACATAGCATCCTCAGAAAGGAATCTGTCTAAATTCAATATTACTACTCTGACTCTGGAGTAATTCCCAAGCACGAGACACCTACAAGTCAGTAAGATATGCCATGTACTGTATTTCTATTCCGAGTTATTCATATATAGTAGTTAATCAATAACAAGGGTAACTACTTCATTGACAAACTGAAAACCTGTGGAGGTCTCTTCTAACCCAAATTATTCTATGTATCTAAGGTCTTTATTTTCAGGTAAGTTTGATTTCAAAAAACTATTCCAAATTCATTATGATGTCTGTGTGACATCTGAAAGCTAGATCTTAAACATTCTCTCAGAACATTATTACACAATGCTAAGCCTGATTTTACATCAGTGCTTTACCACTCCTGGACAGCTACTTACCCTTTGCCTGAAAGAGATGACCTCTGCTCTAAGAGTGTACAATGACATAAGTTCATGGCACTTATATGTACTTTTCTGTTCTTCATTTCCTGCTGATGAATCCCTTTTATTCACATTCTGTACACTTGCCTGTCCCTTCCATACGCATCCACTGACATACAATCTCTGTCAGTATCCTGTTATCCTACAAAGATCACACTGGAGTTGGAAGGAGGAATTCTTAATGTGGAAAACTAATCCTATGACATTTTCAGTGTGACAAGAAACAGGACATGCTGTAATTCTAACCAGACAGTCTGCTATTGGAAGATATGTGGTCCAATTTCTTGTCTAAAATACAGCTTTTAATAGGGACCAGAACTTTGGGGTGTTAATCTAAGCCAAATTAAACTTTGCATACTTTGAGGCTTAACTATCACTACCACGTTATTTACTTTTTCAATATTGTGTAACTCTTTCACTACTTCTCATTTGTCATGTAATGTCTTCTTCGTTGTTTTTTTTTTCTTTCCTAAATGAAAAACAATGTGAATGTTAGGAAAAAAAAAAAGCTGTGAATGCTAGCCACGAGTTACACTTTAACATCTTTAAATTAAACTGTTTATTATTCTTATAGGGTCACTTCAGAGGAAAAATATTTTAAAATCTTCTGCCTGAACTCTATGGAAGGAGAGAAAAAACTCATAAGGGGAATTCAAGAGGAACATGAAGCCACTAAGGAAGGACCATAGTGCTCATGTCTGAAGATAAAGTCAACTAACAGAATTAATATGCAGTTTCCTATGGCAACTTCGGAGAAATTTCTGTTAAAAAAACCCAAAAAAAACAACAGTTACATTTTGAAGTTAGAAGTTACAGTCAATAAGAAAATAGCACTTTTTCTAAAGGTGTGATTGACTAGTCTATGTTCTGCATGTTGGGACAGAGTCCCTTTAATAAAAGAAAAAAAAAAAAAGAAAGAGAAAATCTATGCCAGTCAGCCCGAAAAGTTGCCACTGATCTGCCTATATGATGCAGATCAACGTCTCAGTAATACTGTTTCCTAACTTTCTCCATCTGAATCACAGGGTTCTGAAATACATAACAAAGCTTTTCCCATTTGGATCATGATTTTGACCAGACCATTATATACCCCAGGTCCTCTGGGCCAACAGAATTTATGTCTTGCAAAAGTCCCAACTACTATGTTACTGAAGGTGTAAATCATAGATTGCTTACCAAGAAATGCTGTGAGTTATGCTGGCTAGTACTGAATGTTTAGGAAAACAAAATGTTTTTGTACATCCTACACCCTTAATTCACATGTATAGCAGCTTTGCTTGTGGAGTAGAGTTTCCTTCTGGAAACATCTGAAAAAGTTACAAGTCCTTTTAAGATGACCTCAGTGCTTGTAACACTTATATCCACTAAATACAAAAAGCCAAAAGTAAACCTGTTTCAGTGCTTGAAGGTGTTTGTTTCACTAAGATCCCACAGCACTGACAGGACTTTGAATATCTCCAAGCAACCAGGGTTTGGCTTCCTGGGCTGAGGGTCAACTTAGAAGCAGTGCAGCTGGTAGCCTTGAAATAAAAAGAAAAAAGCAAAGGGCTTCCTATTCTTCACCCACGACTGCTGCTGAGCTGAGGCCCCTGCTCCCTCTCTCAGTCCCTGCACAAGATGAAGCCACCCTGCAGGCATGCCCATGCTTGGGCACTAACCCAGACCAGGACCTTGGTCGACAGGCTGACTTCCATGATTTTGCTGGATGGTGAGTCTGGAGGATGTTGTTTACCGTCTCTGGACCTGGCTCTGTCCTTGTTCCAGGGATTTGGCCAGGCTTAGGATCCGTGATGATGCCTTGCCATGACTGAGCTGTGGCTGACTCCCATCACTGTCCTTCGCCCATCCCCACCTGCCTTGCTGAAGTATGGAGCTGACTGGGGGGTGAGGTCATGGGTGTGCTGGCCCATTTCCAGACTTCTAGTCATTGACAGTCACCTTTATCTGGACGTTTAACAGGTAAGTTAAAAGGCATTCAATAAAATAGTGTTGATTCAATTTAAAAGTAGCATCTCATATCAAGCAGTATTTAACTCTACTTCTAACTGGGTCACAAGGAAAGTAGATTGCAAAGCTATGTTCACATGAGAAACTTCTGTCAGCCATGGTGAAGGCACAAGCTGATAGTGGTGATTAACATTTTCCATCCAAAAGCAAGCACAATGGTGGAATGTAAAAGAGGCTTATGAGAAGTACCAGGCTGGTCCTGCTGGAAGCTCCACTCTTCATTTTTTCCACAGACTCAGTACAACATGGACAACAGCAATAAAGCGGTGTTCTCACTACCCGCCCTAGTGAAATGTGTGTTTTAAGCAGCTGCTACACGGGGTGGAAAGTTTAGCTCTGTCTCAGTGCCCATTCTGTGTTTGGCCTTTTGGCTGAGATTCCAAAGGAGCAGGTTGTGTGAGGTTACTCTACATTATACAGGTTAGTGTCCACTAGCAGCTGGCATCTGGCTGCCAGGTCCTATCACTTATGCATGCATATCCTTCAGCCCCGCAGATACACACACAGCAGCCAGTACTGACTTGCGATCACTAACAGCTTGGACGAGATTTGAATAAATGGTTTGAACTCTATCTACTAGAAATCCCTGAGTCATCCTGTTTTGTAGTAAAAAAATTTCCAAGACGGAGGTCCTTTTCACTTGTTGATCTATTGAATACTTGGACCTATGGATGAAAATTTAAATATATACAATGTTTATATGTCACAATGTTCATTTAATCCATGCACACTACATAAATAATTTCATGCTGGCTCCTCCCCACGTGTCATGAAATTCCAAACTGAATTTATCTGCACATCTGACATACATCTGAACATTCACCTTTGTAGCTCAATTCCCGTTCATGCACATAAAACCCCTCTCAAGAGAACTAAAAATCTTTTGATTATACTGTCATATTTTATGACACAAACACATCAATTTTAAATGTCACCATATTCGTGGGGTTTTTTTGACAGACCACTGAATCTTATGTGTAATAATTTCCAAGAAACACAATAGGATTGTTTTTGTAAACTAAGAGAGACTTAAGACAGATATAGTACTACCAGGAACAACAAAACTTCCTGTTTAAGGAAGACTATAATAGAGACGTAAATAATCCCAAAGCAAGATTTTGTATTTACATCATATGCTGTGGTTCCTTGTGATCACTTTAAACAGGTCACAACCTGTTTAATCTGTTCTTTGTCTGTTTGGCACCTAAGGCTCCAGATCTACAAAATGACCTCTCTTTTCATAGTTTCAGACAAGCCAGTACTTTAGGACAGTGCTACCTAATGTATATTTAATTCTTATAAAACCGTCTCTTGTAATTTTCTTGCTGTTTGAGAATCTAAGACATGTGTGTGCTCGGAACAACACTGACATTAATAAAAAGGTCAAATAAAAGTGCTCATAATGGGCCAACAAAGCTGGGATCAGAGCCAGACATTTATGGGCTAGCTTTGGCATAAAAGGAGACTTTCCACTCTCCTGAAAGCCAGATGTACTCGGTTGCTCTCCTCATCACTGCAATCAGAATTCTTTGATTATTCTGAAGCTAGCAAATTATTATTTAACCAGTAATTCAGTTCCCTCTTACATTCGTACCAAGAATTTTAGAATTGTCCTCTTCTGCCCTTAGCTTTCTTTCAGATCTGCGTGGGCAACCCTCTCTGCCAGCTCTGGAAGAGGAATAGAGGGCAGGACAATTGTATACAAAGGCCTCCAGTCTCTGAACAGGAGCAGATGAGAAAATAACTGTAGCAACCATTACTGGTTTGGCACTCTTTTAGAGTTGGTTGGGGCAAGTTAGGTCTAGGAAAGGAAGAGACCAAATGCTGAGTAGACAATGGAATCGGCATTGACCACAATGTTAATGGAAATACTGCTGCATTAGTTCTTCCTTTGTGGTTTACATATTTTCTTGGACAAACTCTGGTATTAATCTATCAATGGCTTTTTTTACTCCATAGCTAGTGTATTGATTTTAGTGGATGACTACCTATCAAATGAGATGTTACTCAGACTAAGTAACTGTTCTAAATATGTTTGGGAGGAGTTGTGTTTTACAATGATAAGAAACCTGAATGAGAAACATGATGTCCAGAAGAGGATGAAGAATAAAACTTTAACTCTTCACCCCAGTGCCATGATTCAGGGGCATACTAATGAAGTGATTACTTCCCTAGAGATGGTTTTGATAGTAAAATCTAAATGAGTACTTTTGGGTCCTCTTATCCTTCACATAAATTCACAGTCATGTTGTCATTGGAATACCTTCTCCCTTCCTGAAAAATTTTTCCAGGAGAAAGCAATGTGGACCGTAATTCAGATTTTAAAGGACCAAACTACTGTATGTATAAAATAACTGGAACTTTGTCAACTCTATCCTCACAGCTTGTTCCCCAGAGCCAAGCTGGCAATGAAAGTGAAAGGAGGTGTCACAGGCGTTTGCTGTCTTTGGGACAAAAATTGTGGTTCTAAGAATGTGTTATTTTGGGGGGTTTCTGTCTTCCTGAGAGACAAAAAAACAGTAATCTTTTTCACATTTGAGGTCTGCCAGCCATAGAAATTTGACATTATGGATAAAGGTGATATCTAAATATAATGTGAAAAAAAACATGTATTTTACGTACAAAAAAGATATCAAAACTATAATAATAAAAAAAACTTCATTCCTTGCAGTGTATTTTCTCCTGTGGTTTGTAGAGTTTGTCGATACTTACTACATTTATTTTTTTTTTACAAAAAAAAGCAGCAAGTTTAAGTTTCCTTTACATGAGTGTAAAACTGAACTATGATATTATGGTCAAAGAAGCTGTATAGTGAGACAAATCTGAAAGGTGGTTAGTCTTCTTCAGAGACTACTTTAAATGAAATTTTATTATAAGATATTAAACAAACTTAACTGAAGGTGGGAAAACTGTTTAATGCAAATATTGCTTTAAAAATTATCATTCTCCAAAATGAAATATTACTACTATTCTAATAATACTATTCAGACATGCTAAATTTTGCCAGACTTGCTAAATTTTTCCATCAACTTCAGTATGATTCTTACAGTCTTACCCAGCATTGGACTATAAGGAATTTTCATTTTATTTTGTAGAAATGGGATACAGACTTGGAAAATACTTGGGGCACTTTTAGGATAAAAAAGAGCACACTTTCTGCAGAATTTGGACTTGAATCACTCAGAGAGAAGGCTAAGAATTTCCCTGTGAGCTAAGAAGTACTCAGGGATTTAGACTTTCTTCCTTAGAGACCAGTAATTGAGAACCTACTTAGATCATAGGCTAAGGGAGTTGAGATTGTTCAGCCTGGAGAAGAGAAGACTCTGGGGGGACCTTATAACTGCCTTCTAGTACCTGAAGGGAACCGACAGGAAGACTGAAGAGGGACTTTTTACAAAAGTGTCCAGCAATAGGACAAGGGGAAATGGATGTAAATTGAAGGAGAGTGGGTTTAGATTGGATCTTAGGAAGAAATTCTTCAGTACAAGGGTGGCAAGACTCTGGAGTAGATTGCCCAGAGATGTTGTGGATGCCCCCTCCCTGGAGATGTTCAAGGCCAGGTTGAATGAGGCCTTGAACAACCTGGTCTTGTTAAGGGTATCCCTGCCTATGGCAGGGTGGTTAGAGTAGATGATCTCTAAGGTTCCTTCCAACCTAAGACATTCTATGATTCTATGATCTTGATATTTTCCCAGCACTTGCAAGTCTGCATTTAAGTTGATAGGACTACCAGCCTGAAGCTCCAAAACTCCTAGCTCAGCTTGACTTTTGGGACTTCTAGGCTCTCGGGTGTCTGTCATACAGACTGATGAAGACCTGGAAGCCGTCAAGATTGAACTTGTAGGTTTGTATTATGTTTTCTTTTCAAAAATTTATGTTTTTTCAGACTTACCTGTTTAGTTGATTATGTGTGTTGTGCTGAGACAGAGCAAATATCATTTTTTCAGCATGTCACATTTCCCAAGGAGCAGAAGTGCTAACATGTCCAACAAGAGAATTCTCATATCTGTTAATATCTTTACTGCCAGTAACTAGCTGTAAAGTTGATCAAGGAAAAAAAAAACCTTTAAATCTTCACGAGAAACTAAATTTCAAGGGAAAGAGAGATTCCACAACTCAGTCTGTATAATACCACTACAGTTTTGAAAAGCCCATGAGTGTAATTTTTAAATACTGTATATGTTTAAGTCTGGACTAAGACTTCAGAGATTAAATCCTTACTAAAATTTACCACAAAACTTTTAATTTGAATGTTCATGAAACATATCTCCCTTAGGATTAACTTTAAACATGAAGCTGAATCTAGGGTATGATGCCTTAAAGTGGCCAAATCAAAGACAATTCCATTTCATTACAGTCATGTGATACGTGTAACTGGCAGTGAGGACTTATATATGACCTATAAAACCTAGAAAGATGAAACTTATAACAGAAATGCTGACAGAATAGTATTTTAACATAACTACTCTTTTTTTTTGACAATTTGGCATCTTTATAAAAAACAGTTGTTATGTTTTTCTTAACTTACATGAACACTTAAATGCCATCCTGTAATTTTCTCCTTACCAGTTATTATTCTGGCATGACATTCAGGTCTTTTTATGTTAAATTTTTCCAGAAATAAAATATTTTTTTACTCAGTAAAATAACATGACTTTAACAATAAGACTATTTCTATGTTTTGTACCCATGGACTTTTATTTGAAGTTTAGATAACCTGATACTGGTGGAAACACATTTACAGACATAACCTCTTTTCTGCAAAACACAAAGCCACTGATAGAATGGACCTCTATTCACTACATCCATGAAATATTAATGAATATATTATTAAACATGTTAACTGTGGTACGTTAACAACTGCAGAAAAGACACATCTTCCACACTTCTTTGAAAGCTGTTGTTTTGATTATAATATGTACTGGAGAAAGGGACTACAACATAATTACTCTGAAGAGCTGAGTTACCATTATATTTGGCCTCAGGCAAGAGGCTGAGAAATTTGTCACATTTAGCTGATTACATCAAATATGTCTACCAAAATGCGGGTTGATGAGAGAATGAAGTCCAATACTGAAGCTTGCCAACCAGTCACTAAAGGACAAAGGATCACTGGGTCAAGGAGTAAGCTGCTGTTTAGCAAGTCGGGAGACTAAACAAGATATAAAAAGCCCAAATCCTCATTTTAAGCAGTTTCAAATTCTAAACACGTTGTGAAACTTCAAACAGGAGAGAGGTTGTACAAAGTACCACATCCTCCTAAAGAAATGTAGTCATAAGAGGTTGCATCAGCAGGCTCATTCCTGAAGATTGCAATATCTCTAATGGATGTATTTTTTGAGAGAGTGCTGACAATATTTGATGTCAACGCTTGTAAGTTTCTTGGTTCTCTGAAGCGTTATAAATAATTGCTCTTTTTTATTCTTTAGTTTACACTTACTTTTACTCAAGAATTATTTTGAGCTACATGGATACAAGGTGTTACACAGCTTGGATATAAGGAAAAAACCCATCACAATCAGGATAGTCAAGTAATGGAACAGGTTGTCTCTACGTGTTTTGCAGACTCTGTCCCTGAAGATTTTCAAGACCTGACTGGAGAAAACCCTGAAGTGTTTGGTGTGCTCCCTGATTCCAGAGTTATGTCTTATTTGAGTAAGAGGTTGAACTAGAAACCTCCTGGGGGTTCTTCTCAAGGGACTCTACAATTCTCTTCATAATCTAGAGGTGTAACGAAACCAGAAACAAGAGTTTGCCCTTACTCTCCAACACCCCTTCCACTATCTCCTTCAGTCATCTGGAAGAGCATCCCTTACAGCATATAGAAATAACTTGGCAATCTCTTCTAGCATGCAGCAAGTGACTCAGTCTCATTTCTGAACCCTGTGAATTTCAGGGAGTGTTTCACAGCCCAACACCTAAAAGTTGAAGCTAAACACCGATGCATTGAGAAAGACCATGCATTTATGCTCAGTTCTGAAATGGGGATCCTTTGGAGGGAGGTACTATTAGAGCTGTGACTGTCAACACATGAAACTGCTGAAGGTGAAGCTATCATTTGAAAATAAACTATAACGGAAGTTGGAAAAGATGGTTTTTTGTTACAAAATTTTAGTGGTTTGTTTGTTGGGTTTTCTCTTTTATTTAAAAATAGAAAGCATTTTTGGTATGTTTTGATGTCTATTTAGCATACATTTTATTCAAACATGTCAGGCAATCTGATGATTAAAAAAATCTTGTGCTTTGACCTCATTCTACTGGATCATGCATTAATACATAATGTAACCCCAGATTTAAGATCTGGGGAATACTAGCTTTGTCCTATTTTTTTTCCAAAAAAACCCTCATGTTCTTAACAATAATTTGGTCCAGGATTTTTAATCTTTCAACACTTGCTATCAGTGCAAAACCTTCCTGAAAACTACCAAGACCATAAATAGTTATAAACTGACTATAAATGGTCAACGAGAAGCAAACTAACTGGGCCAACAAGTCTACAAGAAGAAATTGTTATGGAGCTTCGTTATATCCTATGAAAGGCATTTTGATTTTGAATGAAGAGTTTGGCTTGGACAAGCAAGAGTCTATTTAAACAAACCCACAGTTTCTTCATCCTTTGAGTAGCTGGATATCTACACAAAGTTTTTCTCAGGCTATTCCTTTTAAAAAAATCTTCTGAATGAACTACCAGATAAGATCATCCAGACAAATATGTGAGGTTGTTGATTTCCGGGCTATGAAAAGGGAGATACCTGGACACTCGGATACGGGATCCTGTAAGACCTACGATTACATTACTTAAATGAGAACCAAATAGATCCGCTCAGAGAGTGAATAAATCCTTCACATGCCAAAAGAGTTTATTTAAGGCATAAAGCATTATCACAGATATAACAACTAAGTAAAAATAAACTTTTGTAAAGTTGCTTTTGCAAACTAAAATGTAATTGTCTTTCATTTTGACATCAAAGGCATAAATTGTGACTTAAAATAATCATATTCCCTTTTGAAGTTCTTATTAAAATCAGGCATTGTCCCAGTGTGCATATCCTACTTCCATAAGGATTTTTTTTGTTTGTAGCTATATATAGAATTCTGTCTACTTTTTAGACGAAATTCCTCCTCTTGAAGTTGACGGGTTAAAGGAGTTGAATATCAAAAGAAAATAAAGATCATTTACTTCTAACTTATTCCAGTCAGTTTCCATATTTGAAACTGAAACTTTCCTGGGCTTTCAGTATGACTGACACTGACAGAGGTTAACCACATGGCCAAAAAAAAATCAGAAAAAGGAACCGAAATATTAAAAAGGTAAAGGTAAATGCAAATTTACCTTTATAATGTGTAATAAGAAAAATAGAACTCAGAAAAGAATGTTTACAAATGCAAAATTTGTGAATCAAAATGGAAAAAAAAGAGACAAGACTAGCCAAAGAGGGAGTATGCAAAACATCTTCCCGGAATCCTTTTCATGAACTATCTTGGAATCACAGAATCACAGAATGTTAGAGATTGGAAGGGACCTCGAAAGATCATCAAGTCCAATCCCCCTGCCAGAGCAGGAACGCCTGGATAATGCTACACAGGAACGTGTCCAGGCAGGTCTTGAATCTCCTTTAAAAGACTAATTTCCTTATGGAAAGATGTCAGAGTGTTTTTGTTGTTGGTTTTTTGTTGTTGTTGGTCTGCTTTGTCTGGTCTTCTGTGTTCCCAGAAATCTTGGAAGAGATGGAGTGTTGTGTGCAGGAGGCAATGGTTTCCTGAGTCCAGCAAGGTGAGTGGGAGATTCATTTTTGTGGCAGCAGCTCTAAAATTCCTTGAGATCCCTGTTTCCACCAATCCCAAGTAAACCATAAGTTTGGCAAGATGACCAGAATGTGAACAAAATAATTTGAGCACAAGAATTTCTTCCAGCAAATGTGAAACATTTCACTACTCCCCAAGAAAGTAATCTCTCACCGAAGGGAAACCTGTACCAGGTGAGAAGAGACCTCTGAGTACTCCACATTGGATCTTGTTTGAAATGAGTCATACAGAAAACACCACTTGCTACAGATATTTTAAGTGACATCTAATATGAGAACTGAAAGTTGCATCTGGTGATGCTCCTCCTATCAGGCAGGCCAAAAGCAGAGGTAAAATTCATTTTTCGCTGACGTCAATGGGAGTTCTTCCACTGTCTGAGAACACAGTCAGGAGTTCACTCCAGGATTTTTTATCAGGTGATTTATCATGATTGTTTTTATTTGGCAGGTTGATAGTTGATATTGCAGGGTTGTGATCAGCGGCATAGAGTCAAGCTGGAGACCTGTGCCCAGTGATGTTCCCCAGGGATCAGTACTGGGTCCAATTTTGTTCCATATCTTCACAACGACCTGGATGAGGGGATAGAGGGCACCCTCAGCAAGTTCGCTGATGGCAGAAAGCTGAGAGGGATGGCTGATACACCAGAACGCTGTGCTGCCATTCAGTGTGGTCTAGACAGGCTAGAAAGCTGGATGGAGATGAACCTGATGAAGTTTAATCACAGAATCACAGAATTATTGAGACTGGAAAAGACCTCTTGGATCATCAAGTTCAGCCTATGACTCAACACCATCACATCTGGTAGACCATGGTACTAAGTGCCACATCCAACTTCTTCTTAAACACCTCCAGGGATGGTGACTCCACCACTTCCCTGGGCAGTGCATTCCAGTGCCTGATCACCCTCTCCATGAGGAAGTGCTTCCTGAGATACAACTTAAACCTTCCCTGAGAAGTTTCAGACCATGCCCTCTCAATAAGGACAAGTGTAGAGTCCTGCATCTGGGGAGGAATAACACCAGGCACCAGTACAGATTATGGGACATCCTGCTGGAAAGCAGCCCCTTGGAGAAAGAACTTGGAGTCCTAGTGGACAGTCAGTTGTCCATGGGACAGCAGTGTGCCCTTGTGGCCAAGAGGGTCAATGGGATCCTGGGGGACATTAAGAAAAGTGTGTCCAGCAGGTCTAGGGATGTTCTAATTCTGCTCTGCCCTGGTGAGACCACACCTGGAATACTGTGTCCAGTTTTGGGCTCCCCAATTCAGGAGAGACAGGGATCTACTGGAGAGAGTGGAATGGAGAGCTATGAGGATGATTAAGGGACTTGAACATCTCTCCTGTGAAGAGAGACTGAGAGAACTGGGGCTGTTTAGCCTTGAAAGGAGATGGCTGGAAGGGGACCCTATTAATGTATATAAATATCTGAGGGGTGGGTGTCAAGAGGAAGGGGACAATCTCTTTTCAGTGGTACCCAGCAGTAGAACAAGAAATAATGGATTTAGGTTAGAATGTAGGAAGTTCCACCTCAACATGAAGAGAAGCTTCTTTACTGTGAGGGTGACAGAGCACTGGCACAGGCTGCCCAGAGAGGTTGTGGAGTCCCCTTCTCTGGAGACTTTCAAAAGCTGCCTGGACGCGTTCCTGTGTGGCTGCCCTAGGGGATCCTGCTCTGGCAGGGCGGTGGGACTAGATGATCTCTAGAGGTTCCTTCCAACGCCTAACATTCTGTGATTGATTCTATAATTCTATGATTGGAATATATTTCTGTTGCTTATAAATGGGTTTTGAGCAGTTGGAACGTATGTCACAGCAAGACATTAAACATAAAGGTGGGTGTTGAAATCATGCTACTCTTAACACTCTCTAATGTGTGTTATTTACCCATTTAGTTGTGGCTGCTTCTGTTTGTATTAGAGGGCGTCCTGTGGATCTACCAGAGATTTGGCTTTTCTTTTTGTGGTTCCTGGTCATCACCAACATTCAACTAAAAAACCCTCCCATTTACAGAGAGGTAAATTTTGGAGCCAAGGATAATACTATTTCTGTTTGTTGAGCCCTAATGATATAGTTCAATTTCTATTTCTGAGAGCATAGTACTAACAGTAACAAGGTTAGCATGAACTTGTAGATGTCCTAAATGTCATGAAACAAAAATAATCTCTCTTACTTAGGATGCAGTCAAATAACTCATTTATAAATTTTCTGAAGAAAAGAATCAAGTTACAAGTAAAATAGTTTGAGATTTTCTGGTAAGAACACCTCCTTTTCTGTTGAAGTTACACCACACTAATGCTTATAAATTTTTTCATTGAAATATGATAGTGCATAAATATTTCCAAGTGCTTGAATGAGTGTTCTAATAGAGTCTTCACCTCATCAGCTATCAAACTGACAAGGATGGTGTTGTGTTCATACTCATGATAAAATGCAATATAGGAATACGGTTCTTTCAATGATGTGCTCTAGTTCTCGGATTTCAAAAATTCTATTTTTCTTTGAATTTTGCTTTCAACTGAAATCAGAAAAATTGTGCAAAACAATTTAAGATGAAGGGAGCTGAACTAAAAATCTTCTTAGAATATCTATACTCTTTTTTTTTCCTCTTAATAAGAGTAAAAATGCGCCACTTGAGATGTACCTAGTACATCACATTACACTTAATAAGAAAACTGAAATAGCAATCAGGTTATTTTTAGAAAATATTGATTTCAATATTAAAAAAGTAGTATTCCAAACTAATCAGTGAAAAAAAGGAAATAAAGTAGACTGAGCACGACTTACTGTATAAACCTTCTTTCCAACCAGAAAGTGAAGGGCTAGGAAATGCTAACAGAATATGAAAAACATTACTTGTTCCTTTGAGTTGATATTGGCTTCATACCAGTGGTTTGAATAAGACATGGACAGTTGTAATTCTGCTCAACTTCAGGTAATTTTGTCAGCCCAGTTGAACTGGGTTGAAGGACAAAACTCTTTTTGCATCTTAATATTTTTATCTATCTCTGTGTATAAAAGAACTGACAACTATATTTTATATTAAGTGCAATATCCAAGAGTGGGTCACTGAAACTTTATATACAAGAAGCAAGCAGAGCACAGAGAGTCCTTGTACTTCTAGCAAAGGTCAGTTGACCCATCTACTGAAAGATGTTTCACATGATTCTGCACTGAGCTAAATGTTAACTTCCCATGATCTTAAATGATTTCCCAATGGCTAGGGCAGATTCTACTAATGAAACTCTAAATTTTATATATATATTTTTTTTAATAATGTAACACAGTAACATATTACTTTTGTTATATAAAAAGGTTTTCAAATGCATGCTGTTCATCTCAAAAATAGTCAGGGAATATTTTAAAATTTTGCAATTATTGTCTTATGATAAGTATGGTTTCCTTTCTCTAGAGCCACTCTCAAGTGGATGCACTTCCCAAGTGCATTTGATTAATAATAGTAAATAATAATTTATTATTAATAATAAAAAATATTAAGAACACAAAATCTATTGGAACAGATGCAGAAAAGTCAGGATTGTGAGATTCCCAGATAAAAACATAGGAAAGAAAACACCTGATATCCCAAAAATCCCTTGGAGGCAGGAAAGGAGGCCTGGCAATGACATATAATATATAAATACTTTGTACTTGCAGGTAGAAATACTTACTTGATTCATCATGTTAGAACAAGTCTACTTGTATTCTAGATAAATTATTTCAAGAAATAATTCAAAACATTTAAAACTTCCTGAGTTCTATTCTACAACATGATGCATCATAAGAAGCAGACTCAGCAAAGAGATACTTATTTTTTTTGTGAAATTTGGCACTTTTTTTTCGTGCAAATGCATTTGGAAAATGAAAGATGGCCTCGACAAACCAAAATTGTAATAAAAATGGCCCAAGCTGGTAATTGGCATCACAGATATTTTTTCAGGAATAGAATTTAAGGTCAATTACTGTATTTCTGATTCTTTTTACCCTCCCTCTCAATCTGCTGGGGTACTTTAAAAATGAAAATTTAGTCTAACACTTTGACAAAATATATGTGCTAAATAATTTTAAAGTGAATTCAACTGTTAAGTTTCCATTTTTGACAAAATATTATACACTGTCATCTCCATACTAACTTGGATCTAGTCCTCAAAATGTCCTTGGCTCAAGAATGACTTACAATAAAATCTTGAGCCAAAGCAGGCATTTTCTTGGCATTAGGTATGACTGTCTCTGCCCATCCCAGAGAAAGTGTTGCAATAAACAAGACTCAGTTCTGAATTTATTTATAATTTTATTCAGTAAATGCATTAGCTATTTCCTCAAGTTTTGTAAAAAAAAAAAAGAAAAATATAGTGTCTGGTAGAAGTGGTATACTGGCCAGGTGCAATATGAGGGAGATGTTTAGAGGACAATTTGTGCCTGAAAAGAATGTGGCTTCTTCTTAAAATTTTGAGATAACCCTGTTGTACCAATATATAAATGCTGATAACTGCTGTCCTTTAATCAGAGTCCAACCAAAAGGAAACTAAAATACTGGCAAAATAAAGATGTGCTATTCTCTCTAGCTTAATTTATCCACTCACTCCTACACTAAGTAATGCCATAAGTGTTTTCTGCCAGTTTCCAGGAAGACACAAAGGCTTGAGCTTCCTCAGTGTGTTGAGAAAGATATGTGTGTTGTCTTTTCTTTTATCAGGGAGTTTCGAACAATTAGCTTTTATCTAGGATTTCATTTAAAATGAAGATGGGGAAAAAAAAAAGACAAATTTAGTCAAAAAGCCTGATTATACGAAAAATCTGCAGGATGATTTATGGTGCTACACCCTATGAGTAAAGCACTGGATCAGTTGCACTGTTATGCTGTTTATAAACAGCAATATTCTGTATACATTTCCTATTATTAAAACGTTAAACAGCCTGGAACTATTTTCTGCAGGAAAAAATAAATGAAAGGCAAGAAACAAAGACAAAAATGTAACACTTTGAAGTGAACTCAGCTTGGACTATTTCTGTAGTATTACATCACTGCTGGGAAACTACTGTACTGTAGTCATTTACTGGAAAACTAAATGCATAGAGTATGGAAGACATAAAAAATTTAATAAACTGAAGGTAAAAGCAGTGAACTATGCTAAAGTCAAATTCTGAGGGATTTCAATTAAACTCAACTAGTTTATATGCAGAAATTAAAAATGATCTTGAGAATTCTCACTTTCTTGTCACAGCTACAGACACATTAAATGCTTCCAAGAGCTATCATTTACATTTATTTGACTTACTCAATCTTTCATTTAATGTCATTAACATATGGTTAACCTCAAATATATTTAACGCCAGTTTTACAGCTTAAAATAAATCCAGTGTTCCAACTCCGTTTATTTGTTTCAAACCCCAAACTGTGGGCCAAGAAACAGTTCCACTGTGCTATTAAAATCAGCGAGATCCTTCTATTGACTGCAGACAATATTGACTCAAGCCACCCATCCAGAGCCATGGATCTCTGGTGGTGCAGCTCAATTCATGTGCATCAGAGAACCAGTGACTGGAATCGCTGATAGGGCCTCGGTTCTCTTCCCCGAAGAATAGTCCAGTACCAGAATAGAGGGTCTTCCCCATCATCGGTTTAGCAGCAAGACTAAAAGGGCACATATGACTGAACATTGCAAATATTAATGACAGCTGAGTCCTGAAATGCAATGCAGCAAGAGGAGAAGACCTGTCACAACATCAATAACCACTAATGCCCTAGAGGCAGATTAGGCTTCAAACATGTAATTTCTACAGCACAAACCTCATCTGATCTTGTTTGTTTCAGAGATACAGAGATGGAGGAAAGTGAAAATTCATCTTCAATATTACGTGTAAAAAATAATATCTTCGTGCAAATGAGTGTTCTTTAGAAACAGAGTTTAAAACATGTCTTTGAAATCTAATATAAGTTCAGGCCTGTCATTCTTCTGACCAGGAGCTGACAGAGTGTTTAACATCGTGTCTTCTGTCAGATTATTACTGCAATGTGTGCTTTCATTTCACATTTAATTAACAAGTGCACTCAAGAAGTCCCAGCACCTGCTTAAACCTCCAGTAGCTTCACAAGCTTCCTGAGCAATCATTTCAGCCTGCTGAAGGGTGACATGAAACCAGCAGTACCATTTCAGTGGTGTGAGAAGAGGATGGTGACCACCACTCCTGCATTGTGACAGAGCACTTCTGACAAGCCCTAAATGAGGCTGCTGCTGGGAGACACTCTGAGGGACACAAATGACAGCAAAACTGTTTGCTCACTCAGAGCATTCTTGATTTTATCTGATATTACAGTGTTGCAGTAAATTCAAGTTTAATTATGCGAACAAAGATTATCACACTGTTGAGTCTTAACTGGAAAACTTCACATGTCAGAGCAATGCTGAATGAAGTGGTTTTGAGTTTTTTTCATATGGGAAGTATCTCATCAGGCCCTACAGTTATGTTCTGTATAAACGTAATTTTAAAATGGTGCATCTTCTTGTTTGTATTTGCTTGTTTCATATCAACATAAAGCTAAAATATCCATACTATAGAATGTCTTTCTCTGGAAAATATATATAAAATTCCCATATATTAATTTGCACCAGAGAGTTCAACACCTTGTTGCAGCCAGTGCCTTTCTCACTAATGCACTTTTTTAGCAGTTTGGTGTACATAGTTGATGGAGAGAAAAAACATGTATTTTTTTACAGCAAATGATGCCTGCCTGGTTTTATCTAGTCATAGATTTGTCACACCTAGTTTCTTTTCATATGCTACATAGACATCTCCTTCACAAACTTTTTTTGGTATGAACCACTCTTTCCATTATTATCATTCAACTATCGGGATTAAGAGTGAAAATACACTTTAAATTTCAAACCCATTATTTTGTTATCTAGAGGCACAGACTGTAAGAGCAGGCCCACCAAAATTAAACTCCTTTTATATGGCAACCTTCCATCCCACTACTCACATTCACTGTTGTCCTGGTTTGAGCTAAACAGAACCAAGTCTGTTCTGTGATTTTTGCTTTTCAGCTCAGTGGTCAGCCCAGGCCTAACACCCAACAACTGTGGACAAACTATCCCTGTTTATATTTTCTGTCACAGGCATTATCTATTCATTTTTCCATATTAGGACACCTATTGGGCAGAAACCCAGGAGCTACTCAGGAACAATGACCATGCACTGAAATACCACCGACATGGGTAATATACAGAATTTGTTTCAAAAATATTCTATCAGGTCTTCTATTCCATGCACACAACAGGCAAGAAATGTCTTTGGAGGTTTAATATGCAAAACCAGGAGAGTATATTATCAGCACAAAATTCTCCTGAACCCCTAAGTTTAGTCTATCTGCAGCAGGTTTGTCTTGATTTTGTCTTTGTTTTACTGCTTGTGTGACTGATTACTTGGAAGTTAACTGTTCCCCTATATAACGTCCCAATGAGTGTGCTGGTTTGGGCTGGGGTAAAGTTCACTTTCTTCGCTATAGCTTATATGGGGCCATGTTCTAGATTTGTGCTGAAAACAGTGTTGATAAACACAAGGAAGTTTAAGTTACTGCTGAGCAGTGTTTGCACAGAATCAGGCCCTTTTCTGGTCTTCATCCCGCACCACCACCGAAGAGGCTGAGGGTGCACAAGATGTTGGGAGAGGACACAACCGGGACAGCTAACTCCAACTGAGCAAAGGGATGTCTCAGACTACATGATGATGCTCAGCATACAAACCTTCAGGAAGAAGGAGGAAGGGGGGGATGTTCAGAGTGATGGCACTTGTCTTCCCAAGTCACGCTTCCATGTGATGGAACCCTGTTCTCCTGGAGATGGTTGAACATCTACCTGCCCATGGGAAGTGGTGAATGAATTCCTTGTTTTGATTCACATGTGTGTGTGGCCTTTGCTTTGTTAATTAAACTGTCTTTTTCTTTACACATGAGTTTTCTCACTTTTTACTCTTCTGATTCTCTCCCCCATCCCATTGTGGAGTAAGCAAGTGACTGTGTTGGGCTTAGTTGCTGGCTGGGGTTAAATCACAAAAATGAGGTTATACAGTGTATGTCCCAAGATGGCACATTTTCACACAACATGTGAAAGAATGCCAATTTTTCCATAAAATATGGAATCACATGCAATTCTACATTAACTTGAAATTAAGTAAAAAGCTTGTCTTTTCTGCAACATGTCTCTATGCTATAAACCCCATTTATGATGAGATTTAGAAGGAAGAAATCAGAAGAAACCATGATTGCAACAGGTCAAGTGCCAGGAATAGCTAACAAGCATGCAACTTATATAAACTCAGGGAAGTCCTACAATATATACATTATCACCACATACAGTCAGACTATGTTTAAGAAATTTACAATTTGTAGTAGAAAAGCAAAAACCAAAACTAGTGAGTTACAGAAAGACAGCAGTAAAGATTCAGGCTGTGCTTAGCATCCCTGACAGTGGCATTATGATTAACACTAGAAAATAAATACATGTAGTAAAAAGTCCCATTATTATAGACATTCTCAGCAAGAACACTTTTGTCTTTCTAGGGAACACTTAGTAAGAGGGGAGAGAGCTGGGTAGCTGTTATATAGATTCATACACTGCTGGTAAGTTTCTCAGTTTACCTGTGTATAAAGCAATTGTCATTTCTTTGGGCACAGAGGTCCCTGTTTAACTATAGGTACAGAGATAATAGCCTCCCCATGCTGATTCTGACCAAAGAATCTGTGTCATCAGGGTCTCTTCCAACAGTGACTGAGTAAACACTGAGGGAAAGCATGTAAGAACAAGTTCCACCTCTGTAAGATTCCTTTCATTCTGGGAGACTGTATCTCTGTTCACAGGAGCCGTTGAGTAGTTTCGTTCCTTTATGAGGTATTCTTACTTCCAGCATCCTCAACATGCAGGACCACTGAACTGTGTAAATAAATTACATAGAATCCACTATTAGGTCACCCCAAAGCTCTCTGTTTTCTAAGCTGAATAATCCCAGCTCCACCAGTCTGTCTTCACAGCAGAGGTGCTCCAGCCCTCTAATCGTCTTTGTGGCCCTCCTCTGGACCCGCTCCGGAAGATCCATGTCTTTTTTGTACTGTAGGCTCCAGGACTGGATGCAGTACTCCAATTGGGGATCCACAGAGCAGAGTAGAGGGAGAGAATCACCTCGCTCGACCTGCTGGTCACACTCCTTTTGATGCAGCCCAGGACATGGTTCACTTTTTGGGCTGCAAGTGCACATTGCCAGCTCATGTTGAGCCTTCCATCAACTGACACACCCAAGTCCTTCTCCTCAGGGCTGCTCCCAATCTGCTTTCTGCCCAGCCTGTATTAGGCTTGGGATTGCCTAGACTCAGGTGTAGGACCTTACACCTGGCCTTGTTGAACTTCGTGAAGTTGGCATGGGCCCACTTCTCAAGCCTGTCAAGGTCCCTCTGGATGGCATCCCTACCCTCCAGCATGTCAACCACTCCACAGAGTTTGGTGTCATCAGCAAACTTGCTGAGGGTGCACTTGATGCCACTGTCCATGTTGCTGACAAAGATGTTAAATAACACTGGTCCCGGTGCCAGTCCTTGTGGGACACCACTCATCACTGGTCTCCACTTGGACATTGAGCCGTTGAATGCAACTATTTGAGTGCAACGACCTAGCCAATTTTTCATCCATCGAGTGGTCCATCCGTCAAACTCATGTCCTTCCAGTTTAGAGACCAGGACGTTGTGCAGGACAGAGTCAAATACTTTACACAAGTACAGGTAGATGACATCAGTTGCACTTCCCTTATCCACTGAGGCTGTAACAACATCATAGAAGGCCACCAAGTGTGTCAGACATGATTTGCCTTTGATGAAGCCACGTTGACTGCCATCAGTCATCTCCTCTATATCTGTGTGCCCTAGCAGCTTTTCAAGAAGGATCTTCTTCATGATCTTGCCAGGCAAAGAGGTGAGACTGACTGGCCTGTAGTTGTCTGGGTCTTCCTTTTTCCCCTTTTTGAAGATAACACACATGTTGGATAAAAAAGTAATCTTTTCACTTGTTTTAACATTTCTGCGTAACGTGTATTTTTTGACATAAACAAATTTTAATACTTGTTCCTGATCCACTCCCTCAATGTATTTGGTTCCTTACAAGTTTACATGCATATACATGACTTCTCAGTGTGAGAGATTTAGTCATATTTCTTTGACAGAAACCATCAAACAAATTTTTCATTCTTTTAACATCTCTCTTGCATTTCCTAATTTTACTGTCTTTTGCCTGAATTTAACAGGATGTAATACCGTTGCCAAGGGGCAAGAATAATCACAAGTGACAGCATAATCACGCACACAGAATCACAGAGTCAGAATCGCACAATCACAGAATCACAGAATGTTAGGGGTTGGAAGATACCTCAAAAGATCATCTAGTCCAACCTCCCTGTTGAAGCAGGATCATCTAGTAGACAACAATAGAGCATGCTAATTTATTCTTGGACGTAAGCAAAAAATACTTGTTTTTAGGAACTATAGTCCAAACCTGTCATTAAAGTCCATGAATACGTTCTCATTTAACAATTAATGATATACTATCTTAAAAGAAAATAAAGTTTGTGTACCATGTGGTTGTTCAATTTAATATGGTTGGAAATTAATTTTTCTAATAAAGGATCCTATACACTTGTTCAGTAGACTTGCCTTTTAATTCGGAAACATTTTAAGAAAATGGAGTGACAATAACTTCAGCAGTAAGAGGGAGAGGAAGGGAACAGGCTTTAGAGACCTGCAATGTTTTGAGTAAGAGTATAATTTGGAATCAAGAATCAGTTTTTGTGGTGCTGTCACTCTGGTGCATTCTGATGTTCTCCTGGGATCTGCATAGCTTCAGGATTCTCCTTCTGCAGAAAGGCTGACCACGGTCTTCAAAAGAATAGGAGCAACAGGGAGTAGAGATTGGTAACATTTTTTATTTATTTATTTTATATGCTTCTACACAGTAGAGATCGGCCTACTGAAAGCATTTGAAAGAAATAGCTTTGAAAAGTGGTGAGTAACTAGGCCAGGCTGCTCACAGCCCTATCCAACCTGACCTTGAACACTTCTGGTGAGGATGCTTCCATAAGTTCTCTGGGCAACTTGTTCCAGCATCTCACCACCCTCATAGAAAAGAACTTCTTCTTTATGTCTAATCTAGATCTACTCTCTTCGACTTTGAAGCTGTTATCTGTCATCCTACCACTACACTCCCTGATAAAGAGTCATTCACCTAGAGAGAGCTGAGAGTGTTCTTTAGAGCTTCACATTGCAAAACACACAGGTTGTTTCATTCCTGAAATAGTTAAGCTCTTTGTTTCTGTACTACTATACAGAATTATTTCAGGCTTGCAGTTCACCGGCAGTGATTTGTGTGGAACCTCCCCAGTTCAGGTGTTATTTAGCAGTCAGGTATTTATCAGGGACTCCCAGCGGAGACCTATAAAACTGCCCAGAGTGTTGCATGTCCATAATAACTTCTTTCAGAGCATGGTCAGGAAGACTTCCTCACTATTCATCAAAGGTCTGTGAGTGTTTGTACTGGCAGCGCTCTCTGGGATACAGACCTGCCAGATGTGTGAGTGCAGTACATAATGCACTATGAAAAGGGGGTTCAGAGCGTGAGGCCCCAGTGCACAGTATTTTAACCACAACCAATAGGAAACAAGGGTTGTCAGGTCAGGTCTTGGGCTGTGATGTCAGAACTGTATTAGCCTCAGTGAATCATTTTATCTCAAGCAGAACCTGGCACTGTCTCGTGGAAGCTCCCTTCAGCTTAGCCTAGTGCTAAGACTTGCTTTTGAACCTCACCTACAGCATCATGTAGCAGCAGGCACAGTGAGGTTTCCAGGAGCAAGCGCCACAACAGGGGTCATCCATGCACTTCCTCAGAAAAACTGAGACACCAAAAAATCCCTCCATGGAAAGCCTATAAAAGCACGCTTCTCTGACCTTGCACTTCTGGCATCTGCCAGAGATTCAGCTAGTAGCTTAATCTTATCTTCACACTCTTGTATTTCAACACCCAGAAACCAACGATAGCTGTTGAGAAGAGAACTCCACCCATTGTCATTAAATTTATCACCTTTTCTAACCGCAACCAAGAAAAACACTGAAAAATACTTCCATTTTCAACTCCTGTATTCCAAGTCTGTTCTTCAGGGCCATCTATCCATAAATTTTGTGAAATAGAGGAACAGTTCTATTATGCTTTGGCAACCTACCATATATAGTTTATTTTATTTTGTTTGGCTTACAATTTCTGTCACCATGTCTCCATTACAATGTAGATTCACTATAAACTCTTTCTTATATTGTCCATTTAAATATACACTTATCCTTGAAGTCTTATGCTCATGTGTTTGCCACCCCTTGAAGAGAAGGTTTAACAATTATTTGACAGTTGAAAATAGTGTTGGATTTTCAAGCTTACTCCCAAAAAGCCTGAAGATGCCTGAAACAGTTGCAAAGACGTGCTTCTTTTACTGGAATTGCTAGATTTGAATGTTTGTGTGGCTCCCTCTCTTCCTTTCTCCTTCTTTTCTTTAATATTGACAAACAAGAAAAGAAGAGTTAGAAGTGTGAAAGGAGAAATAACTAAGACCTGGAAACAATAGCTGTTTTTCAGTAGAAGTCAAAATAACAGGGTCTTTTGTTTGTTTTATTTTAATCAAATATATGAGTATCTCGAACAACATAAGATTTTTTACTTAACTCTCATTGTGCAAATCTTGACAAGATTTACTGTAACTGTCTCATGGGGTGTTTGCACAGAGTGTAGAATGGAAAAAAAAGACAAAAGGAAATGAGTAATGAGACAGGCTATCTCTTACATGCTATCCCAATGCACTATCATCTTTGAAGTTTTCTTAGTTTATTTTCATAAAAAAAATCATAAGTTCTGTGTTTAAATTGGAGTTCTGGGTTCAATAAGCCCCAAGACTCACTGTGAAGCATAATGAAGACTGCTGAAATCTTATGCAGCTGCAAATCAAGCCCATTAATGTTTCCTGCTATTGCCACTAAAAACAATAGGTTGGCCAGGTTCTCTTAAAATGTGACCAGACTGTCTCAAAACTGACTGAAAATTAGTAATACTCTAAAATGGAGTTTTGTCTAGACTTATTTCACATTTCTGAAGAATGGAAGTAACTACATAACAGGAAACAACAGTGATGATTTACTGCCCACTCAGTATATTTTGTCCATTTTAAAAAAAAAAAATCTATTAATCATTTATATTTCCATTTTTATATAAAAATGTTTTACAACTGAATTAGACTATGGTAATCAACAGAAATGAGAGACTTTTCAAAACCAGCATGGACCCCATCTCCATTTAACCAGTCTGAAGCTAGTAGGCTGACTCAAATCAAGAAAGATGTTCTGCTAGTTCGCTCTGCTTTCCCAGTAGTGCCTTTATCAACAAGAAATCAAATCATGGTGATGCTCTGTTGGTGTTTGGATCAAAGACTTAGAGGCTTCTCACTGAGAAGGAGTTATTCCTTTCTGCAACACTTTTTAAATGTTCCTCTTCTAGAAGTTTCGTTCAACATTCCTGTGGTTCTTGGATTGTTTGGGTTTTTTTTTGTAAATAAGTGTTTACTGCTTAAGTTATTTGTTTATTTCTTTTAAATTAGGGACAAGTGCCTCCAAAATATGTTTTAATGCATGTTCTTACAGAATGTTTAGGAAGTAGCTGTTTCAGTCAGGTATTGACTCAATTCTCAGCCTCATCTCTGTTGTCCAATCTCATCTACAGATGAATGCTTCTACAAAGTGTATTTTTGCTTGTTGCAAGACAGAAGATTAATCAAATAAAATTTCAGTTCTACCTATGTAGTTCTTAAAGGTAAGCCCTCTTGACACGCTGTTCCACAATCCAATCTTATTTTTATGAAAAAAAAAAATAACGATTTTGCTGTCTCAGAAGTATTTTCTCATGCTTTATGGCTACATACTTATATTAAAGGCAATATAAATGTAAACACAAACAAAGAAATTATTTAAGTATTCACTAGCACATTAGAAGGAGAATTGTGAACTTATTTCACCATTCCAAAAAGTACTGCCTGGAATATCAGCAATTCCCTGTCAACAATTTTTGGCTTGAATTTGCAAAAGTACGTAATGAATTATGATCACAAATCTTAGACTTATAAGTAGCCTAATCAATTTGTAAAGCTCACCACAAAGTTGTAAACTACTACATTGCAGTAAAGGTTGACAATATCAAGACCATTTGTCTCATGTTGCATTAATTTATCTGTACAGGGTAAGATGTTTACGTGGAAGTTTTGGCCTTATCTCCATTTATATGAGTATCATATGCCTATCAGAGATATGATTTCTTTCCGTTTGAATAACTGTGAATGTCAAAGAATTACATCCAAACACTTGTGCACTGTATTTTGTCCATGAAAAAAACTGTTAAAATGTTATTATATTGTATAAAGATGTCTTCAGTAATTTAATATGTGAATTAAAAAATAGATAAATCTTTGTTAGACTTCTAATTTTACTCTAAAGACCCTAGGGATTGCCACTGAAAGTTTTTTGAATAATCAAAAGCCCAAATAGATTTCAAAATTCCTAGAGTTATTATTGCCCTATGTGGATAACATAAAATACTCTTTATTTTTGGCAGTCAAAGAGGTGGAATAGAACACCTGGAGAAAAACTGAACAATTGGCATATAGTTCTAGTTTCTTCTGAACTGTAGCACCAGTTGGTTTTACTTCTCTTCATACACTTGTAGTTTCTCATAGGCTTTATTTTCTCTTATCACTGGTTGTAGATATTGGGAAAAAAAATGTGAACTGTTATTCATGCATCTTTTACATGCCTAAAAAATATAAATAATAAGAGCAGAGAGTTTGCCATTGTAACTATAGGTCATCACAACATCTAACAGAATATTCCTGGAACCAAAAATAAGACACTGAGGAAACTCCATCAACTGAGAAACACTAAGGGAAACCACCAATTTTTCTTCCCTTATAGGAGAAAAGGCTTAGTATAAGGAAATTCTGGTTTATACCTTGCAACAGCGGGGGAAAAAAAATTAAGAATTTAAGTTTTTTACTTGGTTCTGTTTGTACAGAATTTTATAATGAACTAGTAAACTTCTAGAAAACATGCTTATATATCATTTACTTACATGAAAAACTTCATTTTTCATCCCCATTTCAACTAAACAGGTAGTATGTTATGCATATTTTCTTTTAAAATGTGAAAACATTATTCTTTATTCATTGTTCTGCAGAAAACTCATTAAAACTGATCTTTATTCATGGGCTTTGAATTGGGACCAGTGATAAGTTTCTCACAAGGATGAACTTACAGCTTGATTCCATCTGTCAAGAAAAACTGATGAACACAGGGTAGAATCAAAGTCTCACTTAGACTGTGGTTAAAACTCTACACTGGTTTAAAAGGGAGTATTGTACTTTTAGTTCCGCCACACTTCTTCGGACTAGTGCTCTCCATTAACAGCTGGACTATCACTATGGAATACATCATTAGTAACATGGAGATAGACCAAGAATGATGTTTAGGCACTTGGAGGGGGAACTGAATTTAAATCCAGACTTGTATTACTTAGTTTAGTTACATCCTTGAGAAGAAAATTCCCAAGGTGTTTCAGCTGGCATCTTTAAAATCCTCCCGCCACAGGAACACGCTGTTAATGTTTCAGCATCTCAGCTGCAAAGCTATTTGTGAAGAACCCAGGGCATAAATTGTATCTAGGCATGAACAGGCTCTAGAGGTCAGGCCTCTCTCTTCCAGTTGTTTCAGTCCTATAGGTGTTCTTAGAAGATGTCTAAGTTGTGCCAAGAGAATTCAAGACAAAATTCAGTCACAATTGCTTCTCTTTTTAAAAAATAGGACAATCTAAGGGACTGCTCTTGCTGTGAAGTAATTGATTATGAAGGAATGGAAAAGATGCTCCCATTTGACCTGGAACAGAGAGTTCTTAGAGAGTACATTGAGGAAGCAATTCCTTCTCCATCCAAATTACAGAATGACAAACCATTCTGAGCAACTTTTTAAGATTCAAATCTTTAATGAATAATTTATAGCCTGAAAATACAAAAAATGCAGAGTAAGCCCCCTGCTGTGTTGTTTGCAAGCTTTAGACCAACCAATATAACCACAGTGGAAAGACGAGTATTCACTCTAGGTTCAATTCGGAATGAGAGTTGTAGATCATTGGGGTGGAGTTTTGCTCTGGAGGAAATTAATAACAGATTCATTAATATCTGTGATAATCCCAAATTGACTATGAAGACTGAAGAGTAGGGTACTTGACACACTGTCAGAAAGATTTGGTAGGACTCATTAATCCTTTTTAACTAATGCAATAATAGTTGTAGAGTCTCTAGTCCTCGAT
Source organism: Trogon surrucura (assembly GCA_020746105.1). NCBI lineage: Eukaryota > Metazoa > Chordata > Aves > Trogoniformes > Trogonidae > Trogon > Trogon surrucura. The sequence continues at coordinate 105,987,518 of CM036617.1, read as the reverse complement.
AACTGCTGCTAAGTTTTCAAATTGAATACAGTTTGACTTATATTCTGATTACGTCATCATCTTATCATGTTGTTTTTCTGATGGATCGTGACTGTGGTTATTCCTGATTCTCTCATGTGTAGGTGATATTTTGTTGAATTATCAGTACAATCTTTCTACTCTTAACTGATTAGCAATAGTTATCATTGATTTAATAAAAGCTTTTCCAGTGTTTTGATGCATCTTCTACTGCCTTGTATTCAGAAGACATATAAGCTGCATTGTTAATAATATGCATAAGACTCGTACTTGGGGTTGTTTGCTGTCTTTTTTGAAATTTTGTTATATCATATCTTTCTTAATGAGCATGTAGGGTTTTGGTTTGCATGGAGGAGGTTGAATAAGGCTCCATTTAGACAAAACGGGGATTCAAGTATTCTGCAAATATAAGAAAAACATTTCTATTTCTATCTAAGGGAATGGAAGTACAAGTTTGAAAGGGAATTACAACTGTTTATGTATTAGTTTTCTAAATAAATAAGGAATTATAACTGTACCAAAAATTGTCTTAAGATCCCATACACATTGATTATTTTATTTTCTATTAATTTTTTATTACAATTTACAAGAAAAAAACATAAAATTGGTAGATAAAGGATACAGAGGAGATAGGAATGGGTGAAGGTTTCATAATGAAATTCAAGAACAGATAATCTAGACTGCTAGGTAAATTGGTCTTTTTTTAATACTGTCAAATATGACAGTTTATCACTTTTTCCTGACTTTTTCTCCCCTTTTTGTATTGACTTCCTTTTTTTTCCTCTTATAAATGCAGATTTTTTTAATTTTTTATTACTTTTTGTTAGTATTCCTTTACATCTAAAGCCAGGAATTTTGATATATCCTTCAGAACTCTTGATTTTTCTACCACTTTAGGGTTTATTTAACTTTTTTAAGCTTTGGGTCTTCATCTCCATATTTAAGAAAGATATAGCTGATAAATCTCTTGCAAATCATTGTCCTGCCAGATAGTTTATGAAAAGTACTACTCACAGAAGTGTTTAATTAGCATGCCTACTTTGCCCTATTCTTACATTTCCTAGAGGTATGAAAGAGAACATGTTAAATTCATGGAGTAACACAAGAGGAAAATATTTCAAAGGTATAAGATGAACTAGAGAGATAGTGTACTGGTTCCAGATGGGATAGAGTTAGTTTTCCTCATAGTAGCTTGTATGGTGCTGTGTTTTGTATTTGTGACCAAAGAGCATTGATGATACAACAACTGAATGTCTCCAGGGATGGGGCCTCCACTACCTCTCTAGGCAGCCTGTTCCCATCTTTCACCAGCCTCGTAGTAAATAACTTCTTCCTAACATCTAATCTAAATCTATCCTGCTCTAATTTAAAACCATTCCACTCCTGTCCTATTGCTACACGCCCTTGCAAACAGTCCCTTCCCAGCTTTCCTGTAAGCCGCCTTCACGTACTAGAAGGCCACTGCAAGGTTTTACCCAGAGTCTTCTCTTCTCCAGGTTGAACAACCTTAAGTCTCTTAGCCTGTCCTCGTACGTGAGGTGCTGCAGCCCTTTGGTCTTTTTTGTGACCCTCCTCTGGATCTGCTCCAACAAGCCCAGGTCCTTCTTGTGTTGAGGGTTACACAGTTGGATGCAGTACTCCAGGTGAGGTCTCACCAGAGCAGAGAGGCAGAATAACTTCTTTTGATCTGCTGGCCATGCTTCTTATGCAGCCCAGAACACAACTGGCCTTCTGGGCTGCAAGCGCACATTGGTGGCTCGTGTCCAGCTTTTTGTCCACCAACATCCATAAGTCCTTCTCTGCAGGGCTGCTCTTTATCACATAATTCCCCAGCCTATACTGTTAACAAGGATTGCCCCAGCCCAGGTGCAGACCCTTGCACTTGGCTTTGTTGAACCTCATGAGGTTCACATGGGTCCACTTCTTCAGCTTGTCCAGTTCCCTCTGGAGGACATCCTGTCCCTCTGGCATATTGACCGCACCACTCAACTTGGTGTGAACTGCAAACTTGATGAGGGTACACTTGATCTCATTCTCTGTGTCATTGATGAAGATATTAAACAGCACTGGTCCCAGCACAGATGCCTGGTGAACACCACTTGTCACCCATCTCCATCTGGACATTGAGCTATTGACCACCACTTTCCTGGTGTGACCATCCAAACCATTCCTTATCCACTGAACCGTCCACCCATCAAATCTGTATCTCTCTAACTTAGAGAGAAGGATGCTCTGGGGGACTTGTGTCAAAGGCCTTTCAGAAGCCCACTGATGTAACCACTCCATTGTAGAAAGGCACTAGGTTGGTCAGGCAGGACTTGGCCTTAGTGAAGCCACGCTGTCTGTCTTGCATCAGGGACTTTCTTTCCGTTTTTTACCCCACCCCACCAGTGAGTAGACTGGGGGTGCAAAATAACTTCGGAGAGGACGCAGCCAGGATAACCGACCCCACTGACCAAATGTTTATGATAGTAACAGACATGGCTATCTTATCTTAGTCTTTTCTGGATAGTCAAAAGAAAAACTATATTGAGAAATGAATTCCTGTTTATCCATGATAATATCATTGGATATGGCCTTTTTTAAAATGAGGAAACATGCAACTGACATCTACTGTGCACTCACTAAATGAGAATGAGGAAAGATAAAGCCAACTCTGTGTTTTATTTTGTACAAATTTTGAGAGATAAAATACAGAGTTTAGGGAAATAAGCTTCTTTCTTTTTTTCTTTTGGGTTAAAACTTTCATGGATTTGGCTTTTGGTTTAACTTGGCCTCCTTAAAGTAGATTTCCAAAATATGCAAGTAATACTTTAAAATGAAACCATTCATAGAAACAGGAAAGCAAAGAAAAAATAAAGACAACAAACAGAGGCCAAACTATGCTGAATTAACAGCTATAGATACAAAATTAAGATTCCTACGTATGAATAAATCCAGTTTTAACTTGCACGGAGGTTATGATCTCAGGGAGTGCTGAATCCAGTCAATGGAAACTTCAAGTGAGAGCACCACACCCCTTACCTATTGAAATCACTCCAGGAAAAAAAAAAGCCCAACCCTGTGACTTATTGAGTCTTCATGGAATTAAACCTACTTTATTGTAAAAAGTAAGAAAAAATTACCCATTTTTTTTTGTCACACCCTTGATTTATTTTTTCTTTTGTTCTCTATAACCCACAATATAACAGACAATGTTTCTTCCATCCACAAATCTATTCTGTACTGGGGATAAAACAAACTAATACAGTATTAATAGTTTGGCACGTGTCTGACATTCGACACCTTTGTTTCTAAAGTTAATGGAGAGTGTGAGAGCAATATAGCCTCATAGAAGAAAAGAAGAAATAGAATGCCATTATGCATTCTTGGGTTTTTGCCATCTTAATATATATAAGCCAAATAAAACATGATATTCAATTTTGTATATATTATGAAATATAAAACTATGTAAAAATAAAGTATATGTCAATAAGAAATAATTTGTGACCTAAAACTTTTTCAGATAGACTTGTTTTTCAAGTGTGTTTTCTACAGCACTTGTCTAAGAATCTCAGTCCCCTCTTAAATTAAAATTCATGTAACAATGTAGTCACAGTTCTTTGCCTTATTTTGTTGTCTCTAGATAATTGAATTGTAAACAGACTTAAAATGTGTAGTGTTCATTTCTAACGTATTTCACTTTGGTTGTGGAAATTGAGTACTAGCACTGTATTAGCATTCCATCAACATTTTGAGAGTGAAATCACATTGTTGTCATCTCTGGGAAGGTGAAGCTTCTATACACTGGCAGTATGAAAAGTACAAAGTTACTTTGGACATGCAAAAGACATGGTCATGGCTGCAGTTAAGGCAAAAAAGGCTGTGACACAATTTAACAAAAAAACCCCACACAACTGTTGGGTTTTTTTCAGATGCAATATAAAGCCAAGTTTCAAAACTCAAAGCTAACAAAGAAAACATTGGCTCACAGTGTCAGTCTATAATAAAGTACTAATATTTGTCTACAAATCCAGGCTGATGTGATTAATAAATATTAGGGTGGTGAGTCAGCACTTATTTTCTAGATGCTTGGAGACCAGCTGAGGGTAAAAATAAGGCTTCCCAGACACCAGCGAACCATGGCAAATCACTGGTTTCAGTTGCCCCTTTCTTAATGTTTAACATTTCTTTCTTTGGAATTTAATATTTTTGGTTCCTACAGAAAAGAGGCTTTTTTTTCTCTTTTTTTTTTTTTAACTTCCTAACTATCTTTGGAAGTAGGGAATAGTTAATGAATTAGTAACTTCAAAAAAAAAACAAAACCAAAAGAAATATCTTTCACTTCTGAAATAAAGAAACACCAATGTTAAAAATAACACTGTTCTAGAAGTAATTCCTTGAGATTTCCATTTGCTTCGAGTTTAACTGTGACTTTTCATACTTTATGTTGCAAGTGCTAAGTCAACAATGTTTAGTTTCAGCAGTTTATATTGGCCTTACAAAGTATCTACAACTGAAGAAGTTTGTTATGGCCACTGATTTTATCCTATCTGCATGAAAAATAAATATTTTAAATGCAATTTTGCCCATTTTAGTTATTATGATGAAATTATCTAGTAAAGAATGTCTATTTTCATTCCCTTCCACCCTGTGTCACATTCAAATAAAAAATAGTCCAACTCTTATTATGCAGATCAATGCAGTTAAAAGGTATTCATACAATAATGTATTAAAAATAACTACCCATATTATGCCTGTATTCTGCCTTTCATGTTTATTCTGAGCACAGAAATCATCCAATAGTAACATGAAGGGTGTGATAGAGACAAGCCATTTCCTTACAGTAACTATCTCAAGTACCTTCTTGCATTTATTTTTTCCTTTATATTCATGTGCCTTATGCCCGCATGTCCTGGGAAATACTGGTCTCTGTTTTCTTCCTCCCCAGCCTCCAGAAATGCTTTCCATGCTGCCTCTCTGTTGCTCTCTGTTGCGTTTTGTAACGCCAGCCAAGAAACAATTTACCAAGACGGGCAAAGAGAGTAGAGGATGAGAAAGACTTGAAGACTCCCTCAGTAGCAATGTATTGGCAACCGACTGGAAGACAAATGACTTTTGAGTGCATGAAAATGAAAAGTTGTATTAGTCATGGGTATAAATAGATGATGAAGAGAGAGGAAAAAATGGAGGAAACACTTCTCTCCCACTGCCTTTTTGTTACCTTTCTTGTGTTGCCCATCAGCAACTCACCTCCACTAAAGTGGTTACTTCATAGAATTCTTAGAAAAGACCTTAAAGGTGATCAAGTCCAACCATTAAGCTAGCAATATCAAGTCCACCACTAAGCCACGTCCCTAAATACCACATCTACACGTCTTTTAAATAACTTAAGGGATGGTGACCACTTGCCTGGGCAGCCTGTTACAGTGCTTAATAACTCTTTCAATGAGGAATTTTTCCTAACATCCGATCTAAACCTTCCTTGGAGCAACCTGAGTCCATTTCATCTTGTGCTATTTCTCGTTATATAGGATTTGTGTCACGATATGTGTAGAGTTTATAGTTCAGCTAATGGTTAGCTTCACATTTTGTTATCCACACACAGTAATAAAAAAGACGATCTGCACTGTTGAGGTCTGACTCACCTTATGGTAGGAAAAGGATTTTATCAAACTTGGTTTTTTGGTCATGGGTCAATCTATATGACACTAGGACTGCCAGCAACAGAATGGGTGCATCTATCTTAAAGGGGAAACCTTTTTCACAGGAGTTAGTAGGGCTCATTCCAAGAGATTTAAACTAGTTTTGAAGGGGGATATAAATGAAACAAGGATCGCTAGAGATAAGCCTTGGGGTGGCACACCAATGTTTGAGGGACATCATGCCAGAGAGGTCCTTCAGTCTGCCATCTTGGTGGAAGCAAAAGTGGAGATCCATGCAGCAGCTAAGACACAAGGTTTATTGCTGTGTTAGAAACCACATTCAGCCACAATGAAGAGGAAGACAAAATATTCTATAAGCTGCTGGGAAAAGTCTGACAATTGATAACCCTTTTTCTTGTGGATAACTTCAACTTAGAAATGTCTGATGGTAACAAAATACAGAAGAGCAATGCAGGAGATTCCTGGAGTGTGTGGAAACAAGCTTTTTGCGACAGATGGTGAGGGAGCCAAGTAGAGAAAGTGCCTGCTGGAACTGCTGTTTGTGAACAGAGGACTTGTGGGTGATACGGGCCATCTCGAATATAGCCATCAAAAAATGATAGACTTTTTGATTCTTGGCAAAGTAAGGAGGGGTACCAGCAATCTTAGACTTCAAGAGCTGTATAGGAGACTGGTTAACAGAGTCCCTTGGGAGATAATCCTGAAGGGTGAAGGAGTCCAGAAAGGCTGGACATTCTACTAGAAGAGAATCTTAAAAGCACAGGAACAGGCCATCCCCACGTGCCAGAAAATGAGCTAGCTGGGAAGACTGGTCTAGCTGAACAGAGAGATTTGGCTGGAACTCAAGGAAAAAAAAAAGAGAGTTTATGATCTTTGGAAGAAGTGGCAGACAACTCAGGAGGACTACAAGGATGTTGTGAAGTTATATGGGGAGAAAATTAGAAGGGTCAAAGCCCAGTTAGAACTTAATTTGGCCACTGGTCTAAAAGACAATAAAAAATGTTTCTATAAATACATTAGCAACAAAAGGAGGGCTAAGGAGAATCTTCCTTCACTGGATACAGAAGGAAACATAATGACAAAAGATGAGGAAAAGGCTGAGGTATTTAATACCTTCTTTGTCTCAGTCTTTAATAGAAAGACCAATTTTTCTCCAGGTACCCAGCCCCCTGAGCTGGAAGGTAGAGACAGGGAAGAGAATGTAGCCTGTATAATCCAAGGGAAAATGGTTAGCAACCTGCCTCTCCACTTAGACATGTATGTCTATGTGGCTGGATGGGATCCACGCAAGGGTACTGGGGGACTCGGCAGAGGTACTTACCAAGACACTCTCCATCATTTATGAGCAGTCCTGGCTAACCAGGGAGATCTCAGTGAACTGAAGGCTAGCAAAAGTGACACCTATCCATAAGAAAGGCTGGAAGAAGTATCTGGGGAACTACAAACTTAGTTTGATGTCTGTGCTGGGGAATGTTATGCAGCAGATCATCCTAAGTGCCATTATGAGACAGGTGCAGGATGACCGGGTAATCAGGCCCAGTCAGCATGGTTTTATGAAAGAGAGGGTCTGTCTGACTAATGTGATCTCCTGCCACGACAAGGTGACCTGCTCAATGAATGAGGGGAAGGCTGTTGACATTTTCTATCTGGGGTTTAGTAAAATCTTTGACAACATTTCCCACAGCATTCTCCTGTAGAAATTGGCTGCTCATGACTTTGACGAGCATATACTTTGATGGGGGAAAAACTGGCTGGTAAGGTTCTGACCAAAGGGTGGTGGTGAATGGAGTTAAATCCAGTTGGCAGTTGGTCACAAGTGGTGTTCCCCAGGGCTCAGTTTTGGGACCCTGGGTGATATATATCTCTTTATCAATGTTATTGGTCTTTAATGAAGTAATGAAGGTAATGAAGAAAAATATTACCTCAAATGATGGAGATTTGTGCTGAGATATTGAGTGTGTTGGGTTCTAAGCTACTGGTAATATAGGTAATACACTCAGAGTATTATCCTTGTGCATTATAATATTTCCATTTCCTCAGATTTCCTTCTTAGGTATATACAACATGAAGATAATTTCACATTATCTTTTCAATCTCTGAAGATTAAAATTTTGATTATTTGTCATGCATTGTAGTATTTTGTCTTCATTTCTGGCAAACCTTAGAAACAAGGGTTGTAGAGGAATCCTGGTGGATTTTAATTAGGGCTCCCGTCAGGGCTTCAGTTACTGAGAGCTATGAAGACTGCAGTTACCTTAACATGACAAGATTTCGTGAAATGGCAATAGCAAAGGAAAGCCAGTATTTCCAGTTCCACAAAACAGACAGGGAAAACACATCAACACTTCACTCTTCAAGTGTTTCTCCAAAAATCCCTCTGACCAAAGAGAGATTTTTAATTACATGCAACATTTGAGAAATAAATAGAAGGCTCAAGAAAAAAAGAAAAAATATTTCTTAGAGATCTATTTTTTTGGCAGAAAATACGTAAAAGATTTATTTTAAGGCAGACCGAAAGCTACGTTCATATTCACAGACTCTATCCACAAAATTGAAGACTTATTTTATCTTCTTACACTGCACAAAGGTTGAAATTTCACTTTAAACTGACTCTGAAAAGAGCTGTGAATGTGAGACAGTGGAGTGTTGCTACCAGAGCATGCTTTATAAAGTTGTTTCCTAAAGTTCAAATTCCTCTGTGATAACAAGTGTCCAAAAATAACCTTAACCTAGGAAGACAGAAGATGAATTATGCAGCAGACTAATTGTATTACAGAATTATTTTACAGCATTCTATATATAAAGTTCAAGAACAACAACTTTTAGATATTATAGTTTCACATTGCTTTACCTATTCTGTATATTTGTTTTGGGGATAAGCTAGTGCAAACAGAGAAGATTTAATCTTTTGTGATGCCTCAGTAGTATAAAATACTAAGACAGATAAATTTATTAATTCTGACATTTTAAAGGCTTGTGGGTTTAAAAGTAGGTCATGTAAGGCACAGAAAATGCCCTTCAGCAATTTGGACTGAACAATACTAGAGTTTTTTCTTTTATTATAAATAGCTTGAAATAGTTGTACTTAATGATAGACTCTTTTAATTCTAGCTTTTTTTTTCAAATCTTGAGATTGATGTCTGCTTCCCATCTGCATTTGGGAACAGTCTCATACAATCAGACAATATTTTCAGTGTGATAGTTCATCATGTTCAGAAATATTGGGTTAAAATTCAAAGAAGAAATAAAAAAAATGTCACAGGAGTAAAAGAAAACCTTGATAAAAATATCACTTTATTTAAAAGAAAACTTCTAACAGCATTAATGATCAGATTGTCTTTGCTCTCCTGTTATTGCTGTTTGATTTTACTTACTTCATATTAAATATTCTTGCTCAATATATGGTATCAAAAATGCAGGCATATAGAAGTTGAAACTAAAAGTCACCACCTTAAGTTGGAAAAGTTGCAAGAATGGCAACAATTTCTTCTGTGCTGCTTTAGATTCCTACAAAAAAATCCAAATGAAGACTTTGGTCAGTTAAAAGTGCTGTATATCATATAAATCTCAACATCACAGGAATAAGAGTTAGACCTTTGACCTCTGTGGAGCCAGGATTTTAACCCATATCCCATAACTGTCTAGGGCAAAATGAGAAAATGAAACTGCAGTATTACATCTGTTGTGAGATTTACACACAATTATCCATTATTTCCATTTATTTTTTTTAATGTGTTTACTAATTCTCTATGCAATATAAAAATGGCTGGGCATGAGATTCTTATCATAACAGATTTCAGCTGGAAAACTTCACTGTTTCATCTTAACTGACACACAGATTTTCACTCTGTAATATACCACTTGAAAAATAAAGTAGTCTATTATGGTTTTTTGCTGTAAACACCCAATCCCTTGATTTTACTGTAGCAGCTAAATACTGTGGTTGGGATGGAATGTGTATCACCACAATTTTTAAATGGAGTGGTAAGATATAAGCGTGAAAACCTGAAGAAGGGACAAGATTTGAAAACTGATTCAATATTCTTTTAGCATCCTACTGAACATAATAACAACTTTTGTGACAAAACCTATTTAAACAGCTAATCACCCTATAAGGGTGATATATGCTATAAGGATTTACGTGGAATAGTTATAGATGAGATTTTAAATAAACCTTTGATAAATTTTGTAGATATTAGTACCAGATAGGGAGTTCCTGAAAGTGAGCTGATTCCTGCAAGTTTATGAAGTGTCTGGTAGATATATTGGTTTGGATATAGAAAAAGGAAAGGTAAGGAATTATTGCAAACATGTGTGTGCGGATGACATATACCTCTTTCCTCTCCTCTCCACTTCTCTGTCTCCCGTTCTCTCTCTCCTCCTTTAATACCATTAAAGTCAGGTATCTCCCTGTACTTACCCAGCAAATGCGTCTTTCCTCTATTAATTCTTTCTTAATATGTACTTCTTAAAAGTCTCCTCTTTCTTCATTTAGTCACGAGTAGTTCCCAAAGCACATTATCCATTTTATGCATGAACATTTCTGTTTCTAACTTTACACTGCTTGGACCCTGCTCACCACGTAGGCACACACATGTCTAGTTTCAAATACCCAGGCTTACTGAGCACAACATGAATGCAGGTCAGTGAAGGTAAGAACGAGCATAAATACTTGCAGCATCAGAAACCAAAATTTCTGACTTTCAAATACATAAACAAGAATCTGTTTCACATATCTGTGCACATCCTTCTGCTTCAAAATGAAAACTTTGTGGAATATGAGTGTTAATTATGTGTTTAGATACACACGGAGCTGCCAGTCAAACTTGAATCAGGCTAGGTTAAAAATGTCTGCCTTGGTGATGATGTGCAATATTCTCCAATGTCAATATAGGTGTACAGTTTTTTTAACTCTCTTTTGTAATCTCATCTAAATCTTTGCTTTAAAGAGAATATAATGCTACTAGTGTTAATCTCATCTAAATCTTTGTTTTAAAGAGAATTTAGATCAAACACTACTAGTGTCTCTAGTCTAACTGGTTCCAATCTTTAGAGCAAATTATCATAAATACTTATAACTTAAATTTACAAACCTATGAAGGTAAGTCTGGAATGGATAGTGCCAAGTTCCAAATATCCTGTATACACTTGCACGGCCACCTCCTGAGATTTGTTCAGTGAAACATTATGATGCGCTTCTATTCTCTGCGAAATCTGATAGATAACGACACTGTATCCCTATCATCAAAATTCTGTGACTTGAAATTATGAAATCATCATTGCAGCCATACAAAAGATTTAAAGTATACATATTTAAGGTTTCTAAGTGGTTTTCAATTGCAGATGTCAAACACTTCAGAATTCAGGCTGAACCTGTCCATATTACCTTTACAGTTACTGGTTAACGATATTTAAGTCAAACGCTAATTTCTCATTGTTGCACATTTATCTTATGTTTAATGCCTAACAGCTAACAGCAAAATAACATTTGTGATACCATCTTACAAATGTCAAAACATCTGGATAAATTTTAATTTTAACAAGTAAATAATTTATAATTTTTAATTTGTGAAGCTTTGAGTTAATCTCCAGGAAGTATTGAAGTCCTCTTAGTGAACAAGTACTTTGGTAAAGTATGGATTTTCAATCTAGTATAAGAATTTCAAGTTGTTTACACATGAAGAATTTCAGCTGCAACTTGAGAGTGGCTTTGAAGAAAACTGATTTTCACGCCAAAGACAACTCAGAAGGATTCTGGGTAAGTACCTCTAATATCAACATGGTGAATGAGCTAATGCAGCTTAAACTTCTTTTTAATGTCCTGAAAGAACATTACAGAAAGTGAGAAAACAACTTAAGTGTAAGCACAATCCAGATAATGTATATTATTTATCCTATGTTCTGTATGATAAAAAATGTATTTTGAAAGACCTAGATAAATGATATTCAGTTGATTTTAGCTATTTTCTTTAATGGCCTTTATTTAAATGATTATTAAACAAATTTTCTACATAGTATAGCACTATCTCTTATTAAATAAGCATGTGGGTATGCCTACCAAGTTCATTTCAGAGAACATTACCGAGGAGTTCATCTACTCACCATCTCCCAAACAAAAATTCCTGACTTTTGAACAGAATAGATTACAGTTCTGAACCCTGCAAATATTCTTGTTTAAACACACAAAGTTCCTGTGACTTCACTACTGGGTTACGTCTATAGTAAAAGTTATTATGGGTCCAGAAACAGAAGACAGAAAACTTGATTCCGGCCAAACTCACCTTATTCAGTATTTGTGAGGAACTGTACTGGTCACTTGAATTTTCATTATTTGAAGGAAGAAAATCTGTCATGTTGAATGGAATAGTCATAGAAAATACTGCATTGGCTATCCAAACAAAGTTCTATAAACCAAGCCCCTCTCCTTTTAGCATTACTCAGACTTTTTAGATAGTATGACCACATTGCCTTATTGTCACACAGGCCACAAAGCCACAACCTTGAAGCCCTCTCTGCAGATCACATCAGGAGTCTGTGTTCTTCCTGGTAATTCAATGAGACTGCTAAGCCAAACAGTTGCTGCTGCAGTGGAGGCAACAGGAGTATTTCTCTTCCACCAAGTAATGCCTGCAGATGTTAAGAAAGCAAGAGGATGGGGCTGTCAGCTCCCTGCAATCTAGGGGCTTCAACCCACCTCTCACCTATTGCAGTAAGTGTACCAGCTCCACGCTCATGTCACCCATGTAAGCTGTTTGGCAGCCAAAAAGAGTGAAAAAAGAGAAAAGCAAAAGAAGGAAGAGTTGTGTCATCCTAATTGCTAGAAAATTGAGGGTAGGCCTAAGAGTTGGAAGGACAGAGCCTTAAAAAGCAACTAGGTACCTTATGACCAAATTGATACAGGGTACGGGTATGAAATAATCATAAACATACATGTAAGAATGTAAGGGAAGTCAAATCAAGTAATTTATTTATTACATATCCACAGAGTCAGAAATTGTCCCTAAACAATTGATCCTAAAACATATGGGGAGGAGAGGGCAGAGGGAAAACAGATGAGAGACCTCCATGACCACTTTGTGTTCTCCCATCAAGTCATCACAAGTGCTTCAAGACAGTGTAGTCATAGCAAGACCTAAAAATTCAGGTTGATGGAGTGAAATTAGTATTTCAAGTGTCATTTGCATAAATATGTAGGCAAATAATCATCCTTTAAATATTTTAGTGTCCTCATTAAAATAAAAAGTATTTAATACTGTTTTTCCTCTGAGGGAAAAAAAATGTGATTCTATTTTAACATTAGTCTTTTATGTCAAATGATGCAGCATCTGCAATCTTTGCTAATTGGAAATTGACAGTTATTACTGATTTAGACATTAAACAGAACTACGGTTTTACCTACATCTTACAAGTCAGTATCATCTATGAAAGTCTGTATCATGGGCAGAAATCGTTTAGTGACTGAGGACCAGGTGTTGAAGGAAAATATCACATCAGTCTCTGATTGTCTTCCTCTGCATATTTAATTTGTCCCCTCAGCAAAATTAGTAGATTTATCACAATCTCTATTCAATACAGATATGATGCATAGTCTCAGGTCAATGACATGTCCTGATATTTTGGTTTCAGGCTTTTTTGGCTACTGTCCCTTGTATATAGCATGCATCAACAGTTTATTAAACACCTAAAGCTTTTATTCTTTTTTTCCTGGAATCCGAGTTTTTTCTACTTGATTTATTAAAAGTTTCATAACCTCTTCATAAAAGAACTATGTAACATATTTCTCAGTTCTGTCTGTTTTGAATTTAATTTTAAAAAAGGATTTGAAAATATATATGCATGCATATGTAAGTAACATCTATTAAAGTAACCTTTTTTGACATATTTAACCTGAATGAAAAATTTCAACCTGTTTGACAGATCTCAAAATCTGTGGCTCACCAGTGTAAGTTAGTCAGGAGTCTTGAAAGTCACTTAAAGAAGATAGCTTAAAGCACTCAGCTCAGGGCCACAAGGTGTTAAAAGCTGAGTAGAAGTACAAAGAAAGGAGAGGCCTGAATTGAACAAGTGCTGGACACAGATGAACACAGAGTTTGAATAATCAAATATAACTATGATGAGGACAGCTAAATGACGAGAGACACAGAAAAGAAGGCCCTGTGTAAAGGGTCCATATCCTGAGATGATTCACTAGATCATGTGCTCTAAAACAAGATATACAATATGTATAACAAAATAATGTGACAGATGGCAAGCAAGTTAGAAAACATTCAACTGAATCTACAAAGTTAGCAAAACTGTGTAAAATTCACTTACAGAAAATCACAAAGGACAACTCAGTCTCACAGTATAAAAATAAGATTCCTCTGGAATGCAGAGAAAACTGTCCAATCCAAAAGATACAATGTAAGACAGGGCTACAGCTTAACACTTCAGCTAGAAATGCAATGATAACTCTAATCATTATGGTTTCATTCCATTGTTTAATTTTGCTACATTAGAGGATAACTTCGGGTTTCAGTAAGAATTGTACTGGAAATATGTTGTTCCCAGGAGTTTTAAGACTTGGTTTTTAGCTTTTTAACTCTAACCATCCTTTAAATATCTTTTTAAAACAATGAAAAGGATTGAAACTGGTGTTATCACAGGAAATATTATACAACATGTATCACTGTATACTCATCATATGAAATACATGCGCTTTTTTATCGCCTGCCAAGATACAAGGCATCTTAGGAAATGCATATTGATAAAATAGATTACCTTGGCCCCAACCCTGCCTCAACCACATAACCCTCATCCTTGCCTTGAACTTTATTTTTAATTATAATTAATATGTATGGGACATGCAGAGTACAATTATGCTCTGCAGTGCAAGTGTGGGCCTCCCATGGAGTTCAATGAAAGCTGCGTGCATATGTCATACTACAGAAATTGACTCAATATGTTTAATAAAAATCATCTCTTCTGTCCTCTGCCTCCAGGCAGATTCCCGTTTGTAACCCTAGTATCATTCATGATTAATAACGCACATGTGTTAAAAAATGAAAACTCTTTTTCTCCATATCATGTCTCTGCACTCATTGTTAATAAATATGCTTTTAATTAAAATCTTCTCCCCTGCCTTCTCCTTGCCAGTAGCAGATGCTCAGCATTGATCCCACTCTTATGAGCCATAACAAATACGTCTAAAGTTAAAATCGATCTTCTGCAGCTGTAGAAGTCCTTTGCCATCCGGTTTTCATCTTGAGTTCCTGGAAATATTTTGGCGGCAGCTATGGCTCCTCCCCAGCACATCTCTCAATCTGACTGCCACTCCTCTGAGCTGATTTTAACAGGCTGCTCTAAAGCAGGAGCAAAACAGAGTGCTCAGGAGGTCAAGAGTTCTCTGCCACATGCAGCTTGAGCCCTCAGATGAGTACGGTGTGCAAGAGCAAGGTAACCAGGACAAGAAACTAACTGACAAAAAAAAAATGGACAAGACCTTGATTTTTATGCCAAGCTATGAATTTGCCAGGTTGCAAACTTCTTTCATGAGCTCATGGCTTTTCAGCTGAACAATCATTTTTCCTTGACAAATTCCCCTCTTCCAAGTCATTTATAACAGGTAAAATGCTGTCAATATTATTCTTTCCTGTACTCACCGTTGGTAGCCCAAATACTGCTGAACTAGAATCCTTGAATTATTACCTCTAATATATAAACAAGGTAGAGACAGATGGCTACTCTTCCGAAAATACAGAAAATGCAACTATGTGGGGTTTTTTTTCAAGTGACTGGATTACCCAAACATAAATGGCAGTTGTACTTTGGCCTTCATTCTGGAGAGAATCACAAATCATGAATTAATGGCCTCTTCAGGTGCACAAAGTTACAAGAAGGGCTTTGCAGGTGTGGGGCACTCCATGGGTGTGGGAAGGAGGAATGCTGACCAATGGAACTCAGGGACCAATTAAAAAACTACTAAATTTACCACGGCCAAGAAAATTAGGACTGTTAAAATAAATCAATGACATTTCTATTTCATCTCACCCCAGAAATGCTCAGCACACTTTTTTTTTTTCAATCAAAATGTGAAAAAAAGGGAAGGTAGGAGAGGACTCCTTCAATATACTAGAAAGGTCTACTGTAATTCAATTGCAGTAGGTCTCAAGAAGTATATTCCATGGCATTTCCAGAAAAGAAGGCTTGTGTCAACATTCAGATTGTGCTGATACTTAACAGTGCTATATTTACTTGCAATAAAAACTGCTAAGATTTCATGTTTGTCTTTACAGTGAGTGCTCTGACTGTAGATCTCAGAGTTACTTGAACTAGTGTGAAACTAGCTATCACAGGTGCTATAATAGAGATGTTATTTATAAACGGGAACGTTTACAAATGTGCCAAAAACAATGGTACTCTCTTACTATGCCATGGAAGAAACAAAGAAACCCCAAACCCAGAAACCAGGTCAAATAATCAAAACCCCAAAATACACTAAAACAAATTAAAAAAAAAAAAAAAGAACAACCCAAAATTACGCAAAAAAAACCCAAATAAACATGAAAGAAGATCCCTGAACAAGTTATCCAGCTGTACTTGAAAAACATTTAACAGATTCATGAGCTTCAGGAACCACGTATCTTGCTTTCAAAGACACAAATGTGCTCTGCCAGGCTCTGCATTTGTGGAACAAAATGCAGTAATGACTTATTAGAACTTTCTCAAAAGGAGAAGAGAATTACACTTGAGAAGTTGTCTAGGGAAGATTATGAAGTCTGTGAGACAGCAATGGAAAGAGATTGCTTTGGAAGAATACAATGTCTCCATAGGCCTACTCAGACCCAGGAAGGACAGGCCTTGGAGAATGCCTGGTTTGCCATTTACAGTTTCTCTTAAGTGACTGCTTGAATGCGTTATAAAATCTCAATAACATTTATATTGGAAAAGATCTTTAGGATCACCAAGTCCAACCATATCCCTTGTTGCAAATGACATTTTGACCACTGATTACCAGTACTTTCTGTCGAGGAAGAGAGCTGTAGGATGAAAGCACGTCATGGGAAACCAAAAGTCAAAGTGGGACTGGAAGTCAAGACTCACCTTAAAAACGACAGAATTACGTGAGTCAGGTAACCATTTCTGGCCTGGGATTTCATGAGGACATAATGAGGAACAGAAAAAGTCACAGGTGTGTCTTGTCTATGGAAAAACATCCTGTATATGCATCCTTGTGAAAAGGATAAGGGATTGATCATGTTTCTAGGATATTTCATGTCCAGTTACAAATTCTATAGTAGAGATGCATAACTCTGTGTAAGCTTGGTTTTGTAGGAGGATTTAAAAAAATATAAAGATTTTTGAACCCTACTTTCTATGTAACATTCTTCAAACCCATATGTTCCCTTCACTGCCCAATAGACCAGGGCGGATCTCAAAAAAAAAAATAAAATGTTAAGAACATAGTTCAGAAAAACAACATTCATGATCATTTTGAGTATCTTATGGGAATTTATTAGAGCTCAGAATTTGCTCAGTATACCAAGTGCAGTATGTCTGGAAGAGTTCCTGCTAGCTGTCACATACTACATAGCTGTTCATTGCTGAAAGCTGTAATTGTTAAAATGCATGTTTAGTGCTTGGACTTCTTAAAATTATTGATAGTAGTGAAAATAACGTAAAATAACAAAGAATTATTTTTTTTTTAAATGGAAACCTATTTTATAACTAACTAGAACTTTTTTTCTAAGGGAAAAGTTAATTTTATCTTCTTTTTAGTTCCAATATTACACATTTCAGTAATGTTTAATGCATACAGCTATTTGAAACTAAAGATGACAAGTCATATTTACTATGCAACCATCACAATCTCCAAAGACTCTTCTCATATTAAATGCCACATTTGGTTCAAGTTCCAGGAAGCTAGAATTTTATTATTGGATTCTTTAAAAACAACATGAGCCTTGTAACAATTAGAACTGATCATAATCATGTTCAAGGTTAGGTGACATTTCCCATGACCTCCCCTGGAATCTTTGGATCTCCTTTGTCTTGCTGGTTCTTTTCCATATGCTTGCCCTGGACTTTGCATGGGGCCTACATCTAGAGTCAGATCAGGCTTAATGTTTTTGTGGTTGAGGTTTTCATGTGGTTTTGTGGGGGTTTTATTTGTTTGTTAGTTTTTTAATGTGAGAATTTGCCACTGTACCCTCCAAGGGATAGTGCCTTTTCTTCACGTGTTCTAGGAAATATATACCTATAATATGTGGTAGGCTATCAGGTCACAAAATAGTTGTAATACTTATCTTTCTCAAAGCCAGTCTGTTGATTAGGCCTCAAACCATCAATAAATAGCAGCATTAATTTGTGAATCTGATCGTAGCAAATGGACAAGCAGCATCTATCTTTAAAAAAAAAATTAAGTGCACACTCAAAGGATATTTTAAGCTTCAGGAATGTCCATTTAATTTTAAAAGACCTGAGGGGGTATTTATACACTCACTATTTCCACTCTGTCTTCTAGGAGTCCCTCACCATTACAGAAGCAGACACCTGCTGGAAATAAAAATCATGGACAAAAATAACCATGGTTTATGGTTTCTGTTAAATTGTTGCTTGCAACTGTGGGAATCTAACACGTGATCATTTAATGCTCTTCATATTCAACAATGATGTCTGCAGGATTATTCATCTTGTTCTACCATGAAGTGCTGTGATTTAGATTCTTTTTATTGGGAAATTTTTCAGTGAATTAGGTAAAGGGCTCTAGTTTAAAGTCCAAATAAAAGGCACACTACTTAACCACCACATTCATCTGTTTCCTCTAAGACTAACACCTAAAACCTTGCTTCTGCATTTTATGGTTATGTTTGTAATGTTATTAGTTCAATTTCTAGATTTAGGCAGAAAGTAGTATTTCAGTTAAGTAATTCCTTACATAACGGAAAATATTTTTTTTAAACAAAAGTGGGGAGAGATATGAGGGTGAAGAAGAGCAGTTTCAAGATAGATACAGATAGAAAGAAAAACAATTTCCAACATTTACTTACTTTCTCTTAAATAATAAAAAAAATAATAAAATGTACACTGCTAAGAACAATAATGCATTAGCAAATATGTAACAAATTAAGTTGGTTAAAACTACTTCATAAATAGTTCACAAATCCTAATTCTCTCTAGACAATTCTTAGTGCACAGTGTACATAGCTGTTGGTGCATTTTGGAGTAGTGAAATAATAAAAATCTTGTTCTATTATTGTTCAAGCTTCAATGTAGTAAATACGTACTTTAAGTAGTGATTGGCAATATCCACAAATTTAAAGCTGAGCTGAAGCTTAAGCACTGTTATGAGTTGGCCTTCATCAGAAAAGAAAAGAAACAGAGAAGGAGAAAGATAAATAATTGCACAGGGAAATAAAAAAGTGTTTGTAGATTTTTTTACATACTTCTTACAAAGTAGACACGAATATGAGAGCTCTTGATTTGCTTGCTTCTTCAGCAATCCTTTCATGATCAAGTGCAAGATTAGAAGTGAATGTTATGAAAGTGGCAGGTAGCGATGGGATGTTACTCCACTGAAGATAACATGTTTTCTCAGTTTACTGAAGTTCAGTACATTGTGTCCCGAATTAATAAAGTTCACTGAGGTAACCAGAAAGAAAATAATGAGAATTATTTTAGTTTTCCTCAGTGTATACTAAATGTCTCACAATGGAGAAGTGGTTCAATCAAAAATATAGTGAAGTACCTATCATGCACCTTGAATAAAACCGAGGTGTCAGTGTCTGAAAACCAGATCCAGGCAATATGCTCCACTGCCCCTCATAGATCCAGGTGTGTTTCACCTCCATTGGGCTGAAGCCCTTGGGACCTGCTTGATATGTCAGTCTAACCAGATCCCAGCCAGCACTTCTCCAGCCCAGAGGACCAAGCAGGTGAGGACCTTCGAAACACTGCTCTAACACGTACATCTCCCAGCAAAGCAGGTCTCCCTGTGACATTGCCTTCTCTTAATCACAGTTAGCAGAAGATATAGTAGTATTGGAGTGTCTTGCCAGCTATAAGCAGCAAAGAAAGTCACACCCCCAAAAAGAGACATCAGACTCCACTTCCCCCTCTTCAGGAGGGATTTCAACCTTTGCCTCCCTCTCTCCAAGGCAACACCTGAGCAGAGGACACTGAGAGGCAGGATGGGATTCAGTATGCTGGCTCCAGCTCCAAGGCAGCTCGTGTATTTGCTACAAGCCAGTGAGAGGCATGACTGATACACAACTTATTTTGGAGAGTTTCTATTCATACATATATTTATGGTTTTATAAATATATAAAATATATATATGCAATGTTTAATACATATGAGAGGGAGAAAAGACTGAAAAGTGACCTTTTGTTTTGGAGGGATCAGAAAGGCATCTTAGTAAACAGGGTTAAAAAGACATTTGTAAAAAAAAAAAAAAAAAGGCTTAAGAATTTCTTCTGCTGCTGTAAACAATACTTACACATTAGCTCTAAAGTTGTTGTTCTCATTAGTCCCAGCAAAATACAAGGTAAAAAAAAAAAATAACATAAAGCACAGAAGTGGTTTAAACCAATCACACCAAGTATGAACCGAGTCAGTACAATCCTACCAGCATTAATGAAAATATTGAGAGTGGCTGCTATTGACACTAAAGGAAGAATGCAATTTTCATTCTGCTGATTGTTTCTCTATGCAAACCTAATGATGCAAAAGCTTTTAAAGTACAAAATGCTTTAAAATGCTTTTACCCAGTCACACTCACATTAAAACCTCTGCGGGTACCTTAAAAAATATATCCTAACCCCCATTTTTACAAGTTAATTTTATGCTTATTTATCATGTTTCAATTTCAAATCTGAAAGGGAGTGGTTTCTCTACATTGAGCAGGTTCCCTTTTACTCTTATCCAGAGAGTATACACCTGGAACATATCACTCACTCTTGCCTTTTCTGTTGCTGTACTGTGCTGCAGGACTGTACAGTTGACAATTAGATAACACAAGCCACAGCGGAGAATCAGCTAAGACATAAACTTGAGTACAACTTTTAATTAAACTTTGAAGAGAGATCATTGCTGGGAAGCATTAAAACTCCAAGACAATTGCAGTTTAAAAAAAAAAAAAAAGAAATTTAAATACTATATATAGGTTGTGGGTTTTTTTCCAACAATACTTCGGTAGAGTAAGGCCTGTGAATAATTTTCTTAATATTTTTAAAAGATGTGTGGCACAGTGGTACTACACAATGGAAGAGGAATTATTGTTTCAGATGAGGTGTGTTGAAAGACCTAGGACTGATGCAGTTGGCAGCCTTGGAGTTTGCCTTCTTATTACTACCAGCTGTGTCAACTTTTGTATCCGTTACAGAGAGAGAAAAGCAGAAGTGCTTTCTTGTGTACGTGACCGTATTTACGTGCAGACCTTCAGTATCTGCAGCAGAGACTGGAAGTGTGTTCATTCTCCACTAAACAGAGTGAGAGATTCCAATGGCCAGATAACAGTTCTGTTTATCAGCTTGTAAACAAAATTCAGTGATAAAACTGTGCTTTTCTTCTTCTCCACAAGTCTTTCCTCTGTAATTTTTTTCCTACCAACTGTCACGATGCTGGTGAAAAACAATCTTTTTGCCTTTTTGAACCTGATGTCTCTTACGACAGCAATCTCTTATAAAACCTAAGAGAGCACTAGAGTAGTGCTTTAAGGACTTTTTGTATTTCTTGTTTCTTTGTGGTTTGGTTTTTTTTTTAAAATAAAAACTGAACATGCTAGTTGAAAGTAAGTGAAGAAAAGCTGTTGCACTTAATATATGAAACAGTTGGCTTTTAAATAGGCTTGGAAGCAACTTGAATTATTTCAGGGAAGTTAAGTGGACTGTAACCAACTGCAAGTTTAATATCCAAAAAAATACTGCTGATACTTGATTTTTAGATTCCCTTAGTTTGTAAGAAGATGACATCATTTGAAGACTTACTGGGATGATTGTTGAATGGTAGTTTAAATACATCTTTCAAACTAGAATGAAGCAGAAAATATCTAAGTGGGTATAGCATAAGGCAGGATTGAATTTGTCCTGCTTGATGATGCTGAAAATGTGAGGGGTTTTTTTCTTGGCAACCTTCCAAAACTTGGGTTCAACTCCCCATGATTTCATACTGTGTAACATCCACCTATGCAACAACAAAGAGTAACCAGGTAAAGGCTAGGCAAATGAGGAACTGTGAAGACTGCTTGTTACATTAGATTTTTTTTTTAATTTCTCTTACAGTGTTACCTCTTCTGTCTGTCTTTTCCATTCTATTCTGTTATAAACAATCCTCAAAAGAGAGATAATTAGATACTTCTTTAACATAGCAAAATACTGGTATCCCTAGAGAAATAGAGGAGCAGAGGCAGGGGAAGGAGAGTTATTTTTATTTGAATTCCATTCCCATCTAGCAGAGAGAATCTAATGGGTTTGAGTTCACAATAGGTATCCTCCCACTGCAGAGTAATCTCCCATTACAAAGTTATCTCCTGTTACAGAGCTCAGTCCGTTACGGGGCCTGTCACAGACAGATAATTTTTCCAACAGCAAACCTTGTTGGAAGCGTCACAGAAAGGGAGAAAAAGTAACCAATCGTAGATACGTGTCAGAATGTTACTGCAGAAAACCCAATGCTTGGTAAATATACATTTTGCACCAGCCCGAAGTTTCACTTCAAAATCCAAACTCTGTATTATTTTCCTGTCTTGGAAAATGATCCCTCCAGATGAATACTGAAGAGCATAGAAAACGGCATAAGTATGTTTTAATTTTCCTCCACATGGCTGGAATAACTTTCGGTGTGCAGCATTGTTTCTCCACTGAGGTGTATTTTGTGTTCCCACAGGTACACTAACTAAGAGCATGTCAACCTATTCTTCTGAAGACATTCCCAGGGAGATAACATGTGAACAGGCAGTAACTGGACTCTCCAGTTCATATATGATCACACATATGCATATACATACATGTACATATTTTATTTTAACATGGTCATTGACTTTGTTGACTAGCTGGTGAAAAAAGTGTCTATGTAAAAATGTGCTCACAGAAAGCTAGAGTCACCGATCTGCTGAAACTGAAGTAGTTTAGGTAGACTTGGTAACAGGTAGCCATAATCAAAGACATATGAACTTTCTACATAAGGTAGTGAGTCTACTTTTTTAACCTAAGTCTTTATAGAATAAGTGATTTCCTTTGATTTCTAAAATCTGTGCTATTTCAACAGGGATATTAATGAACAATAATTACCACTGAAGAGAACAAGGACCATATAATTTTGGGTTTGCATGTTGCATTAGCCTCCACTATTTCTATCTCAGGAAACATGGAATAAATGAATATAAGGTACCTGTAAAATATGTGTGTAAGAAAAGAGAAGCATGTGCTTTGAACCACATCTCAGTTTTATCATTAAAAATATATGCTTTGAAAGAATTGTATATTTTGTATTCACAGATTTCAGAAGAGATTTAACAGAACATGAAAACCAGATGACAGATGACGCCTATTCGGAGGAACAGAATTCTGAATTTGAGAGTTAACTTTATTCTTATCTAGTGTTTTACAGGAGGACTTGCTTGCCCAACCTAATTAGGAAAAATGAGACTCAAAGAAGCTACAGAAACTCATTCATGAAAGAAAAATAAATGATACTCTGAGATCCAAATGTTCAACCAGGAATAGAAGCAAGAGATTTCTTTCAGGGATGATGAGAGTCAAGAAGAAGAAACTGTACATTTACAGGTTTACACAACGCATTGTAAAAATGTTTGTACCTTCATATATACACTTCAGACTATGCCATCTTTTCAAGAAATTTTTTAAGTTGAAATAGAGCAGTAAATGAAAATAAAGGTATGGTTCCTAGATATATGGTCTTTTTCACATTCCCAGACACTCTGAAATTTTTACATCTATTACAGTGACCAGTTAGATAAGAAAAAGAAAAAAAAAGCCAATTTCCATGCCTGTATTATATTTTTAATAGAGGTAGCAACTCTATTCAACAACCTGCCTTCTGATTCTCAGAACCACTGTTTTATAACACGGAGTATTGTCTGCCACTGAGTGTTCCTTTATCTCGAATTAGCACTTGCTATTAAGTAAGTCTAAAACACAGACATCAATTTCAGGTGTCTCTGGATCTTCAAAAGCCAAGTTCAATAAATGACTGTGCAAAGTATATTATGTATCTTCAGATTTACTGTCCAATATTCTATGATTAAATCTATTTTGTTTTATGCTCTCAGAATTTCTGATATTTTTCTATACAAAATTCTAGAATCCCATTCCCCAGGATCACATAACAATTTTTAACAGCATTTTCTCATCGTAACTATTTTCAGTGAAGCAGCTTTAGAACAGGTGTTAAAATCTGTTTAATAAGGAAATAAGTCCTACCACAAAAAAAAAGGGAAAAAAAAAAAAAGAGTTCTCTCCTGAGCTCATTGTCTTATTTTTTAAAATTTCTTTCTGGTAACTTGTATCATTGTTAACTGTCAGAGGGCTATGATGAATCTCAGACTATGTGTGACTTATGGGGAAAAAAAAAAAAAAGGTAATATCTCATTTTTGGGACAATGAATATTTAGAATGTGTTTGTGCTTGAAATTTAACAGAGTAACCACGCTTTCATGCTGTTTCATTAACCTTGAACAATGGGGAAAAGTGCCCAGAAATGTACGTTTCATTAATAGGTGTGGTGATCTCTGGGAGGAAAAATGAAAGAACAGAAACTTTTCCAGTTCTGTAAATCAGCCTGACAGAGGCAGATGGAACCATGTCCTAACTCTGATAAAACTATTATCTCCATCGTCAGGGCATTTCAGGACAACTGCATAGTTGAGTATTATTTTTCTGGAATATCTGATGAAGTGTTTACAAGGAAAAATTAGAAGGACTTTGCACTGTTGAGCTTACCATGAGCGCTTACACAGATCTAGTAGCATACATCTGGCAAGCGCTTGTCCATGAGTGATATTATGGGAAACTCTGATCTCATCTCGTAGTGGGAGGCTCAACAGACATCCAAGATAAAAGTTAGAGTAATTATGGTAGGCTTTGTTAATGGCATTTTCTGTGAACTCTGTTGAAGTAATGGACAGCCACAAAGGAGTTGTCACAGGCCCTTGGAAAGCATCAGAGACACCAAGCTTTGTAGATAAATAACTTTTCCTGCTAATAAGTAATATGCAGCATTATGACAAGAAAAAAAAATAATAAAATGAAGATTTCTTCCCCCTTTAAAGGAGATAAACAGTTCTGTGACTAAGCTTGATCAAGTAGAAACCAGAAAATTGTGAGTTCTGAAGGTTCCCTTGGAGAATTTAACTACTAAAATCTTTTCTTTTCCTTCTTCCTCCCTGTTTGCTGTGATGACTGTCATTCGTGCAGGTCATGCAGTGGATGACCACTGCTATGTCAGTCAGCATTTCAAACCTCATCTCAAGAAATGAACAGTATACAGCTTCCTCCCCTTACCTCCTTATATTGTTCTGTTTTCTCTTTGCTCCCTTGTTTATGTTGGGGTTGTCCATCAATATGTGATAATTCATAGAAATACAATTATTTTTAGGTGAAATTCTATAGTTCTGTTCCACAGTTGATCATTCTCAAATTAACTGGAATTTGGTAACAATGAAAAAACACCACAGTGTACAGTTTTCCTGTCCAAAAAAGGCTGTCCTCGTTTTCAGACAAATTCCCAGAAGTACTACATTATCTTCCAAGCAGACTATTTACTACATGCTATTCCTCACTATGTACAGAGCCGATTTCACTAATTAATAACTTCAGTAATTAAAATCCTAGGGTCTATTTAATAATTCCATATTTCCATATCCACAATCTGCATCTGAAAGGATTCTCTAATCCTCTGAAGTCTCTTTTGATTTTCTGATGAACATGAGTACTCAGATAGTTCAGTTTTCTTCCCTTTCCCCTGTATGGAGGCAGTTGCAGACCTGAGAAATTCCCCAACTCTTGGTTAAGACATCTTGCACCTAGAGGAGGTGCAAGTCATATGCACACAGGTCTCCTGTAGAACAAGAAGCAGAAAAAGGGTGATTAAATGCCTCTGGAAGCTCTTTACCATAAGCTTCTCGTCTTTTTCATAGGTACAACAGTGCTGCTGAGTTGCAATCTCTAGACAAGAAACAGAAAAACACGCCTTTTCTTAAGAGATAAACGAAAAGATGTAAGCATGAAAATATGCTAAGCAACATCATGCATTAGGATTGCTTGACTGCTTCACTTGTTATCATTATTTGTAATGATACATAACATTACTGTGGTACTATCTAAAGAAAAAAAAACCTACACATTCAAAGACAATTTTGTTAAAGTGTAAAATGTCATGATATTTTTTTTTGCCTACATTTCCCAGAATATTTTTAGCTATCTGCATTTCTTAAATCTTATATCCCGGTGGTGAAACTGCATTCCAAACAGCAAAAAAAGAATACTGAACAGTCACAGAAACTTATCTTGGGCTGCACAAAAAAACTTAGACACTTATTTGAAATACCAGGTCTATACAATTTACAAGATATTGCCTAAAGCTTGAAAAACAAAGTTAAAAATAAATGCTACAAAGGTCTGTATCCTGGGATTCATCAAGAGGAGCATAGCTAGCAGATCAAGAGAGTTGATTCTCCCCCTTTACTCTGCTCTTGTGAGACCCCACCTCGAATAGTGCGTCCAGCTCTGGTGTCCCCAGCATAAGAGGGACATAGGACTGTTGAAGCGTGTTCAGAGGAGGGCCACAAAGATGATCCAGGGCTTGGAGCACCTTTGCTATGAGGACAGGCTGCAGGAGCTGGGATTGTTCAGTCTTGAGAAGAGACGACTTCGGGGGGACCTAATAGCTGCCTTCCAATAGCTGAAGGGATCCTACAGCAAGGCTGGGGAGGGACTTTTTACAAGAGCGTCCACTGATAGGACAAGGGGAAATGGGTTTAAGTTGCAGGAGAATAGATTTAGATTAGAACTTAGGAAGAAATTCTTCAGTACGAGGGTGGCAAGACTTTGGAATAAATTGCCCAGAGAGGTTGTGGCTGCCCCCTCCCTGGAGGTGTTCAAGGCCAAGTTGGACAGAACCTTGAGTAGCCTGATCTAGTAGAGAGGCGTCCCTGCCCGTGACAGGGAGGTTGGATTAGATGATCTCTAGGGTCCCTTCCAACCTAGGCCATTCTATGATTCTATGATTCTAGAAAATGTAAAGAAACTGAGGAATATTTTTGTCTTAGTTATCAAAAATAACTAAAATGTAGTGAAAGACATTTTAAAAAGGATATTTTGTTGAAAATTTAGGTCCAACTATTGTTATTAGTCTGTGAGTTATCTCTCTCCAGAGATTCCTCAAAGAAAGTCTTAAATGATTCTTAAAAAGTGTACAAGTCTTATATCAGTGTTCAGCACAGATGTAAATTTCATCAGCTTAGAGGTGTAAATCCCATTTGAGAGAAAATACATTTTTCACACTTTTTGGTTTGTTTTCGTGTTTTAGTTTTTTTTTTTTCTGAGGGGGAGAGAGAAACTAGACACCATATCCACACAGAGAAGTAATAAATAAATAACAAAGGAAAATTTGTTCATAATTTTTCACTTATTCACTTTCCATTATTCACATTTTATAAGCATATTCCTGTACAGAAAATGCAGAATGCTAAAAAAAAATGTAGGAAAAATTACACCTTAACTTGTAACAGCTTGGAAACAATGACACTACTCCAGCTGTTAATAAAAGAAATGTGGAATAATCATGGTATTCTCTTTCTACACATTTTTTGATTCTTCTAATTCTTTTCATTGCTAAATTCACCCATTTTTCCATACTGTTATTGTGGTTTCTGATTCCCCATTACCTCTGTACCAGAAACAGTGATAAAACACGTCACTCCCTCTTAACTATAGAGGCATTCCTTATTTTCTCCATGGAGTGTGCATTTCTTTACGCTGTCAACAACGCTGCCCAACAGAATGAGTTGCATGGCACACAAGAGAAGTAAATAGGGGCCATGAGATGAGTAGGCAGGAAAATGCCTTGTCTTGTTACTGCCTGAACAAGCAATCCCCCTAATCAAACACTGAAAATAAATATCTAATGGTGGACTGGATAGGTATATAAATGTCAATGTGCCTTTTGTCAGCCATGGACTCCTACTCACCTATGGGTTAATTACAGGTCATTTGTTTCTGCTGATAACTATTCCACCATGTTTCTTCCACCATACAAATAGGAAAGGAGTAATTCCCAGAAAAATAATAAAATTACACATTTCCCCAGCCGAAGTACACAGTAATCTAATATATTATCCCAAGATACCTTCTATGTCTATATTAAAATTAATGTATTTTACTTTTCAAAAGGAGGAATCTTAGTATACCATATTAATAAAAGTACCCAGACTGGTACTCAAACAGGCAGCTGTGCAGACAGGTCTTGTAATAGTCAGTCCCCCTGAAATAAATTATAAGCAATAATTCACGATTTAAACCATATATTATACAGGAAAAGTCTAGAACTTTGAAAATGGCAAAGCAAATTTTATTTATCTTGGTTATAAAATGGAAATTAACTATCCCAACACATCTATTTACAGTTGGGAAAGGTTAAAGCT
This sequence comes from Trogon surrucura, assembly GCA_020746105.1. Taxonomy (NCBI): domain Eukaryota; kingdom Metazoa; phylum Chordata; class Aves; order Trogoniformes; family Trogonidae; genus Trogon; species Trogon surrucura. The sequence goes on along the minus strand of CM036617.1, from coordinate 105,959,216 downwards.
GAGAGACTGCTTCTCAGATCTATTATTTCTACCTAGAAACCATATGAAAGATCGTTCAGATGTTTTAATCACCTGCTGAACAAAGTCTATAAGTCAGTTTGGTGATGTAAAAAATGAATTAGTATTCTAGGAAAATTAATGATAAGAAAATATAACATATCACTTATAAGAGAAAAACACATTTTCATGACACTTTTTTTTTCTTTTTGTAAGATGAAAACACATTAAAACACTCTCCAGGTTTTCTCCAACCTCTTTTTCTTTGATAAAACATTCCCTCTTTAGCCTTTTTAGACTGAGTATGCACCCAGTTAACTCTCTGTCCTTATGCACACATACATGGTCCCTATAGTCACTTCACTTTCCAGTATGTTTGACTGTTTTCTAAGAAAGGTTATGAGACTTAGCCATTAATATGATACAATTCATCTTGTTTATGCAGACATCCGCTAGTCTAATTTGTATCTTCTTAGAGTACATGACTCAAAAATATCCTTCAGTTAGTAAGTGACAGAATTCCAGTAATTCAAATAAAAGGTTTGCTACTTAAGCATAGATTGCAGAGCAATTGTTATTTTGTTGCCTCAAACACTGGTTTCCCTTCAGTGCTTTTGAAATGAGAAGCAGGTGACTGAGCCGGGTAGATGCAGTCAGTATCTTAACTTTGGAAATCAGGCCAAGAAATGCAAGAGTCTGGAGTGAAAATATTTCATTCCACTCCCTCATGCCATGTAGCTACCAGCTTGGCATTGCAAGACTATTACCAGCTTTAATGGGTGCCAATTGAACTTAGACACTCTAGCAAAGATGTGATACATGTAATTTCAGTTCACAACAATAGTTCATACAGTCATGGAGCAGAACAGAATTGACTTTTAAAGGTTTATCCAGTTCAGAAGGTTTTTTACTTCTAGTCTCACCTCAATGATTTATAATTTAAATAAAGGAGGGAACAGAAACCTGGAGCATGCAGATTTTCTGGATAGAAAACAGAACCTACTTGGTTTTCACATTAACTACTGTGTTGTTAACTCCAAACAATGTCCGTAAGGAGTTGTAAATGGTATCCATTAATGAATGAAGACAGATAAGGTAGTGGTTTTTTAACTAGGACAGGTGTAATAGATTCTAAAAGTCTTAAAGAAAAACTCCTAAGTTTGAAAGATTTAATGGGATTTACTAGCCCATCAGAGCAAAAATTGTATGCTTGTCAAGGAAATAAGAGGTGGGGTGCTCATGCCTTTGCGTATCACCCAGTGATTACACCTCAGGAAGCATTATCTCAGCTAGTTTGGGCCATCCCACTTCCGACTGATGCTTCCTCTGCAACCTCCCATCCTTTCCCTGCTGTTTTGTGTGTAACTCACCAGCTCTGGCACTTTGCTTATTTAATTCTCCCTAAGGGCATCAGCAGTGATCGAAGTAAAGAGCGTGCTCTTATTTCCAGTGCACAAGCATGCCAGAGAAAAGGCTCGAATCTTGGCTTCTCTTCATGAAGGCTGCTCTGTGCCAGAATGTGAGTACAAAGGCATTTCAAAGAATGTTTTGTTAGTGCCTGAAATTTCACTCATTTTGAGAGTCTCTGGCTATTAAAACACCAGTACCCTGGACAAACAAGCATCTCTCTAGCTTTGCCCTTGTATTTGCAGTTCACAAACTGTTTTTAAGGTACAGCTAAGTGAAAAAATACGTACCTCGAGTGCTGTTCTAGAGATTAAGGTATTAAAATGGCCTAAAGGAGGGCTCTTGCAGCTAGACGTAAATTGAAGCAGGCCTGAGCCTATACCAAAATATGCTGGAGTAGAGCATGCCAAGATGCTCAAGGTGGTGTTCACTCAGTTTTGTTCTCCCATCTCACATTTTGTACCATGTGAAACTTGGCTGGATCTATGCAAACACTTATGTCATCAGCTGGTTGCAATCCCTTGCTTTTCAGATGAGTTTCAACAGACCCCAATCTGATTTTAAAACAACTTTTTGTTCTATGGCAGTATTGGCACTCCTTATTTTTCTTGTAATAGGGCACAAATACCAGCTACAAATCTAAACATCAGTACAGAAAGTTCACAGATTTTTTTTTTTATTATTTTGGTCATTCCCTTCTACAAGTACCCTCTAGGATGAGGGTGTAATTTTAAGAAAAACAGCCTGGGTGGGTAATGGTATGCACTTAAACATGGCAATGAATATGTTTTTTTTTTAAAAAAAAAAAGTGCCTGCTGGAGTTGCTCTGATGCTTCTTGTTGATTCAGCTGCATCCACTAAAACATTGTGAAAATACAATCATTTCTGAAGATAATGGAATTTACTGCAGTGATAAAGTCATTACTTTCATGATGAACTCACAAATCATTCCCCTGCACACTCCATGCTTCAAAGTGACATTCAGCATATGTAATTGTTTCATAGTGTGCTATTTTTGTAGTATGCTTCTGTGTCCAAAATGAACACTATTCTAAGAATTTTTATTTATACGTGCTATACTATTTCAGACCAAACACATTATGTGAGCAAGTACCTCAAAGTTTTGAACGGAAGTTTTCCAAACAGATCCTTAATCTTGAGAAAACTTAATAAATCCCACCAAGCACATCAGTCTTATGGCTGTGAAATGACACCTAGTCTGAATATGATTAATTTACTCTTGTTCATCTTTGAATAATTAATGGGAAAATACAGAATCAGATCTGCTTCATAATTCTAAATGTAAGCCAAATACATCAGAAGTCTTTTCACTAAAACTGTGGGCTGTCAGATGGCAACAGACTGAGTTGGTAGGGTCTTCAGTTTGCCAGAAGTCTTCTTTAGCAAGGATGGCTATGGCCTCAGTACTGTTTTTATATCTACATAGACACTTCCTTTCCCCTCAAGCCTGACTAGGACTCTATGAAACATAAAGTTAGGTCTGTTCAGATCTAATTGTAGGCGAAGGGTCTTTGATAATTCATTTTCCCAGTCAAACCTGCAGGGCAACTCTGAACCAAAAATGTCAGTGGCTTGGGGATTCAACTCTAGGTCCAAGATCAGGGCACAGAAAACTTGTACCTATTCCAAGTTGCATCTCCCAAGTCTTTGGTATATGCACATACATCAGATATTTAAAAAACATCTTGCTTTACTCACTCTAGTTGTATCATATAGAGTTTTCTGTTGATAGGTATGAAAACCAACACTTTTCCTTTAAATGATGCAGCATTGAAGGTATGTGCAGCAAACTGAATGTATCATGCCAAAGATCTAGAAGCGGATCAAACATAAAACATAAAGATTTAGATGTAGCCCTTCTCATTTAGAAACAAAGACTTGCATTGTTTTAAGGAACTGATCTTACCTTATTTCTGAGTTAATTGACCTGGGTTTAAAATGTTATGAGAAAATTTCTGTGTGAAAAAAATAAAAAAATTACAAATTGTTCATACAGTGCTGAACCCTTTCAGATAGAATTGCCATAAAGAAATTTATCTCAAAAAGGATAGAGAGGAAGGGAGGGGGAAGACTTTTTTTTTTTTTTTGGATCACAGTGCACTTGCCTGTCTTTAAACAGCTTAACTTTGATCCAACCTTCAAAACCCCAGTGCATTTGCTTTTACAGTGCCTTTATTCCTCATCTTTAATTCTAGTTTGCAGTCAGGGCACCCTGCCAATGAGGAGAGCTCAAGCACACAGTTTCAGTGTTTGGACTTGGAAACTCAGACCTTCATCTCTCAGACTTTGACCTACTGAAGTCTACTGAATTTTGAGCTCGTACATTTGCAATGTAACCAGAAAAAAAAACACACTGGCAGATACCAGGAGATGGAGACTCTCCTGCATAAAGGAAACAGCACTAATACACAGGAATTTGATCACACAAGATACTAGAAATTAATGAGACAGTAAAAGCACTGTACAGTGATACTTGTTGAACTTTTTCATGCGGAGGAAGAAGCTGGTGTCCTGATGCAGACTTGAAGAATGTCTTACAATATATGAGTAGATTTGTGCTTGCAGTAAGTTTAAACTGCCTGAAACTTCATCACTGCGCATTTGGAAAATGGACTTCTGTGTTCAAAATGTATATTTAGAAACTGGGAAATCTTATACATTTCCTGGCAGCAACGTCATCCTTTCTCTTGCTCATGAATATATTCCTCCAAGTCCGGACATCGTGACTGTAAAAATTCATGTGACACTTCCATATTAATGCCAGGAAAGATGATCAGGCCAGAGAATTCCTGTTTGTCAGCTTGTTTGGTTTTGCTAGAGTGCTGGATTCTCAGTCCATCTTCAGAGCCCTCAGCAAAGCAAAAAAAAAAGTGAAAACAAAACCCTCTAATATGTGTGAATAATTCCCCCTTGGTTATTACAAGATGCCAATTATCAACACACAAGGTTTTATTTAACTGAAAAATCAAATCAAGTCTTCTTTTTCTTTTCTTCTTGAATCTGAGCAACACTTTACTGATATTTCCTAGTTCTTGTCACTAGTATTGCCACTTGTTGCACTAATGGCTCCAGCAGGACAATTTGCAAACTAGTGAAAGAAAACAGACTTAAAATCCCCTTGAAGACAGTTCTTGATGAAACAGCTTTTTCCTACATCAAAATGAATGACTTTTCTCCTCAGTACTTAAAGCCAAACATGGTCAGGAAGCAAACAAGAGATTGTCAGACACTTCAAGTAGCCTGAGAGGTTCTCATAGGATTTTATAGCAGTTGTGCCTCAGCCATTTTGAGACAGCAGTTAGCTCTACACCTTGACAATTGGCAATTTTGCAGCCCGTAGGCTCTCCAACTTTTCCCTTTGAGATAAAGTTTTTACACAAATAAATTTCAAGGCACTACATATGGTGGCAGGACAGCTTGGATGATGGCTATCAGTGCAGTAGCAACCTAATTCAAATAAGCAAATGTGTTTTATGGGGGTTACAAAAATTAGATTATAAAAGAAAAAACAGTGATTCACTTAAGTGAGGTTATTCTCCTGTACGTTTTACAGCAGAGAAAGACAAAAAAAAATATGTATATAAAAACTGTTATATAAACAAATCCAATTACTGTTTTGAGTTAAGGTTTATGTAGTAGACACATACATGACAGGCAAAATTTCATTCTCTGAATTCTTCACCTCCTTCTACTTGGAGAACATGAAAGAGACAAGACACACTATATCACAAAGTGTGTCTTGGGCGGCAATTTTCTTTCTCATTTTTACTCACCCACTTGACAGAACAAACCCATAGTTAGTAGCATTAATTAAAGAATCATATATGTGCATTTTATACAAGCAACAGCAATCTAGATATGTACTACATTTACCAGTTATTCAGACTGCAGCAAGAGGTCCCATAGAATCATAGAATCACAGAATGTTAGGGATTGGAAGGGACCTCGAAAGATCATCAAGTCCAATCCCCCTGCCAGAGCAGGAATGCCTAGACTATGCCCCACAGGAACGTGTCCAGGCAGGTCTTGAATGTCTCCAGAGAAGGAGACTCCACAACCTCCCTGGGTAGCCGGTTCCCGTGTTCCGTCACCCTCACTGAGAAGAAGTTTCTTCTCGAGTTTAAGCGGAACCTCTTATGTTCCAGTTTCAGCCCATTACCCCTTGCCCTATCAGTGGTTGTCACCGAGAAGAGCCTGGCTCCATCCTCGTGACACTCACCCTTCATATATTTGTAAACATTAATGAGGTCACCCCTCAGTCTCCTCTTCTCCAGACTAAAGAGCCCCAGCTCCCTCAGCCTTTTCTCATAAGGGAGATGCTCCACTCACTTCATCATCCTAGTTGCCCTGTGCTGGACTCTCTCCAGCAGTTCCCTGTCTTTCTTGAACTGAGGGGCCCAGAACTGGACACAATATTCTAGATGGGGTCTCACCAGGGCAGAGTAGAGGGGAAGGAGAACCTCTCTCGACCTACTAACCACCCCCCTTCTAATACACCCCAGGATGCCATTGGCCTTCCTGGCCACAAGGGCACACTGCTGGCTCATGGTCATCCTGCTGTCCACCAAGACTCCCAGGTCCCTTTCCCCTACACTGCTCTCTAAAAAGTCATTCCCCAACTTATACTGGAACCTGGGGTTGTTCCTACCCAGATGCAAGACTCTACATTTACCCTTGTTATATTTCATTAAATTTTTCCCCGCCCAACCCTCCAGCCTGTCCAGGTCTCGCTGAATGGCAGCACAGCCTTCTGGTGTGTCAACCACTCCTCCCAGCTTGGTGTCATCAGCAAACTTGCTGATAGTACTCTCTAGTCCCTCATCCAAGTCATCGATGAATATATTGAATAACACTGGTCCCAGTACCGGCCCTTGAGGGACTCCACTGGATACAGGCCTCCAACCAGATTCCGCCCCATTGACCACAACTCTTTGGCTTCTTCCCCTTAGCCAGTTCACAGTCCACCTCACTACCCGAGAGTCTAGATCACACTTCCTCAGTTTAGCAGCAAGGATGCTATGGGAGACTGTGTCAAATGCTTTACTGAAGTCAAGGTAGACCACATCCACCGCTCTGCCGTCATCTATCCACCTTGTTATATCCTCATAAAAGGCTATGAGGTTAGTCAAGCACGAATTCCCCTTGGTGAAGCCATGTTGACTGTCTCTAATGACCCTCTTATCCTTAATATGCCTTGAGATGGCACCAAGAGTAAGTCGTTCCATCACTTTCCCAGGGATGGAGGTGAGGCTGACTGGTCTATAGTTACCCGGGTCCTCCTTCTTGCCCTTTTTGAAGACTGGAGTGACATTTGCTTCCCTCCAGTCCTCAGGCACCTCTCCCGTCTCCCAAGACTTGGCAAAGATGATGGAGAGTGGTCTAGCAATGACATCAGCCAGCTCCCTCAGCACCCGTGGATGCATCCCGTCTGGACCCATGGATTTATGGATGTCCAGATTGCTTAATTGGTCCCTAACCCAGTCCTCATCAAATAAAGCAAACTCCTCCACTGCCCTGACTTCCTGTGGGGCCTCAGGGGAACGGGGCTCCTCAGGACAGCCTCTGGCAGAGTAGACAGAGACAAAGAAGGCATTCAGTAACTCTGCCTTCTCTGTATCTTCTGTCACCAAGGCACCCACCTCATTCATCAGTGGGCCTACATTGTCTTTGGTGTTAGTTTTATCTGCCACGTATTTGAAAAAGCTCTTCCTGTTGTCCTTGACCCCTCTCGCCAGGTTCAATTCTAGGGAGGCCTTTGCTTTCCTAGTTGCCTCCCTACATCCTCGAACAACAGCCTTATATTCTTCCCAAGTGGTCAGCCCTGCCTTCCAAGATCTGTAAATTCTCCTCTTGCACTTGAGCTTACCCAGCAGATCCCTGTTTAGCCACGCAGGTCTCCTGGCTCCCTTCCTTGACTTCCTACGTGTCGGGATGCTCTGATCTTGAGCACGGTAGAAGCAGTCCCTGAACGCTAACCAACTATCTTGGGCCCCTTTACCTTCAAACAGCCTTGCCCATGGGTTTTTCTCGAGTAATTGCTTGAAAAATCCAAAGTTTGCCTTGGCAAAGTCCAGGGTTGCAATTCTGCTTGCTATTTTGTTTCTGCTACATGAGATCCTGAACTCCACCATTTCATGGTCACTGCAGCCAAGGCAGCCCTCAACCTTTACTGCTTCAACCAGATCCTCCTTGTTAACGAGGATGAGGTCCAGAAGTGCTCCTCTCCTAGTCGGCTCCTCCACCATTTGCATGAGAAAATTGTCATCGATGCACTGGAGGAACCTCCTGGACTGTGGCTGGCTGGCTGAGTTGTCCTTCCAGCAAATATCAGGGAAGTTAAAATCCCCCACGACAACCAGGGCCTGTGATTGTGAGACCGCTCTCAGCTGCCTGTAGAAGACCTCATCAACTTCCTCACCCAATGTCTGCTTAAAAGATAGAACTATCTGGTGAAGCATTAGAAAAGTCTCTTGACAAACTCTACCAATAATTCAGTCAGCTGTTCTTTCACCTATGTTATTTAGCAATTAATTTAACATATAATCAAGAAGGAGTCTTTAATTCAGTGACATTCAGGAGATATGCTAGGACAAGTCAAATTGTCTGCTTAGTCCAATATACAGAAGGTTACTGTACCAGGCACTGAACTGAACACTGACAAACTGCACTGCCACAGGACATGCTGAAACAAATATGGATAAGTTTGACAACGATTCTTCCATTTTTATTTCTGTGTATATTAGTGTTTTAGAGAGAAATTAACATATGTTTTTCTCAGCATTAAGGTCGTCTATGCATTTGGAGAACAAAAAGTTTTGTAAGTTTTGAATGTGGGTCAGACTAAACTCTTAATAGTGTATTTAACCAACATGTAGCTATTAAGCTTTTATTTAAAACATTCTTGTTTCCTAAGCCAAGAGCCCTGGCTCAGTGTTGTCATTATAAATTTCAAGTTCTGAAATTAGTAAGTGGTAAAGGTGAAAAAGGATGGAAACACACCACACCCATGATTAATTATTCGTTGAGTGAGATCTAATGTTGGATGAGAAAACTAAGCAGCACTTTATACCTAGAGCTGACTCAACTGCTTCTGCAAAATGCATAGAAAGGGTAACTTTCATTAGATACATAGAAAGTGTAGGTCCCACTCTGTGAGCAAAGACCCTTCCTCTTGCTTTAGTGTGGAGAGCTGGTGACTTCAGCTGATGAGGGAGTTCAGCCAGATCTCTGTAGGGGGAGACTAGGAGAGGCACACTGCCAAGTGCAGGCATCAGGTGTTAAGACAACACTAGTTAACTTGCTCAAGTGCCTGACATACACCAAAACCACTAATTCACAATAAAGTTAAGCAAACGTTTTCTTCCTGCCACCAAAATACTTTAATTGTTTTTCACTCATGACAGCAGTTCTTTAGCAGTAGAAGAGAAGTGTTCAAGGAAAAGGAAAACTACAGTTTTCACTTTATATACACAGTGGTGTAGGGCTGTAGCTTGAACTTGATGATCCTAAGGTCCTTTCCAACCTTGATGTTTCTATGTTTCTATGTTTCTAATATATTCTTTCTAATATATTCCGGGAAAAAAAAAAATGGTGGGTGTGATAGAGGCCTTTTTCTAATCCAGAAATGAGATTTCATAATCTAATTCCTTTATTCTTCGGTAAACAGCTGCAATAAACATCTTTTGTTAAAACAAGGGAAATCCATTAATGTCATGCTTTCCTTACTTGCAGTTTGGCTGCATTTCTTTGTTTTTATCATGAGCAGTAATTCCACCTCACAAATACCCACCTTCATCCAATGAGTTTCCACACTGCTGTTGTAACACTTGAGTGCTGTTTAGCAGAGAACTAGCATCAGTTTACCCAGTTTAAAATAATATTTTGCTAAAGTTCAATAATTGTAGTTAAAGGATATTTTGTTTGTATTTCAGGTAATAAAGTACTAATTTTTCCTCTTTATACTTGAGTGGAATTTAAAAAACTTAGGTTCAGAACAAGTTAAGCCTTTGTGTTGCTTGGAGGATCTGAGATCTGATTAAAAAAACATCCGAGATTCAAAATCTTCAAGACTCCAAGTCATACCTGTGCTGTCAGAGCTGGAGCTTAGTACACAGCAGAGAACAGGAGGCAGCCCACAAAAGAACCATTGTATGGGAAGCAGCACTATACAATTATGCATTTATGGAGGATTGACTGTTCTCTCAATTTTTTAATCAAACTTTGTCTCAAAGAACTATGGTCAAATATCCAAGCTGCATCTTTTCCTTTCATCCTTCACTTGACTCCCAGTGTAATACATCCTTCTTTATAGACACTTCATGCATTGTTTTACTAGTGAGATCACCTTCTCTTTTTCCCCTTCACCACCCCCAATGCCTCAATTTAAGCTGACTTTTTAAGCTACTATACTGATTTCTATTGCATTTTTTATAAGAAACTTTCCAGGAGGACTATTTCTCAGCATAAGAAGTAATGACTAAACAGAACTACATTTTTTAAAGTCTTTCTTTTTTTGTGTGTGTCTTGCCAAATCATTACCTTTTTTTGAATGCATTATGAAAGTTTAAAAAAACCACAAAAAAACCCTCTGAACAAATAAATAAAAAAATCCACTTCATAAAGCAAAGGTAAGAGAGCAAAATTTCATCAGAAAAATCTGCCTTCCACAGGCTCTAACCACCAAGGTATCCTCATTACCACATCTTTCTTAATTGGTTTGTTTGAAACTGATTTTCTATATCTTTACAAGCATTTTGTAGATCATGGGCAAATTTTCTATATACTGCACTACCAAGTTACTACTTGTATTCATTTGAAACCACTATTTTCAACAAAGAATAAAAAATACATTCTCAGTTAATGAAGTTCTGCGTATTTCATCTGTAACTATAGACAGAGAGGAGGAGACTAAATTTCAGTAACTGTTTTTTTGAAGGATAGTTTTTAGAAGTGCTGATAGACCGAGAGTCTATTAAACACTGTGTGATGCATCCATGATTATAGTAGACCATAATCCCAGGTTTATTGACCATCACCACTCAGGTCAAAACACTTAGTTAAGCACTCTTCACTTCTATTGATGTCTTCGACTTTGATCTAAATTAAGTTAAGCATTAAGCTTTTAGTTTCAGCATCACGAAGCCTTAATTAAGAGATAAAAATAATTTTAATTTTATTAGGAAGATATGAATGAGAGCTACATGTAATTTCTTAACACTTATGAATTTAACTAACATTCTTCATAAATTTGGCAATGGAAGTATGAAAGAATTCAGAAGAGTTCATCTGCAGTACCACTAACATGGGCCAGGCTCCCTGTCTGATAAACAGATTGTGCCTGGGAACTGGTATTACTCACCGAACATGGCTTTGTTTAAAAACATCCCCCTGGCACCCCTAACTCCCACAAGAACAGGGACATTTCAGCAGAGGGAAGGAGGATGTTATTGCCCTTTTTCTTTTAAGCATATGTTTAATTTTATCATAGTCAGCAAAATACTTAGACACATGCTGTGCTTTTCCCTTTTTATTTTCTTTTGAAGTGGTCTCTTCTACCTTAACTTTCAGTCAGCCCTTATTTTATTTTCCAGAAAATAAAATAAACCCCAAGTTTTTACTTGTGTGAATCTATTCTGAAAGTCAAAAAGAACCCCAAAAGACCCAACAATATATATGCACCTTCCCTTTCAGGGAGCAGGATTTACGGGAGATAATAGCTTTTTCTAGACCAGCTGACACAGCTGGAGAAGAGAAATTAACAAACTTTTCAGCATGCAAGCCCTTCTTCAGTTCTAAAATGGGAACAAGAGTCTTGCAAAGAGGAATTGTTTAGCCGATTTTTCTGGAGTCAGGCATTTAGATTAAGTGAAAGATCATGCAATGCCTTGGGGGCCCAAGGATCCTCAACGGACTTGGGTTTTTTGTGCATGCAGTAGCAGCCACAGACCTTCCCCCACATTCTGGGAACAGGTTCTGCAGCAGGGAGCGAGCTGAGAGGAAGGAGGAAGGTCATCAGGAAAGCACCAGGGAGCACGAGACCTTGTGCTATCCAGGGGATAAGTTTTCTTAAGGAATAGACGTGTCACTGCACATATGCAAAGTTTCTCTTTTCTTTTTTTCTCTTTCTCTTTCTCTTTCTCTTTTTCTTTTTTTTTTCTTTTTCTTTTTTTTCTTTTTCTTTTTCTTTTTCTTTTTCTTTTTCTTTTTCTTTTTCTTTTTCTTTTTCTTTTTCTCTTTTTTTCCTTTTCCTTTTCACTTTCATTTTCCTTTTCCTTTTTTTTTTTTTTTACTATGACTTTTTTTTTCCCCTTCACACTGAAAAGATAGATCTTATGCCTTAACTCAAACATTCTATAGTAATTTTACAAAGCTGTAAGTGGGGTCACTTTGTATGAACAAAATAACTTGTTTTTCCTCTACCTCCTCGGAAAAATCAGTCTTCAAGGGTACATACATGCCTTCCCTGAGAGAGGTAAGCCATCCACATGGAACAGAAATTTTAGAGTGCTGTTGCTGATTTCACGTGTCTTAAACTGTAACTCCTATCTGATTCAGCTAAAGTAAATAAAGGTGCAAACAGACAGTAGGAAATAGCTTTGTTTTTACTGGAGTAGGAATAAGCTGGAGTATGTTTGTTCTTGAATAAAGCAAACACAGCTATTGATTGAGTCCAGCTCACTCGAATGATTCAAACTAAGCACCAGGCATTCGGGCCTTGATGTTCATATCTCAGTTACAGAAACACAGGCAGGAACTGTTCTGAGAGTTTATGTGAAACGCTACTTATATTACTTGCAAGTATGCATTCGTGGCAGCTTTTCTGCTTGTAAGAAGAGATGTCTGAAATAGCTTAAAGAAGTGATTTTAAAGTCACAGATATCAGTTGTCAATCCTTTTTTTTTTTTGTTTACAGGAGGGCAAACAGGGGCAAAAAACATAGAAAACCAAGACAGAGGACAGAGAGAAGAGGCTGGGAGAAGAAGCTGATGAGAGCAGGAAACTGAGCGAGCAGTTGTTCAGAGGCAAAAGAATTTGTAACCCTAAAGCACATTTTCTTCAGAGATGAAATAATATGCAGGACTCCTTAAGCATGCCTTTACTATCAGCATGTATTTACGAAACTCAGTGAGAATAGGCACAGTTCATTTCCCTTTAAGGTCTGTACTCACGTCTGTGTTGAACAGTAAAGACAAATACCAGAGGTTCCTAGTCTAGGTCTGGAGCTGCTAAATAATTAGAGAAATCCTATTAATGTACATGCCTTCAAGAAGCTTGTCAAATGAACTTAACTTTCTTATACTTCTTCTGTCTGTAAAAGGATTCCTTTAAGCAGATACTATTATTCAGATTTTTGTTTTCATTTTGAGCTAGATATATAATCAAGCGCAATGTAAAATGATATGTTTTGTTTACGTACTCTTTCAGTTACTACATGATGCTATTCAAAATGCTCCCTGTTTCAAAAAGGCTGGAGGCTCTAGATCTCTAAGACCAGTCTTCATAAAAAACTCATAAAATATTAAGAGGTAACATTTATGTTTTGAAGTACCCAATCTGTTTTATTTCTGGTTTTATTTTTGCCTTCATAGACTAGATATAATAAGGAACACTTGTTACTTTTACTTTTTTCTGCCAACTGTGGGTAGGTTTGACACTTAAAGCTAGATCATATGTGAAAGAAAGATCACACAATCTCTTTTTTAAGACAGAGAGATCTTTTCAAGGAGCTTCCCTTCTCAGGAGTATAGTTGCTATTTTCATGCTAGAAATGATTGACTTATCTACTTCATGCTCCATGTATCGACTGGAAACAATTACCTTTTGAAAGAGGAAGTTTTCAATTTTGGTATGAGTGAGCACCATCTGTAGTTCAGTGCCTTCAGGCTGCCTTAACTAAAAAGTTCAATAAGTTAAAGCCAGGAAAAGGGAAAGGGGAAGAGGAGGGGGAAAAAAAATCCAACAAAAAAAAAAAACAAACCTTCAAACATTTCCAGCAAAAATTAGTCGTTTAGTCTTTTGTTTGCACACAGATGATTATGCTTGCAGGATGGTTGTAAGTAGTACCTTTTTTTTTAACCATTTTTTGAGTTTGTTTGAAGTGTCAGTGCTACACCATCGTGAGGATGTAGTCCAGATGTCGTCATTTTGAAGTTCAGGACTGATGCTGGATTATCTTCTACATTGTTTATAAATCGAGTCAAACATAGAGCCAGTATAACAGACCTGCTTGCCTTTCATTTTAGAAACATTTAAAAAATAACACTTTTGATTTCATTCAGAAGAGATTTCTAGAAATTCCATTCAAAAAAGAATTACCATTTAACGTATGATTACATCCATACAGAAAAAAGCTTTTTGATCTTCATACAAAACATTTCAGGAACAGGCAAACTGCGAAACGTGTCGGTTCTGTTAGAAGAAATATCTCAGAATGGGTTCTTATCTGAATCTTATCCTAACTAAAGCAAAGAAGCATAGCTGGTCTGCAAAGGTCCGGAAATATTAAGAAAACAGACTTTCTGATATGATGATCAATCCTACTGTTTAGGACAGCATTTTTACACTTCTAGTCACCTTCAAAGCCACCAAGGTTAGAACTAATTTTTTTTAAACAGATGTGAAAAAAATTACCTGATTAGTATGTAGTCAGTTCAAAGGGATTTTGTTATTATTTTATACTTTAATCTTGTTCTGTCGTATGCCATTTACATGTGTTTAACAATTACTAATCTTAATCAGCCAGCACTATTATTTTTGCCCATCTATTGTCTATTTTCCACTTCTTCCAATAATTATCTAAACTTCAACTCCGGATATTTTTCAAACCACCTTGCTCTCTCCTTTCTCCAAATACAAAGTGTACCTTAGCTAAGAAACTGTATAAGGTTGTGACATCAAGGTTTTGATGTCACATTCAAGCATTCTTTACCTGTTCATGCATGAAATTCATCTTTTTTTGTTGTTGTTTGTGGTGGTGTTTTTGATGAACCAGTCACTGTATCTCACTTTCCAGGGTTTTTTGACATGGCCACAGAGAAAGAGAGGACCCCAGCCTCCACAGATTCTAGCAGAGGGGGGAACAAGATGCAAACACACAAGTGATGTGACCCAAGGGTTGCTCTGCCATATAGGACGGAGTTGTACACAACAGACGTAAGCAGCACTAAGAGAGAGGACTATGTCTGGCAAACCTGTATATAATCACAACTACATTAGGCTAAGAACAGCTTCTTTCCTGGCTGTGCGAGGAAGACCTTGATTTGTGATTAAGTAGGTACAGAGACCTTGCAACTTGGGAAAGAAAACAAGGACACAAAAGATGAAGAACTAGCTCTCAGAGGACGATGAAAATACTATATGCAAGACTTCTCTGTTCCTTTTGTTTGCACACCATTGCATAGTCTGACATATTCAATTTTCTGATAGTTTTTCCTGCTATTTGTCTCATTATTACACTTGTACTTAATGGTGTTCATCTCATAACAACAGTGACTTCTAAGGACAGAGAACATACCAAAGCATCAAGATATAATTTGATCTTTCACTGAGGCTTTATGAACACTGATGTTATCGCTAACATTGCTAAACTTGAGGCCTCTTCCAAAGCAACGGCAAATGTAACACAATAAGCCCAGAATTCAGTGCGTAATTCAGTCAGGTTCATCCATAGCTTTGGCAAGAGGACAACTGTGCTTGTGGTCTCTCCAAAGACCCTGGATGTTACCAAGGGTAACCAGGGTGTGCACAAGGGAACCTGAGTGAGAGCACTGCTTGTAACAAATGCATCACAGAATGTCCCTTGATATAGAACTGCACAAGCCCCATGGCAGTCTGCAACTGGCACTTAGAATGGAAATGTTACAAAAGAGGAGTCAGTCAGCCTTGTTAGTGCCAAAACATTTTTTTTGCAGAGAGATGGCCTGCTTTCTCAAGTGAGCTGTTTCCACATTAATGCTTCTTAAGGGAAATAGGGAGAAGCTGAGGATTTCTACCAGAAGCATTAACTTCTTAGACTAAATACACAAATATTAATGTGGAAGAATGAAAGGAAACACTATTTAGAAGCACAGTTTAATACACTTAGGGTGTGCAGTAGTTTACTTCTCATTAAAATCATACAACACAGGCATCAAAATAATTTTTAAGTTATATCCCACTGACTTTCAGTGAGTGGTAGTTTCCAGACTTTCAAGTTAGCTGTGAAGAAGTATAATGTTACGGTCTGGATGACAACTTGCAGGGCCTCCCAAAATTTCTTACCCTGATACAGATACTTTCTCGGAGCACATGGAGGATGAGATTGAGAAGGCAGCAAAAGATTTTGTATCAGGAGTTTGCTGAGACTTTGAAATATTTTTCTTCCTATACAGTTCGAGTGGCACCACTACTAACAGTAATCATCTTCGATTATCATGACAGGCTATGTACTTCAGCTGACAGGCACAAAGAAGTGAAAGTTAATTTTCTGACCAAATAGCCCTGAAACAATAAAAAAACCCCAAACTTCCAACCATTCTATATTCTTTCATTTGTCCCACCTAAAATGTTATGGCATATTAAAAAAAAAAAAAAAAAGGCAAACTAAAAAAAAATAAGATGAAGAAGAAAGCCGAAAGCCTTGTCCTAATAATCTGCATTTCTACATCATCTAAAGAAGGACTCACAACTCAGAAGTGACCTGTCCTTCCAGACAGTGTGCCTTCCTCTGGCCTGTATGACATAACCCCCATTTTTTAAAAGGAAAAACTAAAAAAGAAGACTCAGGAAACTACAGGCCAGGTTGGATGGGCCTTTGAGCAACCTGATCTCTTCTCACCTGAAATGCAGGCAGAAGAATAAAAACATGGAACTTTACCTACAAAACACTAACCGAAAGTTTTCAAAGGCAGTCTGAACCCAGAAAAGAGGTGAAAATATTGGTATTATCTGTTGCATTAGATCTTTTATTTATCTGACAGCAAGTGTGAAACAGTACCTTAAATAAGCCACTAATGCTCTAAAGCACAAATATTTTGTGGTGGAGATGTCTTTTCTTAATGCCTTTTTTAATAGTTTTTATTCTGTTCTCCTAGCTCTACTCTCACCCTCTGTTCAACAACGTTCAGTCCTGGATCATGTACATAGACTTCTAGAGAGCCTATGCGGAAGCAGTTCGCAAGACAACCTGGTACTTAGTATGTATCTGTTCAAAGGAATTTAATGGAATAAAATATTCATTAAACTATCATAATACTACTGCAAAATTTTTCTCATTTACTTAAGTAATTGTAATTCTTTATAACAAACAAATACTTTGAAATGAAAGAATGTGCTAAGTCACATATCTGATATATCTCATAGCATTCATTATCACTATTTTTAAGGCTACAGCTCTTTGTTCTGAAATAGGATAATTCAGATTTTTTTTACTCTACCAGTGGACCTAGTAGGAAAAACATCCCACTCAAGTCTTTTGCTTGAATTTGACTCTTAAGCATGTCACTGTGTGAGATACGTATAACATGAATGTTAAACACATTTTGCTAAAAGGTGCTTCTGTAACAAACTACTGTTCTATAAAATGTCATCCATCACGGACCAATGCAAAAAGTCATTTATCTACTTGAAGAGCAGTACAGAGGAGCTTGCGGTCAGTATCACATAGTTGCACTGCCCATACTTCTCACAGGAAAATATTCAGGTGAATCTTGATTTGGTAAACCTCTAGTGAGACGTTCAAGCAACACTCATACCAACATATTTCCCTACTACTGGACAACGGCCAGCTCAGTGGGGTTGTCAAGATCACAAACTGTGAATGGAAGTACTTTACATGATAAGGTATCATCAGTTCTACCTTCCCCAGAGGGGCTAAGTATCAAGACCAACAAAAACATTTTTAAATAACTGACTGCAGTACAACCTACTGAAATTATGAATATGCATTTTGAAATTTAAAAATAAAAGCTCTTATGGAATGTTACAGATTTCCCCAAATTAAAGACTGGAAGAGCCAAAAAGTGTGGGACAGAATCTTTAGTCTAGCACCTTGAAAAACACACACACAGAGCTTGTGCTGCTAGCAAAATTACAAAAGGGGGCAAAAGTAGCAGCAGTCTTAAATTTAAAACCTTGACATCCCTAGGCAAACTAGTAGATGTTATATTGAAACATAACATTGTTACTGTATTATGAATAACTGAGGTCTATATAAACTGAGCCAAAATATTCCCTCTAGCAGCAATGTGGGATTTGTATCTCAGAATTCTACTTCTGAAGCAGTCAAGTAACACAGGATAAAACAGTAGACCTCAATGATCAAGGAGTTTCCACCATGGTCTTTTATTAAAAGTTTTGAGCTAATTGTCTTTCATATAAGCATATAATTAGTTTGGGGAATTCGTGGCCTTCACAACATGTTGTAGCAAACAGTGTGAAAAGATCCAAAGGTTTGGACTGCTAGAGGATGAGTCCCTCGGCAGCTAACTAGTATTTTGGTCCCAATACAACTTCTCATTCATAAAGATCTTACACTATTAGCTGTTTAAAGTTAAGAAAACAAATCTCTACATTAAATACTCTCAATATACCTGGTTTTCTTAAGAATTTAGTACTAGCCATGACTGAATATATGACACTGAACTAGATAGACCTTTAGTCTGACCCAGTATTGAGCTTTTATGTAAGTTTTATTTTTCATCTACACAATTTCCTTTTCTCGACCCTCTTATCCTCTGCATCATTAGTTCACATCCTTCTGCAATTCTATTTGTTTTTAGGTTATGTAAAACATTTTCATCACTCACTGCTACTAGTTATCACTTCAGTGCACAATTCTGTTCCAGACCACAAATTCTTCAGAGAACACAGACTCTCCAAGAGCAATGCTATTTCCTTGATGTCACTGCACCGAGAAGAGGAAAGTGGCCAATAAATCCACTGAAGCAATCCTGTACAGTCAGGATGTTTTACTTCTACGTGTTTCTGTTTGCTCTGTGCAACTAACAGATGAGAACATAGGCAGTTCTGAAGTCTTAGGTATTTTCTTTTAAAGTACACCACACCTATTCAAACCAGCCAAATGGTTTTTCTCCTATTGGTGAGTACTGGAGCATTGCCATTAGAAATTTTGTTATTCATAAGATTTCCTTTAAGAGACAGCAGATAATCAGAATTCCAAGGAAACTTTTAGCAGTAATAAGGATATGAACGATCCTCTTGCAGTCTTTTAAAATCAGTGGATTCATTCCATACCTCCTGATGAGCTAAAACTCCCAAAATTCACAAATTACAATATCACATTGAGGGCCGGTTTAGCTCAGTGGGTTGAGCGTGGTGCTTGAAACACCAAAGGTTCATGGGTTTCATTCCGGTTCGGTTCTCACGTGTTGCCTGACCTTGTCGAGAGGTGGCGTCCCTGCCCACAACAGGGAGGTTGGATTAAAATGATCTCTAAGGTCCTTTCAAGCCCAGGCCGTTCTATAATTCTATGATACAGTAATATGCAAGTAGACTAAATGCAAAGACATTGGATTGAGACTTCAAAAATCTGTTCTCTGTTTTGTTTGGGGTTTCGTGTTGGTTATTTTTTTTCTTTTACAGGAATAATTTGATAAGATTGTCTTTAACACAACCATTTTAAAGACAGTGTTACAGATCATGAACCCTAGAACATCCTCACAGAAGTTAATCTATTCTCCTATAGAGAAAATACAAATTACACCCCTTCTTTTACCTGCAAATGCTGCTAAAGTTCAGTTTGACAACTCTACATCAATGTATGCCAAAACATTATTTTTTTTTTAAAGAAAAGCAAGCTACTTTTTAGTATCTAAAAAAAAAGTTCTGGTTTGTGACTTTCAACTTATCTTACTCTGCCCTATTACATTCAGTTGTAGTTCATGGTTTTGGGTTTTGTTACTGGTAACAAAACAACCTAAGTCACAAAGTACAGATTTTATACTGTTTTGGAAGACATACTCTTGCTCAATCAGCTTTTCTTTCTGCTTAGGATGTGACTAGGTTCAGCTTTCTATATCACTTGCTAAAATCTTTTTTTCCAGCTTACCTTGCTAATTAATCTTTCCTTTCTCTAAGGGACAGATTAAAGAGATTAATGTTATGACTTCATTGAACTTTCAGTTAATTAAATGTTTATGAAAGAAGAAAAGAGAAATTAGATTCCATTATTTCCATTCTAACCTCTGTCACTGTTCAATAAGATGAACCTTATTATATATACAGTTAAGAGGCAGTCTGATTTACCACTCTATATAAAGAAAAAAATTGAATAATCAGCTACATACATCAGAATACTGTTCCAAGAAACTTAATTGCAACTAATAGCAGCAACTCACCAGCCTGGATTGAGCATTACTTCCTACTTGTTTCCCTGGTTTTGGCTCATACTCACAGCTACTGAGATAAATACCATTTTTACAGTAAAGGAGATAAGGAAAAGAGTATCTTTTATATATTATATACAATATATAGAGTATCTTTATATATTATAAGAGTATCTTTTCCTTACCACAAAACATGAAGTCATAAAGGGGACTAGGAAAGAGACTTACAGCCAGTCCTCTGCTAATGCATTTCAGCTGAGGATAGTTTTGGAAGTAGGTTGCATGTAACACCCTCACAGGCCACCAGTGACCAAAGATAAAACAGAGGACTAAAGTGGTAGTTGCCTTCTGCCCAAGATTTTTCTTTTTTTTTCTCCCATAATCTCACTCCCATACTAACACACCCTAGCAGATTCAATTTAAGCTGCTTTCATTCTCAGAAGTCACCAGGTTCAGTATCAGCTTCACAATGCGGCAGCACAGAAAGGATACAAACACGCTCGCCTCATTGACCTCCAGTCCTGCCAATGTTTTTCCGCCCCTGTCTCTTCCTTATAACTTTTTCCCATAAATTAGGCCATCTACTCTCTCATAAAACCTTTCCTCCCAAGTTATTAGCTCTTTCCTGTTCGGAATGACAGAAGTTTGGTCTGAGGTCTTAGCATATGATTAAAATCATCTAGTCATGTGGGAAAGAATCAACTGAGATCAAACCTTATCAAACGTCAATTCATCAAATAATAATAGCTAATGTGCATTTGATACAATTGTCAACAAAAAAAACCCCATGAAGTTATAGTATTGTACTTAAAATGTCAAATTATATTTGAAATTCACTACATATATTAGAATGTCCAAATTATTGAAAAAAAATGACATTTTGTAGAGTTATTTAGTCACTTAGGGAAAACAAGGATTTCACTGAAAATTTATTTGGAGTATACCTCATTGTTTTATATAAATTTGTATCTTAATTTTATCTAGTATTCCCTATCTTTTCTCTTTCTGTGTTTATTAAGCTTTCTTATAGACACTGTAACACCTTGAAATGAGGTTCTTCCCTGAACACAGTAACAAATATTTTTTTCAGGTAAGGTGGTGAAACATAGAAGCCTTAGTTTGTCTTCCCGCCTAATGTTCTCCAGTTATTTGGGTGATGTAAAAACAACTAAAAATGGCAATAAACAGAGATATCTCTTTCTCTAAAGGTGTCTTAAATGTGAAAATTAACTTCATTTTAAAAAGAGGTGATCTATAACTCTACCCTACAGGTACAGTTCTGTACTCCCTGCAACATGAGTACAGCACCTGATTTCCTGATAGAGTTGGACTGTCTGGGTGGACTCAGCACCTCCCAGAGGTAAATTCTGCACATCTTTTCTTTCCATTTATCACTCATTTCGATCCACTCTGAGGCATCTAAATGCCTCTTTACAGGGACAAAGTGCTTGGGAAACTGAGTTCAATTTTCTGAACTCAGTACCAGTGTTAAGCAGTTAGAGGTTTATTTCAGCAAACACTGCTAAGCCTCTCTGCATCTGTTTTTATTTTTTGTTGAAACCCTTATGTGAAAATAATAATAGATTGGCAAAAGCTGATGACAGATTGATCTGAAGTCACTAGTAGGTAAATAATTACTATCTTAAGTAAGGAGTGACAATTACATATTGAGAGAGGTCACACTGGTAAAAAGTATAAATAAAAATGTTCAGGGAAGTCTACATTCTTTTCCTTTCTTGATCGGCTTAGGTTTATGGGCAAGCCTACTGCAGAGTGAGTTTATTTTCCTATAATCAGTAGTGAAATTAATGCTATCAAGCATAATTTCAGGTATTTAATTAGCATCTTGTGCCATGTAAAGAAGATTTTGGAGTGTTCATGTCTGAACATGTTCAGGTCACTGTACTTTAGCACTGTTTCTTTTCCACAATTTGAAAAGCATATTAACTTGGGGCAAAACAAGAACTGCTGAATATGTAATTAAGTCTTAGTGCTGTACTGATGAGTATCGCCAGGCACACTATGTTCTTCCATGACTGCTAAAGCTATAACACAACAACATGTTGTCCAAAAATTTGAATCTCTGGAGTAAGCTTCTTCTCACTCTTTCCTCACACACAAATGTGACCAAGGCCTCACATCATCAGGACAACATAAATATTTCAGGTGTAAAGATGGGAAAAATAAACCTATTCTGAGCAGGATATAATATCATTGCTGCTTGCTAATCACACAGTATGGATGGCATACAAAAAGTCTTCAGATATTTGAGTCACAGAATGATAGATTGGTTTGGTTTGGAAGAAACCTTAAAGATCATCCAATTGCAGCCTCCCGACATGAGCAGGGACACCTGCCACTAGACCAGGTTGATCAAAGCCCCATCCAGCCTGGCCTTGGACACTTACAGGGAGGGGACATCTATAGATTCTCTGGGCAACCTGTTCCAGTGTCTCATCATCCTCACAGTAAAGAACTTCTTTCTAATGTCTATTATAAATGTACCCTTCGCACGTTTAAAACCATTGCCCTTTGTCCTATCACTACACCCCCGATAAAGAGACTCTTCCCTTCGTTCCTGTAGGCCTGCTTCAGGTACTGGAAGGCCATTATAAGATCTCCCCAGAGCCTTCTCTTCTCCAGACAGAACAATCCCAATGCTCTCAGTCTGTCCTCATAAGGGCAGGTGTTCCAGCCTCCTGCTCATCTTTGCAGCCCTCCTCTGGACCCACTCAAACAGACCTATGTCCTTCTTAGAGATGGAATCTCATCAGAGTGGAGTAGATGGGGGGAACCACTTCCCTTGACTTCCTGGCCACAGTCCTCTTGATGCAGCCCAGGATATGGTTAGTCTTCTGGGCTGTGAGCACACATTGCTGGCTAATGTTCGGTTTTTCATTTACCAACAGCCTCAAGTCCTTCTTCTCAGGGCTGCTCTCAATCTACTCATCTTCCAGCCTGTATTTGTGTTTGGGATTGCTCCAAACCATGTGCAGGATGTGCAACATGTGTGCATTACACTTGCATGTAATATACACATGTATATGTAAAGATCAGGGATTCGTGGGCTTTTAGCTTTACAACGTTTTAACATTAGGAAAGATTTTTTATTGCAATTTTTACATATGAGAAAGGCTTGAAAATGTGGGCCTGACTCACACCCTCCTAAGAAACAGTTGTTGATATTGTAAGGTATGGCTTCCTCTTTAGGACTTGGCAGACCTCTAAAGACCGATGCAAGGATGCAATGAACTCTGCCTCTGGTGTAAATTACCTATTTTGCTTTTTTGATTACAACCATTACAGTGGGTGGAATCAATCTTCAGCAAAGGAGTAGGGGCCAGAAATTACTTTAAAAGGCAGAGTCAGAGTTTTCTGGCTTAACAACTTCAAGAGAAGTCAACTATACATTTACTGGAGAGCAGAAATAGTCAAGACACCTCTTCCACCTTGACAGTAGCCTCCCTAAAATGGAATCAGAAAGAGGTCTTGTTGCTATAGTAAGTTTTACTTTACAAGCTTAATGCTACTAAGTGCTTGTGTATATGTTTATACAAAATAAAGGCCACTACCATGGCCACTGTGGCCATGGTTTTCTCTGACACTGGTTTGAATGAAGCAGCATGTAATGTGCATACCTCTTGCAGAGAAGCCACGTCTCTAGGATCAGCTCTCATCTGGCACAAGAGCTGAGTATTCGAGCTGTGATCTTGCCTCATCCACAAACTTGATATGTTGACAGGAATTATCTTGTTTAAGGAGCAAGCAACAGAATCATAAATCTTTCCTTCTAGAGAAAACTACGTGTCTGAGGAAGACTTTGTGATCCATCTTTCTACCCTAAGGGATCCCATGTTTGGTCAAAACATCTACTTTGAACGGATGCCTGCATGTTATAGTTTTTTTCACGACCCTGTTTCTTAAACATTTTCATAGACTGTAATATTTCTTCTCATCACTTAGATTTTAGGGTGGGAAGGGGAGGATGGGTGATTGTATGTTTTGTTTTTAATTTCAGGCTGGCTTTAATGCTACTGAATTTGACTGGAGAGATATATAGCAGCAAATATCCACCACCACAAATACACAACCTTTTTTTCTCACATTTTATGTGAATTAACATAATACACATTGCTAGGGCTGCTAATCCATGCTTGCTGTTTCTACACCAGAACAAGTATATGGCTCTGGAATTCATGAACATACTGTTCATGTGCAATCTATATATGGCTTTTTACAGTGTATTTTTTCAAAAGGAAAAAACCTACCTTTTTTTTTTTCTGCAGATAAAGATGTTTCCACAAACACTGCACTACTTGGCAGACCTTATTTTTCCAGCCTTTTAAACTAATAAAATTCAGTAGCAGGTCATTACCTTGGTATTATGCATGCACATCAGCTATTGTAATTAGTAAGATTTAAAAATACCAAATGCTTTCCTCTTCTAAGTTTGGATAATGACCACAGAAACTATACATGCTACACTAGTAGTTCAGCTGCCTGTTAAATCTGGAAATTGCAGAAAAGATATGACTTAGGTTTCTCCTGCTGTTTTAGATCTTTGTGATCAGAAAATTATTTTAAGTAGTAAAGGTTCTATAGCAGCTTATTGAAGATGCTTCCAAGACATTTTTCTGTAAAATAAACACCTCTCAAATGATGATATTTATATGTAGGTGAAAAGAACATTGGCATAGTTTTTGCACACATTTCTGAACCTTGTTAAAAGCTGTGCTTTTATTCACATTATCAAACTCTCTCAGTTTGGTAGTTACCATTCGTCTAATATTTGCTGCAACAGAAGAGAGGACACTGCAATTCTATCATCATCCGTTAATCAAACTTTATGTTTCTCACTTGTATTGATTTTAATACATTGTTGAAAAAGAAAATATTACTCATTGCCAGAGAACCTCTAAAGATTATTTTTCTGTAAACAGTTGTTCAACATTGAAAATATCCACCTTATTTTTTTAAAATATCAACATTCTTAAAGTATGTCTGAGGTCTAGTTTCCCAGTTAAGCTCCAGTCTTGCACCACCTTACTTACCTCATAGAACCATAGAATCATAGAACAGTTTTGATTGGAAGAGACCTTCAAGATCATTGAGTTCAGCCTTTGTCCTAGTCCTATTGACACCACTAACCCATGTCCCTCAGCACAACATCTACCTGTCTCTTAAACACCTCCAGGGATAGTGACTCAACCACCTCCCTGGGCAGCCTGTTCCAATGCCTGACAACCCTTTCAGTAAAGAAATTCTTCCTAATATCCAGCCTGAACCTCCCCTGATCCAACTTAAGGCCATTTCCCCTTGTTCTGTCATTTGTCACTAGGGAGAACAGACCAACCCCTGCCTCACTACAACCTCCTTTTCAGGTAGCTATAGGGAGCGAGGAGGTCTCCCCTCAATCTCCTCTTCTCCAGGCTAAACAGTCCCAGATCCCTCAGCCTTTCCTCGCAATACTCACATTCTAAGCCCTTTACCAGTTTGGTAGCCCACCTCTGTACCCTCTCCAGCACCTCAACGTCCCTCTTGTAGGGAGAGGCTGAAAACTGGACACAGTACTAGAGGTGTGGCTTCACCAAAGCTGAGTACAGAGGAATAATCACCTTCTTACTCCTGCTGACCACACCATTCCTGATCCAGGCCAGGATGCCATTGGCCTTCTTGGCCACCTGGGCACACTGCTGGCTCATGTTCAGCCGGCTGTCCATCCACACGCCCAGGTCCCTCTCTGCCTGGCAGCTCTCCAGCCACTCCTCCCCAAGCCTGTAGCACTGCTGGGGGTTCTTGTGGCTGAAGTGCAGGACCTGGCATTTGACCTTGTTGAAACTCATGTGATTGGCCTTGGCCCAATGATCCAGCCTGTCCAGATCCCTCTGGAGAGCCTCCCTACCCTCAAGCAGATCAACGCTTCTACCCATCTTGGTGTCATCTACAAACTTACTAAGGGTGCACTCTACCCTGTCATCCAGATCATTGACGAAAATGTTGAATATGAGTGGTCCCAGCACTGAGCCTGGAGAGACACCACTGGTGACCAGCCATCAGCTGGATTTAACTCCACTGACCACAACTCTTTGGACTTGGCCATCTAACCAGATTTGTACTCAGCAAGCATATGTCCATCCAGGCCAAGAGCAGTCAGTTTCTCTAGGAGAATCCTGTGGGCAACAGTGATAAATGCCCTGCTAAAGTCAAGGTAGACAACGTCCACAGCCTTTCCTTCATCGAACAAGTGGGTCACCCTGTCATAGATGTAGATTAGGTTTCTTCAACAGGACCTGCCCGTCACAAACCCATGCTGACTGGGCCTGATCACCTGATTGTTCTGCATGTGTTGCATGATGGAACTCAGGACAATCTGCTCCATCAGCTTCCCTGGCACTGAAATCAAACTGACAGGCCTATAATTTCCCAGATCATCCTTTCATCTCTTCTTATATGTGGGTGTTATATTGGCTGACTTCCAAACAGCTGGGACCTCCCCAATCAGCCAGGACTGCTGATAAATGATGGACAGTGGCTTGGTGAGCACCCCTATCAGTTTTCTCATCAGTCTAGATGAACCCCATCTGGCCCCATAGATTTGTGGACCTCGATGTGGAGCAGCAAGTCACTGACCGTTTCCTCCTGGATTGCGGGGAGGACGTTTTGCTCCTGACCCCTATCTCTTGGCTTGAGGGGGCTGGCTTCCCTCAGTGAAAGTGTTTCTATTATTAATGACTGAGGCAAAGAAGGCACTAAGCATCTCAGCCTTATCCTTATCCTTTGTCACTGTATTTCCTCCTTGGTCTAGCAGGGGGTGGAGACTGTCCTTGGTCTTTCTTTTGTTGTTAATATATTTATAGAAACTTTTCTTGTTGTCCTTTACCTCCGAAGTCAGATTAATTTCAATCTGAGCTTTGGACCTCCTAATTGGCTCCCTGCATTACCTAACAATATTCTTGTACTTGTTATGAGTGGCTGACCCCTCTTCCAGAGGCCATAAACTCTCCTTTTTTCCCTGACTTTTGGTCAAATCTCCTTATTCAGGCAGGCTGGTCTTCCTTGCTGTTGGCTTGTCTTACAGCATGTGGGGATGGCCTGCTCCTGTTCCTTTAAGTGTTCCTTCTTAAAAAGTGTCCAGTCTTCCTGGACTCCTATACCCTTTAAAACTGACTTCTAAGGAATTCTATCAAGTAACCTGCTAAACAAGTCGAAGTCCACACTTCAGAAGTCCAAAGTGGCAGTTTTGCTGTCTCCCCTCCCAATATCTCTGAGAATAGAGAACTTAATCATTTCATGGTCACTGTTCCCCAGATGGTCTCCAGCTGCCACATCCTCCACAAGACCTGCTCTGTTCACAAACAGGAGGTCCAGCAGGGTGCCTTCCCTGGCTGGTTCACTTGACAGCTGTGTGAGGAAGTTATCCTTCACACATTCCAGGAACCTCTCAGATTGTTCCCTCTGCTGTGTTATATTTTCAGCAGATAGCTGAGAAGTTGAAGTCCCTCGAGAGAAGAACAGCAAGGGACTGTGAGTTTTCTCCCAAGTTCTTACAGAATGCTTCAGCCACCTCTCTGCTCTGGTTGGGAGGTCTATATCAGAATCCCACTGCAATAACAGTTTTATTGGCCTTGTCCCTTAACCTAATCCAGATCTTCTCAACACCATTGTCACTATATCGAAGTTCTGAGCAATTATAACAGTTTCTAAGATACATGGCCATCCCATCATCTCTCCCTCCCTGTCTATCCTTCCTGAAGAGCTTGTAGCCATCAATTGTGACAATCCACTCCTCCACACAGGCGAAGTGATGATAGTGGCAAGCAGACCAAGCGCAAGAGAAGGACCTTATGAATTCTAATCTGCAATTGAAGCTGATATTTTATTTATAGTTTTCTAGTTTTGCATATACTATTTTTCCACTCTTACATAAGTAAGACTTTAGTCACAATGGATAAAACAAAACTGGCATTTAAGATGTAGGACCTTCCACAGGCTGTAGCTCTGTTGACACTGACGTAATACATCAGCTCTTAAATTTAGTCTTTAATTTAACCTCTCTTCATCCCTCAGTTTAATGCTGAATTTTAGAGACTATTGGTTAAAACTAATTCCATTTTACTTCAATACAAGCTTCGTTGTTAATGGCCAAATGAGAAAGGACTGGGACCAGTATTATTCAATATATTCATCGATGACTTGGATGAGGGACTAGAGAGTACTATCAGCAAGTTTGCTGATGACACCAAGCTGGGAGGAGTGGCTGAAACACCAGAAGGCTGTGCTGCCATTCAGCGAGACCTGGACAGGCTGGAGAGTTGGACAGGGAAAAATTTAATGAAATATAACAAGGGTAAATGTAGAGTATTGCATCTGGGTAGGAAAAACCCCAGGTTCCAGTATAAGTTGGGGAATGACTTATTAGAGAGTAGTGTAGGGGAAAGGGACTTGGGAGTCTTGGTGGACAGCAGGATGACCATGAGCCAGCACTGTGCCCTTGTGGCCAGGAAGGCCAATGGCATCCTGGGGTGTATTAGAAGGGGGGTGGTTAGTAGGTCAAGAGAGGTTCTCCTTCCCCTCTACTCTGCCCTGGTGAGACCCCATCTGGAATATTGTGTCCAGTTCTGGACCCCTCAGTTCAAGAAAGACAGGGAAGTGCTGGAGAGAGTCCAGCACAGGGCAACTAGGATGATGAAGG
The DNA here is from genome assembly GCA_020746105.1 of Trogon surrucura. Lineage (NCBI taxonomy): Eukaryota > Metazoa > Chordata > Aves > Trogoniformes > Trogonidae > Trogon > Trogon surrucura. Next base: position 105,930,776 of record CM036617.1, on the reverse strand, counting down.
GAGTGGAGCATCTCCCTTAGGAGGAAAGGCTGAGGGAGCTGGGGCTCTTTAGTTTGGAGAAGAGGAGACTGAGGGGTGACCTCATTAATGTTTACAAATATATGAAGGGTGAGTGTCACAAGGATGGAGCCAGGCTCTTCTCGGTGACAACCAATGATAGGACAAGGGGTAATGGGCTGAAACTGGAACATAAGAGGTTCCGCTTAAACTCGAGAAGAAACTTCTTCTCAGTGAGGGTGACAGAGCACTGGCACAGGCTGCCCAGGGAGGTTGTGGAGTCTCCTTCTCTGGAGACATTCAAGACCTGCCTGGACACGTTCCTATGTAGCATAATCTAGGCGTTCCTGCTCTGGCGGGGGGATTGGACTTGATGATCTTTCGAGGTCCCTTCCAATCCCTAACATTCTATGATTCTATGATTCTATGACTGGAAGCACTAGCATTGTGTATGAAGTCATCTATTGTATCACGCTCTCAGGCTTGCAGTTGAGCTGAGACTAAGGCAAAAGCTGCTGATAGAATGGATCAGGTAAACTAACCGTCCGTACAAGACAGATACAATTCTTTACTTCTGTGACTGCGATAGCACTAATACTGGTCATAAATCATACATATGAGGTATATTAATAAAGGAAATCCTTTACTGGTGATTCCAACAGATGGAGGTAAACAAAGCAACTCTAAAATAAAGCTACAAATTAATGATAGAATAACCATTTAAATCGCTACTCCTCTGTGTATGATACATAACAGCTGTTCCTACCAAGAATAATAATAAAAAATGCTATCATATTAAAAAATGTCAAGGCGTGGGGCCTACAAGAAAGCTAGTGAGGGGCTTTTTAGGATGTTGGATAGTGACAGGACTAGGGGGAATGGCTTGAAACTAGAGATGGATCAGTTCAGATTGGATGTTAGGAAGAAGTTCTTCACCATGAGGGTGGTGAGACACTGGCACAGGTTGCCCAGAGAGGTGGTGGAAGCCCCATCCCTGGAAGTTTTTAAGGCCAGGCTGGATGGGGCTCTGAGCAAGCTGATCTAGTGGAGGATGTCCCTGCCCATGGCGGTGGGGGGTTGGAACTCGATGGTCTTTAAGGTCCCTTCCAACCCTGACAATTCTATGATTCTATGATTCCATGATTCTATAAGACATAGCGGCAATTCAGAGTAAGATGAATGGCAAGTGCTCAAAACACAGAAATTTGCCATTAAGGATGAAGTTTAATAGCATTCTTTGCTCAAAGCTGAAACAGAAGGAGAATTAGATGCTGACAGAGAAGAGCGCATGGTGTGCCTGAAGTCTTCATGCAGCATCTTTCAGAACCTCATAACAAATTAATGAATATTAACTATAAGGCTCCTTATGCATTTGTAGCATTGAAAAACTTGCAGGCATATAGATTCTATCTAAACACATGTAGACCAGAATATAAGCGCTATTATTTGATGGATTCTATGTCCTCTGCACAGTGGTGGTGGTATAAAGCAATACAGACAGGTAGAACTGGGTAGATGCAAGTAACTCTCATGTGACAGATGATGTCTGTGCTGATGGCAGGAACTAACATTTTCAGGAGATAGCTTCAGAACAGGATGAAATGCACTTTTGATCTCATATTACGACTATGGACAGTTGAACCAGAAGGGTGCACTACTGCAAGCAATGGGCTGCCAGTGGACATTGTCAAGAGTGTGATATAACACGAGGTCCACACCATTATGTCTTACATCTCATCAGCACATCACAGGCAGCACTACTCATTTGCACCTCACTGACTGCCCACAATACATGCATATCATGGCCCCACCAGAGGTGATGTGTAAGAGCTCATTCGCAGCATCACACTTGTCTTCTGCCAGGTGTCTGTCCTACAGAGAGATTAACTGCCCCTTGCTGATGCTGATATAGTTAGGGATGTGGATGAGGCTTCCACCTCAGGGACATTTCATCCTATGAGTTACTTTATACTATTGTATAAAGTAATATACTATCCTATGCAACATACTATCCTACGAGTTACTTTATACTATTCTGATGGGAGCTGGTGTACCACCCAGTAACATTAAAAAAATTGTGAATTCCATAATGTTTACTTACTAAAATCCCACAAGAGCTAGTTCTATTGTTAATATTTAGATTGCTGTTCTAACATTTTCCATCCATTTAAGTGACAAGATAAGGGTTATAAGGACCCTGTATAGCTCTGTGATAAGTCTTCAGGAACTTACTTGACTTGCACTACTGCTGTTAACATTACAAGTTGGATTTAAGCCTTTAAAATTTGTTAGAAATCCTTGGATCATATAATTGCCTCAGTCTGGTCTAATTAGTCTTATGTATTAGTATACATCCACTAATGAAAGGATGTTAGCTTACTAGTTAAATCTTTCTCAGTTCATGACGTTTCTGTGGAAAAAAAGAAAAGAAGAGAAAAGAAAAGAAAACAAAACCAAGCAGGTATTGGTGGGGTCTTATTGTGGCTAACAGAAGTAACAGCAGTTTTTCTTTGAAAGAAAGGCTAAAGAGCTTTACATTAATAGTCAATTCTACCCAGTGTAGACACTACTGCCACATTATTGGAAAATTACTTGTGGGAGACTGGAACAGCATGGAAATGGATATTCATTTCACTGATGAATGTGAGTCTGGCTACAAAAAAATTTTAAGTTTATTCTCACCAAAAAAGCAAAACAAAAACCCAAAAAAAAACTGTAAAGAAAACCTTTCAGTCTCATACATATATCTATATTTGTATCTATATTGACAGACATATATTTGCCTTATTTTGTGTCAATATAAGTTTAAAAGATCAAGTGACTGGTCTGTGTTCAGTTCATTAGTCACTAGCAGAAACAGCACTGTTGTATGAGATGTCCACACTTCTGGGCCTCTACTCTGAATGGTAGGAGTTGGTTTCTGTCACCTTAACACAAATTCAGGCTGTCCCCTGTGACTCTGGGAGTTCTAGGAGTGATGCATTCACAGGTGAGAAGAGTCACCTGACAGGCATTTATATGCTCCCATCAACTGGCATCATTTGTACACTTTATATTTTCACTTGTAAAGGTCAGTTGTTCCTGGAAATAGCCAATAGTCAGTAGGAAATTTTCTATAAAAATCTTGCTATTAGTCCTTTAAATAAATGCAATAAATAAAGAATTTATTGGTAACTGCTCAGTAGAAAATAAAGAAAGTGTATAAGACTTTTTTAGGCAAAGGAAAGATAGGCATTCTAGATATAAAAGACATAAGGACCATACTAATCTCTTCAGTTTTAATGTCTAAGCTGATACCTTCTTATAAGTAATGACAATCTTCTTTATGATTCAGGGAGATAAGTGCTGAAGAGAGTTTTCAACATGCTTTAAAGGTGACACTCACTGATACAAGAAATTATGTGTCTATCCTATTTTCCAGGCTAAGTATTTTTCAAAACTTGAGGAAAATCTACTTTAGCCTCTGTCTTCAAAATGCTCTGTTCCCAAACAAAATCTGTCCAGTTTCATTTCTCTCTCTCTCTTAAAACTACTCAAATTCTGCCATCTTTACTTAGAATGAAGTGCAGCTTACTTCATTAATAGTGCCAGTTAGTTTCCATAGAGTCAAATACAATACAAGTAAAACAGATTATATTGCTTGTCCTCAGCTGCACTTTCTTCTGTAACTTTTCCTCTTTTAAATGCAAGGTGTGAACGCAAAACAATTGCTGAATTTGCTATTTTGTATCCTAGCAAAATATAACTAGTGACAGACAAGTTTTATAGTATAAAAGAAAAATAAATAAAAGAAGCATGCCGTACTTGGAATGGAAGAAAATATAGAGAGATGGAGAAAGTAAATTATCTGTTAGGGATCTACTGAATGGACTGTTACACTGTAAGTATTCCATAATACTTCTAGGGAGAAAGAAAATTGCATTCTTCCAGTAATTTTTCTTCTATCTTATCTTTACAATGAAATTTTAATAACAAATGTAGTTCCTTCAATATGTTACAGTCAATTCCATGGGCACATATCATTCCTATTTTAAATCAGAAATCCTCTAACAAGATCTTTAATACGTCTCCTTATGGGAAACTGAGAGGAACACCAGGTCAGATCATAAATTTAAGTTATCATGTCATCATCAACTTCAACTCAGTGACAACAATTTACATAACTGGTCGTTGTGTCCATGTTTTTCATTATTCCATTCTATGTGGTTGGGAAAAGGGGATGTTTCCAAATTGACTAATGTTTTTAGTAGCCTCTCTTGTATATACTTTTTGAAGGTTTCCAAAAGTCTTCAGGTTTAGCTGCCAAAAATTGAAACCAAGCTGAAATTATAATCAATCACTGTTCCAAGTCTAGCTCCATTTCAGTATCTCCTTAGGAAAAGATAAATAAAACAACTGAGAACAGAGTTGAAGTGACTAAGATGAAGGACCAGAAACAAGAGTGCCAGTAGTGGATACCCTCTGTAAAAATATTTAGACGTAAACTAGAGACAACCTCTCACTTCTCCGCATTTGGTTAAAAAGCTAGTCAGGGCTTTCTGAAATGCTGATTTGATACTGTAATGAAGCAGTTATATGCACACTGATGATAATGTAGCAGTTAGGAATTGAGTAATTTTACTATTAACACTTCTGAAACACTTCAGGAGTTCATTCTTTCACATTGGTGAGTCAATTTTACTTTTGTCACTATCATATCTGGCAGTTCTACAACCCATTTCCATGTCAATTTCCACTGTGTCATTTATATAGGTAAGTAGTCAGTCATATCAAATAATTAATCATGAAGATATCTCTACCCCTGATAACTTTTTATTTGCTAATTTCCCTTATGCACAATGGAGCTAAACTAAACTAGAAGACCTTCATATATATGTGCATTTCTCTGTTGAACATTGTTTAGCCAATATTCGAGTCAAGATGTTGAAGTTCAAACACAGATGCCTCTTGTTTTCAAATGTTGTCATTTGGAGATCTTTTTTTTTTTTGCGTCTGAATAGCAAGATTCCAGCATCTCCTGTCTTGATTTGTTAATAAATCTAATGCCTGTTAGGCAGGAAAAACTTTCAAATATTAGTATGGGGAAAAAATATTCCTATATTAATCCAATATTCTATATTCAGTAAAGATGACCAGTTCAATGACATAATCAGTATTTACTTAACAAAAAAACATACTGAGAGAATTCTAAATATCAAGAAAATTTGTAATTGATGTCTCATCTTCTTGTCAAAGAGAGAGACATAGGGTTAGTGACCGTAACTGATGAGTTTCTTAAATAAAATTCCTTGATAATATGTAATAACAAGCATAGATGTGTGTGTCTCTAATACTAACAGATAGTTAATTTTTTAAAAAGACATCTATAGCCTTTTACATAGCCAGATTCCTGCATATTCACTTACTGCTTTCTGCTAGCTATGGGTTAGTTTCATAATAGGCACTTATTTCTTAGCAGTTTTGCAGAGTTTTACTCAGACTTGCAGAGAGATGTTATGGTCCCTATTCTGAATTTTTTACAATGAAGTAGAAGAATCAAAGGGAAGTAAAGAAGCATTGGAAGATAAACATATCAGTAAGGTGATCTTTGTTGCACAGCTTCCTCCTTTCTAATACAGACTTCCTTCTGAGAATTCTGTATCTATTTCTGGTCTTAGGCCAAATTTCTGTCAGCAGGAATGCTATTGAGAAAGCCTGCTGAAGGCAAGAGAGATATTAAATATCTAGAATTTGATTATATGGACATTTCTACTTGAGGCAGTTAGAAACATTTGTAGCTATGGGGTGGAATGTTGTTATAGATTAAAAGCTGATTAAATCATATCAAAAAGAGAGTGCAAATAAATAACCAGTTTTCAAAATGGGAAAAGTTTAAAATGGAGATGTTCCAAGCTCTAATACAGACACAAACATCATTTGATATGCTAAGACAGATTTTAAAACCATGATCGTCATCATGGCAGTATTTATGAGCAAAACCTAGCAGGTTACCGTAAGGATGAGGCTCAGGAATATCAATAAAGACAATACTTGGGGTAAATAGTTGATATGATGAGTCATGAATGTTATAAACACATGTGAAAAGTTTAAGATTCTTAAATATTAAGAAAATACATTTAATGTTTCAGGAAGAAAATAATCTAAAACACCAGCAGGTATCTAAGTAAAAAGCTCAGCTCATTCTTCATCAGAATGAGAAGGACACGCAGTATATTAATCTGCATGCGGAAAAAAAATTAAAAAGGAAGTTATGCAATGTAGCACTGGTTTTATTTTTTTTTTCCTTAAATTAATTCCTCTTGATCCAAACAGCTCCAGTGTATATTACAGGAATAAGAAAGGATCCAGAAAGATTGTTATTGTGAGTTTATGAATACTCTCTGTGTCTAAATACTTTGTGGGTGGTTGGGTTATGCATATGTGCAGAAGTGGAGAAAAATGCAGTTTAAAGGTATAACAGGTCTTTATCAGAGTTTTAAAGGGCATTGTTCATTCAACATTTTGCAACACTAAAATGGCCAAGAAAAATGTAAAAACTAACAATTATTTCTGAGTCTATGATTAGTTGAAAAAAGTGATGAGAAATAAAGGGATATAACCAAAGAATGACAAAACCCATGTTTTCAAAACCAAAAATGAAAGCCACAGAGGTGTTTCTTTTTGGCCTTTGCTGTAACATAAGAGAGGGGATGATTGGTTTATGTAGTGAAAGTAACCTTCTTTGACCCCGAGGATATTTGGTTTGTAAGGATACTTTAAATAGCACTGAAGGACAACACCAGCTCAAAAATCAGCCAGCAAATATATCCTAAGTATCAATTGTCAGTGTCACCAAATATCAGATGTCATTCTCATAACAATAGTATAACAAGTTACATTGATACTATCCTATACCAAAGGACACCAAATCAAATGGAGATATGACCAGCACAGGAAAACTACAGGTACTTACGGTCAGTAATCATCTAAAAAATCAGAAAATTTGGATAGTAAAATACTGGAAGAGATATTTAAATATAGATAAATTTTCTCATATCTTCTTGATCAATTCCAAACTGAGAGATTTATGATTTGATGTCAGAGATACAAAGGGTTATATTGTTTGAATTTCAGTTATTAGTAGCATGGATGGCTGCTGAAATTTGACAAAGCTAGACACCTGCTTAGAGTTCTTGTATCTGTAGCCAATAAACATATTTCATCACTATGGTTGCGAAAACAAATACCAACTAATAAAATGTGGTTAACTGAAATAAAATTATTGAGAAATAGAATGACACACTGTCTGAATCAGATTAGCCACCGAATTATTTGAGCAAAAGTGGCTTAAACTGGATGAATTTGTGGAGTTTACTGTCTTAACTGTTATAGCAAGACATATTTTCTTTTAAATCTAAATTGCAGGACCTGGGAGCAATTCCTTCTTCCTTGATCAGGCAGTAGAGTCCTGCCACATCAGAGCAAGACCCTTTTATGAATCATCCACCTACTGTAACTTCATTTCCATAGCCAGAAAACCTAGACTCGTGGACATGAACTGAACCGCAGCTTTAGGAAATTCATCTGTTCTTCATACTTCTATTCCTCTTCATTTTCGCTTGGTGAGTCCCTTAACACTGAAAATAACTTACATGGTCAACAATAAAGTTACTCTCTAATTAAAACTGACAAGTAGAAGGGCAACTTGTTTAGACACTACATGTTTGGACACAGTGGAGTGTTGTCAAATCTTTTTATGATTTGTAGATCCCCTCATTTTTTTCCACTGATGGAAGGGACATTGTGTAATAAATTTAAATCTCTGAAAATATACTCTTGCTCCTTATTAACTCAGGGCAACAGGTTGAAAACTACTGGTACAGAATCTTATAATTGTGTAACATATTACAGTATAATTTACAATTAATCTGAGGAGCACACTGGACCTGCAGTACTTGACAGGAATTTCACAATTGATAGCTGTTTTATGGAGAGTCAAATGTTTTCTTTTGGGGGCAAATAATTCAGTAGGAGTCAATGAAAGTTAAGTTTGAGTAATATGTATGTTTTGAGTCTAATCCAAAGCACACTGATTGTCAGAGGGAGTATTTGCCCACATATTCGTCTACTAGCAAAGATAACTTTTATAAGAAGCAATCATTTTAATGACTCAGAGTATAAATGGATAATATGAGGTCATAAAGGTATTTCCCTTCCCTCCTCTGCAAAACTATCGCTCTTGCATTGCACAGCACTACATATTTAGAAAAAGACAGACTACTCACAGAGGTGTGCTGCTATTCACTATGCCCTAAAATGGCAGAATTCAGTCTTACATGGGTAATTATTATAGTTATATCTCTATGTTATCTTTCTGTAAATATTTAGGTATGCAATACTACCAGAGGCGATATACCAATTTACATGGATCATTGGGTTGTTCTGGCATGTGCATTCTTACACTATGTTCTTATTTACAGTTATCAGTCAAGAAAACCATCACTAAGTTATGCATAATATTGTCCTCACACGATTTTTCATGAGTCAGTCCCTCAGCACCTTTCATATAATTTAGCATATTGTTCTCAAATAAACCGTGTTTAACTATTATCTGAGTAACTAATCATTATCCTGCTGAGTTTATTCTAGCTGAGGCAACCAATGGCTAATCAAGCCTGCCCAGTTCTTTTACAGGACAATGTTCTACAATCTGCCTTTATCAGGTAATTCGTGCTGTCACTCATGACTGAGGTAGTGTCCTACTGAAGACATTGTTCACTTAGCCCATCCCTGACATTCTTGTTTTATCCATGTGTTTTCTCCGTATGAAGTCAGACTTTGGCCAGGGCAGGTTCCTGGCTCTCAGCAACTAGGAATTGATGATGTTTTCCTTTGAGTACAGATATGTTATATATATGGATGTAAAAATCAAACAGATAATCCAAGAAACTCACAGCTTCCTTCATGTGGCTGTTTCACCACTCCCTGTTGTGAGCTAAGAGAGCAGAGGAAACATCTGGCTAAACTGTGCACAGTTAAGCGTGCCTTTTGGGTGTTCTTAGAGCACTGTCTTGACAAAGACATCTCTTTTCTGTCTCCATTTGGAGACACGATCTGCTCAGGAGTTTATTTGCCAGTTATACTTACCATGAATCTGCTGCAGCTAGGCCACCACTGTCAGTATCTTACTGGACATCCAATCAACGCACCAAAATCTACAACCTTGATCAGAACACCTCTCCTCAGGATCTGCACATGTGTCTGAGGGAACTTCTCCATCTGGCAGGTGTGGGTTTTGCACAACAGGATAGTTTCATAGCCATACAGGAGCACAGGAACTGTGCAACTTTATTTATATTTAGTTTAGTGAGCTCTCTCGTCGACCATGTAAGCCTGTCAGGGTCACATGACCTTCCTGAGTGCAAGCATTTTCAAGTACCTCTCAGTGTTGGCTGCCCTGTTCAGAAGACTTCTTGGTAAAGTAATTAAGAAATGAAAGGAGTTTAAGTTTCAGCACACAGCATGAAAGCTAGAGTCTGTTTCAGAAAGTAGTTGATAACACATTTTTCAAACTGATAATCAATCAGATGCAAAGTCAACCTATCAAGAGCTGAAGATGCAGCTTAGCATGTGCTACCAGTGAGCACAGATATCTCACGTAATTTGCTTAGTAGCACCAAACCTTCTGCCCAGCCTAGAGATTATAAACGGATTCTGATGTACTAAAATGAAACCTGATGCCCTGTTTTGAGAGCATAACAGCTACATAGCATACAATCCATGCATACCTGTGTAACATAAATAGAGAAGTTTTGATTTATGTAATAATGATTTAATTATCTAAGCATATATATTATTACTATTATTTACATTAAAATGGTACTTAGTGTCTCTAGCTCAAACAAGGCCTCATTATGCTGAAAATTCTACATATAAAATTGGAAAGTGACCCTAAGTTAAACTATATGAATTTTATAGTCCTAGTTATGAAAAGAGAGCTCACTACAGAACAAAAGTGTTCCTTACCTTTTCTTTTAAAATTTTTCTTTATAACCAAGGCAATGCCAGATCAGTGTACCACGTGAGATACATAAAAAAACCCCGAAAACACAACCAAACCTCCAAACTTTACTTAATAAAGAAAACTCTTGGAACATTGTTTGAATTTTGAACTCGTTAAGTATAGAAAGTAAGGTTAATGAAGAAAGATACTGCTCTGTGGTTATATATTATATCTATACAATTACCATAATCTGAAAGCAATTTTTAAAATCCTGTAATAGCTATTGAGCAATAACAACTGAATAACTACTGAATAACTATTGAATAATAACTATTATTATTCAATATTTATTGAGAAATAAAAAGTTAATAACTATTGAATAATAACTATTATTATTTAATAGCTATTATTGAATAACTTTACTGCAATCCAGGTTAAAATGCAGAGTTAATCACGTAAGATTTAGGAGAAAAAATGGAAGCCTTTGCTTGGCTTAAAGCATACACTCTTCTGAAGCTAATAAATTTTTTTTTTGAAAAAGTGTTACATGTGTGCTTAGGTTTTTTTCTAGATCTGTACCTAAATCAGGATTTCTTCTTTCAAAAATAAATTGTATCTATGTATATCTTTATTTAGATTACCATTCATAATGTTTATTTAAAATTTCTCACAAACTCTGTCAGCCTTGTTTGATAAGTCCACCAAACGCTAAAAAGAAAAAATAAGGCAGAGCAAAGTGAGACTTCAGAATTTTTTAAGAAAATATAGAAATAGGGGCAGTACAGGGACAGACAATTCAAAACTGAGGATGGTAACAGTTTCAGGAACTCACATGTGTCCAATTAATAATTCTATTTCATTTTATTGACACCAAGCTTGTAAAAGGCAATGTTAATAAGAACCTCCATATGGTCATAGAAGCCTGGAGTGCAGGAAATGGTCCAGAAAGCATGGAAAAAGCAATCAAAAGGCCATTAGCAGTGATTGGGTCTCTCCTGCCTAAAAAAAATGAGGTAACTGCCAATAGGCCAATGGGGTAAGCTGCCAATCTTGGTCATTGACTGAGCTGTGGCTTCAAGGAAGTGTGTTTTCAGAACAAAGCAGGATGCAAGTGATAAAATCCTTGCTCATCCAGCTGTGTGAAATAGCTGTGGTTTCTTGCCAGTCCAAGTGAAAGAGGCACAATGACTGAAGACAATCCTTGGCAGAATGAGAAGAAATAAAAAAATAAGGATTAACTCACCTCAACGTATGGCAATGATTAGACAAATTCTGCTGTCTTGTGTCCATATGTTAAAAAAATATGTTGAATAACAGTTTTAGTTAAAAAAAAAAAGGAAAAAGTGGAAGATAAACCAAACCAACACACAATCATAAATAAAAGCCCAACCCACAAGAGGAAATTAAGGGTTGCAGATGTCTTACAATGAGGAAGTGAGAAGTTTACTCATTATTTTATAAATAGGAGGATGACTTGCAGTGTAGAACTACCTGAAGAAATTACTAAATGTACTGAAAAACTCTTTAGTCTGGTGAGGAAAGGTCTAACTAAAACAACTTCACAACATATGTGACAGGCTCTCTGTCTTTTAATGATGTCAGACCAAGACTGGATTTCATTGTGCACTCAGTGATGTAAAGGTGTGCTTAAATTACAGTTAACAAATGGTATAAAAAAATCTGACTCTACAGTCTATGATTTAAAGTATAAAAACATCTTACTGAAAAGAAATTCTGAGTTTCCGCTTTCTGAAAACTGATACATTCCAACAATGGCACAATTAATTATTTTAATGAAATTAAAGTATGTGTAGAGTACACTGAAAAAAATATATCCTCTGTTTGTGTCTGGTATTTAAAAAAAAAATGAGAGAAAGAAAAGTTAAGTACTTCCTTAAGACACATAACTGCACCTTTCCCTGCTCAGTTGTACCTGCATGCTGTGAATCTCAGCTTCCTCAGATTATGTCAACCTCTCAACCAAATTCCATTCCCATGCAGTAATGAGTGAACAGGTTTTCAGCCTGTAGTATGAGATCACAGTTTTCTCCTAACTTTAAAATTGTTATAAATTACCCACAAGCACCAAGACTGTTTGTTTTTTCAATAGACATGTTCATCCTCAAAGAATGTCTAAGAGCTATAAATAACACTTAACCAGTTCATGACTGAATTGGTGGAATGAAAGCCAGAAGTCAGAAGCCAAATGCCTTCACTATACACCGTAAGCATTCCTTTCAATAAAATAAACTTCACATACTTTAAAACTTAAGGCACACAGGTTCAAAGACATACCAGTACAAGTCCAATGTAAGGACAATCTCCTCTGGTAGATCAACAGTTTTTGGAAAGCTGCAGGCCAAATTTCACAATGCAGAAATGTATTGATTTTCACAGACATTCATCTTTTTGTATCAGCAGAGAAGATAGCCATAGGTTATCATAAGTCTCTTGAGCTGAATAGGTCTCAGGGCATGGACCCACCACCTCTTTTGGCTTTTGCTGTCCCATCAGAAGATTTGAACACCCGTAGCACTCGCAGAGCTCACTGCAATAGCAGCTTATGGTAGTAGTCATTGAACTGCTGTTAGTCAACAGCTGGAAAGACCAAATATCTCATCTGTTTAAGATCAATGGGGCTGAATTTGACTGAGCAAGGTTAGACAGTACCCTTTTTAGGAGATTAGCTGGCCTTTTCAAAGAGATAGTGACTTCTTGCAGGATGGTTTTCAATTCCAACAACTGCAAGGAACCAAGAGAACCCATGCTAATAAGCTCAGAGTTTAGAGACATGGATAAACCAAATCCATATAAGATTAGAAGACTAGCTACTTTTATAGTACTGTATTTAGGAGCTATATATTACCAGTTTAAAGATTCTGAGGTCACATATTAGTATCTTATTTCCATTTATCACTGAGTTACAGGAATGCTGAGAAACTATGAGGTGTTTTTTTTTTTCTTTGGAATAAACCAGAGTCAACATCCAAAATTAATATTAAAAAAATCCATCACTATGGTCCTTCAGAAAAACCTAATTCCTACCACCACCACCCGAAAGTAAAGTCTGTTTTGTGAAGATTGACAAACCCAGGGTGTTTTTACCTTTAAAAGTAATGGAAAGGCACAGTTTCCCCCTATTTAACTGCATAAAAACAGCGGATGTTCCATACATCATCCGTTCTGTTCAGAGGCATCACACTGTGCATCACTCTATATCGCAGCAAATTACAAAAGAATCAGTATCTCTCTTAGCACAACTCTCAGATGGGATATAAAGTTTACTGCTGGTGAAACACTTTTCCTGGGTAGGTGAATATAGGATGATGTTTTATTTTATTGTTTCTCAGGTTTTTGATTTACTCTGTTAGGTAGAATAACTAACTGATCCATAATGGCGTATTTTTGTTATCCAATTTTCCATTTGTTTTAGGGAGATTATGTAAATATAGTTGTTTTCCTGAAAAAAAACCTCTTTGTAAAATGAGATGTTGCTGTGTAACAGATCCTACAGCCACAGCTTGTACTGAAGATGTAAGCCATAACCTAGAAAATTTTTTCATTCGATTGTTTCATACAACACTAGGAGACTCAGAAAGTATAAATTTAAACTGGTAAATTTTGAGGAAGAAATTTTAATTGCTTAGCTCAGCATTTTTCTGTTGCTTTCAAAACTCTAGTATTGTATTCTGAAAAATTTGATCAACTAGAAAATTTTTCTTATAAGCAAAAAACAACCTTAACTACAGCATGGTGACCATTTGGTCATAATTCAAGCATTCACACACACCTCCTATACAACATGCTGCAGTATCTTTTCACACAGTCTGTGTGAAGTTTTACATATACATATTCAAACAGAAAGTACACATATAAAATAAAATTTACAGAGACTGAAGTTTTTTATGGAAATATATCATGTACCAAGATAAGCTAAAAGGTCTGATTTCTTGTAAAAATGTTTGAAACAGCTTTTTTTTTTGCCTAACCGTCATGGAAAAAGATCCAACTGAGGTGTTGCAGTTTGAATTTTGTTGTATTTCTTTTTTTGGCTTTCTGGAGTGAGGAAACAGGTTTAAATAAACATTTTGATTTGAATTCTGCAAGGTCTTAGAAAGGGGTAGTGTATGAATACTGACGTATTTGGACTTTACGTAAAGATACTTTGCCATTTTTGAAGCCAGATCTAACCTTTGTATCAACAAATCATACACAAAAACTTCAGTCTAAGCCTCAAGGTAAGAAAACATATACTTAAAGGGATCCTTTGTATTTGGTTTTAAAAATACACTCATTTACAAGCAGATTTTGAATGTGTGCCACCAACTAAGAAAATAACCTTTTCATTTATTTTCTAATTTTCTTAAAGTTGTGTCTCTTTTAGCAATCCATAATAATGATATAGTACATAAAATAGCTTACAATCACATATATTATAGGGTCTGACTAAAATCCACAAAAGCATTTACAGTTAAGCGTGGACTTAATCTTCTCTGGAGGGGCCTCAGGGCATTTATACTGTATTTTACATAAAAATGCATTTTACAGGTCATACGAACAACTTAAGCAAGTGAATAGGATGTAATTTAGATACCCAGTGGTTTTAGTCACATGAGTTTAATTCAAGCTGACATTGTTTGATGTATATCTTATTACAGGGACTTCTGAAGATGAATGTTTTCTGCTTTAAGTCTCTGTTAAATCACGGAAACTGAAGGAGGTCAGGTGCCCCAGAAGTATCACAAATTTTTCTATATCACAGTACTTGATTTACACCAATGGCATTTTTTACATTCCTTCTATTGGTACAACATCCAGTGTCTGTATGTGGTCTTATTGCCCTTTTTTTTTGTGAGACCTAAGGACAATAATTTTGTGAGATCGTTGTACTTAGATTTGACTATTACTTTACACAGAATTTTTGGATCATTCCATCAAAATGCATAAACAATTATTTAGGGAGACAAAAGAAAAAAAGGGATGTTAAAGATAAAGCCCTGTATTTCACCTGTGGAAGAATATTTCATTTTTGGCGCACTTTCTATTCTCCAGAAACAAAAATATCTGTACAAAATTGTAATGAAAACTAAAAGGCTCTACAACATTAATATTGATTCTGTGTACTTTTTATTCTTTTTCCACCTATTGAATGATGAAATATAGATCTCTATGTAATGGCAGCACTATGTGCTGGAACTCACCTTCTTTGCCTTGTTATAGAGCAGAGGTTCTCAAGAAATTGAGGCATAAATGATAATAAAATCCCCAAATTCTCCTTTATGTCTGTAATAAGGCACTTGCCATGTGTGGTTCTGCAGCCTTACAAGTTAAAATAAATGTGTAGTAATTGTCTTTTGACTCTCCCAAGGACATTTTTACTTTTTTCTCTGAGGATAAATCCCAGTTCTTGGAATGTATTTTAGGAATATGAGCAGCCCTTTCAAGATCAAAGTAACTAGGTTTGAAAAACAGATCTGCTTCATCACATTTAATGCCAAAAAATGTATCCTTAATCTTTCACTTTTTTTTTTTTTCAAATTTTCTTACATCTATATTATAAACTTTACCTGAAATCCCCCGTGTGAAAGTGGGGGCCCTGATCCTATATATAAGATTTCTCACTATAAACATTTCACACAACTGTGTGATGCTGTCACACTTCTTTTGTATATTGTACAAGAAAGTTGCCATATGAAACCACGAATATTGGAAATCTCAGAGTAAATATAATTTCCGAAGATAAAAACAGCCACCCCAAAAAACTAATGAACTTCAGAAAAGCAGGTATCACAAATGATAACTCAAAATTACAAAAATCAATGAACAAAGTAGTATCAGCAACAGAACATCTATATTCTCCTCTGAGATCATCAAATTTCAAAGAGATACAAGAAATCAGCAAAGCCTTGCTGTTTGGCTGCATGTATGACCACTAACATATTTACATCATATTTTTCTCACTTGTGCGGTGCAGTGCTTCACTTGGAAAAGCTGGGTTTATAAAAAGCTGTCTGGAAGGCAAGAATAAGAACACTCAATTCAAGAAATACCTCTATAGTTGGAAACATACGTTTGTTAATATTCCCTTTATCTAACATCAGATGTGGTTTCACGGCTTCAATTCTGGATTGCATTTGTCTCCGGAAAAAATGGATGATTTCATCATCCCTAGATTTATATAGCTCCTATCTCTTCAAGGCAGTGCTGGCAGTGATGTGGCAAGCCTGTATTTGAAACTCTTGTCATCTACTGTCAATTATTCTATAATTTATTAGATAGTTTTCTGGGGATATTGATGCAAAAACTTAGAGAAGTACATGGAAAAAATCCCATTCAATTTAATAAATTTCTAACATAGGATATTCTGCAATAAGAAATGTGTAAAAGCTCCACACTCACCGAAAATGAAGTTGGAGTCTTCAAGTCTGCCTTCAATCCTTGGGTGGTGAGGGCTTTATCACTGGGTTAATTATGGTAAAATCACCTTCTGAGAGGGAAAGGAAATACTACCTAATGAAAAGGAGACACCAATCTGCATATATAATGTCATCATGAGTGTGAAAAAAATCATATTACTGTTGTAAAAAAAAAATTTAAAAATTGGATGTTGTTACTGCAAAAGCTGACTAGATTCTGCAAACTGAAGAAGATCTGAAACAGGAATTGTGTGCAATCTGTGGTTTCACAGGGGAACCCAAGATATCTCTATGAATGAACGAAGCAAATTAATCACTATGCAGTTGGATATGTGGTTTGGGTAGTAAATTGTCCACACTAATTGGGAAAATTTTACAAAGGCAAGGAGAATAAAACAGAGCAGAGAGAGAGGGATTTGAGAGCTGCAAAAACCCAAAAGCTTTACTATTGTAAGAGGAAGATTGCTCTTTTTTTAGAATTATTAAAGTGTTTTCCAAATCAATGGAAAAGAATATGTAATGATCTCTCTGTCCATGGAAGCCAGAAAGGGTTAAAGTTATGCTAGGCCAAATAAGTGATTTCATGAAAACTGAAAGCATGGAAATATATGCAATTTTGTCCAAGTGTTACAGATAAATAGAAAATACAGAAAATTCCTGTGATTATTAAAAGAAAATACTTCAGTGAGCCTTACTGTGCTGAAAAAAAAAAATTGTCTGAATCTTTTAAATAGACAGTCTTTTCCAGCAGAAAGTCATTTCCACCAGAGTCTTGACTGACCAAAATTTTCCTGAGAAGAGCTAACCATGGAGAAAAATTTATTGAGAAAAAGAGCTTGACTTCTGTAAGGAAAAGTGATGTTTCACAGTAAAACCTGAGCACAACAGGTCAAGAGTAAAGATGCCTCACAGTCTAGGCTGGGTTCCTGGGTTCCTCATACTCCATTAGTCTTGAGGCCGGTATTCTCCAGCAGAAGGTATTTCATACAAGCTGAATCCTTAGAAAACAATTCCTAAAAAATGAGATTTAAAAGAAACTGCAATATAGTAACTCAAAAGAATCATAAGAAACTGATTACATGAATATTTAGAAAATAACAATATACAGATGAGGTTGTTTTAACTAAACAAATCTGCATTTTCATTGAGTAGAATGGCTAAAATATTTTAGAAGAAGTTTTCATTCACAATCTTAGATTGGCTCAAACACTACTTTTAACTTCCAAGCAAAACTTCCATTGATTTCAACTCATTAGAAGACAAGGCATGGCCAGATTTTCCAGTTCTCTAAGATGTGTACAAAAATCTTCATACACTCATTAGAAATGCACCACCTAACCTAAAAGATCAAGGGAAGGCTTTTTCCTGGGAACGGCCCATAGTTTAGCTATGGCTTTGGTTTTCTAGTCTCACGGCTTTAGGGTTCTCCTAAAATCTACCAGGTATTTTAAGAGAGTCATCTGGCAATTATCCTGTTACTAGTCCAAAAAAAACCAAAACACACCAGTCCTTTTTTAGCCAAACTTATTGGCACTTCTATTGTGTCCTCATACAGCCATTTGTAATATATATGTGTGTCTATATATATATATTTAAACAAAGTAAGTGTGCAAATACATAGAATCATAGAAGGGTTTGAGCTGGAAGGGACCTTACAGATCGTATAGTTCCAGTCCCCCTGCCATGGGCAGGGATGCCTCTCACTAGACCAGGTTGCTCAAAGCCCCATCCAGCCTGGCCTTGGACGCTTCCAGGGAGGGGACATCCACAGCTTCTCTGGGCAACCTGTGCCAGTGTCTCACCAACCTCACAGAAAATAATTTCTTTCTAATACCTAACCTAAATTTACCTTTAGTTTAAAATCATTATCCCTGATCCTATCACTACACTCCTTGATAAAGTGTCCCTTCCCTTCTTTCCTGTAGGCCTCCATTAAGTACTAGAAGGCTACAGCAAGGTCTACCCAGAGCCTCCTCTTCTTCAGGATGAACAACCCCAACTCTCTCAGCCCATCCTCACAGCAAAGGTGCTCCAGCCACCTGATCATCTTCGTGACCCTGGTCTGGACATGCTTCAACAGGTCCATGTCTTTCTTATGTTGGGCACCCCAGACCTCAACATAGTACTCTAGGTGGGGGTCTCACGAGAGTACAGTAGAGAGCCATGCTTCTTTTGATGCAGCCCAGGATGAGATCGGCTTTCTGGGCTGCAAGTGTACATGGCTTGGTCATATTCAGTTCTTCATCCATCAACCCCTCCAAGTTCTTCTCCATAGTTTGAGACTTTATGATTTGAGATTTTACTGTTTGAGTGTAATGGTACTCACCGATGTGATTAGAAAAGTAAGCCAGTGATGGCAATATGCAGCAGTATTCTGTAACGGTGCTTCCTCACCCCTCAGTGTGTTGTACTTTCAGCATGCAGGTGAGAAGTTTCTACATTAATGAAGAGGGGTTTAATTCTATCAGTGATACCTTGCTCCTCAGAATGACAACAGATCTGAAAAGTTAGGTGTCATCGTTCAGAGAATATACGATTAGAAGTACAAAACAAAATGAGGCTAATATAGTGTTCGTAGAAATTTGATGCTCACCACTACAAGACATGACCTCCTTTCATAGCGAAATAATTCAGTAATTACATTGTTGTCCATTTTAAGTCTACCTCCTAACAGTGACTTAATTGATGATTAAAATGGGAACATAATGCATTTCTTTCCTTGAGAGAAAAAAAATTTACTTTTACAGAAACCTTTCTGATCAGGAGAAAAACTTTATCACTATTCTCTGCCACCCCACACCTGCCCACCTTAAGGGTTATTTTTCACCCTTAGTTTTCCAAGTCTTGTCAAGCTTGCCAACTGTGAAACCAACCCCATCCTGCTTCCTAGCAATTTACAGTAAATCTTGGCATAATGTGACTATTTCCCAGTCACACTTGATGACAAACACAATATTATTTATACTCTGGTCATTTCAGACTGTGTTTCTTTAGACAGAGTCTATTTTCTTCCATAAGTGATTATTACACTTCATGAAACCACAGTGCTATCAATCATTTAAGGCAAGGGATGTGGACAACCCAGAGCATTCCAAGTCCACTCTCAGTAAAAAGCAGAGATACTTCTCACTTGTTGTTCAAGAAGATTCATTTAAGCCATACAGCACCACAGAAGTGCAGTAATCTGTGCTACAAACTCATAGAAACAAAAACTTGAAAAGAGAAAGGATATCAATATCAATGTAATAAAGGAAAGCTGAAGAAGTCCTCTCATATGATTATGACTTCTGGTTTTGGCAATCATCCTGTTAGTGGTTAATAAAAAGCAGCTTTTCTTTTTGGCAGTCCCATTCGGTGCTCTGTTTATGTCCTGATATGATAGTTCATAGTGTATATGTTTAAAAAATACATTATGAATGCAGTTGTGGTTTTCCTCAATATTCTGCCTTTTAGCAGAGCAGGCATAGAGACTGTTAGCACACATGAACAGAAGCAAGACTTAACAGTTTGCCCTGTATTCTGAAGACCTCAATCTTATCTGGGGCCTCATTTCTGCACTTAAAAAAATCCCTGTGCTCATATACTGCACCCTGAGTTCAGAGCAGAACAACCCACAAATTAAAAAAAAAAAAAAAAGGATGTGATAATTGTGAATAGGTCACGATTTTAATGAAAATAGACAGGCAAACTCCATGTTCTACGTTGTTTTTCACTCAATAAAGCTGATAGCTGAAGAGTGAGCAAGAAGGGCCCAGAAAAGATTTGTCAGAAACAGACACACGTACATATGACTTCATACTTCATCCTCAGATAAACACACTGCACACAGCCTGTGACCATCTGTCAGTACTCAGTATTCACTGGCGTTTTTGAGGGTTTAAGGCAGGGTTTGTAATAGCCAGCAAAAGTGATTAACATGTTCAGGGTGTTCTGCTTCTTTATCTGAGGAAGGCAAAAATTCCTTGAAAACATGTAATCTGTCATCGTCAAGGAAAGCATGCCGTGAGAGGATACCAGTACGAAGTGTCCCATTGCTTGGCATCTCTTTGCTTTTATGGATTTGCTTTGGCAGCAGAGGATGGCACTCAAGGAACTTTAATCCCTTTTAAGAAAAATGTTATTTTTAGAATAAACAGAGCTGGATACAATTCTTGCCCAGATGAGCTTACAAGGTTAATACTGCTTCACTCATGTTTAATGTTTTGTATTTCCAGACTACAGAACAGTACGGGAGCATGACTAAATGGTATTACCCCATTTTACTGACAAAGAAATAAACCCACAGTGATTACTGAATGCAAAGTTAATAGAAACTGTTTAACAATGTACTTCTTTTTCATAAGAAAGTGGGTGATGGCCAAAAAAATGCTGAAATGAAGGATGAGGGAAAGATGCACAAGCTGATACTGGCTGCATTAGCTCTGAAAGCCACAGTGACATGGCTGCATTGAGGCGGCAATCCACCAAGGTCACACAAGACGGAAGGCTTATAATCCCTCACTGAAGCTTCAGTTTGACTCTCTTGCCCTCGCACCTACATAAGCAGCTCTGCACAGTGCAAGAAATGGCTATTAGTGGGGTTCCAGAACACTGAGGAAGAATCAAAACGTGAAAGCTGTCTGCCAGCAAGGAGGTGGTGGAGTCGCCATCCCCGGACATGTTTAAAAAACGGTGGGATGTGGCACTTCAGGAGATGGTTTAGTGTTAGGGTGGTGTAGGGCTGTAGGCTGGACTTGATGATCTTAAAGGTCCTTTCCAGCCTTTATGATTCTATAATTCTATGATTCTATGATTCTATGAAGCATTCTCGCTTTTGATTGAAAAACCACCTCAATTTTCCATAAGTGGTGAGTCACCCCCTGCACATCTTACCTTTGTTTGACGTATGTAAATTTCTTGCCAGACTGAAAAAGAAATTAACTCTTTTCAGTCAGCATAATTTCTATGTGGCTTGGGAAACATTACTCTGTAAAGGGGCTTCCTTCTCCTCTTCTCTCACTGCACAATCTTTATGGAGTCTGCCCAAAAGATCTTAGAAAATATTTACACAACCTTAATGGAAAAGCAGAAGAGAACAACTGGTGCACAGATATCACTAGTAGGACACAGAGCATTTCAGAGTAGCTCATTGACTGAACCCAGGCAAGGAACCATCACTCTCAGGACTGATGTTCACCACCACCTCTGCTCTCAGATGGAAAGGCATCACTTAGGGATATATTTTACAAGTCAGTTGTACATTTATGGGGTTTGTAGAGAAAGATTTTTTTTTATTATTATTATAATTCTGGTTTAAATATCCAGATCTTCATTTTGTTATGAACAAATAAACTGTATTGGAGGACATCCTTCTGAGTCTGCACCGAGAATCTCATCTACAGTGTGGGATAACATTTCAGCTGCAGTTCTGTGAGGCAACTGCTGACTTTTTTAGGGGAGTTATTCTCCAACTTAAACTCTACTAACATTTTCCCTGGCACTGGTTTTGATGAGTGTTAGCCACGATGAGGTAGAAAACAAATATGTCTTACTGATGCTCTTTTTAGTCTATTCAGCAATTCATAGTTTCCATATCCTGATGGAGAATCGTAGCAATAGCCTGTCTCTTCCAGCTCCATTTTTACTGCAGGAAAGGTGGAGGAACTGTGATATAGAAGCTACTTTGTTTACAAAGTTAATGGCAGCTTTTTTTTTCTTTTTTTTCTTTTTCTGTTTTTTCTTTTTTTTTACAAATTGGGATAAGGAAGTCATGAGTTTAAGCTGATTAATCTCATTTTAATTGAAAGGAAGAAAGAGGATTTAGGTTTACTGGCTTAAAGGGAAAGACTCCAGTGAACTCTTAGCAGAAAGTCCAATAATGTCTAGGGGATACTTAACATAATACAGTTATCCATGCTTTTGAAAGAAGAAGGAATACAGGCAATGAGGTAGTTTCATGAGTTTCATGATATCACCGCTGTAGATCCAAACACTATCCAAACTTAAATTTCTTATAAAATGGAGCAAGCAAATCACTAATCTCTGCTGAAAATGACATTTTGAATGAGATGATTGCTTTTAAATCTGGATACATGCAGACATTGACTTATTCACTCTACAAATGTCTATGAATGACCTCAAAGGGGTTAACATACAAATACAGGGACCAAAAATTAAAAGTATCAGATAAAGTGTGAATTTAAAGTATTCTGTGAATCATCCCGCAGCTGAACAGCTTTGGCTGTCATCTTGCCTTCTTGTTTTATTATTTTCCAACCTGATGATTTGTGCCATAAATGCACTCTAAGAAAAGACACTTTTCAACAGTACATCATTAATTTAAGCTTTCCTGATAGCTTCTGTGTAGTTTCCACATAATTCTGAGAACCTCTGTTCTGCGGTGTGCTGCTATTTTCCAATTCCACTGAGCTGAGTTTGGACTAATGACATTGCTCTGGGGTTTGTTTGTTTGTTTTCCCCAGAAATTAGCATTTGTATGAAAATAACATATTCTAAGATTTTATCCTGGGCAGCAATAGGATTCCTCAGAATAAAGGGGTCTAGTGTCATTAATGAATATGTGAAGTCACTTTGTTGTTCAGATATCTGTACGCCACCCACATTGGCACAGAGAATTTAGCTTCTAAGTTTGTGAACATGAAACAAGTAGCAACCTAAAAAAAATGAACACAGTTGTATGAGTAAGATAAAACAAGGAAATAAGTGCTTTTATCATCTTAATGCCAAACACTGAAACAAATGCTACAATTGCCTGTCACTGGGCTAATTAGAGCCACTATTGATATGTTAAACTTAAGTAATGTGACAAGTCTTCCTATCCAGCAGTTTGAGAAAATCACTGGAGGCATTTCTCATTTTGTCCACGACTGCACCTCTTACAGAAAAGTACAGCTGACCACTATATTCCTTCAAATCTGTGTAAACTACCTCAGTAGAGGGAAGGAGCAGCTACAGTGTACATAATAAGGCCATGGAAACACTTCCACCGATTACCAAGCCCAGTTTAAGCTGGCTTGGTAAAACTAAATTTATCAAATCACATGTGAGGCTTTAAGCACACATTATTCATATTAATTATAAACTGACCTGAGCAACTTGCAAGCATAACATCCTTCTTCAAAAAACAATCATATATCCCATAAAGAACGGGCCATTCTGTAGCTATAAAAACCCCCTGCTATTCTGCAGAGAAAAGAATAAGAGGATTAAAAAGCTAAAAGAAAGCCAAAAAAAAATAACTCTTCTGTGTGCAGCTGCTTGCCTGGGTGTTGTGATCTGCAGCTCTTTGAGAGGATTTGCTCTCAGAGGCACGCCTGTGTTACTAGCCACGTATTCACTTTAAGAGGATGTTGTTTCTGCTGAAATAAATAAATATATACAAAGGCAACCCTTAAAATGCGTATTAAATTAAATTAAACCCTTAAAATGCGTAAGTATTATTCCAGTAGGTTATACTGACATAAAAATATTGATCTGCATTTTATTCTTGGCACATTTAATAGCAATCTTTAGTGGCTGTGTCAGAGTTCAGGGTAAAGATTACTTCCTAGAAGACAGCTATTCCTTCTCCAAACCTACAAGATTACTTCTTTATCCCTACTCCCTCCTCAACTGCAATTAGAGAAGCAGGAACTTCATACCATACTGGTTGAACTAAACTACCACTAATCTTTTAATTGAAAGCAAATGATGGAGAGATAATTAATGAGCAAGGAAAACTGGAAAACACAGCTTCCTCATATCCTTACACAGAACCTATCAATCCACACCTCATCAGTAAATATAGTTGTATTAATTGTAGTGTACCTAATCTTTTCCATGAAGACAGAACACTGAAGCCTTGAAGAGCAGTTTGAAAGCTTGACCCACACCCTGCTGCCAAAAGCTTTCCTCACCTAAAGGGTAAGGGATGTTGATAAATACCCCAGAAAGTCCTTGAGTACTCCTGAGGGGCAGGCAGAGCCTCATTCTGCCAGAAAGCAATGCTACTTGTCAGTGTCATTTCCCATCTTACACCAGCTGAGCATCTGCTTCGAAGCCTGGCAGGCAGTTTCTGGCTCAAACCCTCTAGCAGGTCGCTGCTGTTTACAAGCAGCAGCCTCAGGGTGTTCCCAGGGGCAGTGGGGCTTTGCCAAAGCCTGTGTGAAAGGGGAGATCCACCGCCGCTCCGCAGCTCTCTCTGAAGCACTTCTGCAAATATACGTGTGTGATCCAGAGGTCACGACACTGCACCACATGCTTTGAATACACGCGACACTTCCCAGGAGAGGTTTAGTTCATCAAGACTGGCAATGGCACATCAGCCTCCCTGCTCTCTGGTTTACAACCACCCCACAAGTTGAGGAGAATGAGATGATGGACACATTGCATCTCAGAGAGGTGTTCTTACCTCCTGCCTCAGAGCATGGGGCATCCAACCCAAAAGACAGCTGACGGACCGATCCCAAATTTTGTTTGCCATTCCTGCTCTTCACCCAGAGGACAACGTTTACACCAGTCACAGGCTGTCTACACAGATTGTCAACTTTATAAAATTTACATTTATACATATATGGTTCATGTTTGGGTTTGTTGGGGTTTCTTTGGGTTTCGAGTTTTTTTTTAAATAAACGTTAAGTTTAACTCAGAAATTTTCGGATTCCTAGGAAATAGACTTAATCTTTTTTTCTAAGGTAATTTTTCATGTGCATATACATATATATATGTATAAAAGCATTTAAAATCACCACTGTCTACATTGAACAACAAAGTATTATTTGAAGTATGCTACAGCCTGTGTCATATTTTAGTGTTCTCCAAGTTTCATGGCATAGGTAAAAATCTTTAATTAATTTAACATCTGAAAGTTGTAGGAGACTATTTTGTTTTGTTTAACTTGCATTTTTAACAAGCCAGTTTTTTGGCTTTCCTAAATGTTATGGTTTGAAGTTAGCTGGCTGTATTTCTGATTTTTCTAAATTAGTTGTTTGTTTGTTCTTATTCCCTTTTACATTAAATAATTCTTTAATTAAAAGATTTATTTTTTTAGCCTTAAAGTAGCCAAAGACAATAATTTTTTCTATGCTATTTGCTTTTAAGGAAACAAGACTTGTTCCACCACCACAAAAGGTTAATTGTATGAAAGAAAACATTGAAAATGCAAACTTTAAACATTTTAAATAACTACTGAAGCAAATACATGCATACATATACATTCATAAATCATAAGGCCAGAAGAGACCACTGTAGTAACCGAGACTGATCTCTTGTACAGCACAAGTCATAGGACATTCCCAAATTAATTCTTGTTGAAATAAGTGCATGTCTTTTATAAAAATATTATACTTTGATAGAAATTTCTAGTGATGAAAAATCCACCACAACCCATGTCAGGGTGGTCCAGTGATTAATTGCCTTCACTGTGAAAACCCATGACTCATTTCTAGACTAATTTTTTTTCTATGGTTGACCTCAGTATAAAATGTAGAATAAGTCTTCAGTCACAGATGTCTAAAATAGCACAAGGAGACTCCTTCTCTGGAAAAAACAGGTCTTCCTGAGGAATCTGATATAATTTAACAGTATTCTGCTGAAATGTGTAAAATTCAGAGAGAGAAAATTTTCTAGTTTGGAAATGTTGTTTTGTGTGTGGTCAAGAGCTTTACCACAGAATTATGCTTAAAACAATGCGCTTGCTGTTTTATAGATGCAGATACATACCTACAGGCATGAACAGTGGCTCCAAATAGTGCTACCCTCCTGATTTGTTGTAGTCCACCTTCCTACCTCAGCAGAAACCGTCTCTGAGTACACAAGGTGCCTGCTAGATAACCATCTTAATGCTTCCTTTTTTTCTGCAACACTTTCCCATGTACCTATGTGAGCATAGTGCCTGCAGACCTGGATGAGGATTAGGGTTCATCTTACTGGACACTAGACCAACACACAGCAAGAAGCAGGCTCTCACATTCCTTGCAAATGAGGGTGATGAAGGTTGCATTAGAAAACTGCAACAACAAAGCCGTTCCTGTGGCTGGGGAGAGGGCAGCATGGCCCCAGAATCCCCCAGAGTCGCGTTCCTGTGATGCAAGCAACAAAAAATATGTGCAGCAATGCAACACCCAGAAGAGCTGCTCTTGCATCTGCCCTGCAGTCACTGCCTCCTGGGGAGAGAGGGCCAGGCAATGGAGCGAGGATGGATGTTGTCAGAGGCAGCCTTGGTTGCAGCCCAGGTCCCAGCTACTGACTAGACCAGTCTTTCAAACTGATTTTTTCATCAGCACAAAGTTAAAAGTAAGCCCCTCCACTGGACAAACTCTCTCAGATCGTAGTTTTAGCTTGAGAGTCGATAGGTTTCCTCCTTTGTATTGATGCTTTTTATTAAACATTAATAAATTATGACAGAATGGTACCATACCATTTCGCACGTGAGAAGCCTACTCAAATTTCCCCAAAAATATAATTCTGATACACTTGGATCTTCATTTATGTCACTTGGGTAGAAGCTCATCTCTGAAGTCAATGTAGAGGTAATATGTTGAAGGAACACACAACAATGATAAATTATCTAATTATATCTAATTATATTAGCTTTCCGTCCACAAAACTAATACACGCATTTGCCAGAATGCTAGTAGTCTACCACTATACAAATCTAATTTGTGATGTGATCTATTTACATCCAAACAAATCACTTTTGTAAATGTACGGTGGCTCCAGTTTATCTATAATCCTTAATGTTGAAAGACATTAAGTTTATAGACTTTGATCTGAAACATTTGACAGCATCTTGCTCACAGAACGCTCTCAATAATGTATCTGATTAGAGTAAGAAAGTGTTTAATGTTCTAACTGCTATAAATGACAATAGAACAGTAAAGAATTTCTATATTTGATTACCAAAATAAAAAAATTCTCAAAAAAAAATTGTTAGCACTCCAGTCAGGAGAGTGAGACTTCCCGAGCATCACTTAAATGTGTTTGAATACCACTGAACTTCTTATAATTGAAGCATGTAGTTCAGGACGCTAGAAGACCTAAGGAGGTACAGGTTGAGGACTTCAGTTTTAGAGTACAGCAAAAATGCTTTTTTTGATTTCAGTAAAACTATGTCACTGTCAATATATGCAAAGTAACGTTGATTTTGGTTGCTTAGAAACTTTGTCTCTGATCTATAGACCTGCTCTTACATCAAAAAAATTGATGGGCGAGCTCCCTGACCCTTCCCCGTGAGCACAGCTTCACCCCAAGGAAGGCAGGCAGATGCTAACCCGTTAGCCTGTGCGTGGAGCTCAACCCAAACATGGGTAATTCAGCAGCGCTTGGGCTTTCCCCTTGTTAAGGCACATGGGCTGTGTATACTGACATGGCAGGAAATTCAGATGTTGGGTCTTTTACACCAGGTTCCGTTGAGATAAATCCTTGCTCCTGCGGCAGCTCTCCCCTACTGCAATTATGCATTAAGTGAGATCTCAGATATCTACCCACTTTTTAAACAGAAAAAATACTTAGAAGCGCAACTGAGTGAAATTCCGTTTTGCAGTGTGTAATAGAAAACTTTTGGCACAAATCTTGTTTTGTTCTTTTATAGGTATACTCTAAACAGAAGTCCAACAAGGACAACATGCCTGGGAAAGTGATGGAACGACTTATCCTTGGTGCCATCTCAAGGCATATCAAGGATAAGAGGGTCATTAGAGACAGTCAACACGGCTTCACCAAGGGGAAGTCGTTCTTGACTAACTTCATAGTCTTTTATGAGGACATAACAAGGTGGATGGATGATGGTAGAGTGGTGGACGTGGTCTACCTTGACTTCAGTAAAGCATTTGACACAGTCTCCCACAGCATCCTCACAGCTAAACTGAAGAAGTGTGGTCTAGACTCTCGGGTAGTGAGGTGGACTGTGAACTGGCTAAGGGGAAGAAGCCAAAGAGTTGTGGTCAATGGGGCGGAGTCTGGTTGGAGGCCTATATCCAGTAGAGTGCCTCAAGGGTCGGTACTGGGACCAGTATTATTCAATATATTCATCGATGACTTGGATGAGGGACTAGAGAGTACTATCAGCAAGTTTGCTGATGACACCAAGCTGGGAGGAGTGGCTGACACACCACTGTGGCTGTGCTGACATTCAGCGAGATCTGGACAGGCTGGAGAGTTGGGCGGGGAAAAAATTGATGAAATATAACAAGGGTAAATGTAGAGTCTTGCATCTGGGTAGGAACAACCCCAGGTTCCAGTATAAGTTGGGGAATGACTTATTAGAGAGCAGTGTAGGGGAAAGGGACCTGGGAGTACTGGTGGACAGCAGGATGACCATGAGCCAGCACTGTGCCCTTGTGGCCAGGAAGGCCAATGGCATCCTGGGGTGTATTAGAAGGGGGGTGGTTAGTAGGTCGAGAGAGGTCTTCCTTGCCCTCTACTTTGCCCTGATGAGACCCCATCTGGAATATCGTGTCTAGTTCTGGGCCCCTCAGTTCAGGAAAGACAGGGAACTGCTGGAGAGAGTCCAGCACAGGGCAACTAGGATGATGAAGGGAGTGGAGCATCTCCCTTATGAGAAAAGGCTGAGGGAGCTGGGGCTCTTTAGTTTGGAGAAGGGGAGGCTGAGGGGTGACCTTATTAATGTTTACAAATATATGAAGGGTGAGTGTCACGAGGATGGAGCCAGGCTCTTCTCGGTGACAACCACTGATAGGACAAGGGGTAATGGGCTGAAACTGGAACATAAGAGGTTCCGCTTAAACTCGAGAAGAAACTTCTTCTCAGTGAGGGTGACGGAGCCCTGGAACAGGCTGCCCAGAGAGGCTGTGGAGTCTCCTTCTCTGGAGACATTCAAGACCTGCCTGGACACGTTCCTGTGTGGCATAGTCTAGGCGTTCCTGCTCTGGCAGGGGGATTGGACTTGATGATCTTTCGAGGTCCCTTCCAATCCCTAACATTCTGTGATTCTGTGATTCTGTGAAGTCCAATACATTTTTTAATTTGTATGGCCAAAGAATTTACTGCAGATTCCCTTTTCTAAGGAATGATCATCAAAATAGATTATTTTAAATAAACCTCTACACACTGCTGTGGTTTAACCACAGCTGACAACTAACTGTCCCAGCCAAAACCAGTACACATGCTTTAATTTTGCAAACTGTCCTTAAAAGATGATTATAGTTTGAGCAAAGGCAGAGGTACCCTCCTGAACATGTCAGCAGTATGGAGCAGCAGATCACAGGAATTTAACTTGGCTATTTAACTTGTTTCATTGCTCAGAGAACTCTGAAACCTAAAGAGAGTGGACCAGACTGACACTGAGACTTTCAGTTATTTGACAGCAGATTGTTTCACAGTGCTATACAATTAATGTGTCTGTTACATAACGCAAATGGTTGTGACACCTGCCCAGCTCCCAAAGGTCACTCATTTCCTGCCAAGTTTCCAAAACTTGTTCCTTCCAACAGCCTGTTCAGTGTTGTTACACCTTCAGTGTACTGAAATTGAAATAAATTTCAATGCAAAAGTTATGTGCAAATGCAGTTGCTGTTATGTGGATACATATATTTACCTATCCATCCAATTAAACTCATTTTCCCCCTCAGTTTTAAAATAAAAGCTGTCTCTTTTCAGCTTGTGACTTATTTTATATCAGATATTCACACCTTTTGAGGACAATCTACCAACGAATCCACAGAATTTTTTCCCCTAGGTGAAAATGGACAGAGCCTCAAAAATAGGTTTGACGTTAAGGTGTGGAGTTCCCTGTATGCACCTTGCATGCAGACAGCGCATTTCAGGATTGGCACGTGCAGCTACACATTGCTGGTTAATGCATAAGGATACAAATAGGGTAAAACATGACATCCTTTTACTGCTTGGATATTATTACATTTGGAATAGTGGATTTTACTTTAAAAAAAAAAAAGAAGAAAGAGAAACTTTTTTCTTTATCTTCTTTACTGCCTGTGATATTATGATTTATTTCATATAGAATAATGAAGTGATTCAGTAATAACTTACTGATCTGAGCTGGTTTTCCTAATTACTCTATACTCCTCGTGTACATGTCAGTCATCTTTCTTAAAATTGCCCATACGACCTTAACTAAAAAACACCTACAGAGTCTGAGAGAAACTCCTGTATATTTAATTACAGAAAAATACTTCACAGTCTTTCACTGACACCCAGTGGTCAGACAGAGAGGATTTTGTGGGAAACAAGAAAAGCTACAACAGCCAAGTACATCTCATGCTCAAGACACCTCAGTGGAGAGAATTTATCCTGCAGTAGAAATAGTTGTTAGCTTAAATGGATGAGAGAACATATGAAACCTAAACTTAGGCTTGCAAAATCAGCAGGTCAAGTTCTGTGCTTAGCTTCACTCGTACAATTTTTAGTGAAGTCAACAGGAATCATGACCCAAGGAAGGCTCTGCTCCTAGGAGAGGATGTGGGTTTTTTTCAGGGTTGTTCCTTTTATTCTTGGCCCACAGCACAAGACATTAACAACCCCTCCACTAAATAGGACACAAAAGACACTGAAACAAAAACAAAACAAAGAAACAACTTTTTAGTGCAATTGTAGTTCAGGATTCTGACTAACTTTTGTTTAGACATTACAGAGCCACACTTCCATTTGAAAAAGATAAATGTCCTTGCTGTCCTTTTCCTGCATGGTAAAGATAGCTGATCAGCTAACATTCTGAGTTGTGCAAGCATTGCAGCTGTCTTTGATATTAAACAGAGCTGGATATTAACACAGACAGATCTGAGTTCTTCTGGCCCCCAGCTTATTTTCAAGCTTTTGATAAACAAGCAGCTTAAAAATTCCCCCTGCACCCTCCACGATGGCCAAACACAGGCAACATTGTTTTTCCTCTTTAGGGAAGGCATCATGCAGACAGTACTACTCACCTCCAGCTTGCGACAGGTAACCAGTTTGTTGGGGCAGAAAGGCGAGACAGAATAAATCTCTGCTGTCTGCAGTAAGATACCACAATGCAAAAGATACCACAATGCAAAATACAGAGCTCCTCAGAGGAAACACAGAAAACTACACCATAATTATATATTCTGCATAGTGATGCTGACGTCAGTGACACCATTGTTGCCATTTACAGCTGTGGCCGACTGTGAGTGTCAGGCTTTCACACCAAAACCTCTGAAACACATCTGTACTGAAACAATCAAGCAGAAGGAAAACTGGGAAAGCTTCCTGGCAGTGCAAAAGGCTTAATGAATGGTAGGTATGGATACAAAGAGTGGTTAAGGAACAGTATAGATAAATAATTTAAAAAAAAAAAAAATCAAACAGAGAACTTCAAGAAATTATAAATCTTTATTGTAGAAGCAGACTTCTGGTCCATATCACAGTTCAGCCCTATTTGCCTAACCTCAGTGCCAAACTTCAAAAGCAGCTGCTGAATCACCTAGGACACTTTTCAAGGGACTGTGGTTGTCCCCCCCTCTCTGATGTGGTTCCTCAAGGTTTCAGCTCCATTATCACTGCTAAGTGTTCTTCACTATTACTGGGAAGAGGAAGACAAAAATAGACAACTACATGAGGAGCATGTATCTCATCAAGGTGGGGGAAAGGCTGTGCTACTTTTAACCTACACTACCCATGGTGAGCCTTGGAAAACAGGCTGGCTGCTGTCCCTGCTACTCAGGGTGGTCAAAGACAACAAGCTATTTTTAGAGAACAAGGTCAGCCCCATTCAGGAGCAGTGATGGCTGTACCAGGCATTACACTTCACCTGCAGCACTACCTGCAAGCCTGATCCTCCATGTCTCATTTTCTGCCTCCTTTGCCAAGCTTAGCTCATCTTATCTCCTTTTCCTCAGCTTTCTATTACAGGAGAAACCCAAGTCTAGATTTTTGTCTTTGGATAGCCACATTTGATTTTGCTTCTATTACTGGCAAGCCTGGCAACAAAACTATACTCTGTCACATCTCACTGGCAGTGTGGGGGATTGGGTGGCAGCAGGAGGCAGCAGAGAGAAACAACATCTGCTGCAGATGTGTAGCTGGCAATTACTTAGTTACCAACACACTGAGAACCAGCACACAGCTACAGAAGTAGCCAAACCAACTGATGGCAAGTTCTCTGTTGTCTTTTTTGTTTAATTTTTTTATGAATTCATAGACCAGCAAAACCACTTTGCATTTTACACCACTACTGTGTAAATGTTATTTGTACGGTGCATGCAACACCCTGAAGCAGTAAGAAGACAAGGTGCTATGCAAATAGACCAACTGCTTTGCTCTGTTACTAATGCATCATGTTACATAACCTTACACTATCTTTTCAGAATAAAGATCATAGAAATCAGTTTTGGCTTGAACTTCAAGTGGGGAGTACTATAGGTTTTACTGTGAGGGTGACAGAGCACTGGCACAGGCTGCCCAGGGAGGTTGTGGAATCTCCTTCTTTGGAGACATTCAAAACCTACCTGGACGTGTTCCTGTGTGCTCTGCTGTAGGTGATCCTGCTCTGGTCGGGGGGTTGGACTAGATGATCTTTGAGGTCCCTTCCAACCTCTAACATTCTGTGATTCTGTGATTCTGTGGAAAAAAAAAACTGTTATTGCATTAGAAATGGAAATAGCACTCTATTAATGATGTCAAACACTAATTCTTATGACAAATCTCTGCTGAGATGTTTCTTCCTCTATCTCTTGTCAAAACAATATACAGATGAGTAGAAGACTAAACAGTAAACCAACAGCATAACACAATTTTTTAAAGTTTAATGGAATTTGATTTACCATTTATGCTTATAATTCAACATTTGATATATTCTAGGACTCAGGACCCCTGTTATAATTTTCTATAATGATGTAATGCACCATGCGACCTGCTTCTTATTAGTGATTGCTTCACTCAACTGAAAAACCCAAAAGAATCAGGCTTCACTTTCAGCAGTTTGCAACTGTTATAATTCAGCACTGGCCCATCTCTATTTGGAGGAGGCACACAGCATCGTATAAGCGTTAGCAAGTCTTGTGTTTTGTTTTTCTTCTTGAGATAAAATACGTATTCTTCAAAACATGTAGGTGAACGTATTCTCAATGTGTAAAAGGTAAGAACAAAGGTTTTCATGAACAGAACATGAAATACTGACTATTAAATGGCAAGATTCTCCATCCTTCCCCTTTCTGTTCTTTCATTCCTGAAGGATCCACCTTCTTTACTTGCATTACAAGGGGCAGTCTTTTAGCAGTTTTTTAAAGACCAACCAAAACTGATTTAAAGACCAACCAAAACTGAGATGGAAATGGAATGTCTGCAACAAAAATCTGCACCATAGCTTCAACTATCTGTAATCAACCAGAGAGGTAGCAGCAAAATCCTACCCAAAATATTCTGAAAGGTGTTTTAAATTGTTATTTCAGTGAGAATGATCTTGGGGGTTTTATGTGGTATTCATGAGCTTAAAAATTCTAGCCAACGTTTTCTGATACCCTACTACGATAGCTCTGAAACAAACTAATAAATTTCTTCTGTTCCTGTTCATGTTATAGTCAGCAATATCAAATACTTTTTTTGTGTGTTTCTTAGATTAATTCAAAGTTCACTTTTTCCAGCTGTCTACCTCAGAGCACAGAGAAACCTTTTTTTTTTCCCCCCAAAATGAAGCCCTTCATACTTCAGCATTGCTCACTTGTTTGTCTTGCCCTTTATAAAAGACTAATGTGATAACTGAGTGATGTAGTTTGGCTACTATTCAGCTGAACTCGGAGACACAGGAAGAAAGAGAGAGAGTGCAAGTGTTCCCAAATGAAAGGAGGAGAAAGTGCTTTTAGATTACACAAATAATAATTATTATTCCTTTTTCCTATCTGCTGCTGAATCCAAAAGCTGATTTACAAAGGAAGATGAATGAAATTGTGGGATAGTAAACCACTCTGACATTTGTGATGAGCCAAATTTAATCTAAATAATTTTGTTCTCATTTTCAAGAAAATGAGGCTTGTAAGAGAGGTAGTACTGTCCTGTAGAGTAAGTCACAATATCCTAACTTTCTGTCTCTGTAATTTCAGATGAGATCAGAGAAAATCTTCATCTGCAGACTTTGAAATGTCACCAAGAGTCTGAGAAGCAGTAAATCTCTTCCTCTGAATGTTTTTCTTAGTTTTTTTTCTGTCCTGAATTAGTTAACATGGCTGATACTTCACAAACTTCCCACTGTTGCTCACTTGCATGACAACTACTGATTTCAGCGGCAGACCTTCCATTTGCAAGGCTGTTATCCACAAGTACGACACACTATAAAAGCTATGTATGTAAAATTACTGAGGAAGGAATCCATACAAAGTCATCGTGTCACAAGACCAAAAGCACAGACACTTTTTGGGAAGCTGAATGTTCTGGTTTACTATCTAAGTAGGCTACATCTAAAAAGATTATTCTAAATATTTACAAAGGGCAACAAGATATAAGCCAACAAACCCCAAATTCGGGGGAAAGAACAAAAAAAAAAGCATAACTGACCACATGAATTTGGAATATGGCCAAAGTCCTAAATGTCATGTTGCTCTCACTAGTCTGCAGCCATCTGACCTTTATGAATGCTGGGGCAGCATAACCCTAGCAAGTCAATGGAGCTCTGCCAGATCCTAACACAACTGGCCCAAAACATTTCTTTTCTCACAACCGTTGCAAAATTTAAGAACTACTCTATGTGATTTAACATGAGGGGGGGGGGGAGGAAATCAGTGTTCAAATGGTCAGAGCTTCAAATCACGGTATAAGCCTTCCAGAGTGAAATTCAACAAAACATGGAATGACCAAATCTTGGCTATGCATCCTGTCACACCGTAAAGACTTGTAATGCAGTTTTTAGTCCAGTAAGTCTTATGGAAAGCTAAACATGGATAGTTCACAGGTTCATATGTATCCCATCTGTTTTCTTTGCCAGGGAAATGAAGTCTTTAAATTTACCTCATCCTGGGGATATGGGACAATAACATCAGGATGCCAAAGAACACGTTTAAAGTTTGCCTTACACTGCATACCGCTGAGCAGTAGGACACCGTTTGTAAGTCTTGTCATTGCTTTTCACATTTAGACTGTGCTAAGAATCTGAGGGTGACTGAAGGGAAGCATGCCCTGCTGCCATAGAAAGTTCTATGCAATGAACTGTTCTGTAAACATCTGTTTATGCTGTCTTTCATCCATCCTTTCTGAGTCAATTACTCCCCTTCTCTACAAATCCGTCTCTATAATCACATTTCTTTAAATCTCATTAAAAGTAATGTGTATTGTAAGTGCTTATACTGTCTATGTGAGCAATAACAGGGCATAAACAAATTGACAAAATGGTTCATCTGCAGCCTATTTTGAGCTGGAACAGAAGACCACCAAGAAAAAAAAAACACTGCTACAGGAAGCAATGTTTGTGACTTGACAGCTTAGCTCCCTCTCAATTTTACTGGTATCTCTCTCTGGTAGCTTGGTCTAAGATAGCGCAAAGTTAAAATAGTAATATATATCTTTTGCTACACTTCCTCCTGATGTAGAGTGGTGGGTCTGAAGAGTGAAGCATGAAGATCACATTTTAATGGCAAGGTTTCTACTCTGAGTATATGAGAGCTATTTTATTTTCTCTCACAGCAGTTAGCCTATAGCTGCTAAGTGCTGGCACAAATCAAACTCAATTCCAGTCTCCTTTTGTATCGCACTGCAAACTGTGCAAAGTTACAAAATAGGCTTCTAAATCCCAGTATATGTTTTACAAATCATGGTAATGCTGTGGAGTTATTTTTTATTTACATAACAGTTCAGATGACACATAAACATTTCTAAATGTCATGTGGTAGTGTACACTCTTCAACTATCCAATGGATGAAACATCACAGATAATTTCCGAGCTACACGGAATCATGGAATCATAGAATGGCCTAGGCTGGAAGGGACCTTAGAGATCATTTAATCCAACCTCCCTGTCATGGGCAGGGACACCTCTCAACTAGATCAGGCAACACATGATGCTAAAGACAAAAGACTAGCAATATACAGTGAGATCAGTAATTTGTTTCTGAGAGCTTTTATTATTTCAATGCAGGGTGTTAAGAGAGTGTTAGATACTTTAACTGCCACACCTGAAATTTCAGAAAGAAGCGGTGAATTCCTGACACGGTTTTAGTTCAGCAGCTTGAAATTCCAAAGTGCTGATGGAGGAAGCTGGAAGGTGAGACATTCCCTTCCACAGGGAGCACTTGAGACATGATCCTTCCTGCATTACCCTTTATTACAGAATTTGAGAAACCTGGAGCTCATAGTCTGCAGGATAGGAAGTCTCACTACTTTCTTCTAATTAAGCAGAATAACCGAGAAAAAAAATCACTCATATGAGAAAAGCCAGGTTACAAGCAATAGATGCTCATGAATTCACTGAGCAAAATCTGTTATGAATTATACTAACATCAGAGGTACAAGGGTTTCAGCATTTGGGAAAAGTTGGGAGGATTTCTTCATGAAATATGCTTGTTATTTATTACCATAAATAACGAAATATGGCACAAAGCCAGAATGTAGGGTATATACTGCTTAATTTAAAAAGGGAAATTGATGATATGAAGTTCTTCTACTGGATCTCCAGATAACAGTTGATTTCCAGTACGCACACATCTTCAGCCAGAAGTTTTGTAGGTATACTCTACTGAGCTGGAAAGAAGTTATCAAATTGCCCTGAGAAATTCAGTCTACACCTGCTTTTATTTAACAAAATAGGAATCAGAATATCACTCTCTGTTCACATGATGGCACTACTGAATTAGAATTCATCTCCATCATGGTATTTGAAGTGGTTTCTCATACCATCAGTGTACCCAAGTTAGTATGTTATGTACTGGATGAGTGACTTCTAGATGGGTGAAAAACTGATTGATTTGTTAGGCTCAGAGGGTAATGGTTGGAGCCCAGGCCACCCTGATGGAAGACCAGTTACCAGTGAAGTTCCTTGAGGACCTTGTCCTGGGATCTATAACGTCCAATATCCTATCAGTGACCCTAAGGAGGAGACAGAGTGCGCCCTCACCAATTCTGAGGACACCACCAAAACAGAGAATGCAACTGATATGCTTAATGAACAGACTGCCACTCAGAAGCATCTAGGTAAGCTACAGGAAAGAGTCACCAGGAGCGTCATTAAATCCAGCAATAGCAAATGTGAAATCCTGAATCTGGGATGAGTTGTTGATTTGTATCAGTGCAGACTGCAGGCTCAGTGGCTGAATAGCAACTTCTCCTGAAGAGGGCCTGGAGATTTGTTGCCTGAGCAGTCTGGTCTAATCCCAGAGCTGGCCTTGCTCAGGACAAGGAGTTGGACCAGAGGGCTCCTGGAGCCCCTTCCCATCTGAGTGACTTCACAGTTCTGTGATCAAGTTGCTGTTAACAAAGTACTTACAAGACAGGCGTCAGTGTATGATATGAATGTGTGCCTCTCAAACTGGAAATTTTATCTTGATCTGTAGGAAATTAGTTTGCTCTTTCAAGAGTGGTAGAGCTCAGCAAACATAGCTTATTTTTTTTTCCTGAATATTTAAACGTAACTTATATTTGTGAACCATAAATAGCACCATACCAAATAATACCGAGAGCTCTATGGAAAAGCAGAAAATTAATCCTTGCAACATATACAGACAAATGAAAATTGGAAAGTGGATCTGAACAGTGATGCCCTTGGTTGCAATAGCTTTAAAATCACTATGATAATTAACTCATATGCTTGGTGATTCAAATTTTAAAGAACACTTTACTCACCACCACTCGGAATATGTGGGTCTTCTATAACAAACATAGTGTCATAGAATCATAGAAGGGTTCAGGTTGGAAGGAACCTTAAAGGTCATCTAGCTCCAATATCCCTGCTATAGGCAGGGACATTTCCCGCTAGACCAGGTTGCTCAAAGCCCCATTCAGCCTGGCCTTGGACATTCCCAGGGAGGGGGCTTCCACAACTTCCCTGGGCAACATGTTCCAGTGTCTCACCACCCCCATAGTGAAGAATTTCTTCCCAATTTTTAATCCAAATACAACCACTTTCAATTTAATGGTTGAAATGCTTCCAAACTCACAAAGTAATATCAGTCTCCAAGTATTCAGATACTTTTGAGTGAATCACAGGCAAGTCCCACTAAAACCAAAGTAATTATTTATGTGTGCAATTGCTGTCACGTATGCAGTGTTTGAAGAACTGGAAATTAATCAGTTATCAATACTTTCCTTCTAACTGCAGAAATATAAGCACTTCAAAGAGAGTGATTAATCACTGCTGTGGGAGGAAAGCTTAGGAGGTATGATCAGACATTTCCTGCATTTGATTGAACAAAAAAAAAATGACGTGATTCTCTTCATATGAAACAAACATGGCAGGTCTCCACAGAAAACACGCCTTATGTGAGAGGAATAATTTAATGTGTTTGCCAATAGATCTGTTTCTTTAAAGAGAGGAAAAAAAATCCACTTTTTTTCACCACATATTTTCTCTTCCAACACACCAAAAAGAAATCAGATATGGGTTTAGAGAAATATTTCTTTATCTGCTGAGAGACCAATAGCAATGGTTAGAACCTTGATGGTACTATAAGTTTTTAATAGCACAACTCAAATTAATGTTTCACAACAACAGAAGCATCATGGATGACAATCCCGAGATCTGGGCTAGAGCTTCTGCTTGAGGACATTTTAGCTAATACATAGTGTCTACTATAGTCAAGGCAGGTACTCAAGAATGGTCAAAACAACTCTGACTTG
The DNA here is from genome assembly GCA_020746105.1 of Trogon surrucura. Lineage (NCBI taxonomy): Eukaryota > Metazoa > Chordata > Aves > Trogoniformes > Trogonidae > Trogon > Trogon surrucura. The sequence goes on along the minus strand of CM036617.1, from coordinate 105,891,656 downwards.
CATGTCCCAAGTTTTCTGGCTCACGCCCTGACAGACTGAAGGAGGCAAGGCCCTTCCTGCAGAAAGGACAGGATAGGCAGGAAGAGATAGAGCATGGAATCCAGTGAACCATTATCATTAGATTTTTTTATGCCACCTGTTAGAGTGTCAGTAAACCATGAAGATAAACTTCAACAGAGAATTCAGAACTTCTTACACCAGAAAGAATTGATATTATGACACAGATGGCAAATTTTAAGATAAAATCAGAATGCCTGGCAGAGTAAGGTAGGATGCCAGTAAGCTACGTGGGTTTTTCCAAGTTTCTGTAAATGCAAGTAGTTTAGAACACTACTTTAACCTGATTCTGTAAGAGATTCATACAGTCAAGATCAGTGTGTGTTCCTATATGTAGGAACTTTCCCGTTAACCACGGTTTTCTAATTTCAATCAATTGTGAAGGGTCTCAGAAAGAGGTCTGGCAAAATACTGAATTCCTACAAGATGAGGAAAATAGGACAGTGACTAGGAGTCTACTAATGCCACCTCTGAGGCAAGTGCTAACAAACTTATCTTAGACAAAAATGTGAAGAAGAACCCTACATGAGAACAGTACTTTCCATTGTTCACTAAGCTCTCTGTTTGAAAGGTGTCATAGACCTTGACAAAAACACTCTATGCTTTTCCTTTTGCTTTTATTTGCAGTACAAAAATTTACTACACAAATATTCTAAAAACATTATTTTGCTTCTTATTAGCTACAAATTAGAAAATTTTGCCACATGTTTTTTTTGTACACTATAAAGAAGAACACACAGTATCCTGCTTAACAGAAGTTAACAATTACGAAGCGTATTTGTTATTACACTCTGAAAGTACAATACACACAAAAATAGTTCAGGTTCTTATATATATTTTTCATAACAAGAACATAACATTTTTCCTGTATTATGTTATTTTAATGTAAGATTATGCTTTATTTAGGAATGAAGAAATTTCTCAGATGATCACATAAGTCTGAAGTGAGAATCAACAAAACAGAAAACTTAACACAAGGTTACAGTTAATTTAAAATTGCTCTTTCTTGCCAATTTTCCCCAGTTATTGTACTTTCTCTTCCAAATGTTCCCATTTTCTTTTCCCAGTAGAGTCATTTCTGTATTCATCCTTGCCAGAGCACTAGCAATTCTTCCTACAAGCCAATATTTTTTGTTCTTCTGGGTCTCTCCTTCTTTGCTTTGAGGCTTCCCTCATTGCCTTTGTCTATATTAACATTAATTTCAGAGCTGCTGTGCAATTCTATAAGAAACCCCTCAGTCACCTCCATTTATCACATGCTGTCTTGACTGAGAGAGCAGTCTTGGTGCACGTCATTCCTTCTAGAGAAGACTAACGGGTACATCTACATTATCATTTCAGCAGGAACGCAGCTTTTTCAGTAGAAGCGCAGCTTTGAGGCCAGTTGCCTAAATATTACCAGTTACCATGATTTGGTTCGCTTTGCAGAGACTCTGTGGAGCATGAGATGTATTCCTTTCAGATGAAAAGGCATGGGAAGATGAGCTGCAGGAAACTTATCTACCAACCAGCATTTAGTTCGTGGGACCAGAGCAGGCCTAAGGACTGCCAGACTGACAGATCTAGTATGCGCTTAACCCAGTTCTTTTCTCTAATGTAGGCATGGCATGATCTAGAAGATCAGTCCTATGTTTATCTCAACGTGCTGCAAACTAAGATATAAAGATTCAAGACAACAATTAATTCTTTTGTCAGCTCCAAACTGTATGCACAGTGGGGACATTCAGTCAAGGGGAATGAGCTCTGTCAAACACAAATTATAACCCAAGTCTCATACAGGACAGGTGTAAGGAATAAACCTCAGCGTTACTTGGTCTGATCTACTGAACTACTCCTACTGCTCTGAACTACTTGTTAACACAGACATAGCCCATGCCCTTCTAATAGTCCACACTTCCCTGTGTTGCTGTCTGTTAACTGACGTTTCAGGATGCCTTTTCTTTTCAGGATCCTCTTTCACAAATCACACTCCTGTGTTTAATAGTGAGAATTCCTAAACAATGGTAAATAGGAATAAGCAATAATATATATCAATAAGAAAAAATGGGAGCAACCAATTACATGCTTTCTCATTGCAGTACAGTCATAGCTGAAGTTACAAGTTTGTGTAATATCCTCCTTTGAGTATCCTTCCTATGTAGTCTTTCAGTACAATACTCTCCCTTAGTAAGTTTTTTGCCTTGTTTTCTTGCTGCATCTAAAGACTAGTAACTGCCAGGGCAAGATAGGAGGTAAAAGTATTTGGTTTCTGTCAATCAAGTTTTATGTGCGTTTAAGGGGTTTTTTAATTTACTTTCTTTCCTCATCCTTGTGTTCCACACATTTCCATTTCAACCATCATTTATGTGACACAGCCTATCAGGAGTTACTTGGACATGAATGGTTTTGATTTCTTTTTAAAACAGGTCTTCTGGAGTTCTTGCTACTGAATAAACCAGAGTGAATGACTAATTCTTGATCTTTGTGGTGCAACGGGGAATAAAACTGAATCCCTTCACACACTCTCCTCTGATCTGCCAGCTGTGATACACGGCCATGCTTTTGCAAATGTTAACACACATCACTTTCAAAGGGGAAGCAAACTGCGCCACTTGGGCCACATAGATTAAACTTCATAGTGCAATATTCCCAACTCTTCTTTGCTTTTTTTTTTTCTGCTTTTCTTCCTTCTTTTTACCCTTCCATTTCTCTGATTCTATTCTCCACAAACTTCACTCAAGTTAGGCAGTTTTTACCTTTGGGTTAGGTATAGTGAGCAGGTGGAGCATGAATGCATCATTAACTTAATATGGTACCCCAAAAAATGAAGAGTATATCACCTAAATGAGTCAGTACCATGCCAATCTACAGTTCTTCTATATGCCAAGGGCAGAAAAATTGTACTTTGGGCAATTATACCAGTGCTCACTTTCCAGTGTAAATTGCACTCAAAGACTAAGTGACACCCAGTGTGGATCAGCAAAATTTGTGACCACAGAGTACCTCAGTGGTGCTTCTCATTTCAATACCTACTACTTCAGGATGACTCTAGTTACCTCCAGTAGGGACACCAGTGGCATCCTGTCCTGGTCTGCAGAGTCACTATTTTGCTACAAAGGTATTTATCATGTTAACAAAATCAGTACTTTTGCTGAGAGAAACCTGACAGTAATTTCTATGGAGATATTTTGGTTTAGTATTAACAATACTTTAATTAATTTAGTGGCAATTTTTATATAGAGAGCTTCCATACAAAAATCATCAAAATCATATATAAATTGCCACATAGTAAACACTTGCAGATTGAGTCAGGGGCACTGAAACAACAGAGCAGGTCTCATCCTTTAGGGGATAGACAGGATCTTGCTGTAAAAGAAATAGTTAAAATCTAGCTCTTGCAGAAACTCCCAAAGACTGAAGTGTCCAACCTCCCCCTCGAGCAAATCCTGAACCAGACAGTTGCTTACTTCTGCACTGATTTGCTCTCCATCATCCTTCCTACTTTTCTTCCCCAAATACGGGATTCATTTATTGCAAAAGGACAAATCGACCCTAGCCTGCTACAATGAACTCCAAGTTCCCCTCTCCAGTGGGACTGGCATCTCCAGGACAGCCCCAGGGAGAGCAGATGTTGCAGATGCAGGGCACAGAGCAAGCCAGAACTCGTTGGAGGGTGCAGGGTAAGCTGTAGGATACAGATAAATATTTCCACTAAGAAGACAGAAAAAGACAGGGCTTGTGTGTATCCTTGGTGAAAGAGTCATACCAAGATCACTTCATCCAAGCCATCGTGTCAAAGATTGGGTCCATATGACCAGTCATGAAAATGCTTCACACACATGGCCTGAAACACCACATCCATACGCTAAGGCCCTGCGGAGTGGACTTAAATGCAGGGACTATAACTTACATGTTTCACTTTACGGATAATATACAAGAAGTAAAATGAAAATAAAGCCTGAATGTACAGTCAAGACCTGCTCATAGTAAACTATAAACTCAAATTCATGTATGTATTATTGACTGCAAGAGAAGTGCAGAAAGTATTCCCTACTTCTTATCATCTGTTATAAACATTTCAATTGTTTCCAAACACTTTTCATTGCATAACGAGTGATGTTAATGTAAAATTTTCCAAAGGAAAAAAGTTCATAAGTAGTTTACAGGAACATTAGGTAAAGCTGCCCACTTCCATGATCCCAGGAATATCTGAAGAGCCAATTAAAGGATGCATTTCAGGAAAGGTACACACGTCCTGCAGAGTACTGAAACATTTACAGTGTGTTGGAAATGCCCATGACAGATAATAGATTTCAATTCATTTGTTGAAAGATTTTGGAAAAAAACACAGAATGAAGTTATTAAAGAAAGGTAAGTACTCTTTTCCACCTCTTTCTACACACCGCCTTGGAAAATGTAGGTATTCACACAAAATAGTCTTGCATTTTTCTTGTTTAATGTTTGTTTCATTTGATCACTAGTGTGTCAGGTGCAGCAAACATCTCATTTTGCACATTATTGCATAAAAGCTTTGGCCTTGGAGCACCTGTTAGAGCTGGTTAAAGTTCTTTCCCCTGGACACAAGCTCTCTCAGCTGCTAGTAATTAGAAAAAAACAAAGCAGAACTACCACATGGACACAGGCCCTGAAAGAGGGAAATGCCAAAGAAAGCAGCACAAATTTTACAAGGATGCATGTCATATTTTTTTCCCTTGGCAGAACAACCTTAGAACACCACGGAGAATGCCAACTACTCCAAGTGTCAAACAAACAACAAAGTTTGTTACAGGTCTTCAAATCTTTAATCAGAAAGGAGATCACCTAGAGGCAAGCCTTAATTCTGTGAAATAACAGGGTTTATAAATATGGATAGAGAGAAATTCTGTAGGAAAAGATGTGTTTAAAATGTTTATCAAGTGGAAGAGGATAGTTTCCTAAAGTCTTTGCAATCACAGACTTTTACTAGCATTTCTTTTATTTACCATTGTTCTTGTAGGCTATGTCATCAGGCTGGTCTTTATTTGTTGTTGTAAAATACTTTAGAAAGCATATTAGATTATTAAAGTAATGCATCTGTATGGGATTAACTATATTAGTAATGTCATCTGTGCGCAACCAGAAGATTTATTGTCTAAAGCACATTTTCTCTGGCAACTTATAAACACCTTTAAATTTGGCTTTTATCATTAAGATTCAATCCAGTTAGAACTGATTTCAATAGAAAAAAAATGTGATGAACATAACAGGAAAAGAGTCAATTGGCTAGGTATTCTGTGCTGTAAAAAGTAAATTTAATTACACTAGTAATATAGCACATTATATATAAAATATTTAGAAGTCAAAGAGGTAATATCTGAAGTAAGTTACTTGTGGCACTACTAAACCTCTCTCAGCAAATTTCAAGGAATCTTCACACTTGCAGACTAATACTAAAAGCAACACTAAAAGCAATTTAACAAGGTGAAAGTAAGTAAAAAAAAAAGTGATGGCAGGGAGAAGGGCTAGGAGTCTGATAACCTTATCACTCGTACAGCAAGTCCTACCCTAGTCACAGTCAGATCTAATCCCTTTCTAAAACAAGCACTGGAAAAAGATGAAAGAGCTGATGTGTCTCTAAGGGTTTAGCAGGTCCAGAGACAGAAAGCAGCCTTCTACAAAGAACAATATAAACAAAGGAGATTAAGTATTTACCGTAGTTCTTTGAGGGAGGGCAACAATCCCCCAGCTGGCATCACATTAAAATGATTTTAATCATACTAATGGAGGAGATGGATGTTTTGTGAAAGAAAGATTCCGTAATGATAGTTTTAGGAAGGAAATTATTTTCCCTTTCCTAAGTAAAAAAGCCTTATTTATTTTTATTATTTAAGCACATGAAAAAGGAAAAATTAGTCAAGTATAGAATGGGCACTATGAATAATTCCAGGTTGTTGAAAGAAAGAATGGAGAAGACAGAAATTTCTGCTTCAGTACGTTCTGAGGTTTTTTTTTCTGTGAAGTTTTGGGTTGATGTTGGGTTGTTGGGGGTTCTTTTAATTAAAGGCGAGCAGATCTTTCTTTGATCTCCACTTCCTAAAAAGTAGAAAAGTATTTTATGAAAACTCTGTCCCAAATGCTTTCACCTTACCAGCTTTAGGGGCAAATGGTCTTGCCCTTACCGGTTGCTATGCTTTTGCTATCTGACAAAAACTAAAGATCCAGTCAGATTACTCATAAAAGTTTCACACAGGAGGTCTGTGTGAAGTGTCACCATTTCACTAGAAGGCATGGAACCATGGTCATGTAGGTAGAGAGAACAGGAGACAGAAGAGAGAGGCCTGTGGTGTATCTAATCTTCTGTGTCCTGTGGATTGAGAGGAACAGGAGACTCAGTCTTTACCATTAGAATCAAATACTAAGTGTGATTTCCACATCACAGTTTTCTCAAATATACAGCAATATCATGCATTTCAAAGGCACGATAAAAACAGAAATGCAATGACCTACATTGCTGGTTGGCTCAGCAACGTGCTGCTTCTTTTCACAGACCCCTCTCCCATTCTAGAAACTGTTTTTCCTCACTGCCTACTCCTGGCTGGTGGCCAGATTGAAGGCCCCCAGACTCAACAACTGAGGCCCTTCCACTCTAGGGCAATCACTAACACAGCCTAGCTTGCTGTCCTCAGCAAAACAGGCTTAGACTAACAAGGTTATGGACCACCCTGCCTGAGACCTAGTTATACATATATTTATTGTCCAATTTCCTTTTTACTTTGGTACAATTCTAAATGCAGAAGCTTTTGCCTTCACAGGAGATAGATGCTGAGAGTCAAAGTTCAGAAACCTCCAATGGTTCATTGAACCAAAGCCATTCAACAATCACTTTGAGTTTTAAAAGCAGTTAATCACATTTATAGTAAAACTTTGTTATTACTGCAGATTAACTTGGAATCTTGTTGCACAAAATAATAAATAAAAACATCTGAGGAGCAGATGATTCCCTTCAGTCCTGGTATATAAGGCAAGAACTCCACACTGACAATTGGATAGACATGAACTTGGCTCCTCTCAGTTTTGGCTGCACAGATTTCTGAAGATCATAAAGCAACCAAAAACTTGCCAAAGACAGTTCAGAACCTCATGTTTCTTCAAGACATATAGCAGGCAGTGTTATCGCAGTAGGAAACTGTTCTCAAAAAAAGTTCTGTCCAGGTTCCCATGCTGCTCCCATCAAGCTCAGGGTGGACTACAGCCTATAGTGACATAGATAACATATATCCCCTGTTCTGGAGCAATAAACGTGGAACTATGTAGACTACTATTAATATTATCCGGTCAGCTGCACAAATAGCCCTCCATTCAGACTCTGCAGGGTTTTGAGTGAGCCCTAGATTTAGGAGTTATTTATTTTTTCTTACCTTTTAAAATTTGAAAATCTTAACACTTACTTGGGATTTTTGAAAAGATGGTTTTATCAACAATTTCAATTCGCATCTCTTCCTTTCTGTATGACAACTGGACTCTCTGAAATAAAATATTTAGCAAAATCCAAGCAAGCTCTTGCTTTCTTTCTTATTTCTTCCTCCATCTTTCTCACTATATCCTGTTGTCTTGCACTGTTTAGTGCTCTTTGCAAAGGTGAACAAATGATTTCTACGTCCTGTGTCTAACTTTTTCTCTCAGTAACATTCTAAGTCAGGACCCAGGCCTACTGATGATCTGCCTGGTGTCTAGCAGGTTGAGGATGCTATCAGAAACAAGTAAACTGTTCTTTCGTAGTGAAACTAGCAAGTTTTCTTGCCAGATAAAAACATACCCACATATGCAGGTTGTAAACTTATCTTTTCTGTCTGGCTCTAGAAGTTAGTGTCTAAGTGATATGGCAGATATACTGAGGGAGAGGTATGTGGGTGAGAGGCCCAGCCATGTTTTGACTGTCTATCAGGGCAGTTTTAGAGCTACACCGTCACCCCACGCAGCCTAGCATGCCCTAGAGGAAGACCCCAGTGTGTTGTTGGGAGGAAACATGGTGGACTCCAGATTTCAGAGCAGAGCACTGCTGAGTGCACCCTTCCTGCCCTTGGCCAAGTTGCAGGCAGCTCACAACTCTATCAGGGCAGCAGATGTGCATTCCTAAATCCATTGATTTCTTTTTTCTCAGGTCCTTATCTTAGCACACACATGTGAGCTGTCAAGTCAATCGCTCTGTTGCAGATTTTGCTTGAAAAGAGAAGATTCACATAGAGACTAGGCCAGAGCCATTACAGCAGTTCTAAGGGCAAGTTGCTGCTGTCACTTTATGGCCAAGACTACACCTCCTTCTTCCAAAGGATTTCTGAACTGCTGTTGTGACAGTGAGTTTAGTATTTGCTTAAATTTTTTTAAGTAACTTCACCAAGAAAAAAAAGAAAACAAGAAGAAGTCAAATCTTTTCTAAATGCATAACAGATGCACCGGTGCATGCTGGGACGAATGCAGAACAGACTTGGACCTGTCATCACGCTCCTCACAGCCGCATTCTTTCCCCAGCTCATGTGGCCTACACCTGGGATATGCTGGCAGGGCAGCTTGTGAGGCTCTCAGGTTCAAAGCATATGCTCATACCTTTGTTCCTGCCTGCAAGTCTTTTTTAATTTTAACCTTTTTCCTCCCTGTCGACAGTGTTGTCTTTTGCTAATAGTGCCTCTGACTATATACCGAGACGTATTGGGGTTCTTTGTTTGGGTTGGTTTTTTTAGTATATAGCATACCCATTGAAACAAAGTATAGACCCTAGAGCTAAAAGTGATATAAAAGTCACAGTTAGAGAAAGGTAAGTGGATGAAAGCATGAGGACTTGGCAGTCTCTGGGTATTTTTTAGACTGCATGAATGCAGATTTTTCAAGATGTTGTGAAAAGTCAGAACTGTGTTCTCATTTTTGTTGTTTTTCTTCCTCCAGCAGTAACACAGGTTTCTTCAATCAGATTAAGTAATACTAAGGGGTAAGGGTCAATGATTCACTTCTAGGATTTTTTTAAACTGAGAGTCTATTGTAAACTGTCTACACAATAATCAAAGGTCAGGCCCTGATTTATATCAAAGGCTGAAAAACGACACCGATTCATAGTGACCCATCATCGCTAGAATGTGCTAAAATATCTCACTTGCATTAATAGCCCTTGCTCTTACAGGAAGGGCTTTCTTTGAAGACTGAGAATCAAAAACCATAGGTCCAAAAAAGCTAGGGGGAAAAAATGTAAAAAAATACAAAAATCAAGCACACACAAAAAAAGTCCAAAACAAAAGAGAGAATGGCAAGGTTATAACACTCTTTCCTGTTTGTAACTAGGCCAAATAGATCTCTTTGACTTAGGATTTATCGTCTTGTCTGCTTCCAGCTGCCCATAGTGCACCATGTTGATATGTAGCTGGAAGATGAAGTGCAAGTATGAAATATCTATTCTCACCCTGATTCTTTCCATACTGGCTTTTACGTTAGAATAACATCACTATGAATAAAGTCCACATGTAGTTGCAATAGTATTCTGAGCATTGAGGTCCATTTTAGAGCACGCGTTCCTCCTCTTACACATTTCTAGCAGCTCTCCCTCTGACACACACTACAGCAGATCAGGGCAAAGGCTTCCCAGACAATGTGTCATGACCCACAAATTGTATACTGTACACCTGTAATGTTTTACAGACCTTAGAGAATTTTAGTAATGTACTGGAATTAAGACAGTAGAGACTTGTCTGGTCTTGATTTTTGGAAAGTGACTTTAAATACATTCTCCTTTAAAAAATATCTGATTGTATAGTCTTCTTGTGACATGACACTATCTGATTTTGTCTGTCCTGTATCTGTTCTGTAACTGTCTTTAATGACCTTCCTTAATCCCAGAGTTCTTCACATCAGCTGGTATGTGTCTGACTGGTCAGGGCCAGAATTCCTAGTTTTAAGAGAGCATTTATCTTAAAGCAAAATAGGACCTTGCTAAAAATGTCACTAGTTCTGTTACAGAATATACAGTTTGGTCAGTACTAAATCAAAAGTAGTTTTTAATAGCAATTTTGTAGATTTCTTGGTGACTTTGCTGAATCTGTAGTTAGACTTAGCTCACCTCAAAACCCTTTTATTCATCTTAATTCTTTGCAGTGATGGGACTAATATGAGCTTCATAGTTTGCTTGTTTCACTTTACTCATATCTTAATATTCAGTTACATGAAGAGAAGGTTAACACTGAAGCACCTGAAATGGAAAAAACCTGAAAAGAACTGACTCATCCAAGAGGAAGATACTGTGGTTTCTGCCTTCCTTCTAGAAGTTATTTGCACTTTTTTTATCCCAAGCTAAGATGAAAATTACTATCTTTCTTTTAATTCCAGTGTTTAACATAATTTGCAATGTCACAAAGCCAGACAACAACTCCAGAAAGCACTTAAGAGTCAGAAGTGAAAACCAAAGTGTGACCCACCTCACCTTGTGCCAGTTCAGCACCAGTGCAACCCAGTCCCAAGGAGACTATGAGCAGGTCACCTACAGTCTGCACTGAGTCTCAGCCTGTCCTTAGCTCTGATGGGACAAAAATCAAGACCATGACTCTCTTGACAGTGGCATACTGTATGTTTAACAGCAAGACCTACAGAGGTATAGTCCGTCCTCAAAATGTCTCAGAGTCTCAGAAAAAAAAATGAAAAATGTCAGCCGTGGTGGGGGTGCAGGTAGGGAGAGAGATATTCACCAGAAAAATGAGAGAGAGGAATTGTTACTTCTTCCCACTCTGCCAGTAACAAGAAACAACCTCATTAGTCGTCTTTTCCTCAAGTGTCATGAAGGAAGAAAAAATGTTTTTGAAGCACCCCTGGTAAGAAAGTTAGATTACAACACACCCAGGAGCTGAGCCCCTGTCACTTCTTATAGTTACACCCCATGTCTTGTTCCACCTTATCGCTCTTCCACCACACTCTGATGGCATCAAGGGTTTTGAAGTTTCCCAGTGTTTGCAACTCAGCATGTTTATTCTCCTTACGCATCACAAAAATCCCATCAATGTTTGGAATTATTCTGTTTTCCAAAAACAACATAAACCTGAGAAAAATAGTGCTGCAATGACAGTTTAATGACAGTAAAAATGGCAAAAAAAATTTGGAAATGAAAAACTTGTTGAGTTTAGTCCACTTTTATAAAGACTGAGGAGACACCATCCAGCCATGATGATGACACCAGGTGTGAACCATCATCCTTATTCTACATTAAGCAGGATTAGCTAAGCATTTAATTCAGGAGTGATCAGGAATTTTGAAACGAGGCTTATCACAAATCTGTTAAAGTCAAATCTTGGAAAGGATCAACTGTGTAAAAATTCACAGTTCCATAAACCTGATGGTAAAGTTCTTCAGAAGTCAATACTTCCTATGTCTTATTTTTTTTAAATTAAAAATCTTTTTTTCCAATTTAATTTTTTCTTTCATTCTTATAGCAGGAAAATGAAGATTAAACCTGAAAGCCTAAAGAAGCAATATCTCTCAAAGTTATCTCAGCTGACCCATTCAAAACTAATTGATTGGCAGTTTTGAAATGTTCTGGTCAGATAGAAAAGCTTATTATCTTTAAGCATATTATAGATGATCATAAAGGTCCTTTCCAGATAGAAACAACTAAAACAAAATAGTTTTTCTTTCTTTTCAGGACAACTATGGTTTATACGGTTTTAATTTTCGAAATTATTTGAGATTTTCTGCAGAATATTGACCTGATGACAACACATACTGAGGAAGCTTGAAATCTTTGCAGTATGTATTGAGATGTTTCATCATGAGATTTTATTAATTCCATCAACTTCACAGAAACGAATGTGGAAGGTAACAATGAAATATATGAGGAAGTACAAGGTCATTTATATACAAAGTCCATGAGAAAGTATATGAGAAAGTACATTTATATACATTTATATACAAAGTATATGGAAAAAAAAAGTGTAAGGGCATTTATATAATCCTGAAAAGGCTAAAATAAGCTTACAGTGATGTATGACTATTTTCTCTCCTTTACAGTCTGACTGAGAATGCATAGGTTAATAGAAGGAGTGACTCCCATTGACATTTTCAACCACTCATCATTATCAAGTGAAAATTAAGAATTCATGGAAAACCATTGTCTAGAACAATGCCATAGAGAGGCCATATTTTCTTTTTTCAAATATTGTTTATTTTTTTCGAATATCTGTTACTTTTTTATTTCTCTCCAGAACATTCCACAAGTCCCCTTTGTCAGTAAATGCAAGAAAAAAATCACTTAGTAAGTGTGGTAAGTGATGTAGGAACTTGTCTACATGAAAAACTTAAAGTAAAAGACATTATGTGTGAAATCAGTCGTAGCCAGTAGCCTCCAGTTTAGGCTGGACGTGAGGATTGTTTTGTTTTTTGACATAATGCTTCCATATCAGTGATTATAGTAGTAAGTGGTACTGAATCCTTTGTTCAGGCTTTCAACAACGAATAATGATTCATATCAGTATTCATGCACTGCATTATACTCAGATAGCATCTGCTCAAGAGAGATAATGTCATTCTCTCTCTGCATCAATGTGATGTTCTTGCCATGATGATTTCATCACTTTTTTTAATACTCAAGTCTTGAGCAGCAAGTTCACTTAGAAAAATCAAGTATAAAAGTCAGAGTAATCACAAAGATTTAAAAAATTTAAGATTTCTTTAAAAATATCTATGTGTAAGAAAAGTACTCTATAAGAAAAGGTACTCTAACAAATACTGTCCTTCAGATAAACAAGAACCAAAAGAGAGAGTGGGCTAAATGCTTTTACCTATATATGCATCTTCTACATGCATAGAATCATAGATTCATAGAATCATAGAATGTTAGGGATTGGAAGGGACCTCGAAAGATCATCAAGTCCAATCCCCCTGCCAGAGCAGGAATGCCTAGACTATGCCACACAGGAGCGTGTCCAGGCAGGTCTTGAATGTCTCCAGAGAAGGAGACTCCACAACCTCTCTGGGCAGCCTGTTCCAGGGCTCCGTCACCCTCACTGAGAAGAAGTTTCTTCTCGAGTTTAAGCGGAAACATACATATCTGCTAATCTAAGATGGTACCTCCAAAAATCTGAAGAACTCTGAAAAGGAAATTATATTTCAATTAACGAGGCAGAGAAATAGAGACTAAATCTGACAGGAAATATTTAATTCACATTTCTCTTTACAAGACCTGAATGAAAATTGGTCAAAAATGAAAGGTTCGTTTCAAATCTAATTTGAAGGGACAAGGAATATGAAGTAAATGTCTGCTTATGTAATTTCCCTAATTTAAATCCTAGACAGTGATTTGTGGGTCTGGCCAAACATTCCCTTAGGTAGTGTGTCCAGTTAGGAAAACAGAGAAATACAACTTTTTGTTACTCTTGTTTTCTCCAAATTCTTACGGCTGTGTAAAACTGATTCTATTCCACAACCTAGATCAACTTTAAAGCTGTTTTATATCTATCTACCAGATGGGATTTCCAAGGCATCTTCTCCATGCCATGTTAAATAAAGCAATTTCCTGCAGTACACAGGTAAGAGGTTACTTGAGTCATCTCCCTCACTCTCAGTGATGACAACTTCACAGTGGTGTATGGCAGCTCATATGACACCTGAATGGGGAACATTGGTTGCATTCTGTGTAACTAAGGAAACAAAGGTGTGGCCTAACAAATTGTTTTCTTTTTTGTTACATGTCTGTTTCTTTGCATCAGTTTTACATTTTTTTAATAATAAAACTTTGTTTGCATTGTCTGGCAGCACTGAACTCTAAAACAAGCTAGGAAACCTAGAATCATAGAATCATAGAATGTTAGGGATTGGAAGGGACCTCGAAAGATCGTCAAGTCCAATCCCCCTGCCAGAGCAGGAATGCCTAGACTATGCCCCACAGGAACGTGTCCAGGCAGGTCTTGAATGTCTCCAGAGAAGGAGACTCCACAGCCTCTCTGGGCAGCCTGTGCCAGGGCTCCGTCACCCTCACTGAGAAGAAGTTTCTTCTCGAGTTTAAGCAGAACCACTTATGTTCCAGTTTCAGCCCATTACCCCTTGTCCTATCAGTGGTTGTCACCGAGAAGAGCCTGGCTCCATCCTCGTGACACTCACCCTTGATATATTTGTAAACATTAATGAGGTCACCCCTCAGTCTCCTCTTCTCCAAACTAAAGAGCCCCAGCTCCCTCAGTCTTTTCTCATAAGGGAGATGTTCCACTCCCTTAATCATCCTAGTTGCCCTGTGCTGGACTCTCTCCAGTACTTCCCTGTCTTTCTTGAACTGAGGGGCCCAGAACTGGACACAGTATTCCAGATGGGGTCTCACCAGGGCAGAGTAGAGGGGAAGGAGAACCTCTCTCGACCTACTAACCACCCCCCTTCTAATACACCCCAGGATGCCATTGGCCTTCCTGGCCACAAGGGCACACTGCTGGCTCATGGTCATCCTGCTGTCCACCAAGACTCCCAGGTCCCTTTCCCCTGTGCTGCTCTCTAATAAGTCATTCCCCAACTTATACTGGAACCTGGGGTTGTTCCTACCCAGATGCAAGACTCTACATTTACCCTTGTTATATTTCATTAAATTTTTCCCTGCCCAACGCTCCAGCCTGTCCAGGTCTCACTGGATGGCAGCACAGCCTTCTGGTGTGTCAGCCACTCCTCCCAGCTTGGTGTCATCAGCAAACTTGCTGATAGTACTCTCTAGTCCCTCATCCAAGTCATCGATGAATATATTGAATAATACTGGTCCCAGTACCGACCCTTGAGGGACTCCACTGGATACAGGCCTCCAACCAGATTCCGCCCCATTGACCACAATTCTTTGGCTTCTTCCCCTTAGCCAATTCACAGTCCACCTCACTACCCGAGAGTCTAGACCACACTTGCTCAGTTTAGCAGCAAGGATGCTGTGGGAGACTCTGTCAAAAGCTTTACTGAAGTCAAGGTAGACCACATCCACCGCTCTGCCATCATCTATCCACTTTGTTATATCCTCGTAAAAGGCTATGAGAAATCATAGAATCATAACATTAGGGATTAGTCCAACTCCCCTGCCAGAGCAGGATCACCCAGAGCAGCCACACAGGAACGCGTCCAGGCGGGTTTTGAAAGTCTCCAGAGAAGGAGACTCCACAACCTCTCTGGGCAGCCTGTGCCAGTGCTTTGTCACCCTCACAGTAAAGAAGTTTCTCCTTATGTTGAGGTGGAACTTCCTATGTTCTAACTTAAAGCCATTATTCCTCGTTCTATTACCGAGCACCACTGAAAAGAGATTGTCCCCTCCCTCTTGAATTGTATTGCTCATGGCCTAGATGAAAAGTGAGCTTGTAAAAAGTAGATGAAATCTAAACAATGTGCTTAAGATAGAAGAGACTCAAATGCATCTTCAACTGACCCGCAGATGTCTACAATTTTAGAGTCAATCTCATTGGAGACGTGTTACTTCTCGTTTCAGCTTTAGTTTATGCTGTTGAAAATTCCCTTTTCTCATTGTTTGCAATGAATTAAGTCATACAAAAATCTCATAATATCTTGCAATCTTCAGTAACAACAAGCCAAAGCAACAGGAAGAATTCTCTAAGCTGGGTTTCCCAGAGCTGTGCGTTCTTCTATGAGGTAAGATGGTAAAAGAGAAGAGAATTTGGCTCTAAAATGAAGGTTTTTCATTTCCTCTTACTATCAGATACAAGTCTCTTTGGAAATCCTTGTACAAAATGAGCACTCTCTCAAAATGTTAAAATGCCTTGGAATGAAGTCAGTTGGATACTGAATTTCCCTCTTTTATTCTGATAAAAAATAGAGGTGTTATTTCCTACCAGTGTAACAATTTATGGTTTTAAAACTGTATACCAGCTTACATTGCTCTAAAACTTGTAATGGAGTGTCATGTTCTGATTTTTGAGTATTTGGTACTTTTACCTCTTCATTATGATACTGTCACAATTCATACAGATATCTGCATGGATATGAGCTAAGGATCAAGCTCACCCTCCAGTCCCCATTTTCCACTTTTACACATTGACTTGACCTTTGGCTCAGTGCTGGAATGAGTTACTTGTCTAACAAGGAAACTCAGATTTATAGTGACCTTCTGCATTGATTATGTGCACAAATGGTTGTATAATCAAACTCAGTCACCTACCAACACAGGACAACTTGTTCTCTGAACTAAAAATATCCATGGGGCATGACTAGGGAAGGTAGTACAGATGCAGTGTCAGACAGTGCACCAATGTGAAAACAAAACACAGGGTTGTTTCTGTTACCCTGGGAGCCTATTTTTCTCAATCAATAGGAATTAGGAACTGTCTTTATAATTTGGGTATATGCCAAATGATAGTAAGACTCAACTCCCTTTTATGTTACAGTTGTTTAACATACTCTGATTGCGCATCTGCTCTTACATTTGATGGCCTGAAACTGTATGTAGGTAGACAAGAAAGCCAAATAGAACATTTCTGCCAGGGGTTTATGTTACATCATTGTGCTGGGGGAGAGGAGTTGTTGATTTAAGTCTCGAGGAGAGTAAATACTTCTAACACAATGAAGCTTCGGATATTCTTGGCTTTTTAAACAAGAGTTCATCCAATTCTGGAAAGTAAAATGATAAAAAAGCCAGGTAACATTAAACCTGTAAGACATATAATAAAGTAAAAATCCAAATTCAAGATACATAAAAGTTTATACATACGTGTCACGGATTAGGGCTGGACTGGCCACTAAACACGGACAGGTGCTCTCTAATCCGCTCTCCCCCCAAAACAGGAAGGGAAAGAGAATAAGGCAGAGACACTTACACGTTAGAAAAGAAAAAATAAAACAGTTTTAATGAAACAATAATGGAAATAATAGTGAAATGATAAAAATAAATAACTATATGCAACTATATATAAGCCGGATATCGAACCCGACTCTCACTCAATATCAATCCCCACTGATGCTGCAGAGCAGGCGGCACTGGGGAAGCCTCAGGCTCAGCAGCTGCAGGAGCTGGATACAGGGAGCTGGATTCGGGAACTCAGGGTCCAGATCAAAAGCAGGAGGTCAGATGGAGTCCTCTCTGGACACTGGTCATTGCAGAAAAGGGAAATAAAATCTCGTGATCACTCAGTCTTATACTAAATATGATGTACATGGAATGGAATACTCTTGTTGGTCACCTGTCCTGTCTATTACCTCCTGGAGGTGCAAACTTTTGCTTCCTTGTGACCCCTCTTACTACCCAGCACCCCCAGCGTGGCACACAAGAGCCAGCAGTGGCCTTGGTCACTGTAGGAATAAGTATCAGCAAGAGCCTTTCTGCATCCCAGTCCCAGGCAGTAACTGTAAACATCAGGTGTTATCACTACCAGTAACACACACTGGCTGCAAAAACATACTGCTGACTTCAGAATGTGTAGCCTCTTAGAAGAGACTGATCTGGAAAGTAAAAATCACTAAACAGAACTGGGGTTTTTAGCTAAAACCAGAACAAGATAGAAACATGTTCAATGTAACTTCACAACTCTTATGCACCTAGTTATACGAAAATCGCGCGTTTCTGGTGAGATTTTCTCTTTTCTTCCATGCACATGTAGAACACCACTTGTTGTTAGGGGCAGTGGACAATTTTTCAAACTTTTGAATAAATTCTCATCAGTTTTTCTAAACAAACCTTTGCAGACACCCTCTGATCTGCTCTATTATATGCAGGAGAAGATCTCCCATTAAGAGGAAACACATACAGGAAATAGCCAGGAGCAAAGAGATCTGAATGCTGGACACCTGTACCACCTACCCTGCATTTTACTTCTGCACTAGAGAAAGGCTGAGTAGCATGGCCTCTCCCTGTAAAACAGCCATTAGTTCAGAAGCAAACCTTAACATAGGAACTTTTTCTTCCTGATTTTTTTTCTCTCTTTTTGTTCTGATTGCCTTCCTGATTGTTTCTCCTTCTCACCTTTACAGCACATTCTCTATCCTTTTCCCATCTATTAGGTCAAAAACACATTGGAGGAGTGCAGTCACATCATTATTTCCAGTCTGATAGAAAACACTTGGGTATCTTCTAGCGAAACCTTTCATGCTTCTTTTTATCACCTATGAGAAACATTATTACAGGAGTCACACTTGATACCTCATGGAAGAAAAATTAGTGTTTGGCTTTCCAAGCAGGAGGGTAAGCCAACTGACCATGTTAAACACACATGGCATGTTAATAGTAACAACAGATAATCTAATTGTACAAAAAAAATGTGGCATAAAGTGTAAATAGATTTCATGTCTTTACTATTAAGTTCCCAATCCAAGTTTGACTAAAGAAAGAACTGTAAGTCATACATGATGTAGTTATTATTAAACTTTGTTGTAGTATCAAATATTTATAGATGTGAGCAAAACTCTCATTAAGCATAATGTGGCAATAAAATCCACAAAAACTTTGCCCTATTTTTCCCTGACTGCTGTCTATATGTTTTTCTCACCAATCTCTTTTATTTATTCTGCAGTCCTAATGGAGTAGCATGGACATAAATTGGAAGAAAAAAAAAGCCCAAACACCTGTTATTTTATAATGTATTTAAAATTAGTTTTTCATTTACCTTTTGAAATACATCCTGGAAATATGTAGGCGCTGAAACCCAAGTATTTGGCACACAGCTGAATCAGACACAGGTGGAATTTAGCAGTGTGTATTTTGTAAAAATCCGTATTTACCTTCTAATAATTGCAAACAGCCTAGTCTTAATAAAGAAACTTTCACCGTTCTGAGTAGATATTTGCTTTACACTTAAAATTGGAACTGGCTCAGCATGAGCCGGCAGTGCGCTCATGCAGCGCGGAAGGCCAGCCATGTCCTGGGATGCATCAAGAGGAGCATGGCCAGTAGACCAAGAGAGGTGATTCTCCCCCTTTACTCTGCTCTTGTGAGACCCCACCTCGAATACTGCATCCAGTTCTGGTGTCCCCATCATAAGAGGGACATGGAACTGTTGGAGCGCGTTCAGAGGAGGGGCACAGAGATGATCCAGGTGCTGGAGCACCTCTGCTACGAGGACAGGCTGCAGGAGCTGGGATTGTTCAGTCTTGAAAAGAGAAGACTTCAGGGGGACCTAACAGCTGTCTTCCAATACCTCAAGGGATCCTACAGGAAGGCTGGGGAGGGACTTTTTACAAAAGCATCAACTGATAGGACAAGGGGAAATGGATTTAAATTAAAGGAGAACAGATTTACATTGGATCTCAGGAAAAAAAATCTTCAGTACGAGGGTGGTAAGACTCTCGAGTAGATTGCCCAGAGAAGTTGTGGATGCCCCCTCCCTGGAGATGTACAAGGCCAGGTTGGATGAAGCCTTGAGCAGCCTGATCTAGTTAAGGGCATCCTTGCCCATGACAGGGAGGTTGGATTAGATGATCTCTAGGGTCCCTTCCAACCTAAGATATTCTATGACTATGATTCTATGATTTAGTAATAGAAAGAAGTGGGGAAAAAAAAGAGTAATAAAAAAATGAAATAAACATATCCACAATTAAGGTTCTTGGTCTTGAAATAGGAACTCCTGTATTATAAATAAACCAGACTATTTATCATCCTATAAGCAGTTTTAACCTATGGCTGATATTAGATTTTAATGGACCTCAGATAACTCTGATTTTCAGCAATACTAAGGCCTACCAATTTTGATATGATGTCAAAAGCCACTGGATAAAAACTCCCCTTATTTTTCTGTCATTTTCCATAAAAACAAAAGCTACTTAAATTTTAATGTCTGGTTTGTTTGCACATAATGTCAATACTGTCAAATGAAACTGCGGTTCTTACAAAACTTTATTGCTAAATTACACAATATCAAGGTTAACTCATCGGTTCAGAAACAGAACACTATGGACTTTTCTGAAGAATATTTTTTCAAGCACTTGGAAGTGCTCAAGAATCAAGCAAAACTTTACAAACCAATTCAGAACTTGAACTGTGAATTGATTCAGAACATATTACCATTAGAATAAAAACTTTAAACATTTTTAATTAGCTCATCTATGTACTTGGAAATTTAGCATCATTTAAACACATCTAAACAGTGGAAAATAATCCTAGCTAATAGCAACATAGCTGAAGTTTGTAATAGAGTATATAATCAAGAAAACAGGGAAAGAAAAAATATTTTAATATAGTTGAATTTGTTCACTTAAGTACTATACCAATTAAAGAAGTGATTTTGTTCTTACACTACATAAGGCTAGTGCCTCCTCATATTTGACTCGTTCAGTTGGAATTTTTAGTTTAAAACCCTGTTTAAAAAAACCTAGATTTATCCTTCTGATTTTTGAGTGAAGTTCACATGGTCTTTGCAGATGTGCTTTGAGGAAGGGCTCCACTGACACCACTTGGCACGTAAGGCAAGACACAGACAATGACTAGTTGGAACCAGGCTTCATAATTCCAGTTCAGAAACCACCTCCAGTAGCATTTTGTGGGCAAGTGGCCTTGTCAGCTTGTATTTTAGGAAACCATACTGTAGGTCCTTACAAATAGGAAGAGCAGTTTGAAGCAATAAGGATTTCCTTTATCCGCCACTTAGAAGTTGCAAAGACTGATCTGAAGGCCACAGAAAGGAAAAGGATGCAAGTTCACTGGAAAGAAATCACAGAAAGATAAAAGCCCAGACTGAAAATTCAGTTTAACTTTTTTTTTTTTCACTTGCTAGACTAGTGTTAAACCACTGGTAGCTAACTTCTCATGCAGCTTTGCTCTTTGTTCATGATTTTCAACATTCAATTTCTGAGCTGAAATAAAAGAAGGAACACACATTATTAAAATTTCAGTTGTTAAAATTATTAACATTAGTGAAATTCAATACCTTTCAAGTACGATTGGAAGAGGAAAATACTGACTGATGAGAGAAAAAGCCAAACAAAATACGTAACAAAAATAGAGGGAAAGCAAAAGTCAAAAAGTGGGTAGTAGTAAAGAAAATTCTTCTATACCACTTTAAACTATTGGCCTGGAGCTGAGAGAAAGGAATATATAAAAATGAAAATTAATCCATAATTGACAACACTGATATAAAATAAAAGGTCAGACTATGATCCACAAGGTCAGTTTAACTCTTCATCAGACTACATCATTACTTTGAAAGTAGTGTAAACTATGATTTTACAGCAGACAACTCATGCAAGATGGTCTGCTTTATTTACATATTGTTACTTAGCAGTGACCATTGAAGTAAGAGAAAAGAATGAAAATCACTCTTTATCACATAAAAGAAACTGCTATACACATAAAAAAGAAAATACTCCTTTGTGGCAGAGTTAGAGTAATAGCTAAATTATGAATCAAGGGATAGGCTAGTGCTCCAATTCTCTCTGCTGTGCACAGCCTTACTTCTTGAGTAGTTAGCAAGGTCTAAAAAATTCTCTAAGAAATAAAGTTATTACCACAAATTTTGTGTGTGTCATCAAAGGCCTTCTCTCACCAAGATGCCCTATTAAGGAATCAAAAGCAAGTTGCTGTTTCCAGCATTCTTACAGCACTACATGCACACACAGACAAAAAGTTGCCTTCACAGCTTTTCCTTTACTTGTAGCAACCCTGACTTAGCATCTCTGCGCTGCCGGGCACCTGGCTCTATCCACTCCCCATGCCTGCACCCACCTCCAGCAGCTGCAGCTCATGAGTTTCTTCTGCAGCTCTCTTCTCTTGCCCCATGCACACTTCGCTGGCATGGCACCGTTCTGAAGACGAAAAGTATGTGTAAAATCCATAAAGTTCTTAAAGCACAGCTATCTGAGGGACATTTTCTTTTGTTGCTTTCTATTTGTGGGAAAATGTATAAAACAGCATAGTTATAGAAAATGCTTGATAAAAACAGAATTCCTTTTCTGTTAAGTAGTTTATGGTGTCTTTACTATCTAAGTCTTAATGAACCCTTACTCTGTTATATCGAGACTACGGCAAAGAAAAAAAAAAAGTATTGATATTTGAAGAATAATTTAAAATAAAGGTCAAAAATAGCATAGTCTCCTTTCTCTAACTTACCTTGATGAATAGACAAGTTACACTTCCCAAGCAATATAACTACTGGATTAGATCTTCCTCAGTAGCTTTAAGCTACTAACCAACTGAAGAGAGCTAATTTTCTATTTTTTGATCATTTACTGTTTTGTATAGCCAATAACTAACAAAGCAGCCTCTTTGCACACTTCCTTACACCAAGACAGCCACCATATTTGTTGTGCTCTTTAGTAAACACAAAAGCCAATGAACAATCCGTGCCTTTTTAAAATTGATTTCCAAAATTATATTCTTGATAAAAAGGATATTTCTGTAAGCAGATTCAAAACTAAGGGAGAAACTGGAAGCAAAGTTATGGTCTCCAGATTTTCACTGAAAAGCTACAACACATTCTTACTCAATTGAACTTTCCAAAAATGCTCATTTTTGTTCAAAGAGCTACTATTTTTTTTGTCCAAAAAGCGGTAGACTTAAGTTTCTTTTAACATTAAACACCACTAGTCGTGAAATATGTTCCCTACACGAGAAATCCCTCATCATCTAAACCAGTTGCAATCATTCTGCCTACAACCAAGACTACAAGCCAAAATAGAAATGTGAAAAGAGGGCTGCCCAAGTCAAACAGGATGTGGTGACAAGCATCCACAGAGTGCTTACTTTTTACTTGGTGCCTGAGAGAAGGTGGTACAAGCTACTGGTGTAACCTAAAGCAACCATGTATGTTGCTAATGCCAGCAGGAGGCTAGCCCACTGAATTCCTACCATTAATACCACACAAAAATGTCCCACAACTTTGCAGAGTCTGTTCATGTGCCTGAACTGAATCTGCACTCACTTCCATGCTCTACCTCAGTCCAGGAAATAACAGAAATGTGCAAATGCTCAAGGACCCGGATTCTTGAAAGCTTGAACTTGACAAAATTAGGCAGAAATACAAGCCATGTGATGTATGAGAGAATATGAAATAATCAATGTTGTTACTTTTACCTGATTCTGCCCAGCCACCTTCATCACACCATTTTAGTCCAAGACTTAGGTCAGTCCTTGTTTTACCTCTCTTAATTATGATGGGCCATCCTCTTACACTTGACCTACTCAAAAGAGGTACCGTACTCTATATAGGTGGAACTCAATTCAAATGTAAACACCTACATCTGGCATCTAAATATCCATTTCTAGTACTTGACTGCCAAAATCATTCCATTTGAGTATCCAGTTTTGAACTTTGATCTAACAGTGTTTTCTTCAGTGTTTCTCTCTGCTTATACAATAAAGTTGCCCAAAAAAATCTGTTACTGATTTTTTTCTTTATCCAGACCATAATTCTTCTCTGAAATACACTTCCTCTACTTAACTAGATGTTGTTAAGTGGAAATACTGTAAGGTGATCATGATCATTCACTTTTTCACTGTAAAATTAGCACTTGAATGGCAAGTCTACACACAAGAGGGTTGGCAAGAGGGTTATGCGATGAAGCTGGTGTAAAGTTAGCATAATTGTTACAAGCATCCAATGTTTTAATGTCTGAATGTGATCAGTGTGAAGCAGCTCTTTTCAGAAGCTTGAGCTGTTAAATGAATCAAATGACCATAGAGTTTATAAACATAATGACCTTTTTAAATTTGTTCTACAAATCTGATTCTTTAGTGCTTTAATGTTACAGTGTTCATTTGTTTTGGTTTGGTTGTTTTTTTTTTTCTGGCTGCTTCTTTTTCTGTCACGCAGCATTTAGCACTTACCCTGCTATTCACTCTCCCTAAATTCATAGTGCTTTCTCCTGCTCTTAATTCATTATTAACAGCAACAGAAACATCACAGCATGTCACAATGAATCCTCAGTTTTGATTCTGAAAACAACCAAGAGAAGAGAATGCATTCCCTGCAAATGCCCAGGCTGTCTCTTTGATGAGAATACCATCTAAAAGTAAGAAGGATACCATCTTAAAATAAAAAAGATACTACATATTTATGTTCACAGGAGTTGGATAGTGATTTATAGTTTGTTTTTAATTCAGTAAACACTTCAGATAGTAGCAAGTTTTGACTGCAATCAGTCAGTGGCCTAGATGATTTGCATCCCTTGAGTAGTTTTCTGAACCCCCATATACCACTACTTACTCCCTGTGATGGCTAAAACCCTCACTTTGTTACTCTGTGTTCATTACTGTATCTTATCTGCCAAATTCAATAGTAATGAACCTGTGTAACGTGTATTTTATAAGTTTAATGATTATATTTCTAGTAGCTGTTTAATTTTCCCCATAAGAGTGCTCCTTGAAAGTCTTTATTCTGAAAAAGAGAATGACAGTGCTTTGGATTAAATGAGCCAGACCTTCGGCTACGGAAGGATAATTTTCACTCCAGTGGGACAATGTTGTTCGAAAACCAATTGCCCTGACCTAGAGGATCTTCCCTTACTTCATCTCTCCTGTTGGACTTTTCCACATTGTACTTAAATATTCACCAGATCAGGGAGGAAACAAAGAATTAAGAAAAAGGGAAAAAATAAGCACTTTGTAGCAGTTCCAGTCCTCTCATCCAAGGAATATTTAATTATTTAGTCAAAGTGGAACTACTTCTCTGGAGAGGCTGAGAGAGTTCCACCGTGGTGGTTACTGTCCAACAGAGAAGACAGACAGAGGAAACCCAGTTTATAAATCTCAACAAGGAAAGTGGTGCCTGCTTAGCTCTTTCAAACAACACTGAGAATATACTTAATGAGTTGAGAAGGAAAGGCATAGTTGATAAGAAAATTAGTTGTCCTTAATCAAATGTTTTGCATTTCTTTAAAATTATTTTTATAATTGAAAGATCTCGAGGTAGCTATCAAGGAACGAAAGGAGTGTGAAATTTGCCAGATTTAATGTCCCTGCTCCTGTGATAAATATGGGATATTTGTTGTGATGGTTTGTCCTAAATTATGTTACAAGAACTTCTCTAATCTTTAAAAAAGTTAGCAAAAGCTTGAGGGGGAGGTACATTAAAAAGAAGAAGAAGGTATTTCTGACAGAGGGGAGATTTTTTAAGCAAGGTTAAATAATTGGTGGTGTTACATACGCTGTGTACCTTCACCAGTGACATGTACTGAATCCAGCTGATAGGTCAAATGCACAAGTGAAGTTTTAATGAAAACAGATGCCCAGAGGATCCTAGAGCAGCTGTGCCTGCCCATCCCTCCATGTGTGGAATATCTTCCCGTTGCTTCGCAGTGCTGCACTCCCCCACTTCCAAGAAACCAGGGGCCTCTTAAAAAAAGGTTGAAAGGAGAAAGGCTTGCTAGTCAGCTGGCAACATATCTGCATTTTTAAGCTAGCCTGGATACAGCAGAGGAGAGCTTAGCTTTTGCTATGTGACTGACCTCTCTTAGCCAAGTTCATAGCAGTGTGAGCTATCAAATATGACAGGCTCTTGGCAAGCATTTGCATGCTTTTGGCCAGAATCTCCCCCAAGCTCAACTGGGATCAATTAAACTAAATAATAGTTCTTGCAATAACTAGTTCCTACCACACTCTTCAAAAATTGCTTAGTGTTTCAAATGTAAATACTGTTGAGTTTATACCTTGCTTATCCTTTCCCCACTTGAAAGAAACTGTGACAGAATTGAAGATTTTTAAAGCAAGCTCTTAAAGGTTGAATAAGGAAGAAACATGGCACATGCAAGCATACATTCTTGCCTTCTGGTTTGTCACCATGAAATCCATTCTTCTTATCTAGTATCTAAAATATGAATCAAAACCCCACCACACAGTCATTCTCTAGACTTCACATTAAAAGGAGGTGTCATTGCCCATAACTGACTAGTAGGCTAGTCTATCTAAACTGTTGTTACATACTGCCTTCCAAATATAGAATAGTTGAAAAAAAAAAATCTATCTTAGAACATAACTCAACCAGGTAGTACTCACATTAGAACAAGAAACATTTAAATTCGAGATCAGTTTTCCTAGTGATTTTACTACTGTACAGAGATTTGCTTTGAGCAACATAAATAATCAGCAAAACAAAGATGCAAAACAAAGTAACTAGAGCAAACACTTAAATGTTTTTCCTTGTACCTGAAAAGAATTATTTTCCATTCAAGTTACAAAAAACCCTAATTTTTATAGTTGAAATATCTTCAGATCTTTCCTGAGAGGAGCCCATACTATCCATTCAATCAACTACTTTGAAACCAGACAGTAAGCATTTGTACTGTGAGGCACTTGAATGCAGTTACATTGTTCAGCTGCTTAAGGCCCTCAGTGAATG
Organism: Trogon surrucura; assembly: GCA_020746105.1. NCBI lineage: Eukaryota > Metazoa > Chordata > Aves > Trogoniformes > Trogonidae > Trogon > Trogon surrucura. The sequence goes on along the minus strand of CM036617.1, from coordinate 105,865,389 downwards.
GAAGCCAGATTTTTATGATCCTGTGAAATGTCCAGTACTACCCTGGAGTAGTGTGCTGTTTTGCCATTGCATTCCTTGTGTAACGACTTTCCCCACCAAGTATTCCCCCCTTATTTGAGGAGCTGGAGTAGTCTATCTCGCCTCGGCTCTATTCACCATGTCCTGCTAACCTGACAGTCCTCCCAAGGAACTTGCAGTGCTTCTGCAAGATTTTAAACACTGATAAATTTTGCAAGTTCTGAAAATAATGGCCCACTTTAAACAAGCAATACGAATAACAGTAAGCCTGCAATACCATCTAACTTCAGAAATAACTCACTAGCTGAACAGTCAGAAAATGGATGAAAGCAAGTCCTCTGTAGAAAGATTTGTAAACCTGATGTTGCAAAGTCCTGAATTTTGCTGATTTTATATAGCCTTGAAGAGTATGCTGATTTCTCTAGCAAGAGAAAGTTTTTGTTATAGTTGTTGGTACTGAATGGTTCAGCAAGAAAGCTTACGGGGTGAAATCTAAAAAAAACTTTTCTACCTCACAGGAGGGGATAGCCTTTAAGACCAATGACAATATAATTCAGTGGGTGAGGATTAGATGTTGAGAACGTTTACCAGTGTACACTTTATTTTTTGTAGAAAAGTTAATCCCCAATATCAGCACATTTTAGTGATACGATTCCACCTACCATAGCCTGCCTACATGTCCAAATATTTGTTAAAAAAAGTTCAAAACCCCTAGATTCCTATGCAAAGTAAATTCCTATTCCAGTAAACTTTCCAATATAGGACATGCCATGCAAAGTTACAGTCACCCTTTTAAGGGGAAACCTCCACAGTCAGCTGCTAGGACAACCTCCTGGCTAGAAGTCAAGTGACCTGACAGCAACTAGGGAAATCAGCTCCTTATTTTACATATATAAATATCAGTTTCCATTCCTAGAATCTCATCCCTACACCAAATAGCGTCATGTGTTTAAGTATTAGTTTGCTGTTTCTGAATGAGTCCCAAAGGGACTGCCTCAAAGACAGAGTAGTAGTTCCCAAGGAAAAAAAAATAATGACAGCCCAGCAGTATTTTCCCATTATTTCCCAGCCTATGCCTGGCAATTTTCTATCACTGCTTTCAGCCTGCGTTCCAGGGAATCATTTCCATCATTCACGGATGAGGCAGGGAGGCATATGGATAACAAAGTGAACATTTCTACTGGTTATACCCAACCAGCTCCCAACCTCATCCTGTGTCTGCTGTCCAGCTCTGCTCTCCAGAGACCCATGGGTATAGCAACATGACACCACAAAGAGTCTAACCCTTGAAAGAGACACCAGATCTCCACACATCTGTGCAGATCACACCAGATCTGCAGGTTTATATGGACTCTCCCAGTTGGGCCAAGCTTTTCTGTGTCCCTTTATCAGGGCAGGCAGAAAAAAGAAAGGGCTATTAGAATAGCTGTGAGTGGAGACAATAAGGTGGGACAGCAAACATTGAAAAGTTTTCACTGTTCGGGAAGAGCGAGTATGGCAATCTTCAACAAACAGAGCTAGACAAACAAATCAACACTCATGTGACATGGGGAAAACAAAAGCATATGGCTTTAGAGTAGTGAAACACAGATACGAGATAGCCAAAAAAATTACTCAGCTGTCTAAAGCATGTAATAAGATATTATTATGGTACAGCCAGGAACCATGAAGAGGGAAGCAGGCAGACTCTGCCTGTAAATTGTCATGAATAGTGCAGTGTAACAGACTTACTCCAGATTTTCACCTACATTGCTGATTCAAAACACAGGAATATGTGGGGATTGGGGGACGAATTAATCAAGGGATGTATAGTACGTGTCCAGTCATCTATACTTCACAGACAGAATAGGCAGAGCTCACAAATGGAGATAGATGGACAAATCAAAAAGACCAAAACTAGAATGACATGCTATGGGTTTGGTTTTTTCCGAGAAACTCATAAATGAAATAAAAAAGGTTTGTAATTCTGTGTCTCATCCTTTCTCCTGGTCTTGCTCTCAGCCCAGCAGCTTGCCATGGGTCTCCGCAATGATGCTGCACAGTCTGCTTGAAAATGCTTTTCATCCTCTCTGAGACCAGCCACGCGTCTAATCCCTGTCTCCATTTGCTCCCCTGGGTTCTGCTCCCTGTAGAGCTCGTGCTCACAAGTACACACATGTGCACGCCAGTGTAAACTCACATCTCCCTCTTTCCACTCCCCCCAGCTCTGCACAGCGTGGAGCCCCTCCTCAGACACTCCACTTCATCTAGAGCCAGAGTGGGGCAGCCGAGAAAAGGCAAGATGACCCTTCAGCTGTGCTGCCGGCTGGCTTTAGAGGAAAGCAACATGGTAGCCTGCAAGCAAATGAAACAGTTCCTGTCATTTACAGTTATTGACAGAGACTAAAAGTCAGTTGGGAAGATATGGAATACTACATATTAACAATATATAGAAAAACAGCTCAAAAATATTTTCCAACTAATGCCATGTATACTAATCTATGTTCTTCCAAGAAAAGATCCACATTTTATCATCATTTAAAAAGTACGGTTTATAATCTTAGTAGGTACTTTTATATATTTACCTACAAAATGCTGCTTACAAAAATAAGAATTTATTGATTTTAATATTTAGACTATTAAGGCAGAACATACAGGCCTAGAGGAGAAAACCCTGTCTTAGGTCAGAATTTACTGGATGGCCTAAAGTGCGTGGGACAGAAAGCAGAGACACAGAAGACATGACAGGAAAGGAAAGATCTGTGTTACATTATTAAGCTTTCTGCATGCAACAAACTGATGATGTATTAAAATCCACCAATGATGTGTTTAACTTTAAACAGGAACCAACAGACACAATGCCAAAATACCTGGTTGAATAGCTAAGTGTAGTGTAATGCAACATGTTAGAAACAGTCTAGTGAAAGGAGGCATGTTTGTGTGCATGAAAGGTACATTTTGGTATTTCCTTAAAGACCGTGAAATGCATACTGTACTGAAAAATGTCTTAAACTCAAAATCAGTACATACATTTGTTGCAAAGGAAGTAACAGCAGAGTCAGTGAAAGCAAATGCTTCAGTCCTGTTGCATGACCTCCTGTTGGAGCTGGATGGGCTGCTTGACTGCCATTGCTTTCCTTTGTGCAAGCAGACAGGGGAAATTGTGGCAACACGTGTGACTACTCCTTGGTAATTTGCTTTCTCTCCTGTCTCAAGAACTCACAATACTCATACCGTTACTTTCTCACAAATCCATCAGTCTTTCCACTGTCCACCCATGGGCTTAATACTTCAAAAACACCCACAGTTGGCCTTTCGGTTTCGCTTCAAATACCTGTTCATCCAATAAGGGCAAAATGTCCTAGCAGGGAGTTCTGAAAGTAGTTTTCTAGTTGCTCTTGGTGGAGTTGAGCAGTAAGATTCAAGGTCCTCTAGTCTTCTAAAATCTGCTTGAGCATGCACCAGGGGAGGGAACACAAAAGTGGGGAGGTGGGGGCAGAGAGGAACAAAGTGCTGTGGACCGAACAGCTTTGGCTGTTTTACAAGTGTCAGTGACTCCATGGTGCATCTCCCATGTTCTGTCAGACATACTGACAGGTGAAACAAAGATTTTTTGTAGCACCTGCTCTAGTTACAAGAGGAATGAGTGTGTTCAGGAGGCTGGAAACTTTTAACAAGTGCAAACAGGGATTTTTGCATAAAATATGAAAATGATGAAAAAGGTTAAAAGATATGAAAGCACCTTTTTCTGTTTTTCCTGAAGTTTAGCTAACTCCTGTCTTTAATTCACATGACTGCGTTAGAATAAAGACATAAACTTGGGGGACAGAGTGTTTGACACATAAAGTGTATATGCATGCAGAGAGAGGAGCGGAGAGGTTATTCAGTGGGTTTTGAGCCTGCTGTGGAAGGGGACATATTCCTTTCAGTCTTTGCAACGGGTTCAAGATATACTATGTTTGCTCGGGTGCTATAAGAAAAGTGCCAAAAACTTGCACTGAAGTTAAAAATGTTAGTTGGAACTTTCCAACTCAAGACCCAGAGGGCCATCCTCCCACAAACAGTCAGCAATGTCCCTCCCTTTCTGACCAGGTTGTGAGCTGGCTGTGAGCTGCACATAATATAGTGCAGCATCACGTTAAGATGCTTTCCTAGACAATGTCATTACCCTGTTCAGGAGCTACCGTGTCCAGTCCCAGCTCAGGGAGATTCTCAGTGCTCTCTATTGCATGGTGCAGCCACGTGGTGAATTATATTAACAAAAAAATTCTTTGTCCAACTTCTCTAGAGACATCTGCATTAGAATTCGATTCTGACCTCTGATTTTCATAGGATTTATATACATGGAAACATGTGGTCCAAATCTCCATTCCATGGTGAGTCTGGTCCGTGAGATACTTCCATCTGCTTTTTGCCTTTCACCCTCAGTATGTAGAAATGCTCCGTATCACATGTAGCTACATGCTGGGAAGAGCTTTCACTGCTAATACTGAATCCACCCAGAATACAGTGTCAAGGGAGAGACACTGGAAAATTGGTATCTGGTCCAGGGTGCTCCCACCCCAGCCTGAGTATAGGTGTTCTACACTTTGGAGATTATAAACCATTTAATTTGTAAGGTAACTTTGACATTATTTCATTCTGTAGTATAACAAGTGACACATATATGGAGAATTTTGAAAACAACTATACGGTCAGGGAAACATGAAAAGAAATCCAGTGTAAACCAGAAAAGAGAAGCAAAAGAAAAAGTGTATAGATGCCGTAACAACTTGTGAAGAGACATGAAGGGAGACATTTCAATGAAGAATTGAGGAATTACTTTAAAATGCTTTCTATAAACAAAGGTTGACAATTAAATATTTTAATGATCACAGGTATGTATTATAGTCTTGAAAAAATATTAAGAAAATTACAAAAAAAATCCATATATTGCCATCACTTCATCAAAAAATATATTTGCTTAAGCAAAGTATATGTAGTGTTTAGAAAAGGATTAGGAAAGAATAGTGATAAATCCAGAAGCTTGGCTCAATGAAGAACATATATTATGGATTTTTTCTTCAGCTCTAATTAATCACAGAATAGCAAGAAAACAAACATTTGCTTATGAGGTAGACGTCCAGACCTCAGTTATTATTGCACAGAATGTTTGAATCTGTTCTGTAGTGACTGAAAAAAAATTAATGTAAATGTGCAAGTAGATTTGGAGCACACACATGTATACTTTTTGGCAAAAAGTCTGCATTCACTGAAAATTTTAATCTACCTTTGTACGATCACTAGTCTGAGATTCACAGTCTGAATTTCACGAAGACTGCTATAGTAATGGTAACTTGAGTGCTTTAACCTCCACTTTGAGAAATAATACAGATTGTTTCCCAATGCCCAGTAATAGCTATCACATATCAAAGTGTAATGCACAGTGTTACATCCCTGGTGTTGCTTAATTTTGCCTAGTCATAGTTCATTAGCTTTAATAAATCACTGTAAAAATCAAATATTAGATATATTTTAAGAGTCAACAGTGGTACAGTGGCTGGATTAGTCATTTTGCTATCAGATGGTTTAAAATTGGGGCATAATGGGAAACAACCGTGCAGAGCTGTACACAGCATCATGCCCCATTAATTTGCCAGGACCACCTAACATCTATTAAAGAATGTTGGGTGAGAATGAGGAGCCACCAGAAACCTCTTCCAACAGAAGGGTCATCATCCATATCAAAGCACGATTTTCTTTTTTTTTTTGTCATTCATACACGTGAGAAAAATGTACCTTTCCTAGTGATAAATGGAAGCCATCATCTATAATTAAAACAAAACAATCACTGTGCTACACACATATCCTCCCGTTAAGAGGGCAGATACTCATGATGGCTATTAAACATATAGCTTGGGAGTCACTCAAGCACCACAGTGATGAGAGCAGAGTATAAATTAGGATAGAATAGAAGACACATAAATTGAGTGTGAATGAGGGATTTGTTACTGTGGTCTTAAGCAATTCAAAGAGCATTAAATAAGGAAGAGTGTAACAAGAGAAGTGTAAGACATGCATCCAAGTAGGGAACACACAGTAAAGTAATATGAGTATAAAGCTGGAACTCTGTGACAGTCTGAACATACTTTAAAAAATCTCAGAGGGTCTAAGATATTTTCCCTTACCCAGAGATTGTTTCCTACATTTTCATAAAATTTCATTCTACAATAATGTATATTAATTATTAATATCCAGATATTCCAGATAAAAAATTTCATAAGAAAGCTCATAATTAGTTCTATGGTAAGATCCTGAACAAAGTCAGTTATTCTAGTCAGTTAGATGCCTGAATGTGGAATAAGTCAGACTTTTAAAATGTTCCAGTATTTGTCAAATGCAGTGAAAGTGTGACACTCTTTTTCCAGAAGTCCTGAGCTGAGAATTCAGCTTGAAATCAGTGGCAACAAAATGAACACAATTTCATTTAAATCTCTGTCTCTCATTACGGAATATGACTGTGTTCAATTCTGTTTCTCAGCCAGAATATGTGGAGTCCCTGCAGCACTGCAAGAGAGAAAAATATATGATGTTAATAATATAAACAGCTGGGTGTTCTAGATTTAAAAACTGTGATACTTATTGTTGTATTTCATCATGCAAGTTGTGTACCTTCAGCTGTTATCTTCATCTGGTGAAAGTAAACTGCAGCTGGCATTCATGCTTTTACACTACAAATTGTATTCCAGAGATGCTCTTTTATTATTGATAATTATTACCTATGGATATTTCACTAGCCTTTAATATTTTCCTCTTTTTCACTAGAAAGATGTAATAATGTTATTGCATTGGTGGCCTCGTGGAATCCCTGAGCTTTTCCAGAACCACAAACCTGGCTATCAAAACATAGCCACAAGTGCTCCTTGGTGAGCAATAAAATATTCCCAACATCAGCACTGGATCCAAGCTTTTATAGACAATTACAGGATCAAATAGTTACAAGGAGCAAGACATTTTCAAAGACTGGCTGTGGCTACCTCTGTCTGTGAATAGTCACTAGAGATATACCTAGTTTTGAGGAAATGCAGGCTTCTTTGTGAAACTCAGAGCAAACAAGACCTGCTGAAGCCTTCTACAGCACTAAACATATATCTCTTTCCTTTATTTAATACCTAATTTTGTACTTATGTTTAACACTGGAAAGAAACACTTATTCATGGGAAGGGCCTGAATTGTATTATTTTCTTCAACACATTCAGTTTCTTACCTTGGTGAAAAAAAAGAAACGCAAACATTTTATTCCACTTCTCTTTAAAAAGTAAAACAATGGAAGGTATTTTCCAAGTGGCATCACCTATCTCTTTAGCAAGTTTGTCCAGTAGCATCCTAGTTCTCATATTGACTATGCATTTCCTATGTGTTCGTGATGCTGTTGGACACACCAGGCTCGCCCTTGAATCCAGTGGGATGCCATTTTCACTCGACTACTTCTTGATCTGAAAAATCTATGCATTTTCCACGGCAATGATGAGCAACTGCTCCATAGATTAGATTAGGAGCATGTTTCATAGACATAAAGACTTGCCCCTTCATACTAACTTACCTACATAATTCAGAAATACCAGTCCAATAACCTGTCATGGTCTGAGTCTTGCACTGTGCCTATCACGGTGGTACTTAGAGCTTGACATCACTGAGATCTTTTTGTTCTCTAGGAAGGGTTATTTCTTTCTGTAGAGAAAGTGAGTCGGGCAAATACACTTTTGCAATGAAGAGGTCAATAGCACAAAAGTTCTGGGGAACTTGGGTGACAAAGTTATTTCGTAAGTTTAGGTCATGCTGCCCACGTAATTTGGCTAAGAAACATGGAGAGACATTTTCAAAAGCAATGAATCATTTTCCTTGGCTAAAATGTTTAATCTTGGCATTTCCCAAGAAGTTTCTTTTTCTCATTATTCTCCAATAAACAACTCCAAATTTTATTCAAAGACTTGATACTTAATCTCTGTCCTCCTCAATAGACAGGGTTTACAAACAGTCTGAACTGTTCTGTAGCACAGTGCAAAATCCCTGCACAGTGAGTCCAAGATTTCTTGATGTCCCAAGGGCATGGCATATCAGAATGACTCTCTGATCCAGCAGCGTGGAAGCTTCCACATCAGGTGTCCTTATCTTTCCTCCCACTACATAAAACAATGCTGGGTGTTCCTGGGGGCTGATCCAAGAAAGGTGCTCCTGCAACACAAGGCTCTGCTCACCTCACTTCTTGGGCCACCATACACAAAAAAGCTCCACTCCAGTCTGTCTGCCTTACCATCAGCACCCTGCAGTGAGGACCTGCACCTACTCTCTCACCATCACAGGACATTTGGCACTGAGTGAGCAAAGAGGCTAAGCTTGGTCATTGTGGTCAATGCACTGCAGTACAAGAGTCCTAAGCCAGAGCTGTGGGATGGTCCTAGAGCTTTTACTGAATTAAACCAGGAGTGGAACGACTTGAGCAATAACATTCCAACTGCAGAAGCAGCACCAAGGCAGGTGGCTAGCAGTATGCATTAATTAGACAATGTTTTAAACATCCATGCAGTGGGTACATGCACTGTGGTGTGAAGGGGTATTATTATAAGTGCAAGGGGGAAAGAACAGCTTTTTCAGAAGTTGTCTCTTCATTGTCTAAAACCCTTGAAAGGATATAGTATCTGAAACTTATGAGTAAAGGCTAATCCCTGACAATTTTAAGTGGAAGGCTTCAGGTTCTCTTTTTTTTTTTGCTTTCACAGGCCTTGAAATATCTGGTTTAAACACAAGAACCACAGCTAATGATGACCAAACCTGAGGTGTTGCATGTAATGACACACGTACAGTTTTAGTTATTTTCACACTAAGAGATGTGAGATTTTGTTGGGGTTATTTTAAAATTAAATGATATCATAGCTTTTGAGGCCTGAAAGTTTCCTACCATTTGTCAGTTTAATAAACTGATGATTTTAATAGAGATCTTTTAACAACACATGCTGTACTCTGAAGGTGTGAGTATCTCCTAACCAGCCAAGTTTACATACGGCTCACACAGGAAACTTACAGGTTTCTTTGTAGCCTAATGGTGAAATTTAGTTGTGACTGAGTAATATTAATAAAAAAATCTTTAGGACATTTGCTCTGCACACTGAAAGACTTGGATCATGCTTGAGTAAAAGAAAAATAATTTAAATTAGGCTTCTAATTTCCTGTTTAGGATAAGCTATTCTTGAAAAATCCTAAGTGTCCGCAAATCCCAACACAGTTTACTTGCTATCTCACACTCTTGAAAAGCAAACCGTTTCATTCAGAAGCCTCAATATAAAAGGAACATCTGATTTCAGGTTGTATAAAGGACATTGTAAGAGTGACCTTCTTGGTGCCAAAAAGGAAGCATTATGAAAGAAAACTGAAGAAAAAAAAAAAATAAAAAAGAAAAGAAAATCAGCTATATCTTCTAAATGCATCATTTGAGAAAAGACTTAATCGACTCCATCTACCTTAATAGATCTGGTTTTAATGCAGGTTTCAGCTAATACAGCAATACCCACAAATGGGGAAAACATTAGAATGTGACCAGAATTTCATTTTTTTATAGAAAACTGTGTGTTAGAAACACGGCAGTTCACAAGTACAAAACAACCTCAAACTTCACTTATTTAAGCCATTTTCCTCTTTGACCCATCATAAACAGTGCACTGCTGGATCATGAAGAGATTTGGAGGGACCTCAGCACAGCACATCAACAAGTTAACAACTTGCAGAGTTTAAGAAGAAATCAAGGACAGAAGCAATGCTGCTAACTCTGCTTCACTGGTGGAAAACTCAGGTGCAAAGAGGGAGTGGATGGCACAGACAGGACACCACAATCCTGCATCTGTGCCTTCGCCTGCAACCGAGGGCTCGCATCCAGGAAGGCTGAGCATGCTGGCAGCAGCTCGGCTCGGTGTGGGTACTGCCTGATGGACACTGCCAGCACACTTGCTACATTTCTGCTGTATCACAAAGAAAAAAAGAGCAAATCACTATCCGGGGAAAAGGCCTGAAAAAGTCAGCTCAGGAATTGGCTAAAGCAGATGCTGTTGGACCAAATCGCTTACTAGTTATTGATAGCAACAGCAAAAATAACTTTTTAGTCTATGAGGAGAGACAACAGTATGATTTATTTGCACTTAATATTTACACATAAAAGTGTGTAATTTTAATAATTTTCCTATTTTTATGCCTGAGGTGCTTAAGTTATATAATCTATTTTTTCAGACCACATCAGCACGAAGAAAACATATTTCAAAATTTTACAGAGTAATCAAGCTGTGATCTACGAATTATCAACAAAATTCCAACTGAAGCAAGTCCGTCAACTTTAAAATGTGCTTTGTGTTTAGCTGAGCAAACCAAGTACCACTGGATTAAAAAAAAAAAAAACAAATAACATTCAGTTTTTAATAAAGGTTCTTCATGATAACACTGAATTTTCTTTTCAAGTCTCTTGGAAATTTGGAATTGCATTGTTTTGTTTCCTGGACAAGCACCGCAGCTTTGTTTTGCTCACGCCGTGATCAGGAAGTGGGTAAGCAGAAAGAGCAAGCAGATCAGACTGACCTCTTCCCATATCTTTTTCCATGCTCTGAGGCACTGTTTCAAAAAAGCATCAGCAGTGACTGCATTTTCTGTTGGACACAGTCACTGAGAGCAAGGGATACCCAGAAGATGCCCACCCAGCCAGGGTCCTCCTCACCATCCTCTGCCGTCCTGTTCAGATACAGAGTGTGGGAAATGTAAGCTTAAAGAAGAAGGCATCGTGATTTGAGATGGGCAACTGGAAGAGGGGTTGGGTAATGTTGTTGTTGTACTTCAGATTCTTATATGCCACTAAGGCTCATGTAAGGCATGCAAGTAATTTTTTTTAAAGCTGGTCCTACGTACTAATGTTTCATATTTAATGGTTCTCTTGCTATATTTGCAAAAGAAATATGATCCTCACTTGAAAAGCGAGGGATTTCAGATATACCGGAGAAGGACTTGCTTTTCAAATGTCTTAAAGGCAGCTGTGCAGTCCAAGCAGAGGCTTTGGCAGAAGTCCGAGTGTGGTGGTAATTCTGCCCAATCCAGATTTTGTTTCATTAATGGAAAATGATGGAAAGTCCTGCTTTAACAGGATTCAGACACTGGCTCTTGGAAACAAGTTTTGGTAACCAAAATAAAAAGAATCTCAGAAACTTTTAATGGCCTTCTTCACTAAAGCCTGGCCAAGCACTTGCATTTAATAATTGAAGCTATCAATTTACTTTAACACAGTGGATCTAAATCTACTCTCCAATACAGATACAAAATCTCCTTGGCTTCACTGTCTGTAGCCAGAACTGGTTCAACATATTTGTGAAGAATGAGAGACAGTGATGTTAATTAAAATAATTCTGTTGTTATAGTTAGAAGATGAGGTGGCAGCTGACAATCTTCTCATTCTGGTGCCAATGTGATGTTTATAGGTGTCAATGAAATCATTGTTACCTCAGGTAACTGACAGGGTGCCCTGTGAAGCTGACTGAGCTGCATGGAAACAGTCCACATCTATTCCCTGCTGTTCCCATGAAACCCCATGAACTTCTTGAGAGGTGAAGTAGACTTCACTGTAGGTCAAACATGTCCTACTAGATAAACTCAGAATTTGGCCCAGGAAAGTTTAGGTCTTGATCCCAAACAATTTAGAGAATATCTCCACTGTTGTGCTATAAAATTAAAAATATTTAAATTTTCTAATTGAAGGAAAATATGTAATTTTTCACCAGAACAATTGTTTTGTGTTATTTTTAGAGAGAAACATTACAACTCAAGCATGTACTACACATAAAGCAAACTGAATCACTGGATGTGCTCAGCTGTATAAAAGGGGCTGCAGTATCACAGCCTCGTGAGAAGTCCAGATGATACTCCCCATCTGGGTCTTCACCTCCAGAAAGTCCTCAGATCACCAAGATCTGTTTTGTTAAAGAAGTCTATACACTACACTTAAACAAAAAAATTTCTAAATCAAAATACACGTGCATATAACTTTAAGTCTTCACTTTCTCTGCTAAGCTTCACTTGCTTAGCTCCCAATTCTAGAAAACCACCGCTGGGCCCAGGAAAGGAAGCTGATAGTGAAATTTACTGGAATATCAAAAGTCTCTCTCTCCACCAAAAAAGAAGGATTGCAATGAACATGCAAAAAACAGATGCGGATCCATCCATTCCTTCCAGTCATAGACAGCTGGTTGTTGAATCAATGCTCTTTTTACTTATGAATTAACTAGCTTTATATAGCTTCCTTTGAAACATCTGGAGCTCCAGCATGCTACATACTGTAGATTTGGTAAACGGGAGGTTTGTCTATGTCTGCAGTAGAAGACGGGTTAAAGTCAAGTGGAGATAGACATTTTAAGATGCAGAAGAAGAAAAGAACACTTCTGGAGGAATATCTCACAATCACAGACTCACAGAATCGCAAAATTATTGAGGTTGGAAAAGACCTCTGAGATCATCAAGTCCAGCCTATGACTCAACACCACCACATTGTCTAGACCACCGCACTAAGTGCCACATCCAACCTCTCCTTAAACACCTCCAGGGACCGTGACTCCACCACTTCCCTGGGCAGTGTATTCTAATGCCTGATCACCCTCTCCGTGAGGAAGAGCTTCCTGAGATCCAACTCAAACCTTCCCTGATGCAGTTTCAGGCCATGCCCTCTCGTCCTGTCACTAGTTGAAATCTAGTTTCCTCTAGTCCCTTCACCAGCTTCGCTGCTCTCCTCTGGACTCGCTCCAGCACCTCAATGTCTTTCTTGAAGTGAGGGGCCTTATTCTTATCAGATCAGCTTTTCCCACAAGAATCCACCAGACGTTCTCTGCCTACAGTACTCAGCACTGGTTTTCTGCACAGCTTGGCACATAATTCTCTAACTGGACTACCATAAAATAAAACGCATTATTCTGTGTTAAGTGTGTGGTAACTACATGATAGATATATTGGAAGCCGCGATTGCTATTACACAGTAACTTGAGGTGTCGGTACGATATTGCTCTATGAGATAATAGCAGAGGGCAAAGAGCTGCCTTGCAAGGAGGCTTGAATGAATACAGCAGTCTGACTGGTTGCTTAAGATTTCGACCTGTGTCATTATCACTCGATCAGCACTAGATCAGTACTGTTGGCAGCTGCTTAATTGCCTCACTTCATTTTCAAATACTATAAAGGTCACAAAGTACTCTAAAGGGCAAAATAAACCCTGGCTCAAAAAGCCACCATGAGCCATGCAAAAGGCTTACATCCCCATTTAAATCAGGGTTTCCCATGACCTGCCTGAGAATTGCCTGGGCTCTTATAAACTTCAAAAGTACATCAAGGACGACATATACTTTTTGTTCACACTGAAGAAAGTTCATGGTCTGGCATCAGAGAATGTGATTAAATTTAACTAACAAATGATGAATTTTTAAATAGGCAAAGGAAAATAGGCACAGAGAAAGAACAGAAACAGCAAAAGTAGAAGGGATCAGATCTTTGTCCAGTGTAAATCAACAGTAACCTAAGGTTCCATGTGGAATTATGTTGCATCACCATCACCGTTTCACAGTGTTTAACTACTTTCAGTTGAGACTAGATGCATCTGTAAAAAGATGACAGATTAACCTGCTGTTCCCATAATTACTCTTGAAAGGATTTCTTGTTCATGCCCATAACTCATCTTTTAATAACAGAAATACGAGTGTTATCCTTATCAAACCATAAATATGGAAGTTACACAATATTGTGATTCCACTTAAGGCACACAAGGACTTTGAAACAGGGCAGTGCATACCCATCACTAAAGTTAATACCAGATTTTTGGAGAAGCTGTCTTGTAAAAAAGAAGGAAACTTCCACCCTGCAGAGAATTACATCATTTTGACAATTGTTACTGCACTGGAACAACACAAGTGCATTCTCCATCTCTCTCTCCCTCCCTCCCACTTGTCTCTGTGTTTGACACAAATAGAAATATTCTTAAGTGTTAAAAAACAAAAAAAAAAATGCAACAAAAGCTCTCATAAATTTATTTTCATGAGTTCAGTGTGGAACTACATCTTCTTGACCTGCTACAGTACCATGTGAGACCTGTTACTTCCAGTGCTTCACATCCTTGTTTTCATTCATGAAAGAGGCATGTTATGGACAAGTGACATGATACTGATCAAAAGAGTCTCATGACCGCTGGCTAAAACTGGGCTACTGAGGGAAATGCAGTTACATTTCTCAACAAAATGGCTGATTTTGATACCCTTTTCACACAAAGCTGCAGCTTGTCCCATGGAGAGTCCTACTGTGACTAATGAATGTAATTATGCAGAAGAGCTGGGGCTACACTAATTTTAGCTTCCCTAAAAACTAGTCTTCTAGCCCCGCTCTGTAATCACTGAAAAGAGATGGATGCCTTCAGAGAGTGGTTTAGCTACTGTTGAGACAGATTAAAGTGTCAGACATGGAGTGCCAGGATCTGGTCCAAAGGCTCATTTGTCCATAGGGCTGACCTTAGCACAGAGGGCACCAATTTGCCTCAACAGCCTCAGTACGTGCAGTCAGGCAGCCCCCAGGCTGATAGGAGTTGGTGTCGGAGGGAAATCACAACAGGAATCGCTATGGCCCTGTGCTTAAATAAATACATTTGTCCCTAGATTTATCTAAAGTCTCATAAAAAACAAACTGATTCAACGTGGCCTGGGACAAGCTGTTTCCCACAGCGTGCAGTTCTGCAAGAGATAACACGCATAGAGAATTTCAGGAAGGTCGCAGGCTCCCAGGATTGCCAAATGCAATACTTGCTTCTCCTTCGCAATCAATGGAATCAAGTTACTTCAGAGGACAGTTTGGAAAAACTAGGCAGTTAGCTAAAGTAGGTGCTTATAGCTGATGTGAAAACTTCATGCACTATGAAAACACTAATGTCGTAGGTGGCTTGGAAATGCCAGCAGAGCCATTTGAAAACTATTTAGAAAAACAGTATTCCTAATAGACATGCCGATTTATGTCAAAGAGAAAGGTCCTTCTTTTATATAGGAAGAAGGATGGTTGTGGTGAACACAATTTGTCTTAACCCATATCTGTTGAGGTCTATTAGAGTGCTTTATAAGAATGAGTCTTATAAAATAAAAGAGGATTACAATAATTAACATGGTTATCTCAAAGGAAGTGTAAAAAGGATGTGTAGACTAAAACCTAATAAAAAAGATACTGTTTTCTTAGGCTGTTAAGACTCAAACTTAATGCAAACAGCCTAGGTTAGCTTACTTATTATTACACAACCAAAGTTCAAACAAAAATTTGGAAATATACACATATATAAAAAATATATAGATACATTAAAATATCCCTTGTGCTTTTACAATCCACCAGATCAAAATCAAATTTAAAAAATAAAAACTCTAAGAGGCTTTAGGAGCTACCAAATTTTCCTAAACAGTTAATTAACACCTTCTCCCTCTCTTTCTTGCTGTGCAGTTCAATCCATTTGTTTTACAAAAACTTCAGTTCAGTTTCTTTGTTTTTCTAACCTTACAAATAGGAGAGTATCCTTGGATAAGCTTTTTTTCCCCCTTCTGTCCCCTCAGAACATAATTAATTCTACTTTCCCTTTCATACACTTTCTGTGAAATTCTTGTTGCTGTTTACCAAAGAAAGAATTGAAAAACATTACTATAAAAATAATGATTAAAATAACTGCAGATTTTGTCTGTGATTACAACACATGGTGGCATAACCTCTCCTTCTTGTTAGGAGAGAGCATGAATGTACACACACATTGACACTTTATCACTACCAGGTGACAAATACCTGTCTTTTCTGATAGCAAAAAGAAAATGATGCACAAAACTGGGTACAAAATAATGATCCACAACTTCTCGTTATCAAGTAAGTATGGAAAATCATCACTAAAAATAAGCATCACTTATCTCTACGCTCTAAGTAGGGGCATAAATTTACTTCCAAATCAAGACATATCCAGACACCAAGATGCAAAATCACTTGAATAAATTACCAGAATCAAGTTTAAAAACTAGTTAGATTGCTCACTTTGCCCACATTGTCCCAAAAATTCAAATCGTTATTTAAAAAGGTCTTTTAAAAGTCCCTCCCAAATTTTCTTTACAGCCACTTTTGATCTTCTGTCAGTACTGGCTCATACTTAAAAAGGTTCTTTTACCTCCTTACCCCTTACTTCAATACTAGCAAAAACCCATTCTCCCCACTTTTGTTCACAGTTGGGCTGCCCTAGGACAGGTCAACCTGATGGGGACAGGCTGGTCCCTCTTGCAGCACGTGTGGAGTCCAAACAAAATCCCAGTTGGGGCTGTACAGACCTCTCTGGTCTGTGCAGTTTTTTTCCCATTCTGCAGGCAGTACCACCACAACAGCCCTCTGTGCTGCATTCCACTGTACAGTGTAGCTATTCCCTAGAATCCTCTTCTCTTCATCCTCCACTTTGCCCTTCTCTGCACCCGTTGCGGTATGAAGTCATTTTCCTTCAACATCAGTAACCCGAGTCTGTCACCAATGGTTTGTCCAACAGCACCAATATTTCCCTGAGGTTGCTGGAGCATTTTCCTGTATCTGATAAAGTAGTTATATCCTCAGACTGTTACTTTTTTTCTTTTTTCTTTTTCTTTTTTTTTTTTTCCCTAAGGGATATATCACATTACTAGCTCACAACCATTCTACAGTCAGGGAACATTTAGACAATGTCTGCGAATTACTAAAGACTGCCTAATTTCCACAGCAAAATGGGACATCAAGACATTTGTTGCAACTTGCGTCGTTATCAGAAAGAGCAGCTCACCTTCATTTATGGAGCAGAAACAATGAGAGAGCAATGAGAAAACACCACTGGTAAAGTTGTCTGTGCTGTCAGAGTAACACTGTGCTGGCACACTTCAGGGGTGTTGAGGAGCCAAAGCCTGAACAAACCCAGCTGGGGATACCTAAATACACAAGAGCTGCTCAGTCTTTCCCCAGGTTCAGACACTCAAAAATGCAGTTCAGTGTACTGGTCCTGTTACATCAAAGATGCCAGGTGCTTAACCTGATGAATTTGCAACCAGTGATCACATCCAAGCATCTGAGTCCACCTCCATTTCAAAGAGAGCACTGGAACCACTCCTGTGCAGAAAGAGATACTACCAAACACACTAACAGTGGGGTGAGCCACATTTATTTTAAATGTTCTATTGCTGTGTGCATGTCTGTACGAAGAAATGTAAATTCCTGTTACATACAAAAGTGAAAAAAAAATGTGAACATTTCTAGGAAGGCTCCTTCTTACTGAGTGAAAATTTACTATCTCACATACAATTCAAAACAAAAAAAAAAAGTAGAGAGCTCTGTCTTACCACAAAAGAAATAGCTTTTTTCAATGAATAGTTTTGCAAAAGAGGAGAACTAAATAAACAATTTGCCAAGTGAAACACATATGAATATATTTCATGTATAAGAGGTAACAGATCAAGCCAGAATAACACCTTCCCTATTATCAATGGAGAAGAAAATGTTTTTCTCAAACACTTAAGTAACTACCAAAAATATTGTGGTTCACAGGAAAATACTGCACAGTTGTCATTCATGTCATCAGTTTGGACTAAATATTTTAGAAATCAATACTTTTACATTTAAGTAAATTCCCCCTTGATTTAACCTACTTAATGAAGTTGCTTTGTGAGATGCCAATAATACAGAAGGAAGGAAAAGCCTAAATGAAGGTTAAAAAGAAAACAAAACAAAAGAACATACTTACTTGGAGCAGATCAGTCATTAAGATTATATTATCCTCTTCATCCTTGACATCCATGTTACCATTCTCCAGACTTTGCAAAATATAGCTATTAAAACCAAGTGTCTTCTGTGTCTCCAACATATCTGTACATCATGTTATCAGACTGAACAACTCACAACTTCTCAGTGACTTTTGCATGGAATGAAAATGTACATGGTGAAGTTTTTCACGGATAAACAAATACATGCGCTGGTTTTGAGTAGGAATAAAGACACAAACTACACACGGAAGCTGTAGACATACCACTCAAATAAACAGTGCTTTAGGCCATTTGTTATTTTATATATGCCAAGATTAGTATAGCTGGTTATCGCCGTGTAATGGGAAACAGCATCAGTATTGCGTAAGTGAAGCAAAGAGAAACAATTGTAACGCTCACTTTAAAAAGGGTTTCCATGGAAAATGCAAGAAACAATTTCCTCATAAAGTGACGTGCTGGAAAGAAGCTGGAAATGCTATATGTGAATAGGATATAAAATAAAGTACCAGCATCCCTGTAGTTTTAAAGACAAAAATGTTCAAAAATTGAGAACTCATGTTTTGCTAAAACCTGCAGAATTTAGGAAATGATGGAGGTTACCAAAGTAACAGAGAAGATGTCATGTATCTAAATCATAGGCATGATTTTACAGTCAGAGACAACAGCTCTGTAAGAGCTGCACAAGGAGTAGTTAGAGCAAATGCCCTCAGTGGTATGGTTCCAGATTTATGAGAAAAAAACATTTGCTTTGTTAATTTATGATGCTTTGTTCTACTCTGCTAGTGTCTTTTTTGACTTATGATTCACTGTGAGTGTACCAGTCTGCAACTCCTTGAAAGATTTAGAACAATGCTCTTCTTGAAGAGTAAGAACAGAATACAACCCTTTCTAGCCTCTCCTTTTTTGGCATTTGGGAGCTAGTAAAGTTATTGCCTTCTGTTACTGCATCTTCCTTCTCCTTCCTTCCTTAAAGACAATCTCTCTGTTTAGACAGACAATGCACTAAAAAAATGGAATCTTTGTTAAGTGAACTGGTGCAAAACATTAATAGCTTGGACTCTGTGGTCAGATGTGCACAAATTCTGTGTGCTTGACCTGTTTTTTTAATTAGATCAGAAAGAGCCATACTGAACTTCAATAGGCTTTTGACCTAGATCATGTACTATAATTATTTCAATGTCCACGCTTTTGAATATACTTTAGGTGATGAACAACATGTCAATATTCTGAGTGAACATTTTGTCCCTTGTATCCCAACAGCAACCTGGTGTACTTGGCCTTCTTTTCAGTGGGGAGTTACAGCAGATAGCCTCCAGAGATTACTGCCAACCTGAATTATTTCATGGTCCTATGATTGCTTAAAAAAAGTAAAAAGGCAGAGGTAAACATTTACTTTTGAGTGTGCTACCTGCCCAAGGATGAGGTGTCAATTATTTCAGAGTTGTATCTTATGTAAAGCTGTGTCTGGATTTGCTTGTTTCTATTATGTTTGCTGTCACATTTTCTTAGAATAAGGCAGCACTGTGCATTGGTTACCTCAGGTGGGACGTAAAGAGACAGTGTGTCTACTTGCATAAGGACATCCAAATCCACACCACGGACCATTTCCACAAAGAGTTTAGATCTATGCTGTTTTGGTGAGTGAGACCTAGCATGTCGTTTTGCAGTTTTCCAGTGTTGATATGGGGTGAGATTTCTTGTAATGGCCATAGAACAGGAAGGAAAAAAAAAAAAAAGTAAAAAGAGAGAGAGAGAAAGCAAAGCAGATCAGACATACAGCAGTAAGAAAATCAGAAATCTTTTCTGGTGGGTAGGTGGTGGAGTATAAAGATTAAGGCAGTTTTTATTACTTTTTTTACTGGAATTGTGGTAGAAAGATTGTTAAAATAAAGGATTAGTAGGAACAAATCTGAATGAGTAAGAAGCCTCCATTTGTTAAACAAGTACCAAGGAATATTTTGGACAAATATTCCAATGCTGTGGAAAACAAATGAAGAATATGGTATAAGGATTTAGTTTGCTTTGGAGGAACATAGTTTAATTGGGAGGGAAAGCAGGAAAATGTGATTCAGGGGATATAATGAGCATGAAAAATGTTCATACAGGGAAAGAAAATGGAAGCAGAGGGCAGGAGCAAGGTGACAACACCAAACCAGGCATTTCATCATAGGTTATCAGATATGTCAAGCATGACGTCCCCTTGGTGAATCCTTGCTGGCCTGAATTGACTGATGACTGATGACTTTCTTGTCCTTCATGTGCCCGAAAATGATTTCCAGGATAAATTACTCCATTACCTTCCTGGGGACTGAGGTGAGGCTGACCAGTCTGTTGTTCCTTGGGTCCTTTTTCTTGCCCTTCATGAACTTTTTCTCCAGTCCTCAGGCATCTCTTCCAATCAACATGATCATTCAAAGATTACCAAGAGCAGCTTCATGATGACAACAACCAGGTCCCTAAGTACTTGTGGTTACATCCCATCATGTCCCATGGGCTTATGTATGTTCAGTTTGTTTAAATATTCCCTTACCTGATCATCAGGGGTAAATTCTTCTTCCTCCTCCGGTCTCTGGGATTTGTGAAGGTCAGCCTTGCTAGTAAAGACTAAGGTGAAGAAGGCATTCAGTACCTCAGCCTTTTTCGTGTTCTGTGTCAACAGGTAGACCACCTCATTTAACCTCACATATATCCTTAGACTGTTCCTCTGTATTGCCTTTGACATTGAGACCTGGACAGGCTGGAGAGTTGGGCGGGGAAAAATTTAATGAAATATAACAAGGGTAAGTGTAGAGTCTTGCATCTGGGTAGGAACAACCCCAGGTTCCAGTATAAGTTGGGGAATGACTTATTAGAGAGCAGTGTAGGGGAAAGGGACCTGGGAGTCTTGGTGGACAGCAGGATGACCATGAGCCAGCACTGTGCCCTTGTGGCCAGGAAGGCCAATGGCATCCTGGGGTGTATTAGAAGGGGGGTGGTTAGTAGGTCAAGAGAGGTTCTCCTTCCCCTCTACTCTGCCCTGGTGAGACCCCATCTGGAATACTGTGTCCAGTTCTGGGCCCCTCAGTTCAGGAAAGACAGGGAACTGCTGGAGAGAGTCCAGCACAGGGCAACTAGGATGATTAAAGGAGTGGAGCATCTCCCTTATGAGAAAAGGCTGAGGGAGCTGGGGCTCTTTAGTTTGGAGGAGACTGAGGGGTGACCTCATTAATGTTTACAAATATCTAAAGGGTGAGTGTCACGAGGATGGAGCCAGGCTCTTCTCGGTGACAACCACTGATAGGACAAGGGGTAATGGGCTGAAACCGGAACATAAGAGGTTCCGCTTAAACTCGAGAAGAAACTTCTTCTCAGTGAGGGTGACGGAGCACTGGAACAGGCTGCCCAGAGAGTTTGTGGAGTCTCCTTCTCTGGAGACATTCAAGACCTGCCTGGACACGTTCCTGTGTAGCATAATCTAGGCATTCCTGCTCTGGCAGGGGGATTGGACTTGATGATCTTTCGAGGTCCCTTCCAATCCCTAATATTCTATGATTCTATGATTCCTCACCACATTCAATCTCAGTTGAGCTTTGGTCTTCAGAACCTTGTCTCTGCATGCTCAGACTTATCTCCTTACTCCTCTCAGGTTAACTGTCACTGTTTCCACCTTCTCTACACTTTCTTCTTCTCTTTGAATTTTGCCAGGAACTGCTTGTTCATCTGTATAGGCCTCTTTGTATTTTGGCTGACATCCTACCTGTTGGGATGGACTTCTACTCAATCGATTCATGTTTAGTGATTCAGGGACAATTTTTAAGAACATAAATCTACATCATGACATGAAAATGCATTTATTTTTTGAGACAGAGTAATAAATATGCACATTTTATTATTCTGTATGTATGATCCGTGAAATCTTAAGAAGTAACAAATCATAAATACTTCAAAATGTTTTAAACATAGGTAGAGGAAAAACTGAAATTTCATTCTGCAAGAGGCAGGTAGTACATCATTTTCATTCAAAACTAGAACAGATGATTGAATTTGTGTGTGTGTCTGAAACTCTTGCAACTATTTTAACTCAGAAACTCTCTGTGGTATCTGTCAAGGATTAGGGCTTGATTGGCCACTGAATGCCGACAGATCCTTTCTAGCCCTTCTCCCTCCAAAAACCAAAAGGGAGATGGAATAAGGCAGAGATACATATTGGAAAAGAAAACTAAAACTGCTTTAATAAACCAATAATATTCTTAATACGGAAATAATAAAAATAATGAACTATTTACAAATGTATAAAAAACGAATGTTGAATCCAACTCCTCTCCACCCCAATAGTAATCACCATTGATGCTGCAGAGCAGGCAGCACAGGGGAAGCCCCAGACTCAGTGGCAGAGGGGAACTCGATACAGGAGCTGGATTCAGGAACTCAGAATCAGGATCAAATGCAGAAAATCAGATGGAGTCTTCCTCAGACACCAGCCATTGAAGAAGAGATCTTAACCCCTATGATCCTTGAGCTTTATGCTGAATATGATGCACATATAATGGACTGCTTTTGTTCGTCACTTATCCTGTCTGTTACTCAGAAAAAGTCCCACCTTTTACTTCCCAGCGTGGCACACAAGAGCCAGCAGTGACCTAGGTCACTATAGGAATAAGTATCAGCAAGATACCCATCCCAGACAGTAACTGTAAACATCAGGTGTTATCGCTTCTAGTAGCAGACACTGTCCACAAAAACTGTTAACTTCAGAAAGTGCAGCCTGTTAGAAGTGACTGAGCTGAAAAGTAAAATCACTGAACAGAACTGATTCTGTTTAGCGCAAACCAGGAGAAGTATCATATGTCTCATGGGAACTGTACTTTGGGTGAAATATACCCAGACTCTCAGCAGTCTGTAATCTAAGGCCTTGTTTGGTACAGTACAGCTGTGTGATCTTGGCACAGTTTTAGTGAGAAAATCGCTGCTAGGGTGTGAGAACATACATGAACCAAAGCTGTGCAAGATAAGCAAAGTGAAAACCTAGACATAGCTTAGTTGTTGAAATCGTGATAATTAACAGGTTACAGATTCGAGTGAAGAAGTGCTGGCACAAAAAGGTGTAAAACTTCAAGGGAAAAGAAAAGAGGGTAAAATCAGGTGTTTCAACAGCTCTATGGATCAGCCTCCCTGCCCCAGCCACCTTGTCAGCTCTTCATCGAGGAGCTGAGAATATTATTTCTCAGCATAGTAGCTGAAAAGCACATCACCCAATAAATGTTTGGTGAACCCAGGTTATGTGTATCATGCTTACAGAGTGTCATCGTTAGAGCCGGCTGTCTGGGTCAGTAATAAAGAATCATGCAGCTACTCACCATCCCCATTGCCCTCCCTTCAGGGATGAGGAGAAAAAGAATATTTAAAAAAGGCTCAAGGAATAAGATTAGGACCGGGAGGGCTCATTCATCAGTTATGGTCACAGGTAAAAAAAAAAAAAAAAAGAGTAGACTTGGGGAGAAAAACGTAAATTTAATTTGCCACCACCAGTCTAACTAAATCAACTAGATCAGAGCAGCACAGTGAGAGAAAATAAATACAACCCAATACCCTTTCCCCACCTCCATCCCTCCCTTCTTCTTCCCCACTACCTCCTTTCCTCAGTGACACAGGGGAGCAGGGGTGGGGGGGTGCAGTCTCTGACCATTACTCATTGTCCATGGCAATGGGTGCAGTCTGTCTGACCATTACGCATTGTCCACAGCAATCTTCCTCCTCAGGAAGAGGAAGGCTTGCAGTCTTACCCTGATGCCACGTGGTGTCCATTTCACTCTCCACGTGACTCCTTGCCACTAGCATGGGGCACACCTGTGGGTGGCAGTGTCCTCTGCTCCAGCACAATGTGAGCCTTCTCTCTGATGTCTGCAGGTGGATTTTAGGAGGCAAAACTTCTCAAAAGAAGGAAATTCACTCCACAGGGGAAAATACTAGAATATTTTATTCTTAGCTCTAAAGAGTAACTGTCAGAATGTCACTTTCAGATCAAGGAGAAAGTCCAAAATATTCAAATGTTTTCTTTCGATTTTCCTACTGGGGAATAGAAAACAATAACAAAATTGAAATTTTGCACCTAAAAATACAATTTCACAGACATTACATGTTCAGTGAGGAAAAAATAATAAAAAATAGATGGGCTCTAATTTCAGTTTCAGCTCAAAAATTCTCTAAGAAGTGAATCTCTTTTTCTTCTCGTTAAAATAATGCAGACATTTTCAGGAAGCGATGAGAAGGTTATTGATTCATAACAATGAGAGATATTTAACATGATCCAATTAAATATATTTATTTAAACAAAGAACTGTGCATCTTAACTCATTTTGAAACCAGCACACAAAACAGTCACAAGAGTTTTGTGTAAGTACTGCACTGCTCTTTACAGCTGCTGTACGAGACCAAAGATACGCTAGCGAGGTCATCACCCCAACCTCAAGCTGGTCTTGCATCCACACAATCAGCAGAAGATCAGTATGGGTGCCCATCACCTTCTGATGTGCTCTGCTCCAGCCCTAGCCTTTCCTCCTGTATTCTGTGGTATTTCTTACATGAAAGGCCAACCCAGAAAAGTCCTGGTTGCAGGATCCTAACCAGCCTCTGCCAGCACCATGGGATGGCATCAGGATGAATTTCTCCTGCATGAGGGCTCCATGGTATAACTGTATGAGGTCACCTTGTGCAAAATACAAAAAAGGGTGTTTTGTAAAGCTGAAATAAGTGGGCACGACAAGTGAAAAAGTTAGTTTGTTGCTGAGACTGGCTTAAGGCATGATATGAGTCATTACCTCAGAAAGGCTTTATTGCGGTTCTGGGAAATGATGAACTGGGGGTTCATTTGTAAGGCTTTCAGAGCTGCAGGTGAAACATTGCCTTCAACAGGTGGATTCATGGAAGTCCAAACTGGAGGATGGCACACTAAAATCTAACTTGCCAAACTAGTAGATTTGGTTTTATATTGGTAAAGCCTTGCCTCAGGAAAATCTGAATGTTCTTGTGATGAATGAATCACATCATTCATGTCAGAAGCTAATACTTAGCCAAGCATTTTACTGCATAGAGCTTTCTGGTCCTGTGCTCATGAGCAGAAGTCACTTGTTACCTGAAATACTGAAGAGGTATCAGTAGATACTTTCTTTTTTCTTTTCAACTCAGGAAATTTGAAATATCAAACACTTCCTCAATAAATCTCTTTCATAACCTTAAGGGATGGGGTGGAGAGGGCAAAATATTGAAATCATCTTGTTGCATAAAGCATACTACAATCTCACATTTTTGGTACTTAAGGTACAGGTTTGGATGACTCATGTAGTCAATCCACACACAGGACATTAAGTTATGCTTGGAGCAGAAACCAGAGAAGGGATAAAGGCTCTTTCTTTGAGACAGTGTTATCCTGAGGCAACAACGACCCTCTGGAGAATCCCTAGTCTATGAATTACTATAGCTTAATTTGCATTGAATTTCCGATTTCAGAATTTCAAAGAGAAATGTCTTTCTAAATCACTGAGTGAAGAGGAATGATAACAGCCCTCACTGCCCCATGCATCAACCCTGACCTTCTCCCAGGACAATAAGGCAAGGCACTGCCCTCTGTGTTCAGCCTCATAGTTGGGGGCATTTAGTGGAGTTGACATGTGGTGCCAAAGCAGTAGAAAAGAGTTATCAACAGATCTTTCCGGAAGTTCTGCTGCTTTGCTGCCAGATAGGAACCATTAAAGGTCGAAGTCAAAACAATTTCCATAAGAACTGCAAAAGATATCTTCTTCAGTGCACCAGGTTTTCTCCCTGTCAAATTTGAAGGTCCTCTAAATACTAGAGCAACGAGATTGTTACTTTCACAGCAGTGGAAGACTGGGTTTTTTTCCCTCACCTACCAGGATGCAGAGCCACAGAGATGATGAAGGGAGTGGAGCATCTCCCTTATGAGGAAAGGCTGAAGGAGCTGGGTCTCTTTAGCTTGGAGAAGAGGAGGATGAGGGGTGACCTAACTAACGTTTATAAATGTGTCAAGGGGGAGTGCCAGGAGGACGGAGCCAGGCTCTTTTCAGTGGCGTCCGATGACAGGACAAGGGGCAATGGGTTTGAGCTGGAACACAGGAGGTTCCACAAAAATATTAGGAAAATCTTTTTCCCTGTGAGGGTGACGGAGCACTGGAACAGGCTGCCCAGGTTGTTGAGGTTGTGGAGTCTCCTTCTCTGGAGACATTCAAAACCCACCTGGACACATTCCTGTGCGATCTACTGTAGGCGTTCCTGCTCTGGCAAGGGGGCTGGACTAGATGATCTTTTGAGGTCCCTTCCAGCCCCTAACATTCTGTGATGCTGTGAGGTTTGAGGCCTACAAGCCTTGTCCAGGTAAAAGAAGGAGAGATCAAAACTTTTAATTTCTAAAATTGTAAGCAGGAGGAAGTTGTTGCACTGCTCAGTTGAGCTGATGTAAACCTTTGCTTTTGTGCACTATGGTAATGTCTTTAGCTGATGCAATTATTTTATTTCCTAAAGCACTGAATTGTGCACACACTTGCTTTTTTGAAGATCATCCAAAGGTTTTTGACATCAATGTTGGGCTTACAGCATTCACTGCCATACTGTGTTATTGTACATGTCAGCAGAAAAGTCATGTGATACAGATGGGATAATAGATAGATAATGTCATGTAAACAATAATACCAGCACATTTTTTTTCTAAAAATGTGAAAATTCAGAAATATTGGATTTTCCAGTTTGTTTTTTTTAATTCTTAATGTATCATTCTCAAAAACACTTAATTTCTGTTAATCATAGAATCTGTTTAAAAACAGAAAACAAACACAAAGAAATCTCATCATTTCAAAATAACAAATAGTTTCAGTATCCAAAATCTGGAACTCTGTTCTTGAGCCACTGTGTTTCGTGGCAATGTCCTCCTCCTTGAACAACAAAGACTTCAAAGCAGCCAAGATTCAAAGTTTCTTGTTAAAGTTTTGTGAGGTGAAGTTGGACTACAATAGATATTTTTCAGTAGATTGAGGGTCGTTGGCAGATAATGGGAGTACTGGAACAATGTTAATGAAAAATGAATTTTTTTAGAAATTGCAAGAAAATAATATGCATATTTGTCCATTAACTCTTACTTTGATACAATCACGACAAAAAGAAAGGCAGGTCATCTCTCCTGATAATAACTGACAAGTAGTCAGTTGTTACTGAATATATTCAAAATATATAAGATTAGTTATATTCTGATTGGGGTTTAACATTTTTTTCACTTAGTTATCAAATTTTATCAGGGATTTTCCCTAGAAAAACTTCCATTGTTTTAACTGCTGTAGTGTCAGGATACATGTAAGTAAATGAGGAGACAAAAACAAAACAAAACAAAAACCCAGAAACTATAAACCATTAGTCTTATTGATAATATTAAAAAATTTCTCAGCACTAGTATGCAACAAAAATGTCTAAATTCTGTCAATTTATGCCTCCACTGTTATCAAATTATTCTATTATCAGTGTTTTAATGCCACATTATTTCTAAATATTGTTCAAGTTGCATGAAACAAGGTGAGACTTAAATGTAATTTACCACAAAGATAAAATTAAACTATATCCCATCCTTAGTGTAAAGAAGAATATTGCTGAGAAGCTGAGAATATTATAGAAATTACACTTTGTATTGGGTCAGATAACGCCAAGGTCGCGGGTTCGATCCCCGTACGGGCCACCAAAAAGACTGTCGTGGTTTGACCCTGGCTGGCCGCCAGGTACCCACACAGCCGCTCACTCACTCCCCCTTCACTGCTAGACAGGGGGAGAAAATATTTCCAAGGGTTCAGGGTTTGAGATAAGGACAGGGAGATCACCCTCATTTACCTTCCCGGGCAAAACAGACTCAGTTTTGGGGAAATTAGGTACATTTATTAAAAGAACTAATCAGAGGGGAGTAGTGAGAAGGGAGACAGAGCAAACAGATCTTAAACAGAACACCTTCCCCGCATCCCTCCCTTCTTCCCGGGCTTAACACCAATCCCGGTTTCTCCGCCTCCTCCCCCCAAGTGGCGTAGGGGGACAGGGAATGGGGGTTGCGGTCAGCTCATCCGACGTTGGTTTCACTGCTTCTTCACTCCGGGGGAGGACTCTTCACTCTTCCCCAGGGCCACTGTGGAGTCCCTCTCACGGGAGACAAGCTTCACGCTCTCTTCTCTGCGTGAGTCGTCCCACGAAGGGCAATTCATCACAAACTGCCCGATGTGAGACACCTCACGAGGGGCAGCCCACCCCTCGTGAGTCTGAGGCGCAGTCCTTCGGGGGAAACTGCTCCAGCGTGAGTCCCCCGCAGCGTCCCAAAAGTCCCACCGGCCAACCTGCTCCAGCGTGGGCATTACCTCTTCCACGGGCTACAGGTTCCGGCAGCGACTTGCTCTGATGCGGGCTTCCCACGGGCTACAGTCCCCTTTCAGGCATCCACCCACACAGCGTGGAGTCCTCGGTGGACATCTACGCGGTGATCCTCACGGTGGACATCTGCACCTCGCCCATGGGCTGCAGGGGGACAACCCGCTTCACCATGGTCTTCACCACGGACCCGGGGGATTCCTTCTGCTCCGGCACCTGGAGCTCATCCTCCCCTCCCTCCTTCTTCACTGACCTTGGTGTCTGCACAGATTCTCACTCCTCCATCTCTGTGCCAGCTGTTAATGGCGCAATTCTTTTTCCCGTTCTTAAATATGTTTTCCACAGAGGCGTTCCTCTGCTATCACCTTACTGATAGGCTCAGCCTTGGCCAGCGGCGGGTCCCTCTTTGGAGCCATCTGGCTTTGGCTCTATCAAACTTGGGGAGCTTCTAGCAGCTTCTTACAGAAGCCACCCTGCAGCTCCCCCCCCGCCGCCAAAATCCGGCCAGGCCAAACCAAAACACACTTAATATTTTATTATTGTTGATAATTTTGGAAAACTTTGTAAAAATGTTTTCAGTGGTTTAAAAACAGACCACAGTCAAAATAACTCCGTGACACCTAGCACTACTTCAAACTCATTGTATCCTTCCTCCTCCTTAGTCCCAAATATATAAGCACTGGAAGAACATGCTGGACCTCAATTTTACAATTTTAGTCTGTCCTAGTGACAGACTGAATAGTCAGGGGAAGTGACTCTGATCACCTGATTTCAGAATTGTCCCCAATGAATGGAAGATATTAAAAGAGAATTAACATTTAAGATTTGGCCCAAAGAGATGATTTGTTTTAACGTAGAATTTGACCAACTTGGAATGGGAGAACAAATCCAGCAAGCCTTTCTGTCAAATGTAATAACATTTCCTTCCCCAGTTATAGGTATTTTCAGCCCACAGGGTTTGACAAATGAACTGAGTATCTTGGATTTCTCAGTAAAATACTTCTGACATAAAAGATAAGTGGTCTATGATTAATGTCACCAGAGACAAGGAGGATGAGATTTAACAGGAGATGAAGGAACTATGGGACTCTTAAGATGCAAGTATAGGTGTTTGTCCATCATCACGAAGTGCCTGCCTTGCAGGATAACGACCCTGCCAACAGTCTATTGATTTGTTTGCTGTTCAACAGAGCACCCATGAACTGACTTCAGAATTAGTTTTAAAAGAACACTATAAAGGCTGCGCATGGTGCTTAAAATCTACAAATAAACCCACCGAAGTCAAGGCAACCAGTAGGTAAGGTACTGAATCAAACTAAAAGGCTCTGGAAGTTGTCTCACAGATATTAACATTTCACTTAAAAACAAACAAATGGGCAGACTTCTACTGTAATATTTTAAACAAGATAATCGATCTTTCTGACATGAAAAAAAAAATCTATGGGATTTTTTTCGTGCTGTTAGAAGTTGAAAGACTTGTGTTTGAGGCCAAAAAATGGACAGAGGCTTGGTCATTAAGTCTGGTCTGGATTTCTAACATCACTGTAAATAATCAAAAAAACACAGTTACAAAAGTAAAGGCATGGGCCTTGGAGTCATCACTGTATAAAGCAGACAAAGTGTCAGTTGCAAACCACTGGAGGAATATCAAAATCCAATGAGTTACTTTTTCTAACTGAGGCAGATAGCAAAGAAAAATAGAAGAAACAATATACAATGGCAACATGAAAATATAATGTATAATTTCCATTTCTGGAATTCACTAAAAGATATAGAAACTCTAAAAGAACAAAGAACAAACTGTAGCAACTAGAAGGCAAGAATGTCTGACATCTAAGTAAGAAAGAATATTTTTTCTTACTGCTTTCTATCTCCCATCCCGCTCTTTTAATCCTTTTAAAGAAAATGCCAAGAAGAAAAATCAGTCATTCTTCAAAGGAGGAGAATACATCAATATCATACTAAAAATAATTTTCTATGCATTTGTATGAACCCCTCTATGTCAGAAGGTTAACACAATGCAGGGATAGTTGAAACGCTGACTAATCTCCTCCTGAAAACAAAAAAAAAAGCAAAAGAGGAAAATGTTAATAGGCACTATTAAATTTCTGAGATTTCCATGAAGATGGTCTAAAGAGAAATTATCAATTTTTTCAGGAGAAGTAACGATCCTGCAAGTTAACGCAGATATTTCAGCCTGATTTAGACATAGAAGTTACTAGAAGAGTTATTTATTGATGCATAGGAGACCAGTTATGCTATTTTAACATATTGAAAGGACTCTAGAAGGGTCGAAGAAGTTAAAAACCTCATTTCTTTATTTGTTTGTTTTAATTGCAGCAATATGCAGTTTATTTTAAATAAGGGGTTAGATTTTTAATATAACTACTCAACAAAGAGATTGTGTGGCAAGCTTTTTCTCTATAAACTTGTATAATACATAAACCTCTAGCTTTTTTATGAAAACTTTATGCCAAGTTAAGAAGTAATACGTGTGCTTGTGTCCTTCTAATTATACCACATTAACTGAAGTTAAAATGAAATATTAACAGAAGAAAAAGTGAAATACCAACATGGATCTCATGTCTCTTTTAAGTGGAGATGTTTTTAAATGAATAAAACATCTTAAAAAAAAACTTCCTGTAAAAAAAAAAAAAAAATCCTCACCCTTAAACCTCGGGTCAAAGATGAAATTAAAAGAAGGAAAAAAAAAATATATACATCTTTATTCATTCATATAATGAAATACAATAGGAGCAGGTTTACCATGAAGGTACATTCAGGTTCTAAGCCCCCTGACTTTGATTAGAGGTATGCAAGAAAGAGCTACTGAAAAAAAAAAATTATTTTGTCATCCTTTAGCAGTTGTGTAAGTATTAGTGTAGAAATCTTGAGGACACCATTCTTTTTTTGAACTGAAGAAAGGTGCTTTTCTCGGAAAACAGGTATGTCCTACAAAGCTGGTAGAGCCACATGTGTGATTTAGATTTCACTCGGAAAGGGAAGTGCTTCTACAAATGGCCTGTGATATTTGCAATAATGAGAACAGCATGCTAACACAGTTTACAGTTTGGGAATTATTAACCTCAATTCACGAAAAACAAAATGCAAATTAGGTCAGAGTCATTCTCCTAAACATAATTATTAAGCAAAACATATGTAAGGAACTGGATTTGATTTTCCCTGTCAGAGGAATATGAGTCACATGGTTGTGCTGGTACACTGCAATAGCTAAAGGGTTTGTGCAGGATGGTTTCAACAGGTCTCAGGAATACAACAAAAGTTGATTTTTAGCTAATTTTTGTATTGAATTCTGTGTCCTGAAATTTCTCTTCTTAATTATGTGTGTAATGCAGAAAGTAGTAAACAATAATGTTAACTAGAAAAGAGTTTAATGTCACAGGAAAAAAATAGATCTGTACCACTTTTAATGAGTTACTTGTCCTGGTCATTTTACTCCTAGAAGACATTCCCTGGTCTTCTGCATTTATATGCAACATCCTAATTTCCTGTGTCTCAAGGTTCTTTCATAACCCTCTTCTTGGCTGATCTATTTCTTGGTTACAGCGTTTCTATCTATTACACATATATGGAAATCAGACATGAAAGCTCAACTACATATTCCCAAATATAAGCACCAAACCCTCTGCAATTCCCCTGAAATGTAAATAGAATCATAGAACAATTCAGGTTGGAAAAGACTCTTGGAATTATCGAGTCCAACCATTAACCCGCCACTACAAGTTCACCCCTAAACCATATCACCCAACACCACACCTAAGCGACACTTAAACATGTCCAGGGATGGTGACTCAACCACCTCCCTAGGCAGTCTGTTCCAGTGTCTGACCACTCTTTCTGTGAAGAATTTCTTCCTAATGTCCAGTCTAAACTTGCCCTGTTGCAACTTGAAACCATTCCCCCTGGTTCTGTCCCTAATAACCTGTGAGAAGAGACCAGCACCAACCTCTCTACAATGTCCTTTCAAGTAATTGTAGAGCATGATGAGGTCCTCCCTCAGCCTCCTCTTCCTCAAACTGAACAGTCCCAGCTCTCTCAATCACTCCTCGTTATATTTATTCTCCAGGCCCTTCACCAGCTTTGCTGCCCTTTTCTGCACTCGCTCCGACACCTCGATGTTCCTCTTATACTGAGGTGCCCAAAACTGAACACAATACTCAAGGTGTGGCCTCAACAGTGCTGAGTACAGGGGGACAATCACCTCCTTACTTCTGCTGGTCACACAATTTCTAATACAAGCCAGGATGCCGTTGGCCTTCTTGGCCACCTGGGCACACTGCTGGCTCATATTCAGCCGGCTGTCGATCAGAACGCCCAGGTCCTTTTCCGCCAGACAGCCTTCCAGCCACCCTTCCCCAAGCCTGTAGCATTGCATGGGGTTGCCGTGACCAAAATGCAGGACCCTACACTTGGCTCTGTTGAAATGCCTGCAGTTGGCCTTGGCCCATCGATCCAGTCTGTCCAGGTCCCTCTGTAGAGCCTTTCTACCCTCCAGTAGGTTGACATTCTCTCCCAGCTTGATGTCATCTGCAAACTTGCTGAGGATGCACTCAATCCCCTCGTCAAGATTGTTGATGAAGATGTTAAACAGGAGTGGCTTTCCTGTCACTGTTGAACTGTTCCAAATTTTCAAGAACAGTAAACAGGACATTCACCTGTTCAGCGCCACATGACTGTAAAAGCAGACAGACACATCTATCTTTTCTTGTGTCCGTTACCCCATTACATCACTGTGCTGACAAAAATTGGGAATCCCTGATATGAAACAGAATTTCTGAGCTGTGTGTATTCTTAACATGTTTTTCCAAATCACTCGATGTGATTTATACCCACCAAAGAAAATCACCCTTCAGCAACAACTTTTCACCTGTGAGGGTTCTCTCAAGTCTAACAAGACAAGATCTCTTGCAGGGTGTTTCCCAGACTTTCTGGGGAACTGAAGTACTACTAACTTACAAGCCACAAATTAAGATAAAAATCTTCATTTGCTTTAGCGTACAGAGAATTATTCGGCCTAAGTGAACCCTTCTGATTTATAATCCTTAGGGAGCAGTACACATTCAGTATCACTTCTTTATGAAACATGCTAGTTTAGTGATAGCACTGAACTGAAATATCGTTTTCTACTCTTTCAAATATGAGAATCATGGAAAATGTAGAGCCACAAAGCTACATTTCTAATCTGTTTATAAAACTCCCAAAAATTATGGCGATGGGAGTTATGAACTTATTATATATTCCCTATTCTTAATAGGAGAAAGTTATCAGTGTCAAGAACAGAAATAGTCTCCCAAATGCTATCCTGTAATGTTTGCTGGTATCCTGTTAACAGTAGAACAAACTATTCATCATTTCAGAAGTACAGAATTTTCTGTGTGGTTTATATGCCACCAGTAAAGGGAAAAAGGGACTGTGTTTTTTTATTACTGATAAATTACCACAACAAGTATGTCAAGACAACCAAGTCAAAGGATTGACTGTGAATATTCTAATAGAAAGAAATTATGTTGGTTTTTTTTTTAATATAAGTAATCATTTACAAGAATACCAGATCTAGTCAGTTGCACCATATAGATCATGCCCTAAAACCAATGTATTCAACAACAGTTTCTACTTGGATGTGCCTCTTTGTTTTCAGATAATCACAAAACTGTATGGAAAAGAGTGCAATTTTTCTTCAACAATTTGTATGGAAATAAAATGCTGAGCTCATCAATTGCAAACTTCCTATTTCTCTTCCAGTTAAACTTTTAAGAAAAAACTCCAAAAGTTACTGATGTCATGCCTTGAAATGCAGCGGTTGTGCGTTGTCGACATTTAAGACTGGGATGACCCCTAAATTTTGACAGATGTTCTCTGTGATCCCCTCACCACTCTCCCAAGGGAGAACAACAAGGGAACCAGAGAGACTTTGAGGTTGAAAAAAATTTGAACTAGTTTAATGAGAAAGAAATGTAAGCTCCGCACTTCTAAAAGTCACTATGTCATAGTGATGTTTCTAGTGTCAGTACTTTATGAACTGCAGAAGTGTCAAAAACTTTTTACAGTTTGCACTGAACATTTTGAAGGTCTGTCTCAATTCTAGTTGTAAAATGTCAACTTTGGCTTGAGTAAAATTAACAAAACAACTCTTCTTACCTGATCTTAATCTTCCAGTCTATTCTGCCAAAAGCAGGAGAGTGTAAGAGCAATTCAGAGTAGTGACAAACACTCAAGTAACTTCATAGTCCTCTGAAAACTTACCTATAGTAAGTTATTATATCACATTTTCCTGACGTTAATGTCCCAGTCAGATCACCATAAGATTATTTCTAACTTGGCTATTTAACATTTTTCCATTTCGTTAGCTGCCTTCTTCACCTAAGTAGATGGCAATCTGTGTGGTCTGTAGAGTAGTGACTTTCCTGAGCATTGTGATTAGAAGTTGGACTCAGTAGGGTCTTTGATGCTCCAGAGTACTGTGGAAAGCATAAATGGAATTGCTTGTGCACAGTCACTGTGAGCTAGAGTAATCATGGGGCAATTGAGAAACCAGTAGAGAAAACTAAGAGTATATATGTGATTAGAAACCCAGAACAGATCAGAACAACTTTCCAGCCAAGGAGGTCTCTCCCTCTGTCTCCACCCACCACACCACAGCCCTCTCCCCTCAGTGTAACTTAGATTGTCAGCACACTACCAATGGGCATGCTGCTGTTGTCTCTTTAATCTTCTCAATATTTTAATAAAGCCTCTCAACATTACTTCCTCCTATTCCCACCAGCATTTTTTTCTGAAGATACTTTCCAATTGGTCTTGCTAATATAGAGAAAGTTTCTAAATGTCAGGTCAGCAGCTAAAGGTGGAAGTACTTCTCCCAGACTAACAGATACAGAAATAGATATATAGGTAGATATGTAGAGATATATAGATAGATATGTATAGACACAGACAAGCTGTCCTGGTCTGAACCGGTTCTGTTCAGTGATTTTACTGCTCAGCTCTGTCTCTTCTGAGAGGTTGCACTTTCTGAAGTTAGCAGCATGTTTTTGCAGACAATGTCCCCTACTAGAAGTGATGACACCTGATGTTTACAGTTACCGCCAGGGATTGGCATGCAGGCTCTTGCTTATACTTGCTCCTCCAGTGACCGAGGTCACTGCTGGGCCTGGTGTGCCATGTTGGGGATGCCAAGAAGTAAAAGAGGTCACAAGGAAGTAAAAGATTACAATTCTAGTGACTAATAGGAGGACAGGTGACCAACAAAAGTATTTCATTCCATATAAGCCATAGTCAGTATTAAACTGGGGGACCATGAGAGGCTAACCACCTTTTTATACTTTTTTTCCTTTAGTGGCTGGAATCTGACGTGTATTCCATCTGATCTTCTGACTTTGATCTCAATCCTGAGCTCCTGTATCCAGTTTCCCTTCTGCTGAGCCTGGGGTTTCCTGGGTGCCTACCTGTTCTGCAGCATCAGTGGTGACTGCTATTGATGGGGGGGGAGTCAGGCTCGATATCACCTTTGTATATATTTGTATATACAAATATTTTCATTATTTTCATTGTTTTCATTATTTTCTTATTAGCACTACCATTGTTTTCATTAAAACTGTTTTAGTTTACTTTTCCAATATGCAGGTCCTTATGCCTTATTCCCTTTCCCTTCCCGTTTGCGGGGGGAGCAGGGTTAGAAAGCATCTATTAGAGTTCAGTGTCTGGCCCAGTCCCAAATCTCAGCATACATAGACACATGCATATATATATGTGTATATATATACAAGTGCATGTCTGGGTGTACAATTACATATGTATATAAGTGTACACACATGCATACAGACATATAAATATGCATGTATGTATATCAGCCCAATAAGGAACACAGTGAAGGACTCAAAATTCAGGATACATCAGTGGCCTCAGGAATTTTCTGGGATTGCAGAAGATCCCTTAAAACTATACCCAAGCACATTTGTCTCAGTATTTACCGTTGTACTGCAAAGCTCTTTGGGAATCCTCGAAATAATGGAAATTGATATATAAACTAGAATAAAAGGCACTACAGTTGTTTACTTCATTATAAAATACTTTAGTCTACACAAATATCTTTGCTGTAAGCACTCATGCACAGATGAATCTGATTTGAACATGAGAAGGAAGAGGGTTTGATAAGTCATCTGAAAAGCAGCTGTTTCCACTCAGTGATTAGTTAATATTTGTGACTACATATATTGATGGCAATAGATGTCTCTTCCTCTTGAACTCACAAAGGTGTCATGTCAAAAGTGGTTAAATACAATCTTACTGAATGTCTTTGAAAATAGAGAGAGCTCTGAAATAGCTTTTTTTCTCTTCAGGCCATTAATTTTCAGTGAGCACACTTGGCATTTTCTTCCACTTCTTCTATTTCGTGCTAGGCAGAAAATCTTTCAAAGAAATGAAAGGGTTTTTAATGGAAAAGCACAGAATCAGACTGGAGACCATAATTATGATTAAAGTCAGATACTGAAGAAAATATAAGGTGACACAGGATCTAGTTGCTTTTGTTGAAAATGCCCCAAGCCTTTTGCATTG
Source organism: Trogon surrucura (assembly GCA_020746105.1). NCBI lineage: Eukaryota > Metazoa > Chordata > Aves > Trogoniformes > Trogonidae > Trogon > Trogon surrucura. The sequence goes on along the minus strand of CM036617.1, from coordinate 105,828,616 downwards.
CCTATAGGAAAACCTATCACTAAGCACCATCAGTACCCTTTAAAGGTTTTTATTTTTCCATGATGAGCCAACATTGAATAATCCTTATTACATCCAACCAAAAAATAAATTATAAGAATCATGAAAATTGATTTGGAGATGAAATCATATAGCATTTTGTTGATGGGAGAGCATAGCTAAAAGTTGTTATACCTTTCAATCTCTTTCTGGAATACTTTAGATTTTCCTCTGAGTAAATTCATGTGAATTGTAAGTCATCCTTTTTAAATGTGTTTAAACTCCTGATTACTCAGTACTATGATTCATTTCCAGTCAGATCATAGCTGAATTGGTAATATGTTATTAGATCACAATGATATTATTTCACGGTTTAAGAGTTCCTCTCATCCAAAGATCCCAAAGTTCTTGTAAATAATAAAACAAATAGCACATTTACAAAGAATTAGATATCAAAGTATTAACAATCACTGAATATGTCAGAGTAGTGCTTAGAGTGCAAGTTGTGCAAAGAAAGGAAAAATAAGAAACAGAGTGCACATTAAAACCAAGCATCTACTGGAAATATTCTTTCAGATATTACTCAGTGTCATGACAAAATCCCTCTTCTGGCTAGCAATACTGAGGTTGAACACTACATTAAAATTTTGTTCTTCTATCTCTAGTCTGTGATACATGGGCTATGGAGATAATGGGCTGAGTTTCCTTCTGGTGTAAACAGAACAAACGGATTTTTCTTCAGCTGTATTTGCTTGCATATATTGTTTCGGGAAGTTCTGTGCAAGATTTCTAAAATGAGCTGACAGACAACCAACGCTTTCACCGCGTAGGAAATTCTGTTATTGAAACACTTCGTCTTGTTATCAAATCAGGACAAACCTCAAAGTGTTTTTCTCGGGTTTTTCATACAGAAAAACATGCACAGTTCTGTTTTTAAAACTGTCAACTGTTTAGATCTGGCTTAGTCCTGAATGGTAATCTTGTGTGACAAAACCACACAAAAAAAATCCAGTTTCAAGTCCCACATCTCCACTTTCCTTTTGTATCTTCCCTGTACAAGTTTGGTTCCTTGAGAAGGCCACACTTGATGTTACACAAGGGAACATTTAGCTACACCTGTCCATTCTGCCAGGTGCAAACATATATGCCTAGAAAAACACCCAAATTTCCTCCCAAACCATTAACTATGTATGCACTTTAACTCTCATACCAGGTAAAAAGTACTGCACAACTATTTCTTGGTAACTAGATACTGCAAAGAGGAAGATTTTGGAATGGTGATTGCTCTACTTGAATGATTATCCTTGACTTTATAAATAAATGAATAAATAAAACTCATTACAGAATTCATGGCAACAATCACAAGATAGTTAAATATATGTCTTTCTAAGTACATAAATGGCTCTTTACATCTAAAAATGTGCCTAAAATATGCACAGCTGTGTAAGTACCAGTACTACTCCCATGAAAGTTAGCGAGATTTATTTTAAGCAAGACTTGACCAATGAGAATGAATGAATCTAACCAGTCTGCAAAACACTTCATGAGCTATGCTTAACAGAGGTACTGTACTTTTGAGATGGACTTTTCTATGCACCTCTCATCTGTCTTTATAATTCTTCTGTCTCCTAGTTTATCTTTTAACTCTGTAAATATCTTGCATATGAATCTAGAAAGGCAAATAACTCCTTCTTGAATACAGTGTTTTGAATAGTTTGCACTCCCATAATTTCAATAAATTACATTATAAGATAGGGCAAAGTTAATTTTGCAGTAACTACAGCTGTAATGTGTTGGGCACAGATTTGCAGCATGAGACATTTTTCCAATCAATCTGAAAAAATCTTATCTCATAGGAGCATAATTATTCCATATATTAATTTCTTGCCTTTCCAGCTGTAGTGTGTTTAGTAATTTTCTAGACCATTCTATAAAATACTATTTTTAACAAAATAGGTATTTTGGGAATAAAAACCATAGTACAAAATGACCACAGAAATAATCTAATTTCTGGTATGGGAAAGCCTTCCTACTTAAACCTAATCCCAATTAAGAATTATGAGGATATTTATAAAAATCTTATTACCACCGAGGGGAATATCCGCTTTGATTTTGGTAGGATCAGATGTATGCTTATTGCATTTGTTTACTTTTCAAATTTAATTAAAGTCTTAAATACTTTTCATGGAAAATATTGAAAGTGAAATTATTCCTCTACATTGTTCATGCTTACTATGATGTACAGAGGGGTTTGGAGAGAGATTATTTATTTTGTATTTTATTAGTTTACTGGTTATTTTTCAGTCTGTATACATACACCTTCATTTGGTCTTAAAACCTTATTCTGACTCATTGTGTAAACTGTGGAATTGATCACGTTCTTTCTCTCAAGAAGTAGTCTGGGGTGAAAAATCTTGGCTGTAAAAAAAGCAGCAGCCACAAAACTTGAGTGGTACTAGAATAATCAACCATGGTGATTTTTATCACGATGGTGCCAGTGTGTCTTATACTCCAGCTTCACAGCTCTTCTGTTCCCAGCTGATAGACATAGATATTCTGCCTTTGCCCTTGGCAATTGAGGGTAGATCTATAAAATTAGCGGATTTATCAACTTCAGCTGAAATGTCTGAAAGAAATTACAATGCGGCCCACAGAGAAATGGGGCTTCATGCAGGGCAGCAGTGGGCATGATTTTACCCCCACTACACTGAGCAGAGTTATCACACAGCTACAGTGTCCCACAGCAGAGGACAACGGCAGTGCAACGGCATCTTGAGCATAGAGGGACCATTCCTTCCTTGTACAGAGCTGCCGGACCAGAGGAGTTATTTCCTGTGATGCTGCCCTCTTATGACACTCCCTTGGGGGAAGCAGAAAACCATACAGTGGACAAGTCATGATGTATCTCCCTGTAAGCAACTGCTAGTATGAATAACCATATCACTATGCACTTTTGAGTTGCAAATTTCTGTGGAGAGGGGCTGACTCTTATGAGATAGCTGCAAACAGCCCAGCACAAAAGGATTCTAAACTTCCTTGGAGTCTCTAAGGAAAAACCTACTGCCAACAATAGCTGATTATTAATCTTCTCTAGCATGATTTTACATGACTATGAGAATATACAGTTTGGACTAACAGCAAAAATACATTCTTTTTAATCTTTTGGTAGTTCTTTGCTCACATATGTTTACATAATTCAAAACATAAGTGCTCACTCTTATTTCTTACTGCAAATGACATCTGTTCCTCATGAATTCACTGAGTTGTATGTATGATATTTGCTAGGTCTGGATACTTCCCCTTGAAACATGCACTAACTAAAGATGAGCTCTTATTCTAAAGCTAGACAAAAGTAACAGAATCTGTATTGGACAAGATTTGTACTCACAGTCTGGGCAAAAATTTCAGACTGAGGTTTTTGACTGGAAACATTTATCTAAACAGAGTAAGAGGAATATGAAGATACTGTACTGACGCGTCAGAACCAGTTCATCCAAGAATAAGGTGAAGCTGTTTTCATTCCATGTTTTCCACAACATTCCTTATACATTAGTCCTGTTATCAGATTTGCCAAGTCAAAGACACAAAGAGAAAACAAAGTATGCACTTGCAAAACATAGCTCTTACCCACTCCCCAAAAAACCATGTTTTGACCCAGTAACTTCGAAGTGATATATTGCTTATTCAGAACACCGTGAGACTGTAATCATAAGCAGAGCTGCAGAAGGGCCTGCCACCAAGGCAGAAGAACGTTTCTTGCTCTCATATCATACAATCCAGGGTGATCTGCTATTGTTAAAGGACTTAGATCTGCAATTCAAAGCCACCCCTGCGGGCAGCAACAGCCAGGTCTTGCTCCACCATGGAAATGCCAGAGCCCTTCAGCAGTGCCCGTCATGGCCATGCTCACTCTCTCACCCATGCTGCAAGGGGCTGTACGGCTGCTCCAAGGGGATGGTGTCAGGAGGGTGGCTGTTGTCTTGCAGAGACGCACTGATATGGCTGATGCTGTGAGGGTATTAGGGAAAAACACCTCCCACCCACAGGTGGAAGGAACTTTCTCCATCATTGCAGTACAGGGCTGCAGCAAATACAAAAGTGCACAGGTTTGGGGCAACACAGGAACTTATTTAAATTAAAGTCTTCTGACAGTTTCTTAGGATGGTTTACCCCCTAGGAACTGACCTATTCCTGAGAAGACCTTGATCCTCTTACACTGAAACACAAACAAACCTCCATTTAAGTAAAAAGAGGTTTAGGTGATCCCTGCATGAGAAGAGGTGTCAATTTGTGAAGACAAGTACTTCATCAGTAGTCTAAAGTAGTCAAAAAACCTCTCCTATGCTCTGCAAAGGGAAAAAGGTACAACTGAGAGAATGAAGCTCTTTTCTTTTTCTCTTCTACACTTCTAACTCCTAGGGAACTTCTGGAGCACAGTCAACATTGTTTTACCAAATGTTAACCCAGTCCTCCCTCCATCACTCCAAGCACTGCCAAATGTGAGAATGTTTTGGTTGACACTAACACTGAAAAGCTGCCATTTATTTTCCTCTAGTGTGCACATAGTTGTTCTCCTTGAAAAAAAACATCAATAAACTATTTGAAGATAACTTCAGTAATCCATATTTCACCGTAAGACACTGGTATAAACATACGGATGATAAAACTATTTCTTTTTTCCTCCTTACATATCTCTGATGACTGTAACTAGCTATCTTGTGGCCAGTAACCTAATTCTGCGTACTGTCAAGTGCTTCTATGCTACTCCTCTGTCAACACTGCATGATTCTCACACTCTCCTTTCTGTGGGGAACACAAGAAATTCATTTATCAGGAAACTAAAAATACACTCAACATCACTGCTTTTCTTCACATTTTATCAATAAAATTAAGCCAACCTTCCTCTCTGATTCCTCCCTTTTCCTCTTTTCAATTCCTTTGTAGGCATCAGTACAGTACATCAGTACAGGGTTGGTGTGAAAGCAAAACACGAATGTATATTGTCCTCATTCAAACACTTCTTTGCGCATAGCAGTGAAGGAGACAAATGATGTAAGAAGTATTCAGTCATATTTTCAGAAAGTTAATTGCAGATCCCTAGAGAAGGGAAGCACAGTGATAGCCCAGTCAGAGCTAGTATAATGACTTGATGTTCATTAATCTAACGCTGAAAGTTAGTTCTGCTTCATGGTATTGCTATCGCATCTGTAGAAATTATGGGAAATCAAGTAATTGTATGTCTTTTTACTTAACAATTTCAAAGATATTCTGATACATACTGAAAAACATGGTACACATGTTATAACAATGTAATATTAGCAGACAGTTTTGATAAACCACATGACAAGCACTACACCTTAAACACTCAAATGTGAGGACCTGGAAAAAAAAGATTAATGGACAGAGAGAGGGGGGTGCTAAAGGTTAATGAAGTCTCCACATCCAAAGTGATTTTGTATGTCCTGATCTCAAGTGCACTAATGCTTTCATTAAACCACATCGCATTAGGGAAAGTGATAACAGATACAAACCCATGGAAGAGCAAATGTTAATGGCAAGAAAATACAGGTAGGTAAAAGCTCTTCTTCATTTAACGTCATGTCAGAACAGAAAAATTATTTTCATGAATGAGGCATTTTAGGTTAATTTAAATTGAACAGAACAGGGAGCTGAGTTCTTCAAGAGTTTTTGTTCTTTCAGCTTTACCTCTGGGTCGGTGGTTACGCCAGGGATAGGACCAAGAGAGTAGACAGAAAATAGCACAATTCCTGTCTGTCCTGGGTTAGGGCTGGGCCAGTCACTAACGTGGAAAGACGCATTTGACACTGTCAAACAAGGTTCAATTCACCCACAGTGATGGAGAGAAGAGCAGCAGCTTCTTAATTGTCAGTATCTGCATGAAGGATTGCGACATTGTTTCTGTTCATGTATGTTATATCTTGCTAAATTTGAGGTTAGTATAAAGAAAAGGAATTAATGCATAGAATATTTTGACTTTTCATATCAAACAAAAATTAAAATTGTGTTTCTGGATAACATCTTGTCCACACCAGAAAGCAGTAGAGCTCCTTGGCCGTGCAATTTCTACTGGAAGTAAGGATGTCCCATAAAGGCAAGAAACAGGTTAAAACAGCAGGACTAAACATAGCCTGTTTTTTTCTCAACTGCCAGACAGGATGGGAGTCCTACAGTTCAAATGCAACAACTGCAGTTTGAATTTAACACCAATATTGCTTGGGGTGACCCAGATTACTCACATATTCATAAACAAGGATCTTCTGAATGGATCCTAACATGAATGGTAAAAAAGTTACAACTCACAGAAATTAGAAGTTACTACTACCTTATTTCTTACATGTTCTGGAAGACCATATTTAAAGCCTCTCTAAGAAAACACTTTAAAAAAATTTGTACTCTTCATGCCTAGTTTCAGTAAAAACAGCAAACTCATAAAAGACAGATTTTCAAAAATGTATCTGCTTCATTAAAAAAGAAAAGTAATGAAGAAGGGATCAGAATGTATCGATGTGAGAAGATAAGTTTTCACAGTAAATTCTATTGTATTTCAAATCCTATTGCTTTTTCTACATATGAAGTTTGACACAAACGACAGTAGCTGCTCACATTCATATATCACACACGATAATGGAGTTATTGTCTCCAGGCATTTGCAAGCCTTTCTGCTTTCTAAGGGAAAATCAAGTCTTGGTGTTCAAAAATAGAGAAGTGTCAGGTAAGCACCATGGATCTTTAGAAGATAATATCCAATCACGTTATTAATCCCCATCAGAATAGTTATTTCTAGATGACATATCCTGCCTGCCATCCACAGTGCTGCAGGAGGGTTGTCACTGTTCTTTTCCCATGCAAGTATTTTTTCTTGCCATCTTTAATGAGGCGAATATGTACATAAAGAGCTGACATCTATTTTCTACTGCTGTGGCTTCAATATAAATGAACTGAATTAGGAAGTTGAACTCAATCAAAAGATTAACAATGTAAATAACATTACCTCCTAATAAGATAACATGAGACAAGACTGCATTTTCTCAACACTCGTGGATGTTTTTTTCCAAAAAAATAAAGCACAACAGTGAGACCACATGAATGTATGGCTTAAATATGCCAAACAGTTACAGAAAACGCTGACATTCCCATTCAATATTTTAGTGTGAATGCCATCTTTAATCAAAATATATTTTCTGCTATAGCTGTGCTAAGGACTTTTAATGAGAATTTACCAAAGCAGCACAGTGCAGCATTCCTTAAAAACAAGCACTTCCTTATCAGCTTTGTATGGGAACATTTTTAGTTTGTTACTCCAATTTTTGCAATAATTTTCTATGGTACTTTGCCAAGTAGGTCAGTTTCATGACATGGCTCATCACAGACTCTTTTTTTCTTGACTGTGTGTATTTAACTTACATGACCAGCATTTAACATTTCATTTTTAATCTAAAAACAAGGGCTATCTGTTGAGAGACATAGTGATTTTGTGATGATTTCAGAAATACATACACACTGGCTTTGCAGATGACAGCACTTCACATAAAAGCCAGCCTTTCTCTTTTTCCTTTGTGACAGTAAATTAACAGAATAGATGGCAGAACTTGTCTGTTTTCTCTCCCAGACTTTTCCAGAAGAAAGGGACTTCACTGTTTTGTGCTCACAGAACAGCTACACAGGGATGCAGCTCATGGTGCTGACCAGAGTATCTCTTCCACAAACATGGAGTTTTAGCTACAGCTGTCTAATACATACATTGCAGGCCCACACTTTTGCTCTTTTTTTGCCTTTTTTTTTTCAGGGAAGAAGAGACAGAAGTGCATCTTATAAAAAATCCCTGCTACTTCACAGAACCATTTATCCCAATGTCAGTTAAATAGATCTCACCAGATTTCTCTCTTATTCGTGTTTCCTCCATAGTCTCCTGCATTACCACACTGTTCTGAGTTGGTCCATACTGGCACCAGTTTTCATGAACAACTGTTACTCTCTCATCTAGGCACATTGATTTGTTTTTGGAGTCTCACAAGCCAGAAATGCCTAAGAGTTATTAACCACTGTTTCCACAGAAGATGAAAAGTGTAATTTTGTGTGCTGCCACCTGCCAACTAAGAATTGTCAAAATTACAACAAGCTTTTTGATTTTAAAATCCCACATTTTAATGATAGCCTATTGCAATCTCTGTTTATAGTTATTTAAATGCCAATTTTCCACCATTCATTCTTTTCTTGGCACTCTCTCTTCCCACTACCTGGCACACACAACTGTAGTCTCATCATTTAACTTCATTCCATGGGGACACTCCCATCTTTGAGTTCAATAGATTTATCTTTTCATTTTGTTTGCTTTTAAGTTGTTCTCATATTGTAGAAATGAGACAATATCTTAGAACAATTTTCCAACCCACTCAAGCTCTGAATGTTACTGAAACAGTAGCACAAATTCTTCTGGACAAAATTTCATTAATATTAACAGCAAATCTGAAAATAAAAGCAGTGATTCAAGAAACAGCCAGGCTGCAACAGAAAGTTGCTCTAATATTTAGTTATTTAAGTCTGCAACTTTTATGACGAGAAAACAATATAGTCTCGTTCTAGCATCTAAATCAGTCTGGTATTATAATGAAGTGGCTGGTCTTAGTCATTTTAAACTCACTAATTAGATGATATCTAGGGGTTTAACTGCTAGTTCTTGAAGGTTTGATATTTTCATTAATATTTTCCAGAGTGCTTCAAATGTAGCTATTTTTATTTGCTTTTTTCCCTGTTACTTCAAAGTTTTGGAGAGAGTGTAACTCCATCTTGTCTCTGTTGGCAAGGAGGAAGAAGAATTTTCTTTAGAAAGTCTCATATACATGACATTGACATATAGAACCTACTCTTTATTGATGACATTAAGCATCTGGCATCTTGCATGTATGTGGCTTTTGCAACACTGGAAAATAGTTTTTGCTTGTCCCTCTAATTGCAGTCATAAAATTTTTCCAAATTGCCAGCAGGAGATAGGTTTTTCCTTTTGTGTAGCTGGTAGGAACATACATGAGAATAAACTGATCACTCGAAAACATACACAGAAAGCGGTAGATAAATGCAAATTTGCTTATGGTAAGATGCCTGTGCTTGTTAAAATCACCAAGTGTATGATCAAACCCTGAATTTTTACAAACAGATTGAAAAAATCTCTTGGAGAATGCAAAGTATGTCTGTAAAATGTATTTGACAAAATTATCTAGTAAGCAATGACCTTGGTATTAAAGGGCATATTCTCTACAACAGAAAAATGAGAGAAGCAGTAGAATCAAAGCAAAAATGTCATATAGTTGGCATGGCCAAGTTTGCCAGTGGTCATTACTAGTTACAGTAGATCTGTTGAACAGTGGCAGCAATTAAAAACGTAGCTTGTGTGACTGTTATGCAGTTTCTAAGCCTTACCAGGGAGACAAAACTCATCTTTTGCATTGCTGCTGTAATTATCTCTTACTCTCAGGCTTTCAGCACAAGCAATCAATTCCAGTATAAGTTTCTGCTGGTCTGACTGTTAGTTGAATCTCATTTATTTCAGACATGAAGCCTACAGTCTGAGAGCATAACACAGATTCACACATTTTTATCATCTGATTTGATTCTTTGCAAGGAAATAGTTTTTGTCAGATAAGCCACATTGATTTTACTGTCCGTTTCAGAAGGCCACTTGAGTTTTGTTCCTTTGAGTATCTTCCCTGTATTAACATGATTCTTTTTTCCCAAAAAAAGTTTTCCCACAGAAGTTGTGTTAAAATTGTAATATCCTTCTCCTGACAAAAGCTTAAGCTGACCACATGCATTGAGATTGCATTTCTATACCTATACAGAGAGGAACTCACTTCATCATTACTACGAAGTCCAAGGGAGTTTGAGAACATAATTCCCCAGTAATGCCTTTATAAAAGACTGCACAGAATTAACACTATATCTATTATTTGCCTGCAAATTGCTATTTGAACATGCAATAATTGGATAAGTCTCCAGGAATTCACAGAATCACAGAATCACAGAATGTTAGAGGTTGGAAGGGACCTCAGAGATCATCTAGTCCAACCCCTGATAGTCCAACCTCTGATAGATGTATTTTTTCTACATATCTTCAGACAACTCAGTGAAAGAGATGGTGAGACAGAGCATTGATTAGAAAATAGAAACATTTTGCATGAGTGTATGCATATCGCTTTGGAATTTCAAAGTCTTTTACCCAGATCTACTAAAAATCTTTCACTAATTCAGAATAATCACTCTGCTCTTCTTCATAAAGCTCTAATAATGCAAGATTCATAACTTCCTTTAAAATATTTTTCCAGTTCTTTTAATTTCAAAGGCCACCTTAATATGCAAGTTGTACAACAATACATAAGGCTTTACATTTTCTCTGGGAATCAACTAGGACTAGCACACAGACAACCTAGTCATTGACTTTACTGTTGTAGCCTCTGCACATACCTGAAGAAAGACATGTCCAGTCTCACATCATGTAACTGTACAAGGGTGTAGTCCATCTCTCTCTTCCCTGTTTGTTTATTTTTCCCCAATAGTGCTAAACTGCAGCTTGCAAGCCTTTCTTTCCACTCTCTGGTGCTGAGTCACCAACACCTTGAAACAAATAAATACCTGCTGGGGGAACAGGTGAGGGAAACTTCTCTGTTAGGTTTTTGAGGGTCTCACTGATGAGCCATAAGCTTCTTCCTGGCTCTGAACTTTATTGAACAGCCTATGAGAATCTCAGCTCATAAATCATAGCAGCAATAATGTAATACCACTGCTGCTTCCTGGTGTCTGGGTGCAGAGTCCTTCAGACACTCTCCACCCACTCAGCCTACTGTTAACCAGAATTTGGCCCTCAAAATAGTAGTGGCTGCTTTTTTGAGCAGATATTTCCATGTCTGGCAGGAGACTGAGACAGATGCTTTTTTTGTCTTGTTTTTCATCAAGATGCGCAAGGAACAGAGCGTGATCCTGGAGCTGTCATTCAGTCTTAAAATGTGCCTCAAACAGTAAAAAACATGGAAGCAGCAGCTTCCCATTCATCATTTGTTACCCAGGCTGAATCTCTGCTGGCTGCCTCAGAGCCCTATGATATACAGAGATTCCTACGGAAATGGAAACCTCTGATGACGTAGAAAAGTCTTCTGGCATTTGTGCGTGAGTGTGATAGCACCCTGGCCTTCACTGGAGTGCTTTGAAAATGTTTTTAATATGACAATGCTGGCAAAGCACCTTTGAAATGTCACTGTTTCACTAACTCTGGGAGCTTTTGAGTGTTACTTGCAATGTGTTTAACTCAAAGTACCACAGATCAGAAAACTTTCAGACGTCTGGAAGGCTGCAGTTTTCCGGCTCACACTTTCCACTGGGCTAACCTAGCCCAGGGAAATCTGCCTTGAGGGTTGATTTGCACAGAAAATAAATTTGATGTTTTTCTCACCTCTTTATGACACCTAAAACCTTTCTTGTTTTTCCATGGTCTATTTGTGGGTTTTTTACAGGAAAGCAGGTATGTCTGCTTTAGAAAATACTAACATCAACACTGCTACATAGAAGTATTATCCTATTAAGGTATCACTCCAGACAAATCCACACCAAGAAACTAACCCACAGAGATGTCATTAGTCTATGACACAACTCAGCTACAACCACTGTAAACTGCGACACAATTTTTCCAGATCAGTATTTTCTGCAGACACATCTCACACAAAATCCTGTTTGTTCAAAAGAACAGATTTCTGTTAAAAGACCATTTTAGCTTGGCCTTTTAATAAGCTAAAGTTGCCTTATAAGATCAAAGACACAGAACGGATTGACAAGGGACAATTTATAGCATTTGCAGGCAAAATGAGCCTTATTAGGTTCCACTAGCCCATCAACAGCATGGTATGATTGTCTAACCACAGTTTTCCCAAAGTCTTTGGAAGGAATACAAGTTTCCTTGAATAGACCATCAGAAGCGGTTCCACACAAAACTCAGGGCAAGGGACATGAGACTCAATCTGAAAATGAATTGCCTGTGCATACATGGTTCTTGTTAGCTGTTCTCGTATTTCAGCAAATTCTGCAACAATGTATTGTTGTGAGAGTATTTTTCATGTCGAGTGATAAAGCATTCAACAAAGAATTAACTTTACATTGCAAAATTTCTGAGGCACATTTCTTAGAACAATTCAATGCGGTTGTCCTTCAAGTGACACTTACTTTGACAAGAAATGTCTGAAACTTCATAACTCTTTGACATCTTTGTTAACTACATCATATACAGCTCAACGTGCTTATGTTACTTAGAATTGAATATAACTCTTGTGGTATAGAAAAAAAAACAGAATATTTCCATTAATCTTCAATACACAGTTCAGATTAGAAAACTAGAGCTTTGAAGCTGTTCTACTTGTCCTTCAATAAAATCAAGAAAAAAGATTTACTGCAATTAGCAAATATTTTATGTGCAAAGTTATTCTTACAATTCTCTCAAAAACATAATTATTTTATATAAAATTGCAGATTTTACTAACAAAGTTTTTCAGAGGCAAATCCCCTAGAAAGCCTTTTAAGATGACTTTCATAATACAATTAATGATGTCAGAAAACTACCCTTGTGCTTGGTAATTATTTTATCTTAGGGAAAGCTGTAGCCACAAGATAAGAAAAAAAACCACATTCCTGGAAATGAACAAAAGAACCTTACATATTTACACTTCCTTCATTTTCTTTCTGGAAGCAGTGATGGCTGATAGTAATTTTTTTCTGAATTTTTGCAGGGACCTCCGGTGTCTAGAAGTTATTATTTTGTACCATGACTTTTAGATTATGTTACTTTTGTATTTTTCCTACCTGTCAGAGAGTGAGTCTCTTTAATTTGTAACTTTTTGTGTTGCTTATCACTTGACACTGTGCTCACAGGAGTGCCTGTTCCTAATTTCCTCTGCAATATCTCCCCTCTGATTGCAGCTATGCACCATCCCAGGAGAAGACAGGGCAAAACTGCCCCATTCTAAATAAAAATGATCTGTTTACATAGGAAACAAAAAACTCCTGGATATTCAGATACATATTCTGACCCTATTTCTCTCCTAAGAGATAAATACTGCTATAAGTTCATTTGCTACCCACTCTCTAGTTTTTAGAGTTACCGTACAAGCTAGGTCCATGCTTCAGACAAGTCCAAAGGACACTCCAAGTGTAAGACTTGCTTGATATATTACAGAATCACAGAATCACAGAATGTTAAAGGTTGGAAGGGACCTTAAAGATCATCTAGTCCAACCCCCCTGCCAGAGCAGGACCACCTACAGCAGAGCGCACAGGAACGCGTCCAGGCGGGTTTTGAATGTCTCAAGAGAAGGAGATTCCACAACCTCCCTGGGCAGCCTGTTCCAGTGCTCGGTCACCCTCACAGTAAAAAAGTTTTTCCTCATATTTTTCTGGAACCTCCTATGTTCCAGCTTCCACCCATTGCCCCTTGTCTTGTCAGTGGACGCCGCTGAAAAGAGCCTGGCTCCATCCTCCTGACATTCCCCCTTGACATATTTATAAACATTAATGAGGTCACCCCCTCTCCTGCTTACCTTACTTAAGGAAAGCAATACCTTGTTCATAACAGAAACTAGGAATCATTTGATCTACTTAATAAGATTAAATTTAGGTTTGTAGGGAGTATCTATGTCACTAAATTCAGATTTCTTAGACTGTCTTGGGAATCACTGAAGGTGACTTGAGGCCTTAGCTGTTGCTAAAGCCTAATTCTCCATGTCCTAAGGTGTTTTACCTGCCTGGTAGGTAAGAGTGTTCAGTTCACCTAAGAGGTAAGACTAGTTCAGAGCCTCTATGTCCCAGGAATGGTCATTTCTTTCAGCTGACACTAAAGTCAGCCAAAGGTGTGCCTCTCCAGGTTAGGCATCTGAAGTTACAGGAGATGAATCCCTTCCCTTCTGCACCCAGAGAACACACCTTGGCATTCACATGTGGACAGAGAAGCAAATTGCACAGGAAAAAATTTCAGTACACATTTGAGTAGAAAATACCACCTGGAACATAATGTGTATGAAGTGGCCAGAGTAGATACTTATACTAATTACAAATTCAGTCCTTTTGCTCCGCTGATCAAGGATCTGAAGAACAACATTTTTCCTGTGAAGCCCATTAAATTCATGCTGACACACAAACGCCGTGAACTAATGACTCAACTTCTTCCACTAGCGTGACTTGCTGAAACGGCTGAATTAGTCACATCATGGGGACAGGTGATACCTCGTATGTGCATAGTGTAACATCACCATGTCATGCGCAGTGGTATTATGCCAGTCCACAAAGCTGGAAATGCAGCAGAACAGAGCTTTATTATTACTCCAGCATGTCAGGGAAACATAGAGCCAGAAATGCCACAAAAACCTCAGGTAGCTAAGATGTTGGACATGAACACTTACACAGACCTGGGCCTGCATCTAATCCATCCCTGACAAAATATTTAGCAATATTCTCTGGACCTTTCTGTCTTGACAGCCTGATAAATTCAAGACAGAAATACAAAAGACGTAGCTGAGCATGGGAGTATTGCTGAAACACAAAAAACCATCATGAGCTAACAAAACAGACCTAGAAACAGCCAGTAGCCACAGATGCTAAGAGGAAAATTGTTCCCCTCTGTGGCAATTTTTAAGAAGAATTTCAGGAAAGGAAGAAACTGGTCATAGGAGAAACCAGTGAAGCAGGGAAGGAGCCAGCCCCACTGCCCGCACACAGGGGACTGAGTTTAGTGGGGTCTAACTGTAGAGGAAAGGCTTCAGTGCTAATTCAGGCTTTTTCTCACTTTTTTATCTCCCATATACAGGCATGATCTTCCTTACTATTAAGGCATATTATTCTCTGGAGCAAATACACATACTAATTGTTGCTGACCCTTGAGAAATGATAAAACTCTCTTAATTGCAAAATGACAATCAGGAAAAGAAATTCACAGGTGATACAATCCTCCCGTTACACAAACTCCACACTGTTAAGTCACTCTACCTAATCCCCCTATTTTTAATGTAGGTATGTCTCATAACATTAGATAAGAAAATATCCATAATGCATTGCTGAGGTGTGAGGAGGGGAGAACAAGGTGTAGACAAGTTTACCTTGGATTAATTTGCTCGCTTACTGGCCATCATGTGCTATGTGCTCTGTGCCCATCTGGAAAAGTTTAGGGCAGCTGATAGCGATGCTTGCCATAACCATCTTACTAATGGCAATCAGACCAATGAATTTTAAAACCTGTCTCACATGTATCTTTATGATTATAGTCATGTCTTTTCCAACCTAGACTCTGTATTCTGCTAAAAAAAAAAAAAATGCTACAGCTTCCATCTGGTTTTGTATGGAAACATCTGGCAAACTGCTTGTTATTTCACAGAAACTATTCTCTTTGCTCTTATCTGTGTCCACCTAATCTACTGCTTTTTTTAATTCCAGTTTGACAACATAACATCCAAAAAGAGTAGATTCCGTTATTATCCTTTGCAGAGCTGTCAATTTGGCTCGGTACACTTTATCATGCCTTTTCATTCTCTGGTGTTGACTGAAGTCCGACACTGAATACTTACTTAACCAAAATGATTGTGAGAGTGCACATTTTCGTGATCTATATAAGGCACGAAATGTCAGTTTCCATCCTTTAATAGTTGGCATGTATTCTGCGCAACTCCACACTTTCAGAAACATCAAGAAACCATGGGTTCTAAGAGACAGAGTGGTACCTGAGGTCAAGATATTTTTACTTGCTGCAGTCATAATGGGCAAAAGCACTAAAGACACAGTTCTGACCCAAAGAGAGGGCTTTGTCTGTTTCTATTAATTGTTTTTATAAAGCCATGGTCAGTGATCTGGTCCTCTGTATTATATACAGGATGAAGAGATGGAGTGCAGGAGGAGGAGTTGCTGCAAAGGTTTGCCCTTCCAGATTCCAGCACATCTTCAATATTGAGAAGAAGTGGATTTGGGGTATAAGACAGAACATGATTTCAGGGAAGTGCAGAATAAAGTAGATTCTCATGGCATCGACTTCCAGCATCACGTAGCAGGCACAAGCCTGGGCATCCTGCCCCTCTACTCTGCCCTGGTGAGGCCGCATCTGGAATATTGTGTCCAGTTCTGGGCCCCTCAGCTCAAGAAGGACAGGGAACTGCTTGAGAGAGTCCAGCACAGAGCCACAAAGATGATGAAGGGAGTGGAACATCTCCCTTATAAGGAAAGGCTGAAGGAGCTGGGTCTCTTTAGCTTGGAGGAGGATGAGGGGTGACCTCATTAATGTTTATAAATATGTCAAGGGGGAGTGTCAGGAGGACAGAGTCAGGCTCTTTTCAGCGGCGTCCACTGACAGGACAAGGGGCAATGGGTGGAAGCTGGAACATAGGAGGTTCCATAAAAATATGAGAAAAAACTTTTTCCCTGTGAGGGTGACAGAGCACTGGAACAGGCTGCCCAGGGAAGTTGTGGAATCTCCTTCTTTGGAGACATTCAAAACCCGCCTGGACGCGTTCCTGTGCGCTCTGCTGTAGGTGGTCCTGCTCTGGCAAGGGGGTTGGACTAGATGATCTTTGAGGTCCCTTCCAACCTCTAACATTCTGTGATTCTGTGATTCTGTGATCCTGTCTCCTTGGACTCTGTTGAGCTGAAAGAGAGAAGGAGCATCTCTTGCTACGGCTCTGTCCAGACCCCAGGGCAAAGAGAGCCCAGCACTCTCCACCAGCCCTCTGCAAGGTTCAAGGAGGCTGCACGTCAAGAAGTCCACTCTTGCTCAAGTGGACAGTGGGAAGAGGCTGTCCCATGCCTGACGTGTCCAGTCGACAGGTCAACCAGGTGTGCCACGGCCCCGTTGGGAGCAGTAATCTGATCTCTCCCAGGATATCCAGGCAGGCAGGACTAGCACCTTTTCCAAATGTATGTAGCCCAAAGCTACTAGCGAGTACTCAAGCTGAAACTAGTTCTTCCTGTGTATAGTGTAAATCAGCAGGGAAAGGTCTAAAATGATCTGTAAGACACAATTTATGCTTTCACAGTCTTTTATCTTTCTAGTTCCCTAAGGTAATGAAGTAATTGCAGATAATTATTTCAGAGATTATTATCTAATTCATACTGTGAATCTACGTGACAGATACTATTCATTTAGCCAACAAGCAGAGCTATTTTTAATTCCTATTTAGTCTCAGTTCAGTCTTTCAAAATAAAATAGCACACTACTGATTCCACAAATCTTTGTGCTACTGGCAAGGTACTGAGAAAACTTATGTGGATAAAATACCTCTGCTTAACAAAGCTATGAATATGCTTTAGTAAATTTGGTCTCCAAACTACTGCTAAAACTTAACAAATGTATTCTTAATTAATATGTTCACATTGAGGATTTAGAATTAAGAAAACTATGAAAGTGTATTTCATTTCTGATGCCTGAAGGCAGAAATAATGTTATATTTCTCTGTCTTTTCTATTTCTGTCCCAAGCATTCAGATAATCTTCAACAGTGTCCTCATAATCTTTTTACTTTTTTCTCCAAAAAACATTTACTTTGTGAGAGACCTTTTCATCTAGAACTGAAACTGCTTGCAAAGATTTTGTTACAACAGCCATTTTGACTTGTTCCCAGCTCACTGAGTGCTTCGTCATGCAGAAAGCTTTTGAACTGATGAGTTTACTAAATATAAAAAATAACTGAATCCATTTTAACAACTTCCTAAATATTTATGTGATACCTGTTTTGGATGACTTGGAAATGTTTACTTAGTACTCTTAAAATATGCTTTACTTCTTTTTTTTCTCTTATTACGGTTGTCTCATTGTAAAATAATTCCTTCCTTTCATAGGTATAAAAACTACCTTCAATTTTCCCTTTGTACATCAACTATGAAATCACATAAAAGTTAAAATAGCCTTATACAACACAATAAGGAAATGCAAATCTTACAGACCTAGAAATAGAGCTCTATGCATATTATTTCTTTATTAGATTATATTTTAAAATTATTATCTGTATTAGTAGTTCTCAGATACTTAAGTGGTAAAACCAATGCAATTAATTCATTTACTCTTCCACAGTTTTCAAACCAACTTACAATCAACAGTGAATGTCCTTTCCCAGACTAAAATATCTCCAAGAGTCCTAACAGCAAAATAATAAGTAATGCGTAAAATGCAAGTAAGATTTGGTATTGAACATGAAAGTGCATTTCCTCCAGAATTACACCTTTGCTAATACTTGTACTAAGTATGTCCTTACAATCTTACTCAGCCTTACTCAGCCAATTACTCAAAGTCTACGTTTTGACATTCAGGTTTAGCTAGGGTCATAGCTATATACGACAGAAATGACAGCACAATACTGACACCACAGTATAGAAACCAAGATATGAAAAACATTGCTGGTTTTCCATGTTTCTATCCATATATTAACCCAACAGTAGAAACAAATGAAAAGGCATACAATTTTGTTATTTCTTTTATGCTTTCTTCTTATACTTAGAAGTTGAGTTCACTACAGGACACATCTTGGTGTGTTCCCAGCTCTTTATGAATTGAAAAACCATTATTAGTTAAAAGAACATTTAAAAAGCAAAACTGTTCCAGAAATGCCTGTCGTCCTTGTTTACAATATGTCAGATAATTTGGACTGACAGTCACTTTTAAACACAACTATTTTTCATTGCTTAGGCTACTTATTCACTATTTCCCTAATCACTCAGGGAAGAGAATGCTATTTGAATATAGAGCAGTTGCTTTTACATCTGCTTATAGGACTTGGTCTCAAACTTACTAAATCCAGATAGGAAGACTTCTGTTGGCTTCAGTAACTTTCAATTACACCCTGCTTAGGTCACTGACCTTTGCAGGTTCCCAAACACAAATACACAGAGATTCCTTGGGGAGGGGAGGTCGCATTTCTGAGCACGTTAAGACACGACACTCTGCATGATGAGCCAGTCAAATGCTCATTGCAGAGAGAGATGGAATACTGGGATACCTTTTTCTTTCATAGCTTATTTTGGGAAATCACCAGGAAGGAGGCTCTGTATCCTCCTAATGCAGAAGACAGAAAAAACTCTATGTGCATCTCTGTAATATGAATCATCTCTAACACCTTCATAGGTTAACAAAATGGATAAAACCTGCTTATGTTACTTTCAAGTCATTTTTTAGGTTTTGTGGCTCAGTTTTTCATTCTTCTATTTTCTTATTTGAATTTCATCCTTTATTGATAGCTGAATAAAATTAGCATTTTGATTTAAATGAGGGAGATTCTTGAAGCAACTGGGACGCAATTTACAACGACAATTTTTTGCAACAATTAGATGTGTTTGGGAATACTATTAAAAACACTTATTACTATTTACACAATTTATCAATTAATAAATTAAACATTTAATAAATAAGAACTGGAAAAGCCACCTCAGTCTCTGCTTTCATTATAGCAGTAGTAGCAAAATAGTGGAGTGAACAGAACAACATTTTTGCTAGGCTTCGCATACTGAGCAGAGCAAGGTGCTTTGCTGTCACAGTTCAAAAAATACTGAAAAGAGTTTCAGTTTGAGTGGATTGAGAGGATGCACTCTCCTTAGATGTTGTAGTTCACTAAAATTAACAGTTTTCTGGCTCCCCACTGTACTGAATTCATGTTTCTGATACACACAAACATATGTGAACCCATCCCTCTTGCCAACCTCATCTATTTGACACAGTCAGCAAAATCCTATACAAATTAGTGGCTTGATGGCATCTTGCCAATTCCTTGAGGGCTGTGTCTTGCTTGTGCAAATAAAAGCCCTGTCATCTGGAGCAAGGGGCTACAGCCCAACAGGCTGCAAGTTTCAGCAGGCAAGCTTCCACCTTGGACTCCAGAAGATAGATATTTGTTTTACTGTACCTATTCCACTCAGTATTGTAACAGCCTTACATTCTGTAGGAAAACATTTCTTGTTGCTCCATTGATTTATTTTTCACTTATTCTGTGGAGTTGTCTCCTAGTCAATGTGTGTGCTGACCTTAGTATTTGAACGGAGTGGGACGTCTTCTGCTGCAATTTTTGCTAATTTAACATCCAAAGTTCAGTGAGCAAGTGCAAGGCCACTGACAACTTCACATAAAAGCCATTTTCTTCAGATCGTGCTGTTTGTGTCATTGATTTTGCAATCAGATGAAACAGAGATGCTTGCCAAGGACTTCCCAGAGCAGCATTAGCTTTCTCAGAGTTAGGCAGCCAGTTCAAGGCATGTGCTCTGATCTCCCCCCCAGACATAGAGATGATGACATCTATCTGAGGACGGGATGTCAATGCTGCAGGGAAAGCACTCCCTTTCTCTCTTTCCAGCACTATGGAAGCCTAGACAAGATTCCTGACTTCACACACCTGAGACATGGCAAAGGAAGTCTACTGGCTTCTCAGTTACCTCCCAAGGGCTGCCAACATGCATTATGTGCCTGGTAACCAAATCCTCGTGCTCAATGCTGGCCTGCTCAAGTTGACATGTGCTGCCAGGTGCTGCTGATCAAACATACTGAGACACTCAAGCAAAAAGATGTGTCAGGAAAAAAAGCCTAATAAAGGAAGAAATAAAGGCTTTGCAGGAGTGGAGCAGAGTGGAGAAAGCTTGCACAGGAGCTCAGGAGCAGGTTGTTACATGGGTTGCTACCATGCAGGCCCCCTGAGCATTTCACACAGCTCAGGCAACAGGTGCAACACCCAACAGAGTCACAGAATCATAGAATAGTAAAATCATAGGATGGTTTCCACTGTAAGGGACATTCATGATTATCTGGTTCCAGACTTCCCTGGCATTGACAGAGACACCTTCCACTAGATCAGGTTGCCCAAAATCTCATCCACACTTGAATTCCAAAGATTTCAGCACTTCAAGGGAAGGGGCATCCACAGCTTATTTGGACAACCTGTTCCAGTGCTTCACCACCCTCAGAGACAACAGACATGTCTTGTGGGAAGAAGGAAAAGCAAAGAGGACAATGCCCAGGAGAAAGCTGCAGGAATTCAAGCCAGATACTGACACTTCCAGGATGTTGTTTGGGATGTTGTGATGGCTGAACACAAGTAACTGGGTTTGAAGGACAGGTGGCCAGAAAAGGTGGGAATGAGAGCAGCAGCCTGTGGTCTACAGGACCATTGTTGCTGTTGAAGCAGGAACATGCTGTGCCCTGTGTGCGCCTGCACGGTCCAACGCCTGAGAAGACATCTTAAGTGAAGTCTGAGCTTGAGTAACACCAGCAAAATAGTAACATTGGGCCAAAGAAGTACATGAAGGCAGTATGAATCAGCTATTCTTGGACCACAGGACACCAAAAATACCCTGGATCTGAATCAGATTATTGGGACAAATACCATTAATTAGAAAAGACGTAACACTTGTTTTTAATGATACAGGCTTTTATACTAGTCCTCAGGGGAGGAAGTTTCCCCTGAAGTCTCCTGGTATGTACTTGAAGATGATGTTGTTCTTGTCAGGATAAGAGTGAATCTTCTGAAGGGGAGCCAGCGTCCCCAGCAACTCTGGAGAGCTGTCACTCTCTTCTGCTTCAGTGGCAGATGTACAGCCTGCTGAGCTCTCATACCAAGGTCAACTCATCCCATGCTTTCCCAATTTATGCTAACCTGCCAGTGGGAAGGCTACATGCAAACATCCACTTCAAGTAAGACAATAAGATATTTCTGCAACACACTGTCCCTGAGTTTGCTTTTATCCTATACTGGAACACATTCTGTGGTAGAAAATTAAAAAAAAAACCAGTCTCAACTCAATGTGGATATTAAAGCGATCTGGGGTAAGGGTGCAGCTCTTCAGCGTTCTACATTGCACTTTAAGGGAGAAGCAGCGACTGAACAGAAGACACTAGCAACACATTTATTCACACGTGCTTTAAAATTATTTGCAGTTGTCATTTACGAAATCTATGAAGAATTCTTTTAACAAAGCATCAGTTTAGATTAGGAAACATGAACTCGTGCCTTGTTGTGTATGCATCAAGTCATAGCCTTAAAATACCCAAGAATGTGAGTGTGCTATTGTTTTATATACGTGCAGGAATTTGTTCCTTGCTCATAAAACTATAGAGTAACTCCATCAATGTCCACTAGACAACTAAATAAAAGTAATTTACTTGTTAGATTGGATGTGTGATCAGTTTATGGCTGATTATGATATGCTTTGAGGGCAGAATTTGATTTTAAGTTTTTTTCTAATATACAAACTGGTCAGCACCACTAACTGCTTGCAAAACACATTTCTGGGTAAATAATTAACTTTTTACTGCATTTATTTAATTTTGTCACAACTGGATGGGATGTTGACACATTATTTTCCTTTCATGTATACTCTTCCAAGACAGAAATAATTTAAAGGAAAATTTTATTTGCTTTTTAATTTTTATTATTTTTGTCTGATAAAATGTTCAAGTTATTGTTCTTGTGAAAAAAAACAAATCAGTAAGGTTGTATAAGTACATGGGCAATTTTATTTCCTCTAAATAACACAGAGGCAAGCATGTAAGGACATGTTGGGGATGCACTGACAACAAATGTAAACAAGTTCTTTTCCCATTAGTTACAGAAAGGCTTCTTGCTGTTTTCTACTAGTTTCCCACTTTAGGTTAACTCTTCTTATCGGTGCACAGGCTGTTAAACAAATTCATTCTTCAGCTCATAATTTACTCCTTGGAATTTGGAAGTAGCAGTAAATTGGCATGAAAAATTTGAAATAACATCCACATATGTTCTGTGTCTCTTCATATGAGTTCAATACCATTTGTACATGTGGTATTTGTAAGAGATAAATTTTACCTAATGTTTTGTTTTAATTAATGTTTTGGAATTCTCTTATGGTTTGTAGGATATGGATCTACAGAAAGCATGCACAAAGAAGTAGCAATGAAATCACATAAGAATGTCTATAAGAAAGAAATCTGAATTTAGTATTCATTGAAACAAATGTTTTCTATAGTTTGCTCTTTTCCTACCATACTCTTCATAAATGTTCCTAAACCCTGAGAAACTTGAGGTTATTCTGAAATTTGCATTTATGCCTCCAGGTAATTAACTTTATTGAGTCTCAGTTTTTTTGTGCTTAATAGTTTTTGAAGCTACTTCACTTTTTAGGTTATGTAGGCACAGACTGAGAGATTTTAAATGCATACTACCTTTTTTTCTCAAGGTCTGTGTATTTTGTAAGCTGGAGAACATCCCTCAGTTCCCCATATAGCACAGCGTTTACTGACACTATTTCAAAAAGTCCCCCACAAAATCAAAGCAATACAAAACAAGAATTCTGGTTACATTTTTAACTATTAACTGTATAAGTTGCTATAAAGAGGACAGACTAGGCTGAGATTGCTTCACTTATTTATAAACCAGTTGCCTCCCCTCTCCTCCCCTTTTACATAAAACAAAAAGAACAATTATGTGAAGGAAAGTCAGCAGTCTAAAAGATCAGAAGATATACTCTAGGGAAAAGGACCTGAAACTTTTTGAAACATTCTCAGGCTTTTCCAGCAAAACAGACATTTCATCAGAACAGAAAAGTCTGCAAGTTATGTTGGTTTCTAGAGGTCTTAACACAGAAGTTCATCTCTTCCCCTCAGGTTTGATGCTTTACATGCTCAGTTAAAGAATCATAGAATCTCTTAGGTTGGAAAAGACTTTTAAGATCATTGATTCTAACTGCTACCCTTCCAATGCCAGGTCCACCACTAAACATTTCTGCCTACTTCCATTGCACCAAGGCAATGCCTTTAAAACCTATGCAGCCTGTATATAAATTAGATTCTATGTGTATTAAAAACTATTCTGTTATGAGGAAGAGAGAGTTTTAAAATGGCTAAAAGGTTTAGAAAATACTCAACTTAATACATAACTGGAATGTGGGCCTTGATGGCTATGTCCTTCTTAGGAAAGACAGGAAAACAAGGCGAGGGGGTGGAGTTACTCTTTACGTGAGGGAGCAACTGGAGTGTATTGAGATCTATCCAGGGGTGGATGAGGAGCAAGTCGAGAGTTTGTGGGTAAGAATTAAGGGGCAGGCTATTTTAGGTGATACTGTGGTGGGTGTCTATTACAGACCACCTGATCAGGAGGAGAAAGTTGATGAGGCCTTTTACAGGCAGCTGACAGCAGTCTCTCAATCCCAGCCCCTGGTTCTCATGGGGGATTTCAACCACCCAGATGTTTGCTGGAAGTCCCACACAGCCAGCCATCCTTGGTCCAGGAGGTTCCTCCAGTGCATCGATGATAATTTCTTGATGCAAATGGTGAATGAGCCGACCAGGAGCGGAGCACTGCTGGACCTTGTGTTCACCAACAAGGAAGGTCTGGTTGAAGCAGTGGAGGTTGAGGGCAACCTTGGCTGTAGCGACCATGAGGTGGTAGAGTTCAGGATCTTGTGTGGTAGAAACAGAATACTGAGCAGGATCGCAACTCTGCACTTCAGCAGGGCCAACTTTGCCCTTTTCAAGCAATTACTAGGGGAAAACCCATGGGACAGGGAACTGGAAGGTAAAGGAGGCCAAGAGAGTTGGTCAGTATTCAAGGAACACTTCTTCGAGCCTCAGGATCAGCGCATCCCACCAGGTAGGAAATGAAGAAAGAGATCCAGGAGACCTGCATGGTTAACCAGGGATCTGCTGGGCAGACTCAGGTGGAAGGGGAGGGTGTATAAACTGTGGAAGGAAGGACTGGCCACTTGGGTGGAGTATAGGACTGCTGTCAGAGAATGTAGGGAGGCAATTAGAAAAGCTAAGGCCTCCTTGGAATTAAAAGTTGCAAGGGAGGTCAAGGACAACAGAAAGGACTTCTTCAAATAAATTGCTGACAAAATTAACACTAAAGGCAATGTAGGCTCTCTGTTGAATGAGGTGGGTACCCTGGAGACAGAGGACAGAAAGAAGGCAGAGTTACTGAATGCCTTCTTTGCCTTAGTCTACATTGTTGGAGACTGTCCTCAGGAGCCTCAGTCCCCTGAGGCCCCAGAGGAAGTCAAGATAAAGGAGGAGCTTGCCCCGGTTGAGGAGGACTGGGTTAGGGATCAGTTAGCACACTTGAACATCCATAAATCTATGGGCCCTGATGGGATGCAAACACAGGTGCTGAGGGAGCTGGTGGGAGTCATTGCTAGGCCACTCTCCATCGTGTTTGGTAAGTCATGGGCGACAGGTGACCTGCCTGAAGACTGGAGGAAAGCGAATGTCACTCCAATCTATAAGAAGGGCAGGAAGGATGACCCGGGTAACTACAGACCGGTCAGCCTCACCTCCATCCCTGGAAAGGTGATGGAACATTTTATCCTTGACACTGTCTCTAGGCATATCAAGGATAAGAAGGTTATTAGGAGCAGTCAGCATGGGTTTGCCAAGGGGAAGTCATGTTTGACCAACCTGGTCAAACCCTCAGCCCAAGAGAGACAAGGAACTGCTTGAGAAAGTCCAGCGCAAAGCCACGAAGATGAAAAAGGGAGTGGAACATCTCTCTTATGAGGAAAGGCTGAAGGAGCTGGGTCTCCTTAGGTTGGAGGAGGCTGAGGGGTAACCTCATTAATGTTTATAAATATGTCAAGGAGGAGTGTCAGGAGGACGGAGCCAGGCTCTTTTAAGCGATGTCCAACGACAGGACAAGGGGCAATGAGTTCCACAAAAACATGACTGTGAGGGTAACAGAGCACTGGAACAGGCTGCCCAGGTTGTGGAAGTTGTGGAGTCTCCTTCTTTGGAGACATTCAAAACCCGCCTGGACGCGTTCTTGTGTGCTCTGCTGTAGGTGGTCCTGCTCTGGCAAGGGGGTTGGACTAGATGATCTTTTGAGGTCCCATTCAACCCCTAACATCCTGTGATTCTGTGATTCTGTGATACTTTGTCTCTGAGCTCTTTTTATGGCCAATGGACAAAGCAAGACTTTTCAGATGCACAGATTCACTTTAAGATACACTCCTGTATCACCTCACCTTTCCAAAAAGCTTCTCTCTCTCCACTGACTATGGCTTCCCTCTCCCTCCTTAATATTGAAATGTTGGAAGACCTCCTTTTTTTTTTTCCATTTCAGAATAGAAATAAATTCTCAAACTTCTGAATTTCTCTCAACTGCAACTGTTGTTTAAGGACATTCCTTGGAATGCAGATGTTTAAAAGTATCTTATCCAGTGGTTCCAGATGTCTTGACCTTGGACTGATAAGCTCAGGAACACACAATTTGCTATTCATTCTTTTGGTTCTCATGATTATCTTTTCATTCTCCTGTTTGCATTTAAAAAAGAAACAGGGAAAGATAAGTCCGATCTCAGGTAAGAGCTGGGCCAAATTTCACCAAAATTAGATATTTCCTTCATTTGTTCTAAGGTGGTTGTTCCAGTTCTTAAGTGGTGGGGGTGATACAAACAGAAACAGAACAGGTTGGTGAAGAGGACTGAGTAACTCTCGGTAGGTTTCTAGGAGAATGAGATGTTCTAGTGTAAGGTTATGAGCACAGACATGGGAGCTGATCAAGGGGAACTGGATGTCTCTCTCCTATTCTGCCACTTCACATTTCAAAATTATGCACAATCAGCATCGTCAAACCAAAATGCATTAGAACAGAAAAGGCTCAGAGTGCTCAAACCCAATGTAAAAACAACAACATGATACAGTTTAATTGGAACTCCCTAGTATCAATATGTCACTATGGGTCACGGGGACAGCTTAGTAACAGAGATTTGGATATATAGGAGAAGTCATTCCATACTCTCCAAGATTCACTTAGATGGTTTTAAACACAAAATGCAGCAAGTTGTCATGTTTCACACACTTCTGTCTTTAACCTAACATGATAATTTTTTCCAAGTTGACTTGTTTCCAGAAGCACTTTAAGTTATCTGGGCAAGTGCAAAACAGCTCCACTCCCTTAGTACCCAGAAATTCAACGAGCAAATGAAGAGCATTATATACTATTTCAACTGAAGAACTCAAAGTTTTAAGGAACTACCAGCTGATGTAGTGACAATACTACAGGGCTACTAGTAGTAGCTCAGGGAACCCCAGCGAGTATATGGCCTACTAATTTCAAGGGCAGAGTGAAAAGAAACTAAAGTATCAACAGCTGTATTGGTAACTTACCTGAGTTCCTAAAGCTCACAGTGCATGTGTGTGTGCGTATGCACCTAAGTTGATGTCTTGCTCTTTGTAAATATATATACAAGAATATACAAAAATATACTCTCGATATATACACATATACACCTGCAAAATATTTTCATTTTAAAACGTTTTTCTAGTCTTAGTTGACTACTGATAAAGAACAGTCTAACACAGATTATATTACACTATATATTGGATGATGTTTTATAACTATTAGACCAGATCTGGTTAAAAGTTTGAGCCAGAAACAACCACTGGTTTTATTTTACGCAGTTTTGCTTTTGATTTTAGGGAATTCTTTGGGATAGAAACCACGTCATCTTCTATGTTTTATTTCAGTATAAACATTTCTGAGTACAAGGCCAGATTTTAAACAAATGCAGGGCTTAAATATTTGTTTGGACAGCAAGTTTGTGTAGATGATTTTAGTGCACACCCAGGCAGCAAGACCTACACATGTGAAGATCAAACTCTTCTAGGGCACTCTTGCTATGTGACTGGTCCTGTGGTTTAAAAAGACCAAAGTATGCTACCTGACCAGGTGTACAACTCTTGCTTACTTCACCTGCAAATAAAATCTAACATCTTTTTCCACATGGGATAGGCAAAGAACAAGCATAGGTTAGCAATTTTCGTGAACAACCCAAAAAATAAAAACTCATTGACTGTTGCAACCCCCATCCACTGCACAACATTACTGATTTTTGAAGTACTGTATAGTCTGTAATTCCAGTCTATATAATTACTGATAACGTGCAGGCTCTTTTTTTCCCCTTTTTTTCCAGCCAAGGAGAATCACTCTCCACAACTTAATCTGTTGAGGAGTCACACATCAGAAAAATAAGATGGAAACTATGTATAATATAATACAGCCGTGAGGGGTTCCAGATGTCTTTCTTCATCAGTTCAAAGTATTTTAAGTGTGTTTTCTCAGATGATGTGTACAGATATACCAGTGTATTTAATTAAGATGATAAATCGCTTATTGAGTGGTACAGGTTTTTTCACCCATAACAATAACACATGTAACAACAACTGCGGGATATTCATGCAGCAAGGTGCGCGAGTAACTTCCCATGCAACTGTGTCATATAACATAAGAAAGTTTGAAAAAAACACTTCTTTGGGGATGTTCATATTAGTAACACACTCTATGCCAAAATGTTTCCGTTTTTTCTTAGTCTGATAGGAGCTCCTGAAGAAGGCTAGACATTGCTAAAAAGACATGGAATGTAGGCACACATGATCAGAGCTTATCACTTGTGTTGGTGATTTATTTGATGACTTAAAGACAGAACAGCACTGAAACCAATAGAGATTTTGACATGATCCACTTTGGAAGTAAATAAAAATAAATTTTCTTACTTTCAACATATAGTTACATTTTTATATTTGAATTATGGACTATACCAAGAACTTAGACTGCTCAGCTTTCTAGTTGAGACTTTATTCCCAACTAAAATCACCCAGAGTTGAAAACATAATGCTTTACATGAACATCTGGTGACAGTGACTGGAAAGAAACAAGGAGGAAATGAAAAAGCACATGAAACTTGGAGTTCACGGAAAACCTACTGAATCACATTTCTTTTAAAATTTAATTTTGCTTTTTTTTGAAAGAAACCAAGAGGTATTCTTTAGCTGTAAACAACTGTGATTCCAATATAGCAAAGATGTCCTGAATTTGGTATGTATTTTTACCAGAAGAACATGTTTATAGAACAATCTGCCATTTAAGCATTCTTACAACCCTGTTGTGAAATTCTACCATGCTTCACACGTAAGCATCACATTTACCATGTTCACTTCAGCAGGAACGTATGACCTTCTTTCCAGGAATTTGTGGACCACCATCACGAACCTCTAGTAAGAGGAAAATATCAGATTCAGGGTTTTAGGCTGTGTTGATTAAGGTGTTATTCATGGCAAATCACAGACTGTCCCTTCAGTGAGTGTTACAGAAGCTCTAGATATAAGACACACTTACAGCTCCTTTAGGCAGCAGTTGAATTCCTTGCAGTGAATTTGCTCCTTGGCTAAATAGTTGTTGGGCTATCAAATTCTCCTTTTTTACTCTAGAATGCCACCAGCACACTGACAAACAACAGATGATTACATTTTGGCAGTAAATTAGAGAATAAGAATCAACACGCGCTTTGTAACATCCAAGGAGTCTTCATGGGATTGAAACCTGAAACCCTTCACATCCCAATATTATGTTGCAGCAAAGAAAGTATTGCTTTAGAGTATTGACAAATAGCCAAGAATGTTTAGAGACAAAAATGACTAATGGAGGAGATCACTAACACAATATTAACCACAAAATAGTCATACTCAACATCAAAGCTCCTACAGCAACTTTAATTATTATCTCTATTTTTAGAAAAACGAGAGGCCCCAAATCAGACTTTACAGTTTTGCTAACTATCATACAGAGATGGTTCAGTCCAACTATCATGACAAAGAATGGGGAAAAGCACTGGATTGCACCTTTTTTATAAGTGGGACTTAGCCAACAAGGACACCAACATGTACACTCATGGTCATGCTGGACATTGTTGAAGAGAGACAATTCAACAGACTATCACAGCCTCAGCCATCTATCAACTCCCAAAGGGGGACACTGTGCAGCTACTTGAGCTCACAGGTATGTAGTCAACAGTTATGAACACTGAATATTTTTCATAGTTAAACACAGTCCTGCAAGTAAAGACCAGAAATCAATCACTTCAGGTTAATCTTTAAAAAATTATGACAGATTATTTCCTGTTGTTCCAAGAGTAGGAAGATGTACTCAAATTTCCATTTAACCTCAGTCTTTTAGTGTAAGTAGCATGTGACACATTGGCACACCTTTCTTTTCTCCTCGCATAGATTCAAAAACATCAATCTTGCCTGACAAAATCACGTAATCTGATTCTAAAATCCTTCTTTTCTTTTTCTATTTAATTTTTAAAATCACTATTCAATACTTTAGATGAATTAGTGGCAGGTTATAACTTGGTACTCACAAAGGACATACTTAGAAAATTCACTTTTCTGTATTGCATATTTCTTCTGCATTAACAATCAAACTTTTACTGCTGGTTGGATTTATCTAAAGCTATTTTTAAAAGATTTTTCCTCCAACTTATGAGAAAATTATGCTATTGTTGGCCAGAACATTTGCTGGTAAGATACATGCTCACATCATCATAAAACATATGACTGGTAGATTATGTGCTAGTGATTAAGATATAGTGTTTAAGTATAAAATTTAACTGTCGAGTGTTGCAAGAAATAATCAGATCATAATAATATTTTAAATTAAAGGGGTTTAGGATCACTTATTAGGCTTTTACCGTGACATTGACAAAAGGATCCCACTTCCCCTTTTAATATTTTTTTTAGCCCCCATCTTTGTTTTTGAGAAATTGCAGAAAAAATATTATCAGGAAATGATTGTTTATAACATGTTGACTGCATTTCAATAGCTAATCAAAATCATTTCACTGACAAAGCATATTCCTAAACTGCAGCATTAGTGCCCTTGTTGTCAATGAAAACGATCATCAGAGGAAGCAGATCAACCAAGAGAAAGATGATAAAAAAAAAAAAACCTAGCGCAAATTTTTTTCTCTCTCTAACACTCAGAAAAAGGACACTTGACAAAACTGAAAAATAAGTCTTATAAAGTTGCATTAAAAGTACTTGAAATCTATTATTAAATGTATTGATATATCTTAAGGTATATGTGAACAGTTAAGCCAGTTTGTCCTCTGGAGGACAAGAGGTTGCAAAGAGCCCAGCATATCCCTTGACAACAGGTGGGACCTCCTGCAGACTTCTGGATTTTTGTCCCTGATGGCCTTTGGAAGCTCAGGTCATTGGCAACTCACAGACAGATGTGACAGCAGCTGCAAGGGCTGAGCGGCACCACTGGCTGGGCAGAGAGAGCTGGAAAGACACCGGGTCGTGCCCACCACGCTTGCACCACCACCCCACCAGTCTGATCTTCCTCCTGGCCATGGACCTTTCTTTACCTAACCACAATTAGCCACAGATCAGGAAGTCTGGTTTTGCACACTAGCAGATACAGCTTAAATATTAACAGCAGTCTGTGTCTCGCTTCACACTACTACGTTTTTAACCCAATTTCCCCAGGAGCACTAAACACACACTCTCTGGGATATGCTGTTAGCCACTTTCAGAAGTGCTGTACATTACAAGAAACACACAGTTTGTTATGCTGACAAGCACAATCTGTCATTTGTTCAAGTCTGTCCATGTAAACTTGCCAGAACTTTAACAAAACGTTATGTATTCATTTGAACTGTGTGTTCCTCCAGCCTTTGTTGGACAAAAAGCGTGACCAGTGCTACGTGTTCCAGCTGCAGGGATTTTTATTTTCAAAATATATGGGAGGATGACTAAAGAGTTAGCTATACACAGCACAGAGAACTGAACAAAGAGGATCGCAGATTCTCCATGTTTAATAAAACAAGACAGTGCAGATAATTTACGACAGCTCTGAATTGTAAGCACAACACACTGAAAGGTACGGCTGCGAAAAAGTACCAGCCACTTCCCACACACTCTCCCTTCCCTGGCAAAGACAAAGTTATTTCCAATAGGAGCAGACATTTCTGTGCGTCCTGGTTCCCTTCACGTCTTTCACTTGCTGGGCCTCAGACCACAACAGCCCTTCAGCAGATCCTTAATAGTAACCTGTAATACTAACCATTAGTTCATAAGCCCATCAGTATGAACAAACTCTGCTTAAACATTTGCTTAATTCTCATGTACTAAAAAAGGAAAGAAGGCTTGGAAACATATATAGGTGCTTTCTGAAGCAAAGACCATAGATTGTAACCTCAGAGAACTGGAGGGTTTGGTTTTTTCTTCCATTTAAGTTAAAGGAATGACAAGAAAAAGGAATTCAAGGTACTATAAATCAAACAAGCTAATCCAGAGTGGTTTCAGCTTCCTTTCTCCCTTATTCTCCTACCCTGCAGTTTTGGAGTCTGGCATTAATGTCTCAAGAATGGGACAAGATCTCTCTGAAAGGTTTGGTTTATCTGGCATGCAATGCAATTAATGTGATATACGAGATGCCACTAGACCATACAGGTGTCTGCAGCAGCATATTTAAGACCTGTGAAGTTCCAGTAGCTATTCAGGGTTTTTTTTTCATTTTTATGTTACGCATTTTACTTCCATGCAATAACATCTGTACAACATTTTTATTGCATCTATAGTTTGTTGCATTGATACATCATTACCTTTAATACATTTACTTCTTGGAGAGTTCTGGGAGCTTGTGGTTGGTGCAGTTACTCCTCCCTGCCTAAAACACTCTCTTTAGCTGCTATAAATCCTGGAGCTGGCAGAGTGGCTAGCAAATAATCTCTTCTTTAATGAGAAAGATGACAAATGGAAGGAGCGAGAGTCACAAGAGCAACAGGGAGATGCATCTTCTAGATGTGCACAAAAAAAGCTGGTATACCTCCAGGTGATTTTTGTACTTCCTAAGCTAATGGATAACCAACTGACTGGAAAGAACTGGGCATAATGAGCGGAACAAACTACCGCAGCCCCATTTCCAAATCTCCGCCTGCCCTTTGGCTGCCAGCAGTATCACTGCTTTCTTCAGTTCATAAAGACCTGGGAGCTGTGTTCTTCCCTCCCACCTCTGTCCCCCTGCTCCTCACAGGAACAGCACGTCTACAGGGAGGCCTTCAAAAGCCAGAATAGAGATTTCTCATTTCTGGTGACTCGCTTACTGTGCTCACTGAAGAACTGTGACCTACGTCAGTCATCTCCCTGCAAGCGTCTAACATGGGGGCAATGTTATAAAGTGCTTCAAGGACAGTTCAGTGTCACTCAGACTCTTTGTGGCCTTTGTGTTAACAATCATAGAACCATTTAGGTTGGAAAAGACCTTTGAGATATGACAGCAACTGCCAGTTGTGGATTTAATTGCCCTCAGTCAAAAATTAGTCACCTTTTTTTATACCTTATTTCTCCCTCAGTAAGCCTTGCTATGATCTAGCATGCTGAGGAAGTCATGAGCAGGTGGGATGCATTATCCATGCTAGAAAGCCTTGTGGAAAGCGAAGGAATTCTCCCTGTCCGAGACATAGAAGAGAGACCGCCTGACATTATGGGATCAAGGTTTCCAGTCACCCCCATGGATTCAGGGAGAGTGAGACATCAGAGATACAGATCGAGATATTCAAGCCTTTCAAGATGACTTGATGATAACCCCTCTCTACGACAATTCCTGATACCTAAGCTCTGGCAGCACATCTATATACAAATCAGGCAAGAATAAGGAGTCTGTAACAGCAGCAAAAAAACGGTGTGACTTCTCTGCAGCTGAACCATGACAGGCAGGAGCAAAACAAGCTCTCTCAGAAGTTTATACTTCACAGACTGAAAGCTTTTCCTTCACAGACTGGATCAGAATTTATCCTGATCCAGACTATTCTGAAATGAGAACTTTCACCCAAAGACACCTGGTAGCAATGTAACAGGACATACTCAGCAACACAGGGATGGCAAAAGAGAAAGAAAAAGAGTTCTCAGGAACCTAAGAAGAAAATTCTCATATGGCATATCAGTGGAGCTCATTAAGATAGGAAAAGATTTTAATGAACTTTAGCATCTGATTTCTTCTAGCATTATGGAAACAAAGTTGTCATTCATTCTACAGTCCCTATCACAGCCAAGTATATCCAGCACTGGAAAAAATCTATAGAAAGGTACGAAATGAGAGCAATTAAATTTCCAGTTATCACACTATTTTCTCGAATATTTCTCTCTGACAAGCTAAAGATTTATTTCAAACAGGAACTGCTTTCAAAAAGGCAGAGAAGCCAATGCTATTAACTGAAAACATAGTAGAGACAAATTTAATGTTAAAAGTAGTTCCCACTCTCTAAAACGCTTTTTTTGCAGTGAATTATAATACTTTTGGTATAGAAAGTTATATCCCAAATAATGATTTGAACACCACCTCCTTGGACTAGCAGCTGCATGTGTTGCCTAACACTGCTGTGCACTGATCTCAAGGCACACAACTGTCACACAATTTTCAGTAACTCCTACTTCTCAGAATTACTAGTGGAATCTTTACTGACTCAGACAGTTTTGAGTTTTATCACAACCCATGATTTAAAGAATGAAACACCTACAAGCCAGGACCCCAGAAGGGTCCTCCAAGTGGTGGGACAATCTACAAGAAGTGGATATTCCTTTAAGCAAGAGTAATTAACTGTCTTTCCCCTCGGCCAGAGGCTTATATCTTCATGTGTCTGTGAGCCAGAAGACTCACTCCATAGGCTTTAAAGGAATGAGGATAAATTGCTGTGAATGTGCCTCTGGAGAAAATCACACTAGTTTCATCACTGGACTGAGCAATGAGACTTAGCTGTGCTGCCTATGCAGCAGAGACCTGGGGCCGTTCGTCACTGTCACCTCCAGCTATGCCTGCTGATTCATTGTCTTCCACAGCCAGGAATCCAGATTGCTTAACACTGGTGCCTCCCGCACCCGCACGGCTTTGCGCGGGTGTACAAGTCACGCAGACCTGTTGTGAGAACCACACTTCAGTTGCTAGCAAACCACACAGAAATCACAGGCTGCCCCTGCCTGCCTTTAAAAAATTATACCCGTAAAAAAGCGCTAAGAGCATTTCCAACACTCACATGGAGTGTGACTCCTTCAGGAAATGATTAAAAAATATTTGTGGATAATGTGCAGAGAGCACAGGAAGAACCACGTATTAGACACATACTGCATTATATGTGGAAGATCTCTGGGCATATGGTTTAAACCTACTACAACACTAGCAAAAAAATATTATAGACAATACAAAACAGTGTCAGAATTTTTCTGACTGCTTTCTTGTGGTATGTTTCAAATATAGCCTGGCCAGAGTATTGTTTAGTAAATAAGAAGAAAATAATATTATGGAACTTCTGATGACTTATACTACTTTCTCAGTGTCATAATTCTGTCCTATAGACCTTCCTACTTCCTAGAACAGTCTCTTTTGCTTGCATACTCCTCACACCACAACAGCAGAAAAAACATTTAGAAATATGAAAAAGTGGCAAATAAAAGTTGATAAAAACATTACAGAATGTAATATTACATATTACAGAACACAAATCACTCTCTAACTTGTGATGGAACGTAGAAAATGTGTTCAACAGGCTGTTACTAAGCTGGGCAAAACAGGAGGATTTCAGGCTGCTTTACAGGTGGCAACCCAACTGGTTCCTGTCCCTGCTGCCACTGCTGAAGCAGATGGGGACACAAGTTGACTCAAAGGACCTTTCAGAAGCAGAAGTCCTGGCTCCGACTCCCAGGACAGAAAAACTGCAAACAGGCAAAACCACTGCAACCCAATATTTCTCCTGTGCTCCTCTGTGTTAGGTGGTGTTGATGATCACTGCTGAAGGAAGGATTCTGGTGAATGATATTTGTCACATCATCAGGATACTAGCAATAGCAAACCCTCCCTTCCTAATGATTTCCTAATGATCTCCCTTACTAAGATTTTCTTTTCCTTACATACTTTTCCCTGACTGACAGTTCATCTCAACATCCACACTCATATTAGTCCATGGGACAGCAATGTGCCCTTGTGGCCAAGAGGGCCAATGGGATCCTGGGGGACATTAAGAAAAGTGTGCCCAGCAGGTCTAAGGAAGTTCTCTTCCCCCTCTGCTCTGCCCTGGTGAGACCACACCTGGAATACTGTGTCCAGTTTTGGGCTCCCCAATTCAAGAGAGACAGGGACCTACTGGAGAGAGTCCAAGGGAGAGCTACGAGGATGATTAAGGGACTTGAACACCTCTCCTATGAAGAGAGACTGAGAGAACTGGGGCTGTTTAAGCCTTGAAAGGAGACAGCTGAGAGGAGACCGTATTAACATATACAAATATCTGAGGGGTGGGTGTCAAGGAGAAGTAGACAATCTCTTCCCAGTGGTGCCCTGTAATAGAACAAGGAATAATGGGTTTAAGTTAGAACATAGGAAGTTCCCCCTCAACATGAGGAGAAACTTCTGCCCAGAGAGGTTGTGGAGTCTCCTTCTCTGGAGACTTTCAAAGCCTGCCTGGACGCGTTCCTGTGTGGTTGCCCTAGGTGATCCTGCTCTGGCAGGGGGATTGGACTAGATGATCTTTCAAGGTCCCTTCCAACCCCTAACATTCTGTGATTCTATGATTCACGCCATTTTTCTGAAGTCCACTGTTCAAGAAACACAACTGACATGAATTTTCCCCTGTCTGGGCAAATAATAATGACAGACTTGTCCTCACTGGCAGTGGCTAGCAGAGAAGTGGCAATGGCAGCAGGAAAAAAAAAAAAAGGAACATGTATAATGAATGTGTGACATACAGAACATGGTGAATACCTGGCAGGAGGAGATAATGGGGCCTGGCATGGGGGAGGGAGAAACTCCAAGGCAGAAGAAACAGAGGGAAGAAACAGGTAGGATGAGATAGTAAAAGGGAAAAGAACACTCAAAGCCTTCAAAGTAGACAATGAAAATGGAGAAAAGGGAGGAATATACTTTATTTGGACCCTCTGTCATGTGCTTGTAACCTGCAGATGAGACTAACAGACTATGAAGAGACATACACAGTTACAAGAAACTTGACTGAGGAGTTGTCAGCCTCTAGAGCCCATGTACTTTAGCACCAACAGCAGCAACAAGAACTGGCCTGCCCCACTACATTCTTCAATTTCTTGTACTGTTGTACAGGAATTTCTACATCCTATGTAGGCAATTAATAAATGACCTTACAACCATATACAATAAGTGGGGGTTATCAGTGATCTGGAGACATCAGTTGATCCACTTCAATGCAAATAACACTAAAAAGGCCATAACGATTCGGATGGGATGAACACCAAGCAAGAACAGAACAAATAGCAGAAATTGGCAACTCATTATTCTAAACCACAGGGTTAATTTAGTATGCTTCTCTGAGCTTTTAACAGCTGAAGAAAGCTAAATGAGAATTAACAGGGATATTGCCTTGCAGTACGGTATTAACTGCTTCAGCCTGTTCCAGTCATCCAGAATTTTAAACTGCATTTTGTAATTCCTTAAATTGCCAAATCCTTTTCATCCATCAGTATGAAAGCAGGTCAAATTTCCAGAATATATATACAGAATTCTAGAAACCTACAATAAGACTGTCAAAGATTTAATCTCTGCTACTACCATAAAAATATATCCATCTTTATAAATGGATTACCAAACAAAGAAAGAAAGGTACTCCACTTATATGCAGTCTCAAATATATTTAAACAATCAGAAAAAATGGGTACATAGTATGACGTCTTGCTTTGCAAATTTCTTTTCTGTAACTTCTGGGTCCTAGCTGATTTTTTTCCAGTCCTAACTGACTACTTTCTGCAAAAGAATAAATCAATTACTGCCAGCAATATTTTGACATATGGAAAAATGAAGCTTTTCACCTCTAGGATTCAATCCTGGTGATGAATGTAATATGTATTTGTTTCTCTGCATGGTTTTCAAGACACAGAGCTTCCCTGAATTAACAGACAAACAAGAAATACGTGCCATTGCATAGCTGTTCTATACACCGAGCATACAAGACTAACAATAAATACAGCATTCAGTAGAGAGATATACATGTTTAAAGTGAAAGTACATTTTTTTCTGTAACAATTAGCATTATTATGGGATTTTGAAGTGAGATAAATAAATACCTACCAAAGAAAAATATAGAATTAACTTGGAACAGTAGAGGCAATAACTGTATATAGCTCCTTCCTAATTTCAGACTAAATATATCCAAGAAATTATGGCCAGAAGTCACACAATTGCTTGTTGCGAATTTTCTAAATTCTTTCTTTTTTTTAAGAAGATCTAAATGGGAAAGCAGTTCTCAAAATATCTGAAGTTTTTAAGATGTATTTATAATTAATACACCTCAGTGGATAGAAAGGAAGGACGTGTTGCAATTTAGACAGTTCGATAGCATCAAGGTATTTTTTCAGCAAAGGATTTCATACTTCAACAGATCAGAAAAGGCAGGGAGATCTGATAGGTCTTACATGTGTGGCAGGTTGGTGGCTATTTTTGTTTCAGAAATTGCTCGGAGAGCTGTGGCACATAACGTGAGACTCCAGCTTTGCTGGAATTTGCCGCTTCTTCTGAGCTGGAATTTGCTGCTTGTTCTGGACACTCTGTCGTCCGGTTGATTTGAACTGACTCCTGCTTGGCCCTCCCTGCGGGTCTCTGTCAGGAGGGGTCCGTCACACCTAGTGTTAGTGCTCCAGATGTTAGGCAGTCATCCAGGCTCCTCTACAGCAGGAGAAAGGGAGCAGCACCTCCAGAGGGTGACTCATCTCCCACTGCAGATATTTATCTTCCGATGGGTTGAACTGTCATTTGCACATATTTCTCTCTCAGTTTGGGCTTTGACTACAATAAGTAGCAACAGAGCAACTGTGGCTGCACAGCCTTCAGGACCTAAGCACAGCAAAGCTTGTCCTTAGAGGCAAGCTTACTAGACCACCCTCTCAAAACATAAAGGGAGGTGCAATGAATCTCCTTGGATGTACGTGACAAGCAAAAGAGAAGGAATCACATCATCTTAACAGGTGTTATAAATCACATACATACATACACACGCCCCCCCCCCCCAACATTTTCGAGGCACACAACCACATAGTATTCTTACTCTCTGTGTTTGGATGTCAAGGGTCATAGTTTTTCTGTC
This sequence comes from Trogon surrucura, assembly GCA_020746105.1. Taxonomy (NCBI): domain Eukaryota; kingdom Metazoa; phylum Chordata; class Aves; order Trogoniformes; family Trogonidae; genus Trogon; species Trogon surrucura. The sequence goes on along the minus strand of CM036617.1, from coordinate 105,789,716 downwards.
ATTTTTGCAGATTTCCTATCATTTGCATCTCAGACAGTGCCTAGAATATTTACACTTGCCTGTGACTCAAATTTTTCCAATGCTTCGTGGAAATTCAGCAAGACAACTACTCTATATGGCTTTATTAACCTCACAGTAATGCGTTAATACTTGTCTTGTGTAATCTATTGCCTCATTCTCTCCCCAGGGACAGCACTGTATGTTCACATGTCAATGCAACGTAAAGTATACATTACAGTGTTGGGTCTTCGTCCTCTTAGGATGGCCAGAAAAGAGTGTAACATCATTTGCATGAACATCCATGTAAACTTGCTGTGACTGAAGAATCCAAGAATGCAGCTCAACTACAGCCTGATGAAAGGGTTAAAGACCCAACATTTGAAAAGTATGGAAACACTCTCAGCTCAGAATCAGTGACTTTCCCACTTAAACATCCTACACCCTCTTCACAGAAATTATTCGATCATGAACGAGTATTTTCAAAGCACTGCAAAAAACCTAGCCTAGTATGCAATGATGATGAAAACCATTCTCTACATCCTTCACTTTCCTCTACCTAAGTTAGGAAAAAATATTTGCCAATGATGACATAAAAATTGTATGGAAAATGTGAGATGGCTCAAGACACAATTTTCTTGCAGATAAACATTATCAGTAAGATAACTAAGTGCGAATCTGTTTCAAACTCAAGTTTGGGACAGGGAGGAGTACATGGAAAAAAATGAGAAAAGCAAATTTTGCTTCACATTTTCATTTAGTCAAAAAAAAGCACATCTTTCTCATTAAATGTTTCCAGAATATTCTCTGCTGTTTTAATCTGATGTTTTAGAAGATTGGAGTGGCTTCATTCTCAGTCTATTTTTCTGTATGGAGGCCGCCAGTGGAAAAGGGTTTTTGTCAAAACACATCAGGTGATTTTACTGGGCAAAATATCTGTAGCACTTACTAGTTTATCAATTTTTTTTTTTTTTTAAAAAAAAAAGAAAAAGAAAAAAGACAGGATTTTGTTTATATTGTCTTTTACTTGGGAAAAAATATATTAAAGCAATAAGTCATTTTATAGTCATACCAGATCCAAATACATTGTGGGTGGTCAAAGATGAAGACCATGAATATACCTGAATTATGATGGCCTATGGTTTGACTAGACACCTTATAATTATTTATGTATGCAATACGCATATTAGTGAAGTTCCTTGTTTTCATTATGTTGATATACAGTATTTATATATAGTATCTCACTGAAATCAGTTTTGGGGATTTTTTTTGTACTTTTTCAAAAACACAAATATTACTACTGGAAAAGTTTACTACTTGACTCCATGAGTAAGATCCATTTCAGATGCAACATTAACATATGAGTTCTTAATTTTGTTAAAGAAAACCCCTTTGGCTTTCCACATTTCTCTTCTAGATGTCTAATCCAAGGTAAGTTTTTTAAAAGAAAGTGGGACATTTTTTAATTCTTCTAGCCCTCATACTTTCAAAAGTTGACCACCTGCTGGTACATTTGCTTTGATTTAGTAGCTTAAATTTATTCCACCTGCTTATCTTTCTTTTTTACAAAGCAAGAGAGCCCCAAAATCCATGTTAGTTGTCTGGAAACCACATAGGAAAGATATTTCTGAAACTCTTCCTTTCCTTCTCTGACACTATCCTTAGTTCTTAGAAAGGAAATTATATTATTATTTACATTAGAAACATTGTGGTGAAGCCACTGTGTCACCAGAAGCAAAAATCTCACCTAATATAAACACTACAAAAAAAAACAGAAGCAAAAAGATCAGTGGCGCTGCATACATAAATGCAAATTTTATCATTTTCCAAAATATTGCAATATCACAAACCAATCAATGATTTTCAGTTCTCTCCATGTTTTCCATCAACAAGTGCTAAGAAAATAGTGTTTCCCTCTGCACTAATGTAGGTTGAGTCTAGAGCACCATACACTCTTTTTCAGCTGGAGTGTTGCCTGATAAATATCTGTGTAGAAAAGAGGCCTTAGGGAGTATGAAAGAATGCCAGTGTCCTCAGGTGGGTAAATTAAGACCACAACATTAAGTTTTTAGCTGTGTGTCAGAGTGCAAGTGTCGGCATAGAGTGTGTGCTTTTAGAACTGCTCTTAAATCTATACATTCTGGATTTTATATATTTTATATATATTTATATTTATATTATATATATATTATATATATTATATATATTATATTATTTATATATTTTTTATAGTTCTGCCAAGCCTCTTCTCTTGAGAAGCAGAGTTACTCTATTCCTTCCTTCGTCCTACTGGCTGCTGTGTAACCTCTGCCCTCACATATTTTGGCATGTCTTTCTCTTCACTGGCATGCCCAAAGAATTTCTAAGGTTTACTGGACAGGAATTTTGCAAGTTCAAAGAATTTTTTACTTCTAACAGCATACCACAACAAAAATCTTCATAACTCTTATCTGATCAAAACATGCTAAAAAACTAAATGAAATCTTAACAAAGAGATTTTTGGAACATAAAAATTAATAGATAAAGCTTACTGTTATGCTGAATGAATGAAAAGAACAAATAAATGAAGTTGTAGAATAAGTTTCCTTAATACTATTAAATTCTAACTAACCATTATCTCAAAGCCCCCCCTTTTTTTTTCTAGAAATTGTTTGCTATTACTTCTGTGTTGTTTTACATCTGAATCCTTTTTACAGCCTTTGATATGATTTCAGACTTTATTCTCTTTCCCTTCCAATAAAAAGAAAGCACGTTTTCAAAACAAGTGTAATTACTAATAGAAATATGCTCCCCTGTTTTTCTGTGAAATAGTCACCTTTCCTTCCCATCGTGATTTTATTTTTCTTTCCTTTTCTCAGAACCCAAGAAGACATGAAATGCTTATGATTCATTTTACATCTAATGCTTTTTTCCCCTGCTCCGTTAGTAAAGTAAGATGACAGTAAGTCGTGAGCTATGAATAAATTAGATGAGAATTGGACTGAAACTGCTAATGAGAGTTTTTACTAAGGTGCTAGTGGGCTTCTATGCATGTCTGAACCTCTAAGCTAATAGCTATGTTAGAGGGACACTGCTCAGCAATACGGTTACTAGATTGAAAGGAAAAGTCTAGTCTCTCTTGCTTCTGAAGACTAACAGATCCGTTACGGTCACAAATGCCAATTAGCAAGAAAATTCCCTGGTGATGTATGAAAGATTGAAAGCAGATCGGTATTGGTGAGACGTACTTTAGTAAGCACACATACAAAGTTATGGGAACACATACAACTGATTCACTATTTGATTTTTAAATTCCAGCACCATTAGAACAGATTGGGGAAAAGCTCTGAAGATAAAAATGCCGTGGAATCTGAGAAAAGCTTGCTGAAGGAGAGGCAAAGCCAAGTGCTGTTAGAGCACTGGGAATTACGCCTCTGTTATCTTGTGAGATTCAAGGCTTCATTGTACAGTCCTAACATATGCAAGCAAAACCTTACAAGAGTGAAGAAGCTCACACCTCCAACACTAAAGTTCGGCTGGGTGCCACAGATGGGCTAGATGCCACAGATCTATTAATAGAGCTCTCAAAGCCTAGGGAGGGTCTCTGTACTGTCTAAGGCACTGCTCTCAGAGTTGACAAGGTCAGCTAAAATTCCCGTGTGAATTCAGTGACTACAATTGCAAGGGCCAAATTCGTCCGGACGCATCTAAGGTACCCTGGCATGAGAAAGTGATAAAAGAGCCACAAAACCCATCTTATCTCCTTCAAACCTGAAAACACCCTTTGAAATTTTTTTCACCTTGCTGTGTTCCCTTTCATTTGACCATTGACCAGATCACTCAGTTATCTCAACAGCTCCTATTAGGGGTAAGTGGATTTACGTCACTGCTTTCCCCAGAGGAAATCAGATCACGGCAGGTTGTTAACATGCTTTCTAGCACTGATGGTCAGGTCACATACAACAAAAAACTTTCAAATTTCATTCTGATTTCTCCCTTTCCTCATTTAAACTCTCTACAGAATTTACAGTGTTTTCTTTCAGTAATAATGAACATCTGTGACAGTGGAGAAGCCAAAGTAAACCCAGTCAAGGAAATTCTATGTAGTTGTGCTAAACAAGTTTTATTCACAGGTTTAGGATTCCTATCGAAAGAGATACAAAATGTCTTCCTTGCCTGGCTTTATGTGTTATGATAGATACTACTGAAAATAATGTATACAGTACCAAGGAGTTGCTGTATTCTTAAGATGATTTTTCACTCATATTCTCCTGGAATGAAAAGCAGTTGTGCAGCTTTCAAGTCACAACAAGGGGATCAATGCTTATTGTGTGAAATGTTTTCCTTTACCGTCATCGTGAAAACCAGCCGGTGCTGGTAGGTAACACACTGTAAGCAATTCAGTCATCAACCATTATCTGGGGCAAGTGTTGACCTGGCCTGAGACAAAATTCTTATTGTTCCCTTTGTTGTTCTTCTTTCTCTCCCTCCCTATGTTTAGCTATGATATGCAAATTGTACATGAAAAGTAACATCCAAGGTAATTCTTTCCAGCCACAACAGTTGAAGTTCACAAGTAATGGTAATAAAGTGATGTTCTGATTAAGTCTTTTTAACTATGTTACTTTTGCAGCATAATGTGGGTTTAAGAAGTGAACAGTGGTTCTTATACCTCTTTCATTTCTTCAGAAGTATGCTTATCCCTTTCCTTCTTTAATGCTTTTAAAAACCTCAGTGCTGTTTGGCTGTGACAATCACTTTAGACTTTTAATGCAACTACACAAACATATTTCTCATGTGCTGCATGGCAGTATTCAAGCAAAAGACAGGCACTTCCATAGCATTTTAAGAAAAGTCACTGAAGCATCTAAGCAAACCAGTTATTACTATTTCTATTTATTGCCATCCATCTTATTATAATACAAAAATAGCAAAATAAACAAAAGCACAGAGCAACAAATGCATCTCCTACAGTGCTTTTTAACTGTCATGATTAACAAAAGTAGATATTCATTAAAAAAAAAGATGTACACTTCTAAAATCTCTAGCTTCAAAATGTAGTATATTTTTAATGAAAGATATGTTATCGCTGTTTCCATCAAAAGTCAGAAATTTCAAAATGTAACAGGACATTATAATCCACTCTGTGTCGCTCCAGAAGTAATGTATCTAAGGACGAACAATTCAGTGTTAGGAACGACGACTACCCTTACATCACCCGATTTGGAACTGAAATGGTAGGGATATGCATATTTCCATGGAAACACAGCTAAATACAAGCTAGAAATTTAACAGATTACCATTATCTAGTAACCAGGTCAGAGATTTTGTTGAGCCAAGCAAAGGTCACAACAGTGTAGGGTCATCCCACCCCTCAGAACTACTGTACCCTTCTGTGGTAGAGAGGCTTAGACAAGAATTGGTTGACAAAAAGGTGATGGTGATAAGATTAGAGGTCATGACTGACCTAAGGGCTACTCCAGTAGGTGTTCACAGCCACTGAAGTCAGCCATGCCATTGTCTTAAATGCTTAGAGATTTTACTCAGGTGTTGTCCGAAAAACGTAAGTTTTCATGCAATATCTCAGCAGCACAGAGCTCTTTCCCTTGCTTTGTCCTCAATCTTTGCCAATATTTTGCTTGTTAAAGAGGTATATTAACAAATGTGATGCAAACGAGAGACTCCATGCGTTCTTCTTAGTTACTTGTAAAGGGCTGTTATATTTATTCTGGGAGTTGACGTATCCACATTCAGAGACATATTGCCTCCGATGTGTGGTTTTGGAACAAAGCACAGAAGGCCATTCGTAATAAAGAGACCCAGTTTGGGCTCTTATCTAACCAATGTCAACTGACAAAAAGTAAGAAATAACTGATTTCTAAGGATCTCAGAGGAATGACAGAAAAGTCTTTTTTACTGCTAAACACTACAGGAAACACTTCTTCAAATTGCTCTCAAATGCTGTTGGGAGTGTTGGAACAAAATACTTGTTTTATAGTATACGGTAGTGAGTTTATGTGCTAATCTACGTTAATATTAAGAGGCTGCACACACTAAATTATGTAAAGAAGCATTATATTCAGATATAGGAAAAGACAGTTTCTGTCCCAGAAAGTCTAAAATACACATTGACAAGACAGAAATTAGGAGACCCGCTGTTACGGAATATAGCCAAGAGCAAACATTTCAAATTATCCACTTCAAACAGCCACCCAGCCATGACTATATCTGGGGGGTTTTGATCTATACAAATGGTAGAAAGAAGTTACTCCCAAGACTGTTTAGTTTTGGTTTTTCTCTTTTAAATATTATTTACTCCTGTAAAAATAATATTTCTCCTGGTTAGGATGACCTGAAAAACTCCCCTGGCACAAAGCCAGCATTGAGTGCTCACTAAAGTTAATAAAGAAATGATTACACAAGAGAGAAACAAAGCTGAGGACACTGTTTCAGTATTGGTCCATTTTCAAACAAACAAATTAAAAGGTATCATTCTACCCTGTGCTCACAGGAAGACATGTGTGGATTATGTAAACCATAAAATCCACATGTTCCAGTATATGAGCCAACTTGCCCCAAGTGGAGGGAAACAACCTCTCCCTTTGAAGAAAGACTTTGTAGGAGAAAATGAAGGCTTTCTTCAGCTTTAAAGACTCTTAAGATGAATGTTGAGATTATTAAAAGAAAAAAAAAAAACACCCTTTCCGTCTGGTGCTGCTAGTCCCTGCAGAGCTGGCTAGTGTTGGATGAATGGGTAAAAGGAAAAGTTGTCTCAATATACACAAGAAACACTAATGACACAACCCATGCTTTTTTGTCTTTCAAGTCACATGTTATCCGCAATAATTTCCTTGATAGCACGGCTTGGTAGCCCCTGCCATGGACGTATTTCAGCCTATGGTCTGAAGCAAAGTCCTTTACTACGGACATCAATACTTTCATGTATTTCAGTGGAACCTGAAGACCTAACTTAACAGAGAGGGTCGACTTTCACAAAGTCGGGACATGGAAGGCACTATGTAGTTTCACGCTGTTTACAGAGCACTGAACAAACATACTAAGATCAATAGTAAAGATTTTTGTACTATATATGCTGCAATGTAATTTAACTAAACAAATTTGAGGGATCTGCAATTAAACAACAGGAATGCAATTCTCCCATTCTAAATGTCACCTTTGATGCATGAAGTGAGCAAATTGGGGAGAAGAGTGTAATAAAACGAGCTATTATATCAATAGGCATTTTCTTTTCCCCATTAAGTCATTACTGATTCTCTACAGGATACTGAAGTTACTTCTAACTATTCAGTGTAGAAGACAATTTCTTCTCTCACAAACATACATAGACATCTTTACTGAGTAATTACATGGTTCTCAGAAAGCACTTTTTATGTCTCTATCACTGTAATGTACAAAATGCTCTCGAAAACATACTGCTTAGACTGGAAGATTTAAAAACCAAACATGCTTCAGCATAATGCACAACTGAAAATAGCTAGTAGTCAGACATGAACTGGGGAGAAAATTGCTCCACAAAAGAAATTTTGCTTTTAATTTTTTTCAAGAACCTATGAAGAAGCAGAATAGTACAAAAACTGTATGTCGGAGAAATTTGTCTGTAGAATTAGGATGTGAAATTAAGAATCCCTTGAGAAACTTTAGTTTCTGTGGATAGCTTTCTGATTTTCCATAATTTTGAATAAGATTCACACTGGAACTTGACTCTTATAAGAAGGAAAAAAAAAACAACAAAACTAACCAGATCTAAATACTCATGCTATGTCCTTTCAGAAATTGAGAAGTGTAAATTAATAAAGATTTTGTTAAGAAACGCCCTCAATATCCTAAAATAAAGCCTCTTCAGATTAGGTTTACCAAAGAAAAAAGCCCAGAAATTCGGGACCAAAGCATCCAGCTGCTCCTGAATTCTCTAATGATTTTTCCTACAAAAACTGAAGGCCAAGAATTCATGCATTCGCTCCAACTCCCTTTTGCTCTTGAGTTTCAAGTTAGCTTGAAGTGAGAAAAGAAAGTAACCTGGAAAGCTGTTTCCCACCTGGAGTACTTCCCTCTAAATTCTCTCATCATTTATGTTCACAATACATCTTAATCTCTATGATTTATTTCAACTTAATTTCCTAGTTCTTGCCCAAAATCTACAAAAGCTTTCATGTCTCAGTTGCCTTTTTGAGGTTACAGATGTAAATTTTGCATTAATATGTTATTTGCAGAGACCACTGTAATTTAAATCCTGTCTTGGGTTGTTACAACATTCTCTCCACCATCAGAGGCTGCACAAATCCCACCCATTCTCTACATAGATATTAAAGTTGGTAGCAGAATACTTGCTCTTAATCACCAACTCCTGCATGTTTTATCAGCTCCGACACATCTGTGTCAAAAATCTTCACTTGAGTTCAATTAAACTGGTCCTAGTGTTCAACACGATTTAAACACCAAACAATGTTTTGCCCAAGGGTGCCATAGGTAGGTTTACAGTTCTGAGGTCTTCCATATTTTACATAAATGCTGAACATCTGCTTATAAAATCAAATAAGAGAGAGTCTGGTGTTTGAAATGATGGTTTGCTGTGCTTAGTTTCTATGGTCATCTCAGATTTTGATGTGCTTAGTGAAGGTGATCACTTTAGATCGTGCAAAAGAGAGTCTTAAGTATTTCTCTACTACAGAAAAAACTAATGTACAACATTCAAATAATGTCTAATATTTAAATACCTGAAGATTGCAAAGCCAGTTAGATGTTCAGTTGCTAAGTTTAAAATATTGGACCAAAAGACTTGAAAAACAAAAAGACAGTCAATCAAAGGTCACTGAACTTACTACATGGTTAGGAGTTTGCTCTGTGGAATTTTCTCCTTTAAAATTATTGGTTATCCAACACATCACTATTTAATCTTAAACAGTTAATTTTCATGGAAAGCTAAAAGAAAACCTAATCAAAACCACGTTAACTTCTCATTTAATTTCTATCCAGAAAAGGATTTAACATTAGGAAGATACTAACTACATTGCTTGTCAAGGCTTTTTTGCTAAAACTCAAACCAATTTAAAAAAAAAAAATTTAATGATTTTCATCCTTATTTTGCCTAGCTAGAGTCTAATGGCAAATAGAATAGTCTCTTACAGGGATGTATAGAAGTTCCAGATATTTAAGATGTGGCTACCTGAAATGTAATGTTTTCCAGGCCTCTAGAATTGAAATCAACAGATTTAACTTTTTCTGTATGAGAAGTAGCAAGTGTTGAAGAATGACATTAGTCTGTGGGGACTCCAACAAGTCTCAGTGAAAGGGGACAATTTTCCAGCACATCCATAAGGTTCTCATAGAATTCCAGCAGGATGTCCAGGCTGCAAATGTTAATATTTCGTAGTTGAACAGGAGTTGATGCAATTTCAGGGGGCTGGGAATTAAATAGGTTTCAAGTGGTAATGTGCCAAACGCCCCCTGGGGCACATCACTGAGGTTCATGGAATTTTGTGGTTTTCCTTGCAGTTTGCTTTTAAATAAGAGTAAATTAGAACCATGGCTCCTCTGAAGACATTTGGCACTACATGATATGTAATGAAAGTTATATTACGTACTTTAAGGTCTCTATGGAGGGTAGGCTTTTAATTTTTGATAACTGGGCTTGATGTTCATTAGCATGCCACTGGGTATTTTTATTGGGTACGTCTCTGCAGTTCTTCTGAAATGGCATGTGTGTGTAAATTTTGATTAGAAAAATAGAGAGAAGTGGTTGAATAATGGTGCTTCAAATATGCTGAAGACATTGCACGGCCCCACACACTCATCCAAGACAAGAATGGCCCTATGGTTACAGCATTAGTTTGGGATCTTGGAATGGCTCCATTAACTTCTTGTGTGGCTGCAAAGAAACCATTGACTCTCGGGGTTCTCATTCCCACCAGTAAAGTAGGAATAATACTTCCTTCTCCCACCTGTTCCATTTTGACTATCCTTGTGCTTCCAAAGAATACAGCCTAAAAATATTAAGGTTCCTTGGTAGCCGGTGTTGTTTAGAGCTACAGAAATATCCTTGTGCTGGATTGGCAAAGGCAAAGGAAGGAGAATGAAGTATCAGGGTTTTCAGAGGGAGGAACTAATACAGACGGGAACTAACAACCTGAACCTCAAAAATCTTGAGGTCAAATCTTCAGTTTTGCAGTATGTTCAGTTTCTCACAAGGTGGCCACAAATAAAATTTTTTGGATGAGCGTTGGTGGTATGTTTAGCATCAACCTGAGAGGAACAGTCCACTCCTGAAAGCAAGGCCTGTGTGTTCATGGCCACAGAAAGACAGGACAACAGGCCTGAATTTGGGCTGAACGACAGGATAAGTTCTAAAAGACTGTTTTTCTTTTCTGTACACTGTTGAGTTTCCTGCTGCTGAATGGAAATAAAAATTGAAGTGATGAAATTTTATGGGAAAAGTCAGTATTTTTTGCCTGACCAGAACCCACAAGGACCAAAATAGTCAAATTTTCTTTTTTTCCAGATTTGTGACTCTGCAAATTCAGCATACGGGACGTGTAAGCAACAGGGTCCAAGTTCTGAGAAGTGCTAAGCACATACAAATCCCCCTCAAGTTAATGGAAGTTGCAGGTGTCCCCAGCAATGGCAATAGGGAAGATATCACCACAATTAAGGGTTGTAGACTCAGGATTTCACCCAAATCAGACTGAATCTATAAATTGTTCACAGCAATCTTGTTGCTAAATTAAACTCTAACTTTTCCTGTGCTTTTGTACCCTTCGTTAAGAATTTCTGTTTCCTAGCAACAAAATTGGCAGTTCAGTGAGCAAATTATCCTCTTTCCCACATTTCAGTGTTCTGGAAAGTGCTGCACAGTCAGCGTTAAGCTTTGCCACAACACCTACTAAAGCCCATGGAAAGACTGCCACTGACTTCACTGAGGGTTAGATTAAGTCATGCAGGCTGACAGATTTTTATGGTCTAGATCCTGAGCTGTTGAAAATTCACATCTCTTTATTAACAGTAACACCAGATGAGTACCTGGTCTTCTGTCACATGTTGATTTTTCATCTTATGTCCTATACATCCTCAAGCTTAGCTGATTTTGCCAGCTGGGAGCTCCAACATCAGAATGGGCATTTTGCCTCTGTACAGGTTAAGAACACTTCTTGAGTGTTGATATATGATTTTCAGAAAGAGGGCCTTTGCCTTTAGGTACCATACTTCTATGGGCAATAAAGAGCTCTATCCTCTCTCCTTTTTCCATTCCTTTGCACTTTGTTCCCTAATTCAGGAGCATGATTTCATAGGTATGGTATAGGCCTTTCTATTTCAGATAGAAAAAAAATAAATTCAAATAGACATTATCAAAGTCAGTGTGAAATTACTAAATTGTTCTACGATTCTATACCTGGCGGTACAAAAGAACTGTAAATTACTTCTATTCACAGGGACAACCAGGAGTTTTAACACCTGATGATGTGTTGCAGACCCTTAAAGAACTGATAATGTATTCACTGTCCTTAGTATTTTGGTTTTTACTTTGGGACAAGTGGACCTCAAAACATTCAGAGATTTGGATCAGCTTGTGCAAGCATCCATAACCTGAAGGATGTGGTTTTCTGTGTTTTATTTAATTGCTTTTAGTGTCTGGCTGAACAGCCTTGGTGAGGATTTGGCCCAGAAGGAGGATAATGTTTTTCATAATTTCCCAGTGTTTGCTCATTTCTAACATGTTAGTACAGGAAGTAGAGCAATACTGCAAGAAATATAATCTTGGCAGCATTTTCAGCACATCCCAATTCATTAAGATCCTCTCAAACCCAGCAAATATTAATACTGAATATTGAATAAAAAGTAGTGGCACATAATGTTTAAATAATCTGATCATGCTATGCTGACTTGCAGTTTGTATTTCCACTTTTAAGCTTTGTTCTAATTCGGATCTTCATACAAATGCCATGAAACTTCTCTATACTTTGGAAAACATTGTGCAGTGATAAACAAGTTACATTATTTTTGTTATCTGTAGATGTATTGCTCTCAATCATCACAGATTCAGAACGTAATATGCAACTATAACAGAAATATAATAATCCAAAATAGTGGTGAAGGTCTTGGGGTAAGACCCAGGCCTTAAAGCAAAGCAGTGAAAAGAAACATGCACAAATAGGATTTCCTAATTTTCAGACAATACTCTGAAGAGCAATTACTGTTTTTTCTTTCACGTTTGTGAAAGAAACTGGTTTTTATTCAAATATGTTAACTATCCTGGGATAAGACCAGAAGAAAGGTAGAACAAGTGGCCACCAAGCTATACCCAGTTCTTTCTGTTAGCCAATGTAATTGAAAATGTGCATGATGAATAAGTAGTATACTATACTTTAAGTGTTAAGATCAAGTATTCACACAAACTAAATGAGAGTTTGTGTATATCTACAATTTTAAGGACTCTAGAAAAGCTTAGAAACATAACTGAAAAGCAATTGCAGTCTAGAGCAAGAATCCCATTCATCCCACTGAGGTTTAAAACTGATCTTACCATTAAAAGTATACTAGTAATTCAAATGTCAAAATTTAGGTTTTTACACAAGTCAATCTACACATCATAAGATTAGAAACATTTTCATGTTAATAAGAAGATAGACTATGTAATTAAAGGAGATTTAGAAAACCCGTCTGGAACAACAGGATCTTAAACACAATAGTACTGAAACAGAACAAAACAAATAAAACCATAGGAAGATAAAGTTACGACTTTTATTGAGAAAGAAAGAATGCATATATGAACGTTATATAAAAATTACATAAGTTTTCTTTGATCTGTTAACAAGAAAACTAAACAAGCTAGTGGACACTCTCCAAATAAATTGTCATTATTGGATTTTTGTACATGACTGATTTCCTTTCCAAAAAAGAACAAAGATGAGTCCTCTGAGACATGAAGGCCAGAAATAAACTACACATCCTATTGTTAGATGATGCCCAAGGTTAAGAGTTTTGTAGGACTAAAGACAAAGACCATTTAGTCCATTTCCCTCATATGACTTCATATTAATAGCAACCGGACTGTGGCTTAAGCAGGTAAATGTATCCTCCTTGGCTTTGAGAATTTTAATTGACTTGTCTGCACTACAGTACTATTGTCCTTCATTCTTCATCTAAAAACCCAGGTTTTAAGATAAGGCATCAGATTAGGGCAATTTACTGCTTTATGTTCTACCTGTCACCAGTCAGCAATGACTAATGTAATTGGGTGGGAGTGCACATTGTTGGCCTTAACATAGCACCACTGGGCGGCTCTAGGCAGCAGGACTGCTGCACACCTCCTCAAGTGCCTTCTCCAGCTCTTGTCTATTAGCAACCCCCACAAACTACCTGTGTTGAAGATGCTAAAAGTCACCCTACTTTCAGTACTTTGGCAGTGATGTTCTCGGAAGAGCTATCAAACCCCACAGCTCTTCACCTCTACAGCCTTCACACTCTACATGCCTCCAGCAGCTGGCCTCCTCCAGCCTCACCATCTGCAGTCCGCAAGGTCAATCAGGAGACAAAGTGGAGCCAGACATCTGTCCCATTTTAGAGTTGACGACTTCTATTGAGTGAGGAGGAACAGAAGGGGCCTAGATGGACCTAGCAAAAATGAAGTTAATGATTTCAGATAATAGTTCTTAACTGTAAATGGTCATTTCTTCCTTATGTGCCAGATATTTCTTTCTCCCTCATCATCACAGCCTCTATGGAGAGGACAGATGAGTAGCTTCAGCAGACTGGAACTGCATTGGCTAGAAAACTGGCCAACAGTCTGCACATTCAAAGGTAACTAAAGTGGCCACCTTGTCCTGGAACTTCAAATTAACTGACAGGGTTCAAAACTTCTAAGTTAACCTAACAAACTATTAATCCTGGTCAGTTAATTGTTCACTGCACATGTCTGACCTTTGTATAAGACTCTGTGGTAATCTCATAGGTGCGGGACCAGACGTCTCCCATTCGCCAGCATGAAAGCCGTTTCATTTGGTCAGAAGACTTTGCGGAGTACAACGTTCCCCCTGAGCACATATGTGAAAAATGATGATGGTGATAGTAGCACCAACAGCACCAGCAGCAGCAGTGGCACCAAGAGCAGAAGCAGCAACAAGCATGTTCTTACAGGAGCATGAAACAGGGGCTGCTGGTATTTAATGGGCTGTGACTTCCTTTTAAAGAGGGTGAGACTTGGACATGTGTCACCTGTGGAATAGCTGTGGTGTGAGCATAACACACATCAGAGGTTTGGTGCTCTCAAAGATTTTTTTTTTGGTAGGATTTCCCTTGCATACCTGTAGTCTTACAGTTGGCACTCATTGGTTCCACTGGTGAGTTCAGTATAGTTGCCCTCCCACTTACTTTTTGCCAGTAAATAAGCTTTCTGCAAATGTGCAGTGCACACAATAGACTGGCAGCTGGTGTTAACATCATAACCACTGAAGACAGGATAGAGACAGATGGCCCTGGAATCATAATGCATAGCCATAAATCAAATCCTGGTTCTTCCACCTTTGCAACACAATGTCAGTGCACCTACTGAGTTTTGGAGAGCCCTGTAGGACTCTAAAGGACAGTGAGATAGTTACCAAGTGAGGATTTGCTTTGAGGTACTTGCAATATACAAGTGGCCAACCTTTCCTGGAAGATGCTTGATGAATGAAGGTGGTAGAGGGGAGTTTTTCATCAGTGAGTGGTGTGTAGATCAAGTTTTATGTTCAGGCACTTCACACCAACTCAGTAGTCCACCCCATCTCCTACTTCAAGATTCCTGACTGGTGCAACTATAAGGTAATGTTACAATCACGCCTACTCATTCCTCCATTTCTTTTCATCCTTTTTTATTCTGAGTTAGTTAGAAAGACAAATTAATGATGGAATGTCATGATATGCTTGAATTAATCATTATTTTTTTCCCAATAGACTGATTGGAAAGATTACTGTTGTCTTCAGACCTTGTATAAGTAATACTAAAAGAATTCAGAAAATTCAAGTACACACTGGTCCGAGTACATTCAGGAACTCCAAATGACACAAATGTTTTGGAAGACAAATATTAAAGGGAAATAAGCATGAACGAAGCAAGGTCACTAAAAAAAACCCCACACATACTGTATAAATAGCAATAAGATCATCATCGATTGTGCCACAGATTATAGAAAAGAGGGATCAAACAGTTAAAGGTGCTGTCTAATTTTACATCCATTTACATCTTGGAATTAAGTTAGTATTTATTCTGCTGATAGAGAGCCTTGCTGTTAGCTAACTGTACTCGGATGCTCTGAAAATTGGATTGACATCACTAATGAATTTCTTCATCATTCCTGATTTTAAATAATGAGAACTGGTATTCCTATGTGCAAATTCAATGTTATTATTGCTATGCCTGCATTAAAACTGTAGCTTATTTCCAATATAATATAAATTAAATTCTTCCATTTGAGCTCTGGCCCAATCACAAATGTCACATTCAAAATGCAGACTATGACAGTGTCCTGGAAATAACATTCTTGCACAAACAAAAAAAAGATAAAACATCCTCACTAAAGTCATGTAAGTACAGCTAGCATCTGACACTGCCTTAAACCTAGAATTTTTTTTGTTGTCTCTGTCTTTCAGAAGTTCCATCTACAAGGACTATCTTACCAATGCATTCTAAGTAGAAAAAGTCTGTGGCTTCACAGCATTTCCTGCCTGGCAATGGAAAATGTTCCAAAATAAATTTACTTTTAGTGGATGGGTGCACTCACTTTACAGTCTACAGTGCCAACCAGTACATTTAAAAAGACATTATATGCAATTAAGTACCAGGCAGAAATGTGAGAAAAAAAGTGTTGGAATGCAATGATGAGCATAGAAAAAATAGCGTTTAATTTGACAGAAAAATTAGCACACCAAACTCTTGATTATGAATGTCCAGTGCTAGCTGACTTGAGTTCACCAGTAATTTTAAGAACAACAGAATATTTAATTCAATTTCAAAAATCTATGATTATAAATGTGATAAAACACCTTGATTTATGTAATACGTCCCACACAAAATGCATAATACTAAAATTTTGAACCATCACAGATAAATATGTGTATAAAAAGGATACTTGCATAAGCAATGTTATTATTCATATGTTTCCTATCTGCTGTATCTTTAAAAAAATACTCAATCATTTTATTCAAAACTTGAGATAAAATTTGTAAAAAAAAGGCATAGTTTTTATTGTTCAAAAAATGTTGAGAATTGCAGAGAAAAAGAGAATTTATACTGGTATGAAATTCCTCCTAGCCTTCCTTTATATAATCAATTCAAAAGCTTAAGACATTCATTATTAAGTTAAAAAAAAGTTATATTTGACTTAAAAAGTTCTAAATCCATTATGATTCGTAGTTAAAATATTTCAGAAAATGACTATTAAAAACCCCTAATACCATTATTAAAAAAATTCTATAAAGCTTTTCAAATCATATTAAAGATTAATGAAGTATCTTTAAACTATTCCATGAAGTTTGACAAACTCAGTCATTGTTCAGCACAGTATTTCAATGTTATACAGTCTCTTGTGAATTTACAACATAACAATAACAAAATCAAATTCTTAAGGCCTTGTTATGTTTTCACCATTTTCTCCAAGCTCTAATTATTATCCTTCTTCCTTTCCTCAACTATAATAGCGATATTACAAAGGGAAGGTTTTATACAGGTTTGCTGTAATTTTTGAACATATGGTTTCAACCTCAATATATTAGATTTTCAAGTCTGTAATGCCAAAGAAAGCAAATGCCAAGAAACTGCACATTATTTGCAAAAAAAACCCGATTGCCGTGCTACTTGATTATTCCTTTACAATGATATATGACCAAAATGAGACATTGAAGTGAAATGCCATCCACATAGGGTACAGACTAACAAATTAAGACCTCGATACCGCCAGTCAACACACAGAGACAGCATTGCTCTGCTGGTGTCCACACAAAGTCCAACTGATTTTCGATGAACTTCCTTGTATGATTTCACATGATCAGCAGTCTGCAGGATTAGGATTTGGCCAGTCTACATATGTTCCACTGATGAGTTTCAGATGCACCATCTTGTAATGAAGGCCACGCAGACAAAGCTCACTAAATGCAAACACTGCATCTATGCTTTATTCATTACAGGATCTTGGGTTCAGGCTGGGTATTAACAGAAAGTACTACAATGACTGTACTTTGATCTAGTAACACTTACCATCCCAGCATTACAGAGGTTGAGTATGAAGAATGGTTGCCCATGTAATTCTTCCATCACTCATGAAGGTAACATCTAAAAGCTTGTAAGACAAATTAAACAGAGAAGTTTGGAGGGTGGGGGAGGAAATATGTTCAAATTTTTTAAAAAAATCAGTTCTGTGGTCATCTCAAGATCATCTGCAGCATTTTAATACAGCTAAATCTGTATACCCTTGCTCACTTCTAAATATAACACATTGTTTTGATGTTAAAAATAGGCTTCTTTATTAATCACGTACTCAGCACAACGGCGACACACTGTCGGTTCTTGCATACATAATGTGTCATATCTTCTAGCAACCAGCAGACGTGGGAAGAAAATAAACCTGAGGTAACTACTGACAGTGATTTGCAGTAAGCACTTCATGGTCCTTGTTTATTTCCACTTCAGGAAGAATATTCCATCTACCTCAGGTACAAAGGGATTCCTCAGATATGATAAAACTTCAGCACTGAAATAATGTGCCACTTGTAATACAATGTACAATTGGAAAATACTGCCAAAACTTCAGCTGCTGTAACCCTCTGTAGTCACTGGAATGATGCCAATTGTTAGTGATAGGGTCCCAGTGGTGTAAAATGTTACCTGATAAAATAATTCACAATATTGTTCATTAACTCTTTCTTGCTATATGTATAATAACCAGCAACTATTCCACTTTTTCTCTAGAAATATGGAAGCAATGTATTGCTCAAAGCACTGCGTTTGAGGATGTCTTTCCTTTAACTAGAAACATTTGCACATAGGTAGGAGAAACCCATGCTAGAGTCAACAGAAGTTAAATGCTCAGAGCCATGACCAAAACTGTCATCTTTATGCATGATTTGATTTTATATATTTGTGAAATAATGTCTTGAAAATATTGTGACCCTAAACCAAAAAATTTAAAGGGCAATGAATATTCTTCACAAGGAAAAATAATCCTCCCTCAACTTTTGCTCCACAGAAATAAAAAACATTTAAATTAGAATTAGCCTGGAAGCATATCTTTTGGCAGTAAAATTAGACAGTAAACCAGAAACTTAAT
The DNA here is from genome assembly GCA_020746105.1 of Trogon surrucura. Classification (NCBI taxonomy): domain Eukaryota; kingdom Metazoa; phylum Chordata; class Aves; order Trogoniformes; family Trogonidae; genus Trogon; species Trogon surrucura. The sequence continues at coordinate 105,771,429 of CM036617.1, read as the reverse complement.
GCAGTAATATGGAAGATGTCCTTTGGTTTTTAGTCAACACTACCCACAGTACAGCATGTGCCACTCACTATAAAAAAAAATAGGTGACGGCAAGTATCTGAGGAGTGCAAACAGTCAGTCCAAGCCCAGTAATTCAACATGTAATAACAGTTGCCTGCAAATCAGGAACACTGCACTATAACTGATGTGTTGAGAGAAAGCAAACCCAGAACATTACTTGAGATTTCCACCAGAGACTATCCAGATTTGATGTCATCTCAAGACATGTTTGTCTGACAGAACAGCCATTTTGCTCTGTTATATAGACAGTTAGCATTAATTTAAATACAATGTCACTAGCAGATATTAAACCAGTGAATCTGCCTCCACTTAAGATGTGCAAGAGAAAAATTATGTGGAAAGAATCCAGCGACTGTAAGCTTCCAAAATCTTTTTTCCTTTTATTACTAATCATTAACCTGAGAGATGTCCCCCCACAACTTTTTTATTTAGCTCTTGATCTTTAGGTAAGTGTCATCATTTCATAGATGATCTTTAATTTCTCTTTAGCTAGTGTTGCTTATAGAGTTACTGAAGTAAATACTTTTACAGCTTTTAGGCCTAACAAATCTCCACCCTGTAAGAAGTTATACTTGTGTAAAAATGCCTGCAGGACTGGAGCCTAGGGAATTTAGCCCATATTCTTTCCCATATAGCTAAAGCCCCAAACAAAATCAGTTTACCTCCGGAGAAATGTGTGCTTTAAGCAGATTATTCTTGATCAGGTTTTTGTTCCTAGTGTTAAGTAACACTCAAATACTTGAGTTTATCCTTAAAGCATTGACACAGAAAAAAACCCACATTAAATATAAGAAAACTTTTGTTAAAAATAGAGTAGACACAAAGAAATACATATAAATATCACGGACAGATATACTAAAAAATGGTTTGCTAGTACAGTGTTTTATGAAAAATTTAACCTAATACTGCTGTGTGTGCAATGTATAAATTAAAAAGCAAGTACCGTAGATCTATTAGAAGACATTCTTTGGATAACTAATACAGCAGAGAACGAATTCAGCAAATTTTGGTTCACCTTCTATTGGTAAGCTTCAAAAACAGGATTCCTGTCATATATGCCAATGAAATTTTAATTCCAATAAGCCTTTTATCCAATTATTGTAAAGCAATGTAGTTAAGCAACAAAGATCAGCTCATGATTAGAAACTAAAATACATTTTTTGCTGTGCTCTATGCCTGGTACACAGAAACCAGCCACTACCTTTTGCTGTTATTAAAGTGCTCTTTTGTTTCCTAGTGGGGAATCAGGTAGGTGATTAGAAGTCTTAATCAGTGCAATTATTAATGCTGGAAATGTACCACCTAAACATTTTTTCAGCTTCTTTAAGTGCAAGAAGTAAAGTATCTGCAGAGAGCAGGATAGGAAAATGCTCCCTAGGGTAACATTTTGGAGGTGAGAGGTTAAAGGACAGTAGTTGTTACTGTGGCCTACTGGGACTCATGGCTTTGGTGCTGTGTGGTGTCAGTGCATGTCTCCCTTTATGACAGGGCATATTCAAACATGGAAAGAAAAGACAGCGATAACCACAAAGAGGTTGAATTTTCCCATATGAGCCAGGACCTCCTGCCAGAGGACTGCAGAGGAAGGAAGGGAGAGGAAGCTGGAGGAGGGATGAGGATAATTACACGATGAATATTCTTTTGCCAGTGTCACTCGTGGAGTTCTGGGATGTATGCTGGACTAGCAAAATGAAAGACACAATTTTGAGATACAGAAAGCTGCTCCCACATCAGCAGGAAAACACTGCCCCAGAGTGTATGGGAGTGGTGAATACAGCCAACATTCCTGCAGGAGAGAGGTGCCTCAACAGCTCCCTAGTCCAGCAGTTGCAACTGGACAAGAAGCTCAGTTTTGCTATGTGACCCCAATTTAATACTGATGTTTTAACACTAAGGTGAATCCACACAACTGAAACTTTGCTTATTTAGTGCACAGGTGCATGGATGTACAAGCAGGAGGTCATGCTCCACACAGCCAGACAACACTACATCACTGTCCTAACGCACTTGCAACTTTATGAAGGAGAAGACATGCAGTATTTCCTCATTTGTAGCAAGAAGCCAACTTCCCAGTGTTTATTCTTCACAAGAGGACTCTTTGACAATCACACAGAGCAAGCAGCTGGTAGTCAAGCAACTCTCATAGAGCTGAGCAGGTTTAGAGACATCACCATGCATTCCTGCTCCTATCTGCTCATTCTTCCCTCCATCCTCCCACAAAGACTGTTCTGCTTTTTTTTGCCACCAGTAGTTGCGTAGCTTAGGATGGTCAAGTATATATATGAACAGAGGGTATGTACATAGAGGAGTGTTTGGCCCCCTTAGGATAAGGAAGGGACAAATGTTTTACTTTCTCAGAATCTATAAACTGTAATTCTTCTTCAGTAATTTCCCTGCGAAGACAAATGTTTATTCAAAATGTACAAACTGACCAAGAGCAACCCTCCTAACCAGACTTGAATTTCCTTATTTGGCCACTTTGCCCCTCGGTTTAGTCCTAAACATGTCCCTCTGCCCTTGACATGGGCAGTAAGAGAAAAGCCTATTCTGTAACTCTGATGATATATTTCCTTCTTGTTGCTCTAGTCTATCTGTCCTTGCTATGGAGATTTTGCCAAAACATTTAAGAAATGTACAAATGTCTTTTATACACAAATACTGTAGGGGTTTTATGGCCTAGTATCAAATTTATCTCAGGCAGAATTCTTTGTATTCACACGAGACGATAAAAGATTACTGATTTGACCAGTTTGCAGTGATGAAACGTGAATTGCTGGATCAGAGGACATTTTGTCTCCAAGGAAGACATACTAAGTAATTCTTCTCTAAAGAGCTTAATTTGATAATGACTCGGGAGGATAACGTCCCTAATGCATTTAGGCTTAATCCTGGAAGTTCTCTTTGACATAAATACTCCCACAGACCTTTATAAGGAAAAGAAATAGAGGTCACAGGAACAAGACTTTCTCATTAAGTTCTCAAGATCTCTCTCATTTTACCCATGTTGAACTGAGAGTTAATCTAATGGCAGTTTTGTTTGTTGTGTGAGTTGAATCTCCTCACACAGGACCCAAGCATGAAAAATTTGCAGTCAGCTGCACTGACTAATCTTGCTAAGAGGCAGACTGCTGTTAGACATAGGAGTCATCACAATATTTATTAGCAAGCCTAGTCAAGTTTTGGTCTCATTTGCAGCATGTAGTATTAGGCCACACAAGCAAACAGCAGCTCTAATTGGCCTCTGTGGTAAGGTATCCCAGTAGGGAATTAGTTTTACCTTATGTCAAACATAATCACCTGGAATTTCTATATTCCTTTACCCTAGACATTGAACCCAAACTCTCTATACCTAACCAGCAGATTTTCACATTTCCCATTTGATGTAAATTGGGTTTCAGAAACAGAGACCCCATGTCTCCTTCAATATACATCAGTTTGAGTCATGCCGGAATCACATAGCATGGAATAAGAAGCCAATGTTATGTAGGTGTTAGAGATTTCAAAAACGATCTGCTAGCTTTACCTGACTTATAATCAGTGGTCATGAAAGTGTCACTTTGCACACGGGTGTTACTATCATTGCTTTGATGCGGTGCACACATCAAAGCAATGGTAGTGATGTCAAGCACCAGCAAAGGAGAAATACTGCTGTTGCTAGGACAAGGGCAATCCTGTACACACTGAGAACCAAGGAGAAAGTTGACATGAAACTGGATGAAACAGTAGAAGAGGGTTGGTGGGGTTTTTTTACATTTGCTAAGCTGCTTTTGCAGCTTTTTTGCTGTTGTTAAGCTGCTAGAGTAAGAAAACTGTTCCATATTAGGAGAAGGAAAACAACTGAGTACACAGAAGAGAGAATGCAAATGTGTGAGACTGTAGTTTCTGCTGAATGCTTAATTTCTCTGGATCAGCACCCGTATGTGAAAGAACTAGCACCACAGCAGAGAGCAGTGGGAATTCACCCAAGATTAACTGCAAGACAGAAGCTACTAATTAGAAATTGAAACAAAATATGTGCACCTATAAATGCAAAAATCCAGACAGAAGTCTTTGAACAGAGAGTAAAAGGCCAACCCACTCAGATTCTTTTATTCAAATGACACCCTAGAGCTGAGATGAGCCACTGCTCAGCTTGAACCTGGGTACATAAAGCTGACCCACAGGCAGCTGGCATTGGTAGGAGCATTGGAACATTTTCTGGTGTTATAAAACTCTTCAAAAAAATAACTACATGATCATGACACAGGGATAACTAATGCTCACAGAACCTCTAAAGCAAGGTGAACATACTGTACTTCTTGCTGAAATCTCAGAGAATTGAATGTACTAGCTCTGCACTAGATCATAGTAATGCACACCAGTTCTTTTTTGGCTTAACAGGAGAGTTACATTGTTCCTACTGCACTGTCCATGCTCTAGCTGCAGGAAAATGAACAAACAAGCGTGTTCTGTCACACCTAAACAGTGTATTACATTCACCCTTCAGAAAAAGTAACACACAGCTTGGCACTTAGATGACATTGGTACTTAATCTTTCACTCTTTCATTGCCAAATACCACCTTTGACTGAAAAGCAGATTGTTTCTTAGTATAGCACATCCTATGCCAGGCTATTCTGTTTTTCATGACTTAGAGGGGGAAAAAAAAACAGAGATAGAAGTATACAGAGACACGGTCACAGAAAAGGTTTCATTTTAGTTAAAAGTTTGGGAAATGTTTTCACTATCCAGGCAGATTATGCTGGTAGCTGAGAAGCTGAAGAATAGCCCATCATTAAGATATTTTTTTTCTCTTTTTCATCCCTTCACGAGCCCAGAGATAGCATGTCCCTGCGGGGCCTCACTTCTGACTCTCTGACAAAAGCTGAGCAGGCTTCTGAGCCACAAGATGAGATAAAGCTGCAGCTATGAACAGCAGGGCAGAAGTTCTGGCATCTTTCCCTCCCACAAACCTCCATTAAAGGTCAAGCAAACTACTTAGGCCTCCTATTACAGGGATGAAAGAAGAACGGTTTTGTGATATAGATGATATATGGAAATAAATAAATAAGCAGGAGAAACAGATGAGGCTCGTTGATTCCAGTTAGCAAAACACAAAAGGAAAACTTTCATGCCAGACTCCATTTCTGGAACACTTTTCAACATTTCTACTTATTCAGAGACGTATAATCTAGGAAAAGACAGTTTGTTAAACATTGCCAGAGATCAGAGACTATACAGGCTTTATGTATTAGTAAATTCATTCACCTTTTTTTCCCCTGCATCATTCCCAGGTACTTTATTAGGTAACAATGTTCATAGTGCTCCTGGGCGTTGGACAGACGGTCTGTAGTGCATCTCAACACGTACCGGAGAAAAAAAAGAAAACCCAGACCTAGTTTTTGCAATCACTACCACTACAGTAGAAAGTAGAAATTTAGGAAAGACTCAAAACCTGGTAAGTGAACAAGATTTAAAACAGAAAAGCTAGAGTTTGTGCCATCTTCTGAACTGAAATATATTACTAGGAATTTGTAGGGCAGAGAGTTGATACTGCTTCTTAAAATATTCATATGGTTTCATTTGGGAAGGTATAAAGATGAAATTAAGATATGGAAAGAAAACCTTACTAACTCGCATATTTTCCAGTTTAAAATAAGTATTAAAGTTTGCCTTTTTTTTTTTTTTTTCCCCTCAGCGAAGAGGAGACTGAGGCTGCTGCCTGCTTTCTAAAGCTCCTTTTGAACTACAGGACCACTGACCTTGATAAGGACATTGAAGGTATCATCAGTAAGTTCACAGATGACGCCAAGTTGGGTGGGAGTGTTGATCTGCACAAGGATAGGGAAGCTCTACAGAGGGACTTGGATAATTGGATCAAGGGGCCAAGGTTAATGGGATGAGCTTGAACAAGGCCAAGGGCCAGGTCCTGCACTTGGGCCACAACAACTCCATGCAACGCTACAGGCTTGGGGAAGGGTGGCTGGTAAGCTGTCTGGCAGAAAAGGACCTGGGGATTTTAATAGACAAGAGTCTGAATATGAGCCAGCAGTGTGCCCAGGTGGCCAAGAAGGCCAATGGCCTCCTGGCTTGTATTAGAAACAGTGTGACCAGCGGGAGTAGGGAGGTGATTGTCCCCCTGTACTCAGCACTGGTGAGGCCTCACCTTGAGCATTGTGTTCAGTTTTGGGCACCTCAGTATAAGAGGAATGTCAAGGTGCTGGAGCGAGTGCAGAGGAGGGTAACAAAGCCAGTGAAGGGCCTAGAAAATCTTACGAAGAGCGACCGAAGGAGCTGGGACTGTTTAGTTTGAAGAAGAGGAGGCTGAGGGGAGATGTCATCACTCTCTAAAACTACCTGAAAGGACATTGTAGAGAGGTTGGTGCTGGTCTCTTCTCACAGGTAAATGGTAGTAGAACTAGAAGGAATGGCCACAAGCTGCGACAGGGTAGATTTAAGCTGGATGTTAGGAAAAAAATTTTCACAGAAAGAGTAGTCAGGCACTGGAATAGGCTGCCCAGGGAGGTGGTTGAGTCACCTTCCCTGGAGATGTTTAAAGGTCGTTTAGATGTAGTGTCGGGGGATATGGTTTAGGTGTGGACTCTGTAGAGTAGGGTAAGTGGTTTGACTCGATGATCCCAAGGGTCTTTTCCAATCTGAATATTTCTATGATTCTATGATTCTATGTCAGAAGATGCAAGGAGGATACTTCCACCTCGCTGGGAACAACCTTTGTAACGTCTGTGCTCTTGTCTCTGCAAGTGATATCAGAGGCTGTTTTTCCTAGAGGGTGTGGACTTCCTTAGACATAATCTGAGTTTTTTCTGCGTTGACCAATAAGGCCAAATACATCCTTACATGCAGAGCATGTAAGCACATGCAGAGCAGCTCTAGGGAATGTGCACAACCTATGTCTCCACACACATCCACAGTAAATGTGACACAACCCAGACACACTGGACATATTGCCTAGGCTTCTGTGCATAAAGTGTTACACTGAGATCTACACAGGATGCTAAAAGCCTATAAAATACTGCACAGTTGTGCATAATTTTCATTTAGGAAATCGAAGGGGGAGAAAAGCCAACCAAACAAAGATCCCAAATGTAGGTTGCTCTTGGTTCACTTAAAGGCACCCCTACGCTGCCGTAATATGTTAGCCCATGTGATCCAGTGCCTCTAAATCCATTTTACCCATTCCAGTATTGCCATGTCATACAACCCCACAATCAGTGTATGTATTTGGTATCGGCAGGAAAATCAGCTCTCACGGCTCAGAAGACTGCTGTACTCCCTGCTGCACTCCCTTGCCTAACATGGTCAAGCAGAGAAAATGAGGCCAGGTATCTGACAGGCTGAGAAAAGTAGTAAGTTAAACTGGCTGCAACTCTACTTAATAAAAGACAGAGAGAAGTTTGCAGGTTAGGAGACACAATCAAAATACATGTCAAAGACTCTGAGGCCTACTGGCTGAAGATATACGTCTACCAGCTGTCAGGTGAAGTTTTGAGTTTAAAGCAAACCTTTCTTGGTCGGACAGAAACTTCCTTTGCAGTGAGAACAAAGGCCCAGAGCAGCACTCAAGAACCTTCTTCTGTTTTAGGTTCTGTCCACATTGCGGAGTGAGATATAGCATACACTCCTTCATGCTTTCTTCCAGGACAGTAGAGCTAACAGTGCACTGTGTGCATAATTCTGATATTTTTTCCAATGAGATAACTCAGAACTGTACAGGTTTGTTACCAATAACAAGAAATTGATGTTCAGATGCAAATAATGCTTTGCATAATCTTATTTGCTCCAGAAGAACTATGCTACGTCTTTCCTATCTTTCTTTTCTCCAGATGGCAGATGCTCATGTCTTCTACAGCTTTGGTTTTACTTAGCACAGATCACAAGTCAACCTTTGCCTCTTCATTTTGCACCAGTCCCTCCTTTCCACTTAGAGCTATTAGCATCCTTCTGCATCACATACACACGAAGACTTTGATATGCAATTGGGATCCCCCCAGAAAAGTAAACAAATATGATCAGTGGTTGCAATTCCTTCTAGAGGTCTGATGCCTCAGGTACTAACTTCAAAAGAAGAATATCTCCACATAAGCCCATTTCATGCTGCTTTACATTCACCATGGAGAAATGCTGGCTGCTCTGATACATACTGCATGGCCCCATGTTGAGAACCACCACTATGTAAACAGTTAAACCACATTCATGGGCCTTAGTATTGAGGTACTCTTCAGCCAAGTCTCTGGTGTCACAAACTCTCTGTGATCTGTAAAGATCTCATTGACATTTAGTGAGAGTTCTTAGTGACCCAGGGATACATCTAATAAGGGTTTTTTGCTAGATCAGGACCTCTTATATTGGTTTACACTTACTTCTGAATGTGTAGGAGTCCATCTTCCATAATTTAGCTCATTAAACGACATTTTAGCCTATCCAATAATCCAAAGTGCTCTTTTCAGCAGGAAATACTTTATAAGGTCTACATCCTGCCATCAGCCTAGAGACTGATCTCCCAGCTGAAAACAGTAGAGAGGTCTGTGTAAAATATCACCGGCAGGATATGGATAATCACTGATCTTTTTCTGGCTAGAGGTAGGAGTAGAAATATGCTGGTTTTCTCATATTTAGCAGTTACTTGGTCTGAACTCATTATTTACCTGTATGTTATTAAGGGTATTTGAAAAGACTTGTTTTCTTGAAATCCCTAAAGGGGAAGATATCCGCGCCAAGTCTACCCACACATAATTATATATTTCTACAGCAGAACTGTTTAAAAAAGGAGTCCCTTCCTTCAATGAAGGGACAGAGAAAAGTCTGTCTCCTTGACAATTCCAGGAATTTGAAAAAAAAAAAAAAAGATAAAATAAAATAAAGTCATAATTTTTACAAACTTCAGTTGTAAAAAAATGTTGCCATATACCAAAACTCTCTATTCATCTATTCGTTTACCAACTGACAATTACAAGACATAAGACAACAGTACTGCTTCCTTAGGCCTGAGCTTCTAGTAGCAAATAAATTGTAAAGGAAATACTAACAGGATAATATATAAGGTTAACAAGGCTTTTACGTTGATATATTTCTCCAAAAGCACTCTTATATTATCCTGTCATCTGTTTATTGTTTTGTGTGAAAACACTTTTTGAAAACACTTGAAGAGACCCAACGAGAAGAGATTAGCATCTAATCACACCATGTGGTCTAATTTTTAAAAAATATAGAGATACCACTTAGAGTCAGAAAGTGTAAACCAGTAGAAAAAAAAAAAAAGGAAGATCTACCAAATCCTAACTGTAAGTCTGTGATACCAAATTATGGTGTGATTTTAAGTTCTACTTAATATCACTGCTTATCACAAGTTTATGACTGTTAAAGAAAGGTGTGAAATTGGAAGAGTAGAGAGGTTTCTCCCATTTCCTTTCTGAAGGCATCTGCTCACTTGGGAATATCACCTTTCAAATTTAAAAAGTTTCTAAACCTCAAAATTGCAGAAAACTCTTGAAAGTATCTCTTCAGTACAAAGAAGGAAAATTAAACGTATCCACATGTTAAAAAAACAAAGTTTTTTTACTAGAGGAAAGTAGTGGATGGAATGTCTGACAGCTGTTTACAGGGCTGAGATTAACAGTACAGAATCTATGCTCAGTTCCTCCAACTGTCAAATAATCCTTATGGAAGCAGGATATACAAAGGAGAGAGTAGAAGATATGAGGAAAGGGGAAAAGGTGGTAACTAAAGGAAATTTTGTTCCATTTTTCAAGAACAGAATCATAGAAACATTTAGGTTTGAAAAGACCTTCAAGATCATTGAGTCTAACCATAACAGGGAAATATTGGTTTCTTATGTTCTGCTTTTCCTTGTCCTTATGGAGAAAATGACATACAGTAGCACAGGTAGACCTTACTCTGGGGGAAGAACACATCTCTGATACAAGAAAAAGCATGCTACTTTGACAAGACATTCTAAGCTGAAGTTGGTACCAAATCATTTAGTAATCCAAATGACAAAAACAGCGCAGCTCATATAAAGAAACAGATTTTTTTTTTTAAAAAAAAAAAGTTTTCTTTATCCAGATTCATCAGACTCAGAAAAAATACCAGTAACAGACTAAAAATAATTGTAAAGATGTAAGCTAGCCAAGAGAATCAATCTCATGTTTTATATGGACTGTAGCTTTTATTGAAGCATAATGTTACGTTCCTGAAAAAAGGTAGAATAAAACCTCTGGGAAATGGAGAGGGATAGACAGAAATGTTTGTGTCACATCATCACCTTCTGCTTCATATTAGAGTCTAAACACTGAATTCATATGTCCTCGTACACATCTTATTCTTGCTGGACTTCTTCTTTTCAGGCGGTTTAGTGAACTGACTTGGGTTGCACGAGCTAGGAAGTGGCTGGGATGAATGGCTGGAAACTGGGAACGAGAGACAGGTACATGTCTGCTAATGACAGTGATGCACTAGAACTTCTCACCCCATCTGACTGAAATGCCACTTAACCTCTCATAGTGAATACTCCATTGGATTGGCAGGGAACATCTTTCTAAACCAAACTCCTGGCCCTATAAGAGTATATCTGTGCATTTCCTGTGTCACCAGAGGGGTCTTGAATAGCCCCAAAATAAGTCCTTAAATTAACACCCGAGGTAAGACAACCTGTCAGTTTAGCTTTCTCTCGCCTTGCAGCATTGCTAGAAGAGACACTTTCTTAATCAGACAGGCAGAACAAACACTTAAAAAATGACAGAATTTTGAACTAACTCACAGTATATTGTATTGGGGTTGCAATTGATGTTTACCTAGCAAACAGATGTGTTTTCTCCCTGTAGAAGAGCTGGTAGAAAAAGAACATGTCCCCAGTATGCAGCCATTTTTACTCCACTAGTTTTCACAAAATGTCCAATTTTTTCCTAGAGTGGGAAAAGCCTAGGTGTTCTGCTCACTCTATTGTGAGAAGCATTGGGAAGCAGAGAAATATACCTAAATTCACTCAAGAGTCACTGATTTGGTGGTTAGGCAGGCTGAAGTGGTGTAAAGATAAAAGCAGTATTGTATCTCGCACAATTAGTGCACGGAATAGTTTGCATGTGACTACACAGGCATGCACAACTAATTTCTTACATATGGTGATGGCTTTTGTCTGGCATCTGAAGTTTAGCACAATACTGTTCTTTCCCACTTACTGAAGGAGATACTGCAAGTCTCACAGATTTGAGATAAAGGTCATATTCTGGTTATTAATTTTCCAGGCACGCTTCCCGAAACTTTCATGGTTTCAAGAAAGAGCTTTGACCCCAATCACTTCTGGCTCAAGTCTGAGCCTTGCAGGCCCACCACTCCCCTGGAAACAATCTGCAAAACCATGACCACCTTCCTTTGTCTGTTTCTTTGAGACGGAGTAATCCCAGCCTGCCATACTCCAGAACTCCCAAATTTTGCTTTTGCAAAATTGGGTCTGAATTACCTGATTTTCAAATCCAAGTGCTCAAAAATGGGCTTTTGACTTGATTGTATTTTACAATTGTGGAGTATCTCCCTTACGAGAAAAGACTGAGGGAGCTGGGGCTCTTTAGTTTGGAGAAGAGGAGACTGAGGGGTGACCTCATTAATGTTTACAAATATATCAAGGGTGAGTGTCACGAGGATGGAGCCAGGCTCTTCTCAGTGACAACCACTGATAGGACAAGGAGTAATGGGCTGAAACTGGAACATAAGAGGTTCCGCTTGAACTCGAGAAGAAACTTCTTCTCAGTGAGGGTGACGGAGCACTGGAACAGGCTGCCCAGGGAGGTTGTGGAGTCTCCTTCTCTGGAGATATTCAAGACCTGCCTGGACACGTTCCTGTGTAGCATAATCTAGGCATTCCTGCTCTGGCAGGGGGATTGGACTTGACGATCTTTCGAGGTCCCTTCCAATCCCTAGCATTCTGTGATTCTGTAATTCTAAAAACAAACACAACAACATGGTTTCCTTGTTTTATTTTGGAAAGCATACTGAAGTCACTGTGGGATAAAAGTACAATCACCATGACATAGCCGAGGTATAAGTTTTGCACAGAAAGATGTTAACACTGATATTTGCAGTAAACAAACCAGTTAGATAATGCAAGAACTGCCATGGACCCTTCAACTCAACCTAAAAGACCCCTTAACTCTGACAAGTAGTTCTGAAACACCAGACCTAATGAAACTTACTTCATTTTTGATTTATGTTTGATGATGGATTGACTTCAATGTATGGAAATTTATGACCCATCCTTGCTTCCCCTGAGCTTTTTTTCTCCACAGCTCAACATTTTAATCCTTTTTTGTTGTGTGGACTCGTCTGTGCCTAGGGCAATCATTTGATCAATTTAGCCAGCATCAGGAGTGGAAAAAGCAGTACCATCCTTCCCTTGTACTGGTATAATAATTCATGCCAGCACACAATGAAAATGGTTTGGATTAAATTTAACTTTTTTTTTTCTGAATATTTTGAGGGTTATTCTCCTGTTACTGAACAGGAGAAAGAGCGGCCCCACCTCGAGGTTGCACATATAAAGGAAATAAACCTAGAGTTAATCAGATTTAAACAAAACTTGATTTAAACAGATGGCAATCACTGTGAAATACATCCAATTTTTTGTTTCCTTGCAGAAATATTTGGAATATGTGAAAATAGTAGGCATGTGAGATTAAAGATAAACCTGCATGTCAGACACATTAGGCTGAAGGCCATTTTCCAGCACTAAGAAAAATATATTTAAGTCACTAAAATAAACTTGCCGGCACATTACATGTAAATAATCACAATAAGAACATGATCTAAAATGCCATGGATGGATTTTTCCAAGATACAAAGAACAGAGCACTGTTGGGGAGTCATGCAGAGACCCACTGAAGAGATTTGTCCTCTCGAACAGGTCGGCAGTAGATTTGCGTTTTGGTTTTGTTTTGTTTTTTTTGGAGGAATTTACATGGATTGTTGCCTTTGGTGAACTCAATAGATATCTTTTACAAAGTCTCATCATCATGTTTGTCACTCTGGTACCTTTCAAAATCAATAACTTCATCTTAAAGAAAGGGAGAATAACTCTTATAACCTACCATTTCTGTACAGGATTTGTACCATCATCCTGCTTTGTCTAATGAAATTCAGAATTAACATGAAATGATCCTGTGTGCACATTCATTAATAGTCAGAGAGAAACACTTTCCAGCAGATGGCTGAAAATTAAGGAACTTTTTTCTTCTGGCAGGCAGTAGATAGGAAAAACCTGACTGAGCCAATGTGAAAATGTCAAGCTGTTGTTATCAGAATAATAAAAATATTATGGAAATATGTTTTTTTATTGATTTATGATGAGGAATGGGATTTTTTGTTGCTTTTTATGTTGTTGTTCCTTTGGAAATTACAGTGTCAGGAAAGACATTCAATAGGAGTCCGTGAATCTTTCGTTCTTCATCTGCCATTTTTTCCCTTTTCATTTGTTGCAGCTTATAGATAGCCCTCCAACAAAACTTGGAAAATTCATCACCTGAAACTGTCAAAGTTCATAGCTGTCAGTAAATGTTCAGAGAAGACTTAGTTTTGGCTTTTGTCTACATGCCAATCAGTTTTCTTGGCCTCAGCATAGAATAATTTAATTGGATTCACTCTCAGGACAAGACACCCTTTCCATTTGCAGCTCTGAAAAGTCCTTCTTCCGTAATTTTACATAAAATTTTAGAAACACAGACTTTATTCATATGTTCTTGTGTCTTTGAAAAGTGTTGAAACTAGTTACATATATTTATGGCAAAGTTCAAAACTGTAGGGCCAACTTGTTACTCTTTTTAGGGGTCTAAAAAAATAACACAAAGTCACACGTCACTATTGATATTACAGTTTCACAACAGCGAAATTCAGAAGAAATATTCCTCTCAACCCACTGTTTTGATCAAGCTCTCCATAAGCAAATTTCACTAATGTGTTAAAAACATGCAGACACCTGTATCTCTGTCCATGCACAACCCAAAACTCCTTCCAGAGGGTGGATTCTGTTAAAGGGGGAGATGTATTTACACAGAAGAGGTCACTTAGCCCACAGTCTAAATCCTAAGCAACCATACAATCATTTTAGCTCAGTGTTAATCATAGAATCATAGAATGTTAGGGATTGGAAGGGACCTCGAAAGATCATCAAGTCCAATCCCCCTGCCAGAGCAGGAATGCCTAGACTATGCCCCACAGGAACGTGTCCAGGCAGGTCTTGAATGTCTCCAGAGAAGGAGACTCCACAACCTCTCTGGGCAGCCTGTTCCAGGGCTCCGTCACCCTCACTGAGAAGAAGTTTCTTCTCGAGTTTAAGCGGAACCTCTTATGTTCCAGTTTCAGCCCATTACCCCTTGTCCTATCAGTGGTTGTCACTGAGAAGAGCCTAGCTCCATCCTCGTGACACTCACCCTTGATATATTTGTAAACATTAATGAGGTCACCCCTCAGTCTCCTCTTCTCCAAACTAAAGAGTCCCAGCTCCTTCAGCCTTTTCTCATAAGGGAGATGCTCCACTCCCTTAATCATCCTAGTTGCCCTGTGCTGGACTCTCTCCAGCACTTCCCTGTCTTTCTTGAACTGAGGGGCCCAGAACTGGACACAATATTCCAGATGGGGTCTCACAAGGGCAGAGTAGAGGGGAAGGAGAACATCTCTCGACCTACTAACCACCCCCCTTCTAATACACCCCAGGATGCCATTGGCCTTCCTGTCCACAAGGGCACAGTGCTGGCTCATGGTCATCCTGCTGTCCACCAAGACTCCCAGGTCCCTTTCCCCTACACTGCTCTCTAAAAAGTCGTTCCCCAACTTATACTGGAACCTGGGGTTGTCCCTACCCAGATGCAAGACTCTATATTTACCCTTGTTATATTTCATTACATTTTTCCCCGCCCAACCCTCCAGCCTGTCCAGGTCTCGCTGGATGGCAGCACAGCCTTCTGGTGTGTCAGCCACTCCTCCCAGCTTGGTGTCATCAGCAAACTTGCTGATAGTACTCTCTAGTCCCTCATCCAAGTCATCGATGAATATATTGAATAATACTGGTCCCAGTACCGACCCTTGAGGCACTCCACTGGATACAGGTCTCCAACCAGACTCCGCCC